>ML681963.1:110203740-110490716 GCA_007922195.1 Podocnemis expansa
CCTTTTAGATTTTTATGTCATTAAAGAATTGATTGAGCTATTTTGGCATCTTCTTCCTACCTTTCTTTTGTATTGAGATAGTTTGTGCCTACTGGACCACTGAAAAGCTGTTTTGTCTCTGTTTTCTCATGTGATGAAGTGGTTTGGAGCCCATGAAAGCTTATGTCCAAAGAAATTTGCTAGTCCTTAAGGTTGTATCTACATTTACCATGTCAATTCGAATGACTGAGGCATAGGAGCACACCAGGCCAGATTCCAGGCAGGAACCACATGCCGGGGTGCCTTCTCCACATGCAGCCATCTGGGCAGGAGCCGTGTGTGAGTGTGCCTTCCTGGCGCACAGCCAAGGGAGCTGGAGGGGAGGCTGGAGTCCCTGTACCCTGCCAGGGGACAGGAACCCCATTGCCCCACCCAGCCCGATCTGGCTGGGGGGGGTGGAGGCACCTTTGGGGCTGCTGGCCCCAGGTGCCATAGGGCTGGCCTTCAGGAAGGTCAACCCTTGTCAGTTCAAACTCTATGAGTTTGAACTGACGTGGCCACACTGAGTCAATTTGAACTACTGGGTTCGAATTGACCCTGACTTCAAAGTCAAACCAGGTTTGACCAATTCAAAGTCAGCTTCCATCAAGTCGAACTGAGGAGTTCCCTCAGTACGAATTGAGGAAAGCCAGTGTGGCCATGCACTTAATGAATTCAAATTGATTGTCATCAATTCAAATTCAAGTCTAAGTGTAGACATACCCTAAGGTAGCACAGGACGCTGGTTGTTTTTGCTGTACACAGACTAACATGGCTACTCTTCTGGATGTTTTCTTTCTCAAAATCTTTTTATCCCTTATCTTTAGTTCCTATAGGAACTTACCTACAAGTTCTGAGTTCCTGAGTGTGATTTTTTGAAGTTCATTGCCCCATTCAACTAGTCTTACACCCTCCTTTTTTTAGAATAATGTATCATTTCATGATCACTTTCCCCCACATTGTCTCCCACCTTCAGATTCACAACCAGCTCCTCCCGCTTGGTCAGAACCATGTCTAAAATGGCTGTTTCCCTAGTTTGCTCCACTTCCTGAAACAAAGTTGTTCTTGTATTCAGGACAATACATTATACCTTCATATTGGATTAAGTCACTACTTCCTACTATGGTAAAAACAGCATAAAAATAAAGGGCAGGCCTCTAAGAGTACATGTGCATTGCAAAAACAAAAAACTGAGTCCAGCTCAATTGATTCTGGCTTGCGGTAGTCATGGTATGGGGCAAAAGTAATAGGGTAATGTTTCCATTCATGCTGGACTCCGCCTACCCCGCTATTTTTAGGTTCATAGCATGAACCTGAATCAGCTGACATGGGCTCTGAGACCTGCTATTTTGCAGACATACTCTATATCTGTCACTGAGTTGAGTATTGGAGCTGGTCGTCCTCCAGAAGTAAGTAGGTATTGAAAATCCAATATATTGATGTAAGGGTTGGGGTCTGTCCCTCCTTGTCAGTCTTGGAGAGAGGCCATGCCCCCTCACTGCTGCACTTGTGTGGGAGAGCATTTGGCAGGAATTTAGCTGTCTCTCAGGCATGAGCCCCAGGCAGCACAAGGCAGGTATTTGATAAGTGGTTCTGGTCCTTATACAGGGTGGGCAAGTACAGAATTTACAGCTTCAGGCAGGGCTGTGACATTCCTCTCCCAGAATCTGGCCTGGTGTGCTGCTATGCCTCCCAGATTGCCATTCCTGAACCCTGAGTTACCCCACTTTGCTAGGTGGCCACCCACACCTGGGTGAGCCCACACCAGCCTCCTCCATGTAATCGGTTCCAGGCAGTGGACCATTCACTCAGGGGATTGTTCCCCCAGCAAGCACCCCCAGTCCCCCAGACCCACACTGGGAATGTTCATCCTACAGGGATCGAGACCCTTCTCAAATACTTGTAGGCTTATATGATCCAGTTTGCCTGTTTTACAAAGAAAACTGGACTGCACCCAGTTGTTGCTCATTCACCCTCTCTGAAGCCCATAGAGCTTTAGATAAAAGAAACACTAGTTTATTGATTAGAACACATGATTTTAAGTGAATATATAGCAAATCAATGCACAATCATTTAATAAAGCAGTCAGGAGGTACCACAAGCAACTAAAAATATGACACATTCTGATGTAAAGTCACTACTACTAATGTGCTCAGCTCACCACTCAGTTTTTGCTATGGTGGTTTGCAGCCGGTCTCTGTCTCTCCACAGGCATGGTCCAGTCCTTCTTATAGATGGAGTTGTTTTCAGGATGGAGTTTCTCTGGCAAAAAGCCTCTCACAGTTCCAAGCATGTGTCCTTGTTTTCACTCCCCCGCTTTTGCTTTGCCTTGCAGCCAGGTGACCTTCATTGTTCAGAAAGGGCAGGAGATTTCCCGCTCTCCAGCCAGTGTGCTACAGTCATTTAGCTAGCCAACTGTTGTTTCCTCTGGATGAGTGCTTGCAATGCTGACTGGGAGGCAGCTCTCACTGCCTTGTCCCTGAGCCATGTGAAACACGTGGGAACATGCTTCACACAAGTATATGTATGATGCTGGGGGGAACATGGTATCACAATAATAATACGGAGCATATTATGAGCATTTAGAAAGGAGCCCCTTGCATAGCATATACGGTGTCAAACCATGCAATTACATTGCAAAAGTGAACAGGAAAGATACACAGATCATACTCTAGGGGTGCATGGCCTTGCATCCTGTGACAGGGGCAAAGCAAATAAGCAGCCTAGGGACTCCCTGGTAAGGTGAGAGTGCCGATGAAGTCTAGGGCTCACAGCAGGGGTTTGAGCACAGGTGTAGGTTCTGCAGCAGAAGTAAAGCTGCCAACCCAGTGGTGGGGTGGCAAAAAGGAAAAAGGATGCTTGCCCTCACAATTCCACTGCATCCTAGCCCAGGGCCCTAATAGTGGTAGGGTGTTCTGCTGTGGGGTCAGCGGGGCTCCAAAACACACTGACTGGTGCTGGGGGAGAAGCACAGCAAGACTGACATCCGCAACCCTTGGGTCGCTTTTCCACCCCTCTTCCCATGAACCTGCAGACAAGGGTTGTCACTTGCCTCCTCTGACTATATTGTCAGTGTCAGTCCAAGCAACCTCTTGCTCTTGGGCTTGTTGAATTGCTTGAACAGGTCAGACAAATCCATAAAGCTTCCAGAGTCTTCTCTAACTGAGGGGAAGAAACATCCTTCACCTCCAGCAGCTGTCTCCCATTGACTTGTATTGCACCTCCTTTATACTTCCTGTTCCTGTCATGCCCCTCTGCTTCTGACATGGTGGGTGTGGTTTCTTTGACCCTGCCTACTAGAGGTTGAGTGGCATTTCCTCCCTGTAAGTCTTGCAGTGAGGCCATTCCCCATCTATAGGGTCAATAAATAAAAATTAATCAGGTTGTATGGGACAATAACATTGCCTCCTTTACAAGTCCTCTAGACTCTGTAACACGTCTAAAACATAGGAGAAAATGGGTGCTTCAAGATGGATGGAAACACATAAGAGCGATTGCTAACATGTATGGCTTGATGCCAGCTCAAATTTCAGGTCCTGCATATGTTATCTCTTTTACTGATGCCAGAATTGAACATAGGAATAATGGTAATGCCAGCTCAGCCCTATAAGGAAAACAGTTGAAGGTTAAAATCAGATGCTAGGGCTTAATTAATCAGTTCCTAAAATAAAATCTGCATTGAAACAGAATAACAAGATGATGCAGAGATCATCAGTGCTTAGACTGCGATGTTACTTACCATTAACAATGTACAGGACACTCTGGGAAAAGGCTATGCATTTCTGTACCGTTAATGATCACAATCTTATACAAGTAGATTTGAAGAAAAAGATTTTTAACTGCTGAAGATCCTTTTGTTTTGTACTCTTCAGTTTACCATATATTGTCCAAGTGAATATCCTGCCCATGTACTTTAAACAATAAGAGAGTGGGACACTGATCTAGTACTAGCACTTAAATAAGATTTCTGAGCTCTCACACATGGTGGATTCAACGTATTCATAGTGTAAAACCTGTAGAATTAGGTGGAAGAAGAATTAGGTGACCCTGTGTCATGACTGGGATGTAGGTGTCCTGACCTAGGGGAGTTGGGTGTCAGGCCAGGTCAGATACCAAAGGATTCAAGTCTGAGATTTGCCAGAGGGCAAATGGATAGGTGTCAGGGTAGTCAGGGGCAGGTTATCTTGAGATTAGAGTAGGAGCAGGTAGCACAAGGGAAGCAATCCTAATCAGGGGAAACTGAGTTGGCAGGGATAACTTCCTGTTCCTGTGCTCAGTATGAAGACAAACAGGTAACTATTCAGGGCCCTGAAGGCTGTGTTCACACAGCATTCTTATTTCAAAACAACAGAGGTTGTTTTGAAATAAGAATTACCCTGTTCACACAAAACACGGTTGTGTCGAAACAACGTGTTCCGTTGTTTTGAAACAACAGTGTTGTTTCGAAACAACTTAAACCCCATGTGGGGACGAAACAACATTGTTTCAAAACGATTGTTTTGAAACAATGCCATCTGAACATGTTGTTTCGAAACAACGGTGACTTGTTTCGAAATAACTGTTGCCTGAAACTGCTATTTCACTTTGAGCTTTTTTCCTTAATTCGAATTAACAAACTGTTAACAAACTGTTAATTCAAATTAAGTTATTTCAAAATAAGGCATTATTTTGATACAAGTTTTTTCGACACAACTTGTATCGAAATAATGCCTGTGTGTGAACACAGCCGAAGAGTTCTGCCAATCAGATCCCAAGACTAAGTGGTAGGTCAGAATTTATTGGCACTGAAGAGCCCTGGGGACTAGGGTTTAATTCTCTGTCTATGCCCCTGCTAGAGCCAAATTATTCTGTATAGCAGGGGTCTCAAACATGCAACCCCTAAAGCTATTTTCTGTGGCTTGCAACGACACAATTGTTACTGATATTTGCAATATCATTGTTTGGAAACGTTTCAGTGGTGTGGCCCTTGGGCTAACATACTAATCCTCATGCAGCTCTTGTGGTGATTTTGAGTTTGAGATCTCTGCTGTATAGCATCTTTTAGAATTCTGTTCTTGATTTAAGTGTCCCAAGTGCAGAACCTACCACCACTTTTCACTGAGAGATTATTTCATACTCTTTGTAGATCTCACTACCAGAGGAGTTCTCCTGAGTGTTATTTTGTAAGGCAAGTACTATTAAGGCACAATCCAACACAGGTGGCGGGGAGAAACTGCACCATCCTAGGCGGAGTTCTAGGTGGCATGGTGCCTTCTGAACTTCATGTGGTTACAGTAAGGCTCCACTGGCGATGTTACCCTTTAGATAGCTACCCAGGTGCTTTGGTAACTGGAGAGAAGTAGTCCTTTCTCCTCCTTGACATTTTAGGAGTAGCTGGCATCCCAGAGTAAGAGTTTCATGCACTCAGGAGAACATGAGAATTATAACTATATGAGGAGTTTGAGGGTGAGGGAAGAGGACGAGGCGGAGTGGCTAGCTGTACCTTGCAATTTTTTGTGAAATCCATGCTTGCAATTCATACAGTTATTCATGGTCATGCGCCCTTGTATCTCTTTAATAATTTCTTTTTTCCCTTGGTTTTTGTGTTCTTCAAATATTTCCAGGTTTACTGAGTGAAATTCTGGTTCCACTGAAGGCAATGACAAAACCTTCCTTTACTTCAACGAGGCCAGGATTTCCCCCCTGTGTCTTTCCCTCCTTAAACTGTCACTTAGGAACCCTGCAATAAGATCCAGATCCTTTGCCAACTAAGACACTGGAAAAATTCCATGAACTTCAATGGGATTGGATATTGCCAACAGTATCTACTCTTAAAACTTCCCTACTATCTTAAATTAGTCCTTCCTTCCCTTAATTATGTGTCTTTTCTGTTTGAATACTCTGATTTGAAAATATCTTTCTGTTAATTTACTGCGTGAAACCAAGTTGATATTCCGGGTGTCGTTTTGAGAGCCATATAGCTATGGGCTGGTACTTGTTTCTTAAAATGATATGTATGCAGTCTGAATTGTTTATTTCTTGGCTGCATGTTGCACTACAAACTTGTATCCCCAATAAGCTGGCCACTGTCACACCTGAGTGTCTTTTCCAGCACTGTTCCACTATAGGGGTCTTCTTAGCATATCAATATTTCAGATAGTTTCAGATTTATTACCGTGCATATGTACACCCTGAATTTCTTTTCATTTTCTGATCATGCCTCTTATCTCTCTGTTGCCCTTTATATAATTGCACTGTTTCACTGACGTTTGCAGTTCCTCTGTATTTTATTATTTGTTTTGGGTAGCTCACGTGTTGCCCCCAAGAATTTGTGTAATTTAGGAGCATCTGTAAATTTTATTACTATGCTGTTCTCTTCCTCTTTCTGATAAGAGTAAGGATGTTAATACATCAGTTGTAGCAGAAGACCAATCTCTGTAATGCTTCGCTAACACGACTCCCATAATTCAATGCATTGCTGTTTTACAATCCTTCAGCCAGTTTTTGGTCCACTCTGGGATAAATCCTAAACTATGCTCCATCCCTAGGCTACACACATGCATATCTAATTCTTATGCAATCCATTCCTGGCCTCTTGTGTTCTGAAGAGAGTAGATCAGGCAGTATACCACTGCGTTCCAGCTATCTCTAGTAGGTAGGTTATAAGGGCAGCACACTAGCTATTCTAAACTTATGCTGGAGGCTAAAGCAGCCGCTGGCATGCTAGAGGATTGGGGACTCACAGATGGACCTTATGATTTTCATGGTAAATTTTAATGCTCAGTGGCTACTGTGGACAGTAGTGGATGGAATCTTCTCTTTCTTTTGTTTTATTTTTCTATATAAATCTAAATAAATAGAAAAACCAGTTGGTATTCAGTTTTCAATTGTAGTTTTGAAATGAAATACATAATCTGAAATGCAGACTGCATGGTATCTCGTGCTTTATCTATATTGTCTCATTTTGTAACTTTATTTTAAAAAAATCATTCGTCTTGCAGACTGTCACGTTCATAAAGCAGTGCTGATTATTGCTTATGGCTCTGTTACTTCTGAGGATTCCAGTTCTGTCCTTAAATACACACTGACTTCACTTGGAGTTGAGCCTGTAAATTGGTACAGAACTGTATCCTAGCTGTGTAGTGCAAAATCACAAGTTATGTATATAGTTCTTACTGTAAAGTGACTACTGTCAATAAAGGCTCCTCACATGCATATATGATTACTACCCCAACTGCAAAACATAATGCTGTCCCAAAACATCTAGAACATGTGCATCTGAATTTTTCTTAGAAGAAAAGAAGTAAGATGATTTAATAAGGAAGGCTGTGTAACTTGCTTATTAATGCAATTTCTCTCCTTTATATGATCTCCATTTCTTTTGCTTGGACATGCATTTCCCAGTCTCTGAGCATCAGTGTAGTTCTGTATCCACAAGTGTTACTCTGGTGAACAGATTTTGTGCAATTTGAAAAAAGGAAGTCAGATTTTTTTATTATTATTATTATTATAGGATCCATGATGTTTGGGGGTATGACTGGCAAATGTGATTCCTACCACTTCCATTTTCACAGTAGTGTATTGGATTTCAGCCATGCATTTTCCATTGAATTAATGGAGATCATGTGGCTAAATGCCTCCATCACTGCTAGGAAAATTTAAGAGCAAAATAATTGGAAATACTTCCAAAATGGCATGTGTACCATATAGTTATTGATAACAGGTTTTATGCATATGCCTATTTTGTTCTTCTCATTGCTAATTCATCTTTTACCTACTGTTGTTTACTAAAATTATGTAAACAGCAGAATCTTTTTTTCGTGGTCTTGTTCATGAAATAATCTCTAACTGCCCTTGTAGATGCAATGGTCTTGGCAGGACAAAATGGAAGGCAGGTAACTTAAAAATACTCTTTCTTGTATCTGCTCAGCATGCTCTCTGATAGCAAGGGGAACATTCTGGAACATTGTGAAATGCAAATTACAATGCCTTGTACTAGAGCCTAGCTGTAGTATCTGCTTCAATTACTAATCCACCTTACAAGTCTTCAGTGAACAGGCCTTTCTTTCTCAATGGGACTAACTGTTGAGAACATTGCAAATACTACAAACACCTACATATTTGTACAAAGATAACCCTATGTTAATGCTGAAAGATTCCTTTTTTAATCCCCTGTTATTTATAAAAGTATGAATCATTAACAGTTATTTCTGAGATGGAGAAATGTAGTCTACTAATGTAATTTAAAATGCTGTTATTTTAAGCAACAGCAAAGGCAGCACAGTATTAGGTTCTTTTTAATACCAAATGTCTTAATAGCAGGAAGGATGGTGAGGTACTTAGGAACTTAACCTATGACTTATTTATTTTTTTTAAATCCTGCTTGCTGATGTAGCAGGGGAGTGGCTCTGAGTGGGCATGTGACCACCTGGTTGGCCAGCAGGGCCATCCACCCACCGCAGCACCTGGAAGTGGCACAAACTTACTGCCATGGTAGATTGTGGCCACGAGCAGCACTCTGTGGGTGGAGGAGCAGGCGGGTGGGGGTGACTGTTCTTCCGCCAGCAGCTCAGGCCCTGCAGCAGGAGCTGGGCTGCCTCTCCCCAGTTGCTTCTCATTTGGCAGGAAGCTTCTGGTCATAAGCCTGGAAGCAGGACTGGCTGGGCCTAACCTGAAGAGTAAGGGGCCTGGCCAGAAAGCAGGGGCTGCTTGTGTCCCTCTGATGTACCTTTTGAGTTTTGTTTCTCTTGGGTGAAACCTAGGGGGGGAAGCAGATTCTTCTTTGGATGATGGTCTTTCTCTATATTCTACACATGGGTACGCATGTGCATCATGTGCCTGAGTCCAGAAATTCTTCAAAGCAGTGTCTTTTGGCCCATGCACATTCAGCAGCTTTCCTCATGCTCCCAAGCGAGAGGACAAGAGGCAGCACGGGTAGAGTCCTCTTCAGTTTCTTCTTACGTACTTATTGTGTTCTCCTTCACTTTGCTTCATAAATTAGAGGAATTTACAAATGTTTTCTTTATATTAGTTAGTAGTTAGTTGTTTACATTTTTAGTGTAGTATAGAGTGTTTCTTTCCCCCTGGCTGGGAAACTCCTTCCTGACTCTGAGTCTATGTCCAGATTTCTGGGATTTAAGAATTGTATCTTTTGTCTTCAATCCTTCTACATCAGTGAAGAACATCAGCATTGCTTGTATTCCCTCAGTGAGGTGCACGTCTCTGTGAAGTGCAGTGTCTGTCACTGCTTTCCATCCAAATTCAAGAAACCCAGCAAATTTCCTTGTGAAAGCACCTGGTGAAGAAGGCTGAGGCGCATCTTCAGTCAGGACCAGGGAGACCACTCTGTACATTGCCTTCAACTGATCAGCATGGACCTTGAATGGAGCCCTAAAAATCTAAGTCCAAGGACTGTTTTTCCAGTAGAGGGTGCTTGTATGGGCTCAAGGACAGATCCTTATTCATGACTGTCTGTAAGAAATGCACTTCTTCTTCAACCTGTCCAGATCAAGTGAGATATTATGTATAGAATTTAAGAAATCACCTCTGATCAAGATCCCCAGGTTGGAGGGGAAGATGAGTAAAAGGAAGAGTGGCTGGTTCCATTGGTCACTTTGGTACTAATATACAAGGAGAGATATTTGCTGGGTCTGTCTATGAGTGCTGACATGGGCCCATCATCAAAACTGCCTCATTTATCTAAAGATGATCTGGTCACTGCATATGCATGAGAGCTATCCAACTTAACTGTAGGAACCTCTTAGACACCAGGATGTAGCAAGACTTATATAACACTGGAAGATACACTCTGTCCTTATGCATAGGCAATCCAGGAAGTTTCTGGAGAGTGTTGAGGACAACTTCCTGGTACAAATGCTGGAGCAACCAACTAGGGGCCTTGCGCCTCTCGATCTGCTGCTCACAAATAGAGAAGAATTTATCAGGGAAGTAGAAGTCAATGGCAGCCTGGGTAGCAGTGACCATGAAATGATTGAGTTCAAGTTGATGATTAAAGGAAAGAAGGAAAGAAGCAAAACACAGACCCTGGACTTCAGAAAAGCAGATTTTGTCTCCCTCAGGGAACTGATGGGCAGGATCCCTTGGGAGGCTGATCTGAAGGGGAAAGGTGTCCAAGAGAGTTGGGTGCATTTTAAAGAAACCCTGCTAAGGGCACAGGAAGATACAATTCCGATAAGGAGAAAGCACAGCAAATGTGGAAGGCGCCCACTGTGGCTTAACAGAGAGCTCTGCACTGAGCTGAAGCATAAAAAGGATGCTTACAGGAAGTGGAAGCTAGGACAGATGACTAAGGAGGCATATAAAGACATTGCTCGGGACTGCAGGGATAAAATCAGAAAGGCCAAAGGACAAATGGAGTTGCGACTAGCAAGGGATGTGAAGGATAACAGGAAGGGGTTCTACAAGTATATCAATAACAAGAAGAGGATCAGGGATGGTGTAGGTCCCTTACTGAATGGGGCAGGCATCCTCGTGACAGAGGATGAGGAAAAAGCTGAAGTGCTCAATGCTTTTTTTACTTCAGTTTTCACAAGCAGGGTCAGCTCCCAGCCCACTACACTAGGTACGGTAGACTGGGGAGAAGAAGAGAGGCCCTTGGTGACAAAAGGTCAGGTTAGGGACTGCTTAAAGAAACTAGATGTGCACAAGTCCATGGGGCCGGATGAACTGCATCCGAGGGTGCTGAGGGAGCTGGCTGATGAGATAGCAGTACCGTTGGCCATTATCTTTGAAAACTCGTGGCGAACAGGGGAGGTGCCAGAGGACTGGAAAAAAGCAAATATAGTACCTATCTTCAAGAAAGGCAAAAAGGATGATCCTGGGAATTACAGACCTGTCAGCCTCACTCCCTGGAAAAATCATGGAGCAGCTTCTCAAAGAATCCATCCTGAAGCACTTGGAGGAAAATAGAGTAATCAGGAACAGTCAGCATGGATTCACCAAGGGTAAATCATGCCTGACCAACCTCATCGCCTTCTATGATGAGATGACTGGATTTGTGGATGCGGGAAGAGCCGTTGATGTGATATACCTTGACTTTAGCAAGGCTTTTGATACGGTTTCCCACAGCATTCTCATTGGCAAATTAAGGAAGTATGGGTTAGATGCATGGACTGTAAGGTGGATAGAAAACTGGCTAGAACAACGGTTTCAGCGCGTAGGAATCAATGGCTCCATGTCAAGTTGGCAGGCAGTAACAAGTGGTGTGCCCCAGGGGTCGGTCCTGGGGCCAGTTCTGTTCAATGTTTTCATTAATGATCTGGATGATGGGATAGATTGCACACTTAGTAAGTTTGCAGATGATACCAAACTGGGGGGAACGGTAGACACCCTAGAGGGCAGAGACAGGATTCAGGGCGACCTAGACAAACTGGAGCAGTGGGCCAAGAGGAATCTCATGAGGTTCAACAAGGATAAGTGTAAAATCCTGCACTTGGGACGAAAAAACCCCATGTACTGCTACAGGCTGGGGAGTGATCAGCTAAATAGCAGCACTGGAGAAAAGGACCTGGGAGTCATGGTGGATGGGAAGCTGGACATGAGTCAGCAGTGTGCTCTTGCTGCCAAAAAGGCCAATGGCATACTGGGCTGCATCAGAAGAAGTGTTACCAGCAGATCAAGGGATGTGATCATTCCCCTCTATTCTGCACTAGTGAGGCCACATCTGGAATACTGTGTCCAGTTTTGGGCTCCCCACTACAAAAAGGACATGGACAAATTAGAGAGAGTCCAGAGGAGGGCAACCAAAATGATCAAAGGGCTGGAGCACAAGCCCTATGAAGAAAGACTGAAGGAACTAGGCTTATTTAGCCTGCAGAAGAGAAGACTGAGGGGGGATTTGATAGCAACCTTCAACTACTTGAAGGGTTGCTCCAAGGAGGAGGGAGCTCGACTGTTCTCGGTAGTAACAGAGGGCAGAACGAGAAGCAATGGTTTCAAGTTACAGCTGGGGCGGTCCAGGCTGGATATTAGGAAAAACTTCCTTACTAGGCGAGTGGTGAAGCATTGGAATAAGCTGCCTAGGGAGGTGGTGGAATCTCCATCTCTGGAGGTGTTCAAGTCCCAGCTGGACAAAACACTGACTGGGATGATCTAATGGGAGTGGTCCTGCTTTTTTTGGCAGGGGGTTGGACTAGATGACCTCGTGGGGTCCCTTCCAACCCTATGATTCTATGATTCTATAGTCGCTGCTTCTTTCTGGCCTTGGCCTTCTGAGAGATGTCATTACTCTCAAACTGATAGACTCTAAGGCAGGGGTCTCAAACTCAAATCATACAAGGGCCACACGAGGACTAGTAGAGGGTCACATAAGGGCTAGTACATTAGCTCAAGGGCCGTACCACGGAAACCTTTTCATACAACTATATTGCAAATATTGGTAACAATAATGTCATTGAGGGCCGCAGAAAATACCCTTAGGGGCTGCATGTTTGTGACCCCTGCTCTAAGGTCAGAAGGGATCAATGTGATTTTATTTAGTCTGACCTCCTTCACAATGCAGTCCACGGAACCTCACCCACCCACTCCTATAATAAACGTATAACCTATGACTGAGTTATTAAATCCCTCAAATCATGGTTTAAAGACTTTAAGGTAGACTGGTACCATCTGGCAGGAGTATCCTAGTACCAAGAGCACCACTGCAATTGATGGAACAGGTTTCAGACTCAGGTGAATCTGAGTAGATGGAGACACCAGTATCTCTGCAGAACCAGTTGATCACTGATAGAAAAATGAGGGGTATACTTACCATTCTGCTAGGTAGGGCCCCTCTGAGATGGCTGGTATTAATTTCTGGGAGGTCCTCTGCAACCAGTTGAATCTTGTTTGTGTCCTTATTGGGTCTGTGGAATCTTTCTGGCAAGTATTTGGGTCCTTAACAAGTTGTACTTCGCCTCTCCCTCTGACTAGCTGGTTCCTTCGGTGTACGAGATAGAGGAAGGGAAATTAGGTCTTCTTTGAGCAGCTGCTCATATTCATTCCACTATAGGTGTGCACTTGCCTGCATGCACGGTCATTGGAAACATTTTTGCCCTTAGTAGCCCCCGTAGGGCTGGCACACGTGCCCCAATGAAGTCCCATGTATGTGCTGCTGTATATCAGGCATTGCTAGACATATGGCTCCTCAGTTCCTTCTTTACTTCTGAGCTGATGGTCACTGGAACTTCTTTCTACTCTTGCCTCCTTTCAGGTGGCCTTTTGAAATGCTTTAACAGTTTTGCTGTTGGTTTTGTTCTTTGTGTTGTTGATTAGTTTACCATAAGTGTTAGTTAGTTTAGATGTTAAGTGTTGTTAGTCCTACAAGGGACTCTTTTTAGCCAGAGGCCATGCCGCAGAGTTTGGGCTTCAAACCTTGCTCAGCATGTGGGAAGGCTTTTTCACAAAGTGATCCCTATGATGCGTGCCTTAAGATCCTGGGGGAATCTCACTATCTGGACAAACATCAGATTTGTAAGTCCTTCTAGCCTCCAACTCAAAAAGAGTGGGACAGGCTGAAGGTACTCCTTATGGAAACGGCTGTAAGACCAGCATTGGAACTGGCACAGTTGGGAGTTGGCACCAAGCACATCAACGCAGAGTGCTCAGTCTGTACTGCTGCCATCCAGACATTGCTCTCCAAGCACTGCATCTAAAAGTAAAAAAGCCATGCCTGGATCAAGGTCTCTCCCCGGTACTGACCACATTGGTGGTATTGGTGAGTCCCAATAAGGGGGTGCCTCAGTGGCCATTTCCCTGATGAGGGAACCACCCCTGACTCTGAGTAGTGTCCAGATTACATTGTTACCGGCACTATCAATGCCAGAGGCATTTGATGTGGCATATGTCTTGTTAACTTTGCCCACACCTCCACTTCCTAGACTAGAGCAGTTGCTGTTGAAAGGGAAACCCATACTGGGTTCTCCGGTGTGCAGCATCCTTCTCCGGCAATGGAGAGGATGGCACTCATGGAAATATCACAGCTTTGGGCATTACATGAGCCATGCCCTCAGCACCGCTCTGCCTTGCCATGCTGTGCGTTAATCTCCCTGGCATTGAGCCATTCCTCATACAGCAGCATATGAGTTTGGCATCATTTCTCATCGTCATCTTCATTGCTGGCACTGTGTCTGATGAGGAAACAGCACTGCAAATCCTAGTCCCCAGACAAAGAATGTACAGAGGGGGCAGAGGGGACAAGCGGTGCTCTAAGTCCTCAGTACTGAGAAGATAAGGCAGGCAATTGAGCTTGTTGAACTAATTGATGCCAGCCCAAGTTCCTCTCACTATTAAACTACATGGTCCCATGCACTTAAAAGACTTCTTTCACCAGCCAAGCACTGTGGTGCTTGCAGGCTTGGCTGCACTTTATTTATCAACCAAGCAAGGACCACATCAACTCCATGGTGGTTATTCCTGCCAGTTGTCACCTACCCAACTTGGTGGTTGAACCTAAGAAAGAGCAAGGAGGGAGTTCACTTTAGGATCACTGTTGTGACAGATAGCATCTCATGCCAGAAGGGAGGTGCCATGGACAACCACACCGCTTAGGGCCACTGGACCCTTAAAGTGACCAGACGATATATAAACTTACTGGAAATGAAGGCAGTGTGCGTTGCATGTGAGGTCATCCTTCTGCTTGTGCGCTCATTCCTGTTCAGGTAATATTGAACAGTATCACAACAGTGACCTATATAAACAAACAGGGAGAAACAATATCTGGTCCTCTTTGCTAGAAAGTGGTGAGACATTGGAACTGGTGTGTCAGGAACTACATCACAGTACAGGCAGAATTACTTCTCGGTATTTGCAACTCCCTTGCAGACACTTGAAGCAGAAGCTTCTCAATAGACCACAGGTGAGAGATTCATGACAGTGGGATATTCCACCATGGGAACTCTTGAAGTCCCAAAACAACAGAAAGCTCCGCTGTATTGCTTCAGTAGAGCCTTGCATTACAGCTCCCAAGGCAGTGTTCTGCAGATATCTTAGATGAGCGGCCTCAGATATATATACCTTTTCTATCATTCATCTGCTTCCACAGTTGGTAGGGAAGATACTCCATGATAGAGCCAAGACCTTGTTGGCCCAGACTGTTCTGGTTCATGGAACTTCTAACAATGTCTGCCCACATGGTAATCAGCCCATTCCTGAATCTCCTAACGTAGCTACAGTATGTCTCATCAAAGGCGTGATCAGGACCTTCCCACCAGTGCTTAAATATACTCATCAGTGGGACCATATCCTTGTCCTGTCCATGCTCACTAGTCTGCCTTTGGAACCTCTCATGACTTCTACCATGGCATTCAATAGAGACTTAGATACCAAGAATGCCATGCACTGTTGCAAACTAGGGACTGACTGGCTAAACAGCTGTTCTGCAGAAAAGGACCTATGGATTACAGTGGACAAGAAGCTGGATATGAGTGAATAGTGTGCTCTTGTTGCCAAGGTTAACAGCATACTGGCTTGAATTAGCAGGAGCCTTTCCAGCAGAATGAGGGACATGATTATTCCCCTCTATTTGACACTAATGAGGCCTCATTTGGAGTATTTTGCCCAGTTTTGGACCTCACACTGCAGGAAGGATGTGGAGTTCATAGAAGGACAACAAAAATGATCAAGTGGCTAGGACTTATGACTTATGAGGAGAGGCTGATAGAACTGGGCTTATTTAGTCCACAGAAGAAAAGAGTGAGGGGAGATTTGATAGCAGTCTTTAACTACCTGCAAGAAGTTTCCAAAGAGGATGGAGCTAAGCTGTTCTCAGTGGTGGCATATGATAGAACAAGAACCAATTGTCTCAAGTTGCAGTGAGGGAAGTCTGTGTTGAATATTAGGAAAAACATTTTCAGTGGGAGGATACTGAAAAACAGGAATGGGTTACCTAGGGAAGGTGTGTGTGGAACCTGTGTCCTTAGAGGTTTTTAGGGCAAAGCCCTGACCTGGGATGGTTTAGTTGGTGTTAGTCCTGCTTTGAGCAGGGGTTTGGACTAGATGACCCCCTGAGATCCCTTCTAACTCTAATCTTTATGATAATGTCTCCTTCATGAACAGGTGGGCCATGGAAAATTTCAGTTTTGCAAGAAGAGATTTTTTTTTTTGGTGGGGGGGTTGGAAAATCATTCCAACAATTTTTTTTATCACCTTTAATTTTCTGGCTTTATTTTCAGCCCCTACATGGGCATTCATTTTTGCCTGCTCTGCATGGCCACTACTGAAAGTTCTCATGCAAACACCCCATTTGCATGTGCTCCTCAGCATACACATCCCAAGTGATTTGAATGGGATGGATAACTGTTTCTCTCTGTCTGGGATTTATACATATGTTAGTACATTAGCAAAGTGGGTAGCTATGATTGCATATGCAAAATTTGACTATGTCGGCTTTGAAAATCAGATTCTGAAATGCCTCAGCTGGTTACATTGGGATGGAGGTGATAAGAAATGCTGATTCTCATAGTCATAATTCTTAAGGAGCACTTTATGTGAAAGTGTAAAAGTGCCTGTGTGATTACATGCCGATGCCTGGCAGCGACTCCATATCAAAGGTGTTTAGTCTCCAATTGAAATGACAATGGGTGGGATCAGAGATTCTGAATGGGGTCTTTCAGCCTGATGGGGTCTTTGAGCTTTATGCAGCCTCACTGGTAGCAGACTGTGGGAGTCAACACATTCCCTCAGTTACACTTCTGTAACCCTCAATTTCTTCAGTTCTGCTCTTACACACTCACGGTCTTCAGATAGACTACAGAGGTGTAACTGAGAATTGTCTTTAAATTTACTTCACAGTTGTGTTTATACATGAGTCGGAATACAATCTAGTCCTCCCACCCCCTTCCCATTGCTGTGTTGACTTTTCAGAGCTAATAGGAATGAAAAGCAATAACATTTTTATTGGTCACTAGACTAATTCTAAATAACTAAAAAACCATAGGAAGCCAACTGATTGAGTGAGAAGGTGTCACTGAATGATAATAATTTTTCTGCCAAAAGCCATCCTTTAAGCCTAGATATGAGCACAGAGAAATATCAGTGATGGGATTTTTTCTTCTCAAGCCATGGATACCATTTTTGAAGTAGATATCATTGTACAAAGATGAATGAGGTAGTTCATGTACAATATTATATAAAAGATTTGTTTTTTTCTTCCCATGTTTCACAATGAAATGTTTCTTTATGGAGGCCAGTTAGCTTGTTTTGGCCTTTGGCTTTTATTAGACGTGTGACAGAGTCAGGCCTATCAATTTTTCTGTCCTAGGTGACATATAGCTAGTGCTCCCTTCCTCCCCCTTCTCTGTCTTTTCTATCCCATTTTCTTTCATTATTGATTTAATGTAATACTTTAATATTAAAATTTCCGTTTGTGTGATTTTTTGTTTCCTTTCATTCCTTTAATTTTCTTTAACTTCTGGATATATTAATTTAGCTTTTTTCCTTTTCCCATCAAATGTTTTTTGGGGTGGGTGGGTGAGTGTTTTGAACAGGATGACTTGCGCCTTTAAGGGTTGGAGGCCTGGCACTAGCCAGTCTTGTACAATTAGCCCTGCCTGCTATAGGTAGGATGAAGTGTGGGGATTTAATTAGTAGACCCCTCTGGGTAAGGGGGAGGAGCTGGTTATCTTGCAAAGAGCAGGAGGAGACTACAGGGATGAGAAGGAGGTGGTATAAATGCTATTTGTTTAAAGACTCTGAGAGAGAGTGTGTAGATTTTAACAGGGAAACTTGAGTTTCCATGGAAAAGGGGACTTCTGGAAGGGAAGGCCTGGGATTCTTTGAGCAGGAAGAAGGGGAGTAGGGTTTGAGAGCTTTTTATTCTGTATATTTTGTTATATAAATTAATCCAGCTTTGGGGAGGTGTGTTGCTGAATCTGAGAAGTATTTGTTTTGATAATCTGAGCAATACCTGGCTAGATGGTTAGAAGGAGTGAAACTTTGAACATCTATTTAAGATGAAATGTGCTGGAGGTGACAGCAGAGGAAGTGAGCTCCAGTTAGGAGGGGAGAAGGAGTAGAATTAAAGAATGGTGGTGGGGGACAATAGGACCAGAGAGATGAATGGAAGGGACCTGTGCCTGAAAGAGGGCTTTCTTTGTTTCATTCAGGAAAGCATTTATTTTTCTTCTCCTCTTTCTGATTTGTTTTCTTCTGCCAACTCATGGTCCTGGATGGGTTGTATAGTAATGCCTCTGATTCTTTGCTCTTGTCCTGCTGTAGGTTAGTAGTAATACCATCTTTGTGTAAAGGGAATGAGGTGCAAAGTGTTTTAAAATTACATGTGTGATAGGTCAGATTTTTCACTTCCTGGCAGCCTATGCCATTGTTTGTTCTAGTGCAAAGTTGGAGTACAGTGTTAACAAATCAAAGTGGTAGTATTTTATCCCTGCTTTACACAGATGTGAATGATGACGTACAAGGCTTGGAGAGTTAGGCTGGTAGAGCTTCACCTAAAATAGTGCAGATAGTATTGCTTTTTTCAAGGATCTAAAACCTAATTTCATTCCCTAGTCAGTGATTCTCATATAATATACATGGTGAGCTAGTTACCCACATTAACAAGTTACATGGGTACTCCTTATTGGAGACTGATTCTCATGCTGAGTGCTGCATATAGTTTGCAGCTGTGAAAATGGTGGTGTTCTAAATAAACTCAACATGATCTACCAACAGTTTGGAAGTGCAGGTAATTTGCACTACTATTTATGAATCAGGCTCAAATTTAGATTAAATCAACATGTTGTGAAATCAAGCAGTAGAATAAAATCTGAGCAATGTAATCCTTGGAAAAACAAACAAGGAGTTCTGTGGTGCTTTTAAAGACTAACAAATGTAGTTACTGCATGAGCTTCCGTGGGAGAAAATTCCACTTCACCAGATGCTTCAGCATTATAGTTGTCAACTGATATGACTTTAAATATTGTCTGAACTCTCAACTTCAAGAACTCACTCCTGAGCTCTTTGGCTCAAGCTTGTGGAATCTGAGCTAAATAGATCCTTCCTCTCAGATATGACGCACGTTGATCTCTTGCCACACTGGTGTTACTGTGCAGCTAGATGGTCTAATATTGCATTGGAAAGATTAGATTTACAACTCATAAAATTCTACTTGCTGATGGAAATCAGAATATCAGGTCCAGTTAAAGGAATGTTATCAGTGTGAAATCTAGACAATTAAAACTATAAGCTTGAAGTATTTGCAGGCATTATATCTGCCCCTGAGTCTCCCCAATACTTTTTAAAGGGATTTACTGTCATATTTGCTTTTTTAAAGGTTTTTTTTCCTCTCTGCTCTTGCTGTTTGTAAGGCCACCACAAAGAGCAAGGGAAACTGACTATGCAGACAAGTTAATCTAGTTCAGCAAAACAAAAGAGTCTAGTGGCATTTAGACTAACAAATATATTTATTACATGGGCTTTTATGGGAAAAATACCCCTTCGTCAGCCACTTGAAGATGGAGAACTTACAGAATGAGAGGAAAATAAATGCAAGGAAGTGTAAGTCATGGGATCAGGACAGACTATTACAGCAAATCAAAGCAGTTGTTTAAACATATGTTGTTCCACACTGCTTGAATCTAAACTGCTTTGATTTGCTGAAGTAGTCTGACCTGATCCCATGACTTACACTTCCCTGCATTTATTTTTCCTCCCATTCTGTAAATCCTCCATCTTCAAGTATTTGACAAAGTGGGGATTTTCTTTCATGAAAGCTCATGCAGTAAATACATTTGTTGTGCCAAGGGACTTCTTGTTTGTCTTGACTAGGCAGAGGAAACCAACTTGATGTAAAAGCATTGACAAATGTACAGCTTAAACTAATGGAAAAGAAATTATTTCTTTTTAATTTGTTGGGTTGGTATGAGCTTCGATTTTACTTAGAACAAAAAGCAGGTATAAGAAATCAGGTGCTAGATCCTGGTCATCACTGTGGTCCAGTGCTGTGAAGCTGCTGGTAAGCCAACTCAGCTAGCTGTCTGAGGTTCCCCCATTCCGGCTATATCCTTTCTTGTAAGAGAGGAAAGTAGTAATAGTTTGTAGTAAAATTGGAAAGCTTGTCCACTTAATATGCCACCTATAGGTGCTCTATGGTGACATAAAAGCACAGCATCAGAACATATCGGTTTTTGTCTGACATCAGTGCTCAATCTCATTCATACTCTTAGTAGTTTTTATTAAAACAAGTAAGGAGCCTGCAGCACTTAAAGACTTACAAATGTATTTATAACATGATTTGTCGTGGGAGAAAACAGCACTTTGCTTCAAAGCATCTGATGAAGTGGGATTTTCTCCCATCTTCAGTGGTTGAAGTATAATTTGTTGAGCCCCAGAATCCTCCTAAACTTCAGGCCCCCTTTCCCAATTGTCCAGGCCCCCTTCCTGTGTGTGCGGGCTGCAGCCCAGGTAGCCATTTCTGAGGCCCACCAGCTCCTTCTTCACAAATGAAGCACAGCCTCAAATCCACAACATCACCCCAACCTTGTCCACTATTGCCCACATCAGACCCCTCTTTCCCAGTGGTTAAAGTATAATTTGGTGGGCCCTGGAACCCTTCTAAATTTCTTGGCCACCTTCACCCACCCCAGCTACTACCCTGCCAAATGCCTGCCACCCCACCCCAGCTACTGCCCCCAAGATGCCTATCCTGCCATCAGAGTCCTCTTTCCTCATGTCCTTCCCAGCCAACCATCTCACCACCCCACCCCACCACGCTGTGCCCTTTTCCTGCAGGCTGCTTGACTGTCCCCAGCCCCCTTCCAGGGCCCCCATACCTGGTGCATCATGGAAGGGGTGCGTGGGGACTCACAGCTGCCGCCGATGTGGCTGAAGAGCTGGGCTGGAGTGGGGGAGGGAGGCTGCAGCTGCGGTGCTGGCCGGCCAGCAGGAGGGGGCACAGGCCCAAGACTTGGTGTAGGCTGTGTGTGCCACCCAGGCCCAGCAGGTAGGGGTGGGGCCACTGCAGGCTCTGGGAAAAGGGGGGTGGGGGGCCAGGCTCACTTCTGCCCACACCCCCTTGAGCTGGCCCTGGGTAAATGCACCAGAATGCCAAATTCTAGTGCGTTCTTCTATTTTTCGGGAGGCCAAGAAGACTGCCCCCTAAAAATGGGAGGCCACGGAATGCCATTCCAAGGCCTTTTGGCTTCCTTTAACCCCTGTTCTTTCCTCATGTCCTCCTCAACCCCCATCCCCATTCCCAAAGCTCTCTGCTCCCAAGTCCCCACTCCAGCCCTCCTAACCCCCAACCACAGTTTCTCTGTCTTCACTCCACCCCCTTCAACCCTCCACATCTCCCCAGCCCTTTCAGTCCCCTTGTTCCCATTCCCCCACTCAACTCTGCTTCAGCCCCCCAAACCTCCTCCACACCTCCCCAGCATCCTTTGTCCCTAGTGCCCACTCCAGCTCTCCAACCCTCTCCACACCTGCTCAGTCCCCTACATCGCTAGCCCACACTCCAGCCCCCCAACATCTTCCATCCCTCTCCAGCCCCGCACCCAGTACCCAATCCAGCCCTTCATAGTTCCCTCTACCACTACCCAGCCCCCACCAGCTCCTCCCCAGTCTCATTGTCTCCATACCTCCTTCCACCAGGGTCATCTGCAAATTTTAGCTGTGGTGCTTTTATATTTCCTTCCAGTCTAACCCGCCTGCTGGCTCTCCTGGTACCCCCCCAAACTAGCCTGAACCCTTCTTCCTACCCTACCCCACCTGCTGGTTCTCCCTCCCCCCCAAGCTGGCCCTACCCCTGCTTCCCACCCTACACCCCCATGCCCTTTCCCTGCCAGCTACCTGACTGTCCCCAACTCCCTCCGCCCCCCCACCCCCGGCCCCTTGCTTGGCTGCCAGAGTGGCCACGCCACAGGCTGCTCTTCCCACTCTGAGCATACTCAGAGCATGCTCAGGATGGGAGTTTTAAGAACTCCTAGCTTGGGAGAAGCTACCTCCCTGTCAGAAAACTGTGTCTTTTAGCTAGATAGGGGCCGCAGCTACCGGCTCATTGTGGGGAGAAGTGTTTCTATAGGAGTAGTAAGGAGGAACACACTGGAATGCTGCAGTCCACCCCATTATTCTATTATGGGCCCCAGAACACTAGTCCCTAAAAGTTGTGGGCCCTGGAATGGCATTCCAGTGCATTCTGTCTTACTTTAACCCTCGCCCACAATAGCTCATGCAATAAATACATCTGTTAGTCTTTAAAGTGCCACAGGACTCCTTGCTTGTTTTGCTGAACTAGACTAGCATGGCTCTGCCTTTGGAACTTAGTTTTTATTGACTGCTATAGTCTTCACCTATCTCATTTCTCCCTTTACAAATTATGGCTTCCAGGATAGCTTTCCTCTCTCATTACTGACTAGATTTCCTCTTCTTGACTTTCACTGTTTCTTTACGTTTAGAGCGAGTTTCTTATGAATATCTTAACTTTCCAGAGTTTTGCTGCTGTGCACACCTTTAACTTACTTTCCTGCTATTTTGCTTGCCCCATTGTTTCTCTTTTGCTGTCTATTATAGCCACTTTTCATATCTACAGAATCCCATTAATAATAATAATGATTTTACTGAAGTAAGTAGAGCTGCAGCTATTCACAAGTCAGGAGTTCAGCACTTTGGTTGGTAGTTGCTAAAAAATTTAGTAGAAAATCCTGTGCTGTGCATGCTTTCAGGCTTTTATATATCACAATTTCTAAGTCCAATCTCTTCAGACTCATCAAAGGCCTTTGTCCTGAGATATAGCGTGACGAGGAGATTTAAACAAATAGCATCTAGCCAATAAAAAGATTCCATTGATAATTCCAGATGTCTAACAATAAGTCGCTTGTGGCTCATTCCCAGAGTTATGGGTGGATCAAGCTGCTTCATCTGTAGCACTAGCTTGCCCTCTGGCTACTGGGGTTGTGGCCATGGTACTTACGCTCATCCCTAATCTAGATGCTGAAATATTGAGGCTAGTGCTGGTTTTATCTTAATCGATCATTAAAAATGTTGCTCATGCCACATTTGTTTGGAGAAAATCTGAACCACGCGGAAACTTCCTCCCAGTAGATTATGCTGGTATAAAACAGTAATACCTTTTAAAACAGATTTTTATTTTGGTTCTCCTTAGTTGAGGGCTTCCCTTTGTAGATGTCGTCAGCATCCCTCTATAGTATCTGACTTAGAACTTAAAGTTGGCTTGTGGTATTTGAGTCTATATGTTAATATGATCAGGAAGTAAAGAGTGAGCTCTCCATCTTGTGACTGAACCTAATCCATTGATCTCAGAGAGGTATCCTATAGCAGATGTCTTTATAGAAGAAACAGCAAGAGTCCTGGGGCACCTTATAGACTAACAGATTTCTTCAGGCATAAGTTTTCATGGGCTCTAACCCCCTTCGTCAGATGCATTTACCCCTCTGGAAATGTCTTTATAGACCAGGAGTGGCCAAACTGTGGCTCAGGAGGTACATGTGGCTCTTGAATGAAAAAGTGTGGCTCACGGACTAGACTAACACGGCTATCCCTTTTGAAATTCACGGAAGAACGTCAGCAAATCAATTTAGTAGGTAAAAGTATATGGCTGTATGCCTCAGTGTGGCCCTTGAAGGTTTAATAATCAACTTGTGTGGCTCTTGAGTTCCGTAAGTTTGGCCACCCCTGTTAGAGCATTGTCTAAATACTAAACCAAGACGAGGGAAAAAGTAACTTTTTAGAGCTTTATTAATTTTTGCATAGTCCCTTGAAATGTCCCAGTTAAAGATGCTGCAGAATTGCAAACTATTTTTTACAACTACTTTAGTGTAGCCAGATAGCTGGATTTTATATTCCAAACTGTAGCTGTACACATTGAGGGATTCATTTTTAACTTGTATTCTGATGTAAAATAAATAGAACTAAAATCTAACACTGATTAGAAACCTCCACATGATGAAATGTGATTGCTGCAGCAAAAACCTAATAAGACATGTCCTCTGGGATTGATTCTAAGTGGCTGAAGTGTCCTGCAGATTTTTTTTTTACTGTATGAGAACTGCAATGAATGGGCCCTGTTCAATTAACATTTTCCTAGCATATGGGTATTGTACAGTATGTAACTCTCTGGTGCCAAGCAAAGCATTGAAACACGTTTTTTGTGTGTGTAGTTCATTCATTGTTTTGGCACTAAGGTGACCACACAGCAAGTGTGAAAAATCAGGATGGGGTGGGGATAAAGGGCACCGGTATAAGACAATGTGCCGAGTATTGAGACTGTCCCAATAAAGTAGGACATCTGGTCACCCTACTTGCCACTGACTAGATATCCACAGCACATGGACTAGTCTCCTAAAGGTCTGTGTCAAGAGCCACTGTACTCAGTGTAAAGTCTGGGATGGAATCTCTAGGAGAGAGCTCATCTTTCTGATCAGGAATTTAAGTGATTTTGCCAGTTTACCATTAGGTATTAGGTGTAATAAAAGCAAGGAATCTTGTGGCACGTAAAGACTAACAGATTTATTTATCACGTGAGCTTTCATGTAAGAAAATCCCACTTCCTCAGATGCTTTGAAGAGGGGGAACTTACAGAATGGCATGAAAATAAATGCAGGGGAGTGTAAGACATGGGATCAGGTCATACTGCAACAGCAAATCAGAGCATTTTCAAGGATTCAGACTCTAGGAAACAGCACATAGAGGTAGAGTAAAGTCAAATTGCCTGTGATAATATGAAAAGAATCCATAGTCAAGATTCAGCCCTGCTTTCACACAATCTAATCTGCATATTAGTTCAATTTCGGCTGTTTCTCTTTGAAGTCTTGTCCCATTGATTTTCTTGAGGACAATCATTAACAAATCATTAATTGAGTGTGAAGATAGAAGTGCTCAGCAACTGTTTTTTTTTGTGTGAGTTGTGATTTCTGATGTCAGTTTTGTGCCCATTTATTTTTCTGTGTAGGGACTGTCCTGTTTGTCCAATGTATAAGGCGTGGGCGCATTTCCAGCACATGATGGCATAAATCACATTAGTGGATGAGCAGCTCAGTGACCCTTTGATGGAGTAGCTGGCTTGATTAGATCCTATGATGGTGTCTTTTGTGCAGATATGTGGACAAAGTTGGCAGTGTGGTTTGTTGCAGGGATGTATGCCTGCTTTAATGTTTCTGTTGTTAGGTCTGTAGTTGCTGGTGAGTATTTGTTTAAGGTTTGGGGGTTGTCTGTAGGCAAGGAGAGGTCTGTCTGCCAAGGTTAGAGAGAGTGAGGGGTCATCTTTTAAAATAGGCTGTAGGTCCTTAATGATCTGTTGCAGAGGTCTGACTTGAAGGTTGTATGTGGTGACCAGTGGCGTTCTGTTGTTTTCTTTTTGGGCCTTTCCTGTGGTAGTTGACTTTGTGGTACCCGTCTGTCAATTTGTTTCTGTACTTCCCCAGGTGGATACTGTAGTTTTAAGAAAGCTTGATAGAGATCCTGAAGATGTCTGTCTCTGTCTGAGGGATCAGAGTAAATGCTATTATAGCTGCGGTGCCGGGGATTCTGTAGCTCTTTTGTCTTTTTAGTGTGGCAGGGATTGATGGCCTTTATTTGAATTAGAGAGATTTTTCTTTTAAAATCTTTAATTTTGGATCTGAGCATCAGAAGAATGTCTTTAATCTTCTGTTGTTCACACCTGTAGCATTTTACTTGGTTAATTAATTTCATTCCATACATATGGCATACTTTGCATTGTTGGTAGCATACACCCTTTTATTTGTATTCCAATAGTACCTAAAGGCCCCAGTCAGAGACAGAGAGAGACCCGATTCTGGGATCAGTTCAGTACACATCTAATAGCAAAAAGAAATAAATCTGTTAGTCTTAAAGTGCCACACGACTCTTTGGTTTCTTTGCTGGACTAAACTAACACGGCTATCCCTTTGGAACTTGAGCAAAGTGCTTGACTCTCATCATTGATAAAAATATTGAAATTTGGCTGTAAATCTGAAAGGATCTCTTGAGCAGTGATGGAATAAGGCTGGATTCAGCGGAAGACAATTCAGCTCCTCATTCTGCAAATATGCCCCAAAGTTTTGCAACTGACCCCCACCCCAGAATAGGAATTTGAAACTCACTGTTTCTGAAGGGTCCCACTACTTTATTCAGCTCATTGTTTCTCCTTTTTTAGAAAGAGACGAGCAGTTCTGAAAAATCCATGGTGTTGGTAAATCCAGTCCATTTAGCCTATCCATTTTTTTCCCTTTAGCTTATGTTGTGATTAAGGCATGGAACTGGACAAGAGGAGGCCTTGGTTCTGTTCATTTCCTGTGTGACTATGGACCATTTTCCTCTTAAGCTTTCTTAGCCCAGACTTCATATACTGCATAAAGCAGCCACAGCATGTTCCCAGCACAGGAGCTGTACAGAACTGATGTAAGTTACCCTCCTTCAAAGCCTTGGTCTAGGGGCATACTCATAGTGTTCAATGCTGTGGCGCAGCCAAGTAAGGAGCTCTTAGGAACCTGCTACAAGTTAGAGATGCTTCTGGAGCAGATTTAACTTATGCTAGGGGCCATCTTGGTCCCTGCGGTAGCCCAGAATCAGATATCTAAAGCCGTGCAGATCCATGGGTATCCTCTGCAGATCTGTGAGAATCTGCATCCACAGATGCAGGTGTTGATAACTGCAGACTCACTGCTGCAGATTGATCTGCGGATGCAGATTCTCTTTTTATCTGCCCAGGGTGTGATCCATCACTGCAGCTCCTGGTATGGTCTGTGTCAGCAGCACACTGGGGAACAAGGAAGGGCTCCAGCCAATCCTAGATCAGCTCTGACTGTTGTCTGCCAGGCAATCAGAGTCTTAGTCACATCAGGCTGGGGCTTGGAGATTCACCTTTCACTGTCAGAGTGTCAACATGCTGGCCTTTGATTAGCCCATTCCCCATTATTTCCTTGGCCACTTCTTCCTTTTCTTGTTAGCAGCTCGCATGCCATGCAGTCAATCAGAGATTTCATTTGTGGCCAAGGAAAGCTGATTGACAGCACAGTGTGCAAACTGCAAGCAAGAAAAGGAAAAAGTGGGCAGGACCCATGTGGGGAGTTAGCCAATCAAAGGCTAAAGTACTGATTGTGAGCCAGAGCTCAGTTGTGGATGTGGTTGTGGATATAGACAGGGGCATCACTGGCGCTGGGCACCCGGGACATGTGCCCCGAATCCCATTGCCGGTGCCCCAGGTCTGGCGGCTCCCCCCCCCCCCCGGTCTGTGGCCCAATCAGGCTGGAGATCCAGGGCCTAGCCGCCCGTGGCCGTGGCAGCCCCATCCCCAGCTGGGGATCCGGAGCTCAGCCGCTCGCAGCTGCGGAGGCCACTCCTGGCCCTGGCCCTGTTCCTGGCCGGGTATGCGGGGCCCAGCCGCCCGTGGCAGCACATGGCAGCTTCCGCCCCTGTCCCTGGTCAGGAGATGGGGCCTGTGGGCTGGGGGCAGGGCCTGCGGGCAGGCGGCAGGGCTTGGGCCCATGCCCCAGGTCCCTACACGGGGCAGCAATGCCCCTAGATATAGATAAAACATGGCATGCAGATCATGAACCAGATTGATACTACCACTGAGTGGATGCGGATCCACATCATTGTATCCGTGCAGGGCTGTATAGATGTCACAAACATCTTCCTTTGGGTTACCTTCTGTATGATGCACTTCAGCAAGTGCAGCACAGAATCTGCTTCTGGCTCTTCTTTAAAAAAAGGGGACAATACAGAGGGTTGTTATTCTAAACACTGCTCTAAATACTTGGGAACCTATTGGCTAGCTTTGGTTGCTTGGCATTATAGAAATTCAAAGTAGTATTGATATTTATAGCCTGTTTCCAGATCTCATCTCTGAAAGGAAGTAAAAAAGATTAAGGGCTTGCCTGTACTGAAATTGCTGCACTGGTCTCCATGGACTGATGCAACAGGATCGATTGAGCAGCCAGTGGAGACCTACTCAATCAATCCAGGAAGTGTTCTCCATTTGATGCAGTAATTGCACTCCCCAGAAGAGTGTAACTCTGTGTCAAAGGGAGAGCGTTTCCCATCATCGTAGCCCAGGGAAGACTGAGGTAAGGGACAGTAAGTAAATTGATGAGAGAGACTCCATCTACAGTATGTAGCTTGAGTATCTCCTGTCAACCCAGTGCAGTGATATAGCCTAAACTGATGTATGAGCATCTTTTTAATGCACAGAAGCTGATGTTTTCGTATTGGTGGCAATGTCAGGTTCTGAGATGACAGTTCTTACACTGGAAGCAGTTTTGATTCTCACAGTGAAGGCCTAAATATATATAATATTTATGGGTATGTCTACACTTACAATTTAATATAAATTAATGAGGATTAATTCAAATTAAATTAATATATGACTACACTGGCTTTCATTACTTCGATCTAAGGAAGTCCTTGGTTTGAATTAATGAAAGTTTACTTCGAAGTTATAAAACTTCATTTAACTTTGAAGTAAGGGTTAATTCGAACTTGTGAGTTCAAATTAACCCAGTGTAGCTGTGTTAATTCAAACTAACCATTAATTCGAATTAACACTTTTTAACCTTCTTCCTCCCAAGGTGCCTTCTTCTTTCTATATATTGGGTGGGGCCATGGCCCTTCTTGCCACATCTCCCATGGTGCCCCTCTTCTAATTTGAACAAACAAGTCCTGTCCATGGACATGCTGGTTCAAATTGGGTTTGTAGTGGGGCCATGTTAGTTTGAATTAATTTAATTTGAACTACTCATTATTAGTTCAAATTAATTAGTTTGAATCAAGTTAATTCAAACTAATCTCCTAAGTGTAGACATGCCCTCTCAGTTTTTAAATAAGCATTCAAGCTTACTCTACAGAAAGCTGTGTGTGGTCAAAGACCCCATTCCTGTGCCCTTAGGTTTTCTATGAAAATCTGTGAATGAGAGCCAGATCCATTCCTCTAACTTTATATGTACTCATGTCCCACTTTCCTCTGACTGTAGGTTTTCTGCCTATTGAGTATTTAGTTTTAAATGGGCTGGCTGAATTTTTTATTCTCACAGATTCTTTTTAATCAGTAATTATACCACTTTGTAAGAGTATTTTTAATTAAAAATAATAGCTATATAAAGACTGAAATGTTAAATGAACCCTAAACTGACAATTAGCAAGCATAAATAAGATTTTTTTTTTTATTGTGAGTTATTAGATACATGCTATCTCAGGCATATGGAACTAAAATCCAACAAGTAATCCATTTGATCCCTCTCCTTTCTTGGATGATGGAGCAGTGCTTTTAGCAACACAAAATATCTAGCATATAACTATAAATATCATCTTAACAGTCAGCAGAGACTGATGCAATGTTAGTACACTGTTTAAGTTTTTATATTGTATACTGTTTAAGTTTAGGTTAGTTTTTTGTGAACTGTAAACCTTTCTCCTTAGAAGATATATATTGTGTTGCTGAAATATTTATAAATATATCCAAAATGGAATTATGCAATAACTAAACATTCATTGTGTTGGGAATACAAGTAAGAAGTGGGATTTTAGCAGTGTTTTCAAAAAACTGATCTTAAATATCAAGTGTTCTGATCTTCCTCTGCAAGGATGTTTGCACTGACTTTCCATGGTATCCATAGACGTTTCCCAGGTGCAAAACCTTTTGAAAAACTGCAGTGATTAAAGAATTCATTTATTGTCATCGTCACAGAATTTGATAAAGTAGCTGGGTTGCATTTTACTGTTTTTTTCCTGCTGTACAAAAAAATCTATTTTATTTCAGTGCAATTGCCGTAACGAAAGGGGAGTGAAAAATAATTTGATGCTTATCCTTTTCAAATTGAGAATATGGGTCATATTCAGAAATACCGTTTAGTGGCAATTTGCCTAAATTTTTAATATAGGCACGGTGTGAAGCTTGCTTATTGTTAGGTGCGCACACACTCTCAAAATGACACTGGATGTCGCAAAACACAAATGAACAAATATTTAAAGGCACAGAATGTATCTGAACATTGAAATTCAGCTTCGCAAGTTTAAAACCTAGTCACACTTACTCAGTAGCTCCCAGCTCTTTAAAGATTTTCCCTTCTCAAGTTCTTGCTGTTGAAATACTGATATGATGTATCTTTCCATGATTAATTCCCCTCCTACCTTTCCAAATATAATTTTTTGACCCTTCTTAGCCTGCACTGCTTCTCCTTCCTTCAGTCCTGTGTTTGCTTGTTCATAAATGTAACGATTACAAAAGCAGAGTAACGTCTGAAAGACTGTGGTGGTGGTGTTCACATGACTAATACTGTGAAAGATAGCAAGATTTTTTTTTGAGCAGCTCCAGTCTACGCACAGTTGGTTCCCAGCTGACAGACAGAATGTGGGGTGGGCTTTGTCACCAGAAACCTGGGTACTGCATGCCCAGCAATGCTTGCAATTACACGGTGCCCAGAAACCTGCTGCTTATGTCAGGGTGCAGGCAGTTAAAACACATAGAAACTGGATAGTTTTTTTCCCCTCTTTCTTCCTAGCAAAGGTTATGTAATGAGTGGATTGCTGCTAAAGTAAGAGAAAATGAAGTCTTTGTTAAATGCCTTAACAAAGAAAGAAGGTAAGCAATGAATGCAGAACATTTGATGTTTGAGAACTGTGTACCTTTAATATGATCTGCTTAGTTACTGTATAATTAATTCCAGCAATTTTTCAAAATTCTTTTCTGTCAGAGCATTCAGTTAGGCCACTAATTATTAGATCTAGTTGGTACTTGACTTGTTCATTTTCGTTTTTCTTAAACTCATGTAGTTATAGAAAAATGTTCTGTTTTCTAAGAAATTCATCTGAAGATGCATAAGGAATTTCCTATGTGAATATTATCAATGAATGCTTTTAATTGCCCCTTCATGAGTATGGATTGCTAAGTACAAAATTCTGAGAGCTGTGAGGAAAGTGTTATTTAAATCTTAGGACTGATATAGATGTACAATAGTTACTTGATGATCTGAAACTTAAAAGCATGGAATTTGTTCAGATGTTTTAATGTCATTTTATAGTATTTGTTTCTCCTAGCAGCCTTTGTCACAACAATTTATAAGATCTGGAAAATAATTAATAATTAACTAACAAGAAAAATGAGTCCAACAGAGTTTAAACCATGTACGTTCGTTTCATTATTTTGTGGTGCAATTATTTTTTTATTGTGAAAATCATGTAAATATTTCCATAGAAGAAGCAGCTAAGAAAATATCCACCCACTTACAGTTTGCAGATTGCCGTGGGAAAAACAGTTGGTTAGAATATTAATCATTTTAGGCATGGAAGAGGTTATTTTTAACTCTTTCTGCATAGATATGTACCTAAAAAGTCCTGATTGTGATTTTAATCATTTTGCCTATGTTACCTTTAGAAAGAAAATGCCAATGTCTTTAATTTGAAAAGTAAAGGCTAATTTTGCTTGCAGCTTTTTAAGAATATAAAACTGGTGTCAAACTGAATGCTAAATTCCAAAATCATTATTGAAATCCTCTGCACATGAAGTATGTGGGGGGGGGGCAAAGATAATTTTAAATGAGAACTGAAAAATAGATACATTTTTTCATTTGGAGAGGTTTGCACATTTTGATTCTTCTGAAACTTGTCAATATAAATGTACGCAGAGATATTAATTACATTCTGTCAACTAGTCCTCTGGTATCTGTTCACTATACAGAACAATTAAAATAACTCCCCCAAACCTTTAAACTTTTACAACAATCCTGCAATAGGTAGATACTAATTTTTCATGAATTTAACTCTGGACATTTTAAGTCTTAGTATGGAGCCTCCATCCTACCTGTTTTGTGAACTAACAAATAATTCTAAGGGCCACATTCAGGTCCTGCTGAAGCCAGATACAAAACTCCCATTGACTTCAGTGGGAACAGTATCAACCTATAAATGAGCAAGCCTATGTATACCACATTAGTCTGTATAATCTTTATTAATATTAAATAGTTTGCCTTATACCCCATAAGTTCTGACACACAATCTTCCCATCTTCACTGATTTGGTCAATAAGAAGTATGTTAAAATATGGCAAGCAAAGCTACATACAAACAATACATCCATATCACACACGACATGTGTCACAGCAAAATGGTAGTCGAAGTATTCTGAAGGGGCAATAGAAAAAGAAAAAGAAATTGGGTCATTTTCAGAGGAACCACACATACTAACTGTGTAAAACTGTGTTGTAAATTTTCTTTAAAAAAAGAAACTTGGGTTAGCCTGGAGCTGAGTCTTTTAGGCGCATTGTGCTGTACATTCAGAAGTTCCTACCTGGAGTTAGGAACACAAGTTTGAATGACTTTATTCTAGTTACAAACGTGGTGGGGTTTTTTTGTTTTGGTTTGGTTTGGTTTTTTAAGTGGGCATTATAATACTTGAAAAATCCTCATTTCACCAAGTTTCTGTAGGCTATAGAATTTCCATCATAAACTTAGCATTTTAAGTCTCATTCTTCTTAACTGCCTTGTTAAAGACCACTGATACTTAGTTTGCTTCAAAATGTAGTAGAATTTAATAACAATTTGAAACCTCTTTTGCTCTGTATAGCTATTTTGTTAATATTTATGAGAGAGAGTTTATCCTAAATGAGAATTTCAGCTAACTGGAATTTTGACAGTCTTCTGTAATATGTCATTTTAAGATCCTCTTCAGAATCATTTGTCAGTCAATTTTCAACAATATTCTTTATTTGAGGTACTTCATTCTGTCAGCTGTGATTCCAATTGGTTAAGCTATTCTTCATTTCCTATCCTAAAATTGTTGGGAACTTTGCTCTGTGATGTTAAGTGCTTGTTGTGTTGCACTTCAGAGATGGCTGCATATCAGAGGAGGATCAAGTGATTTTTATGTATGGTAATACCTATATTAAGATGCGTGTTTGCATAATATTTGTTCTATTTTATATAGGTTTATGCTTTTAAAGTGTGGGTTGAGTACTTACTGATAGTTATCCTTCAAGATGAATGACATTGTATAAACGCAAGATATTATTTTCTGGTGTTTCTTTCCTAACTGAAATATTATATAATTATTGAAAATGACAAAGCACCTAATTTTCTGAATTGTTACAGTCTACCTTTTGTTAGTAATATCATTATTACTCTGAGAATGTACATTTGTGGACTCTGGATTCAACCCAAAAACCCTCTGAGTCCCACCAAAGTTAATGGGATTATTTGGCATAAATAAGGATTAAAATAAGGGGTTTCAGGATTAGACCTTCTACTAGTTTATTAAATTAATAGGCAGAAACTTCAGATGTAGTGTATGCATAAGAATGTCTTTTTTAGAAAAGTCTCTTTAGATTGTATTGGAGGCTAAAAAGAAACTATTACTTTGAGAAATTGAAAGTTCTGAGGCATAGTGTTTACCAATACAAATTGTCCCATAATTGCAGTAGCATTTGCAGGATTGGGTCCCAGATTTGTATTTCTTCTCCTGAGAATAATTAGTTAAATGATGCATGCTTACACATGTCTGGATGTATTCTCTCCTGGATGCACATGGGAGCTGAAGTGAACATATTACCTTACCTCAGGATCTTCTGCTCTATATACAATAATAGGTGAAATAGAAATGCCTAGATTAGAAAGACAGACACCTAGGGATTATGTCAATGTAAGAGTTCTGACAGAAGAAGAATGTGTCCTGAATTTTTAACTTGGCAGATGGAGATAAGGTGACAGCTAACTTTAAAGATTTCTAGGCTATGCCTGATTGAAAATGGAACCAAATTCTCTCTCTCTTTGCTATAGGAAAAAGGAAACCGAAAAACAGCATGAAGGAAGAAGTTTCTGTGGTTCAGTTCAAGTCCATGAACTTGTGTTAGATTTCAAAGAAAACAGGAGAGAAAGCAAAGTGTTGATGAAAGCTTAGGGGGAAGACAGATGTTTGCTATTACTATTTATTTATCAATGATGATTCCAGTATTGTGAGGCTTAACTGCATGTTGCAACTAATAACTCAAAGTATATTGGCCATGAAAGTGCCTTTTAGTTTTAATTGCTTTTCAGATATAGTTCTGCTATTTAGCTTGATGAGGTAATCAGTGAAGGTAGTTTTTCTTTTTCCTCAAAAAGCATCAGAAAAAAGTGCCATATGTTGTTGAATCTTTTCACAGAATGATAAATATGTATACATGATAAAATCAGATGTGATTACCATATTTGTTTGCCCCCTCCTGTTCTTTTACAGTGCCATTTAGAGAGGCCCCTACTTACTCGAACCGGAGGCGGAGGCCCCAAAGCACCTTGGCGGCACCTCGTGTCTTGCTTCGGTCCAACAGCGATAACAATCTGAACATCAACAACATTCCAGACTGGTCAGCCTCATCTTCTGCTTCTTCACACCGCAGCCTTTCACCTCATCTACTTCAACAGATGCAGAATAATCCTAATGGAACTGTAAAAACTGTTGGGAGTTACACCCCATCCTCTCGGAGTCGGTCACCATCATTAAACAGGCTAGGAGAAGATGGAAAAAGACAGCAACATAGGCATATCAGGTGATCTTTTCAGTGTTCCTACATCATGAAATATACCATTATATTGACACATTGCCCACAGTATTCATTAATGCAGATTTATTATAAATGTCCATCTTGGGCCCTATGTCCATATGAACATTTGAGTAGAATCATATGCAGTGAATCATTGTGCAAAGGCTAAACTTGTCAACACCTTTAATCACTGCTTTCAGATACTCCTGTACACTCCATCCCTTTCTTCACAAAGCCTGTATAAAGGTAAACTAGCTGTGTTATCTGAAGCTTATCAAATCATGTTCTTTGTCCTGTACCCCCCTCCTTCCCTCCCCCAGGTCTGAAACAGGGTACAAGCAAAGCTGGGGGTGATAACTTTGCCAAAGTTTCAGTGAAAACCACCCTGAAGAAGGGTAAACATCTCATTTTGACACTTTCAGAACGAAACATTCTGATTTTTTTCAATTCAGAATTACCTTTTGTTTGGAATTTTACTTTAATTTTAATTTTAAAAGGTTAAACTCAAAAACAAAATGAAACATTTCATTGGAAACAAACCTTTTTTTAATTTTTTTTTAGTTTACTAAAAAGATTGAAATTTGGAATTTTTGTCTCAAGTTGAACCATAACTACTATTTGTTATGTTTTTGTGCACCCAATGAATTGAAAATCAGTGATTCACAGAGCTCTAGTTGCTAGCAGTGTGAGTCTTGTATGAAGGTAACAGTTCTAGTAAATCATGTAGAGACACTTTCTAGGGTAGGAAAGACTGAACTATCTCTAATGGCTGTAATCTGCTTATTCTACAGTTGACTGAGGCGACTGCTGGCCATCAGGGAGCTGATGGAACCTGAGTGATGCCTTTTTGCATCCCCTTCCCAGATAGCACTTGTGGACACTTATAGGCAACATTTCCAACTTGACAGTTTCTTAAAGTCCTGCTTCTGCTCTTCCAGAGCTGAGCACTGTGCAAGAAAGAAGAAAAAGTGGAGGACTGAGGGACTGGTTGGTGGAGCAGAACAGGGGAGGGGCAACTGGAGACTGTGGTGGTAGGGAGCAAGTTTCTTCTCCCCTTCCTACTTTCTGCAGGGCGTGCACACTAGAGGATTTTGTTGCTTTATTTTTCCCCTTGACTAGTGAGTGGGACCCAGTTGGTGCTCCCCATCAACTTTCCACTGGGCCATGCCCAGTGGATGAGAAATCTGGCTTTACTGGAGAAAGGTGTTTTCTGGCGAACATTTTAACAAAACAAAATAGGTCTGAAAGCTTTATGTTGTTACAGAATGTCAGTACTTTCCAAAATGCTATACTATGATTGGATAATTACTACTTAAATTAGGGAGAAAGCTAGAAACTCAATAGAATTTAAATATATTTGATCCAATAAACTTAGTTCTGTTGTTCTCCCGAATTATGAGCTTTTGTATGGCATATTTTCTGATGTCAATATGAAAAAAGAAACTGAATATTAAGTAGCAGTGCTTGCTACAGTCAGGTGTCACTTTGATATTATTGTATATAATGGATTCATCTATAACTATGTCATCACTAAAACAAAAGAAAAGTTTGCTGAAGTAATCATTTTCCTATTACTTTCTGCTATTATCTTGCTCCCTTTTTTCCTCTCTTTCCTTCCCCTCTTCCATTACCGAGACCCAGCTAATACATGTTTTTTGACAGTGGCTGTAGCAGGACCATCAGAGTTGTCTAATGTTGAAGTCTACAAAACTCACAGGACTTTGTTTGAAGCGTATATGGCATTAACTGCTTCAGGAAATGGGATTCTGAACTTCATAGGCCAGTGATGTAATCCACTTTAGCAAAGGGTTCCAATGTTGTGTATTGTAGTAATTGTGCAGAGTCATTCAGTTATTTCCTTAGGCTTCAGTCCTGCACAGAGAACCATGCCGGCAGATCCATGTATCTATAAGGAGACTTCAGTAGGTTTCTGCACTGATGCTGGGGTCTATATGCTAAATTATCTTTGCAGGCCTGGGATTCTTGTATTTTTTCCTTCCAGTTAGAAGCCATGTGTTTTGTTTTCTCCAAAGGACAGTCTAGTTTAAAGCTATTTTAAAAACGTAGCCCTAATTAAAATATATGATATCACTAGAGTAACCTCTTTAGGTTCCTTGAACATAGTTTGCTGATTTATGAAGCAGGAAAAATGCAAAACTGACTATTGATTCATTTTTTAAAAAATTAATTTGCTTTTGCTGTTCTTATCCCTCTGTGGTGCACACTATCACATGTACTAAAGGAAGCCACAGAAAGCTGACTTGTCACCTGGTCCTAGCTTTCATTTCCAGCTTCTAAGCTGATTGACAACTAAAAACACTTTCCTAATCAAATCAAATCAAATCATAGGGCTGGAAGGGACCTCGTGAGATCATCGAGTCCAACCCCCTGGGAATTGAACCCAGGACCTTCTGCATGTTAAGCAGAGGCTCCATGCAACCAGTTGCTGTGGTTGTGTAGTCATGAATGGGAGCATGCACTGGACTTCCTCCACAATTTCTATGAAATGTCACCAAATCTTTACTTTGAGCTTGAAGGGGAATCTTTGTTCTCTCCTCCTGTTTACAAAGAGGTTCACTTGCATAAAACTGTCCTTTATTTCAAAAAGCCTCAGTCAATTCAATAAAAGTCTCTGGCTTTCTGCAGCCTAGACCAAAGAAAGTAAACGAAATGAAAGTGGGTTGCTTGCTCCACGCAGTCCTGCAATAAACAAATACATTTTCTCTAAGCCAGTCTTTCTATGGCTCCATGATAAGTACCTTCTTCTCCTGAGTCAGCTTTTTGAAGAGTTCTTTCATTTCTCAGGAAGAGCTTTCCTCTCCCCACTCTCTAAAAGCCACCATCTGGGCTGAGTTCCTTTGGGCTGCATCTGTTGCAGGCTGCATGCGCCCTCTAAAGCTATTTGCTGCGGCCCACAATGGCACTATTGTTACCAATATTTGTAATATCACTGTATGAAAAGGTTTCAGTGTTGCAGCCCTCTGGCCAATGTCCTAATCCTCATGCGGCCCTTGTGGTGATTTGAGTTTGAGACCTCTGATCTACTGGCTCCTCAGACAGTGTCTTGCGTTTTCTACTCAGTGTCCTCCTTAGGTTCCCTTCAATTAACCTTTGACTTTCGTGCCTGTTCCTCTTTTCTTATTCATTGTCCACTGAATTTAATTGAGTTCTGGCTTATCAGCTTCTCCCCTTAGGATGAGGGAGGAGCTTTTATGTGTGTGTGGTCTTGCACCCATCCATGTCCCAGAATCCAAATAGGACTTTCTAAAAGCCACCCATGTTTATAGCTGCAGTTAAATGCAGTTGCTCCACTTTCTCCTTCTTGGATCTACATTAGCTCTTTTCTCTCTGCGGATGCTGGGGTTTGTACATTCTATCAATGAGGAGACGAATGACTGTGATCATGATTGGAATGGGAATTATTCACAAGAAAACTAGTCTATTAAAACAAGAAAAAAAGTAGAAAACTTTGACTCCTTCCTTCCTAATCCCCCAAGAGAAATTGTATCTTTTGAGAGAGACAAAATAAGGAGCTAGGGCATGGCCTTCTGTGTAATTGTCCTGATTTATTTCATCCATCTCCTGATATTTGTTCTTCAAAATATTAAACTGCCTTGAAGATTGGACTGGGATTTGTTGGAAAGGAAGATGCTGGCATTTATAGTACTTGATCCTAGTAGCAGTATTAAGTTCTGTAAGACCCACCTTCTCAGTAGGAAAGGCACTCTTAAATCAAAAGTGTTTGATGGTTCACATTCTAACTCAGGGTTTTATACACTACTAGGTTAAATATCCTCTCTACCATCCCCTGCTTACAGGGCTTGTGTGTACAAGAATTCCTTATTATTCTGAATGTGATTTATATGTGTTGCAGCACTGTAACTTGCACGGAGTGGCTGATCTGATCAGGACAGAGTGGCAAACTTGCTTAGTCCTGGGAATGACAAGGTTTTATTTAGAGTGTTTGTTATATGATCATAGAGCTTGGGGGGGGGGGGCATGAGTTGAAGGGTGTGGCTAGTGATGGCATCGGGTTACCACTGCCATCTTCACTTTAAGAAGCTGCCACACTCCTATGGAGGTTTCATCAAAAAAAAAAAAAAGCAGTCTTCATGGTTGTTTGAAACACTATGTAGACTCTGTCTTCACTAGCACCTGTTGAAGGGAAGGGAAGGAAAGTGGTCAAGTCTGATATCAAAGGTGCAGTTGCACCTAATAGTTTATGGGTTACTGCAGTAGAGTTGATTGGGATGGGTGGTTGGAAGCCTTCATTATAAGAAAGTTCCATTATGTTAAACTTCTTCCAAGTGTTTAATTGTTTACTTTTTATGAACAGCTTTATTGGTCACAGTCTTCATTTCTTTCTAATGAATTATACTCTTGACCAGCTGAAATTACAATGACCCCTAATGTGACATAGCTAATCTATTTTGGAATCATCTTTGATTTTTGTGTCCTTTATACATTAGAAGGCTACTCACACTTTATCGTCTTTACATAAAAAATGTGAAAGCTTACCTTGTTCTCCTTAGGCTGAGCTAGTGAATGGAGTTCTCCGAATTGTCAGTATATTTATTTACTAGCCCATTTGCTAATTAAGCCAATTAAAAAAAATCTTTCTTATCTGAAGCAATTGTAGAAGCATTAATTCATTCTTTTCCCCCCTTTGTTCTCATCTTTTCCCTGAAAACTCCTGCTTTTACTTTGGTGTATTCTTGTTTCCCTTGCATGTTTTCTATTTTCAACATTTTCGTGCAAGACTTCTTGTTCTTGCATTTATCCTGAATAGTGGAACTATAGCATGTTGCACCTTTATTATGATGAGTCTTCAATGAACATTTGGGTGTTAAATGTCCTTCCTTGCACCATACATAGATTCTTAACTTTTGTAGTGTTTGATTTCCTGAAAGGAAATGCTTTGTGGTGATGTGACCTAGTGCCAAGCTTCTCTGTTATCCACGCATTATCAATGAATTTTTCCTTATTCACAACTAATACATAACCATTGATATTTGGATTGTTGATTAAAAACCTCTCACTAAAATAACCCTATATCAAACTCATAAGACATGGTGTATCTTTGGAGACATTCAGAACTGTGATTTTTATTTATTAGTTTGGATCAGGCCCATGAATGATGAGTAGTTGTATTATTTTTATAAAAGTTACAATACAATAGTTAAAAATACCTAGGTTCATAGCAATAGTTACAGATTTTGATGGCCTGAAGTGTTCTACTTCATTTTTTCTGCACCATTTGTGTGTGTGTGTGTGTGTGTGTTTGTATAAGTAAATAGTATATATTTAAGTAACTGAAGAACTGGAAAACTGCATGTCTGTTTCAATTATTATCTTTTGACATTTTGAAATAACAAAACTGTCATTAGTTTATCTTTTCCACTTTGAAGATTAGTGTCTACCCTAACAAATTAGTCTTGTTTCTCTAATAATAGCTACCTTATTGCAAACTGTGTAGTTATTATATATTCTCACTGCAAAATACGTTCTGTTGTATGATGAAAAAAGAACAACATAAATGTCTATTTTAAATGCTAAACTAATGATGTTTCATTGCAATTCTCAGTGCCAGTTACAATCCCAGTGCCAACAAGGATGCTATTGCTGCCTTGGATTATCAGGGTCCAAAACGCAAACTTTACAGTGCTGTACCTGGAAGACTTTTTATTGTCGTTAAGCCATATCAACCTCAAGGAGAAGGAGAGATTCATCTGCACAAAGGGGACAGGGTGAAAGGTTAGTTGTTTTTTTTTTCCTCCATTAGTTTCCGAGTAACCAAAGCATTTTTTTTTGTGGCTTTACACAGATCTTGTATTTTTTAAATTGAACATTTTCTCATTTCATCTCATTCTCATTATTTTGTTTAGCTCATATGTTAATAAATTTACTTTCATTCCGGTATGTCTTTGCACCAAATTTTGCTAATAACTTATGCACTTAATATTTTATAACCAAAAAGTGTTCAACTACTATTTTTGTTATAATCAAGTTACACAATGGATGACATGAAAACTCAAAAGAACTTTCCCTGATGATGGCATTTTCCTGTGCTTGGAGTAGGAGGCACAGTATTTCATTCATTGCAGGGGGCAAATGTTGACTTATCTTGTGAAATGATAGGGTATCTCACTAGTCCGGGAAGGAACCAATGTCATGCCTGAGTCTGCTTCATGGCCTTACCTAATAGCATGGTTTATTTGTTTAAACAAAAAAAAAAACAAACCTGTAACGCTAAAACAAAACCATGCCGTTGCTCAACATGGGCTGCAGTTCCCAGAGGCTTTTCCCTTGCACATCTCTGAAATGAGGACATACTGTGTCATGTGACAGGCAAGAACATGATTCAGTCCAGGATCAGATGTAAGCTGTGTCTACACTGTCCTGCAGTTCAGACTATGAGGCTACAAACAGTGGCCCACAATGAAGTGCCGTGATCTGACTTCTTCGTTACACAATAGATGCCCCTGATGCAAACTAAAAGATATTTACTTCTCGTTCACATAGCCCTGTTTGAAGATGACTGTTTTAATAGAACTTGTAACATTTGCACTTGCAATACCCACACAGGAAAGTGACAGTGCAGGAGTTTACTGCACACTGCTGTCTGCAGCCCCATAGTCTGAACTGCAGGCAGTGAAGACAGGCTCTAAGGGTATGTCTTCACTGACAGCTGCAAAATTGCAGCCATCACCCTGCTGTTCCCGGTGCGAATAGCAGTGAGTACAAACTTGCTGCTGTGTTTCGGAAGTTGGCACCAGAAGTCCTACCCCGGCACTCATGGCAGGACCAAGTACCCTCTTAAACTATCCCCCAACGAGTATTTGTCTAACCTGCTCTTAAATGCTTCCGGTGATGGAGATTCAACAACCTCCTTAGGCAACTTATTCCAGTTGTTAATCACCCCATTGTGAATCATCTATTAATGATCTAACACCTCTGCTTAACATGCAGAAGGTCCTGGGTTCAATTCCCAGGGGGTTGGACTCGATGATCTCATGAGGTCCCTTCCAGCCCTATGATTTGATTTGATTTTGATTTTGATTTTGACTTGATCTATACTTTTTCCCACCTCTCAAATAACAGTTAATCACTGAGACACAGAGGCAGATTCACTGGCTCATTCTGTTCCCTTTTGTTTTAGGGTAAAGGGAGTGGATGTCATCTGTGAGTCTTCTGCTGGAGATTGCTCTGGCTACGAGGGGGTTCCCAAGAGCCACATAGCTATCGTATAGTTGCCAGCACAAGGGCTGTATCAGGAAAGGACATTGAAGGAGTGTTAGGAGTACATGAAGACAAGTTCAGCTGTCCTCAGGTGCTGAACTGCCCTTTGAGTCATAGTTTCATGATCCTTTAGGACTTAAAACAGAAAAACCTCAGGACATTTAGGGCACGTACTGACCCCCAAAATGATTATGAATATTTGCTTAATCCAGGCTTAGTATAGCATTTGGGATATATTTCCTCATTGTTCTGTGAAACATGATGGAAATATTGGAGAGACTAAATCATGATTTAGCGTAAACTCATGAGAAATGGCACAATTAAAATTTTAAAATATTTTCAACAGAAATAAGATGTTAAAGTGGAAGTAAGGGTTAGAATTTAAGAAAGAACTTAAAATATTTTCATGCATATGGCTATCAATAATACTATTAGAGTTTTACTATTGGTTGAAGGACACATGAGTTTAGACAGACTTGTGCTACTGTGGCCTAAAAACTTGGACCTCTCCCTTGGTTCTAGCCTTCTCCCTTTTTGTGAGTCTGACCACAGTCCTAAGTGCCTTCTGTATATGCTTTTTGACAAGGCTTGGACTGGGGCTCCAGAAACTCCTAATATTCACTGCTATTTCTTAAAGCTCAGTGGATTCTTCTCTCTTCAGGACTGTCTGCATGACATTATCCAATTTACATTCTAACAATCCTATTAATCATGTCAACAACAAGATGCTGTTACAAATGACTGTGAAGTGCAAACAATTTGTCAGAGTATCTAGATGTTAGCCTTGTGGGAAGTGTTCTAGATTGGGCTTTCTTTAGATACAGTAAAATAGACAAAATCTTAGGTGTTTTTATCTCTGTGTATATTTGCTGTTTACCTGGCACAGTTTTAGCCTTTGACTCCAATTCTTCCTCCTGTCCCCTCTACATGTGATTTTTAAGTCCAATGAGCCAGGGCAGCTCTGAGGTGTTACTGTTTTGTTATATCAGGGTGAGAGTATGTGTTCCTCTCCACAGTGTAGACACTGATTGGGTGTACTGTCTGGAGAAAATGAAAGACTTGGATCTACATACAGTGACCCCCTGCTCCCCCCCCCCAAGGAATACTGTTTTCTTATCACATGTTTATGGCTTTCAGTTGACTATAATATCATTTTGTAATTCTTTACTTTAACCATGCTCTCAAACCAGGGTAATTGATTTGCATGTCCTTTGTTTTGTCATTAGATGTTACGTTGTGCCTTCAGAATACTTGTTTCCAGTTTGTATTGTGGCCTCTGCCTCTGGGGCATAATGGATTTTCCTCTGTATAAATTCTCCTTCCTTATTTGCTCTTGCTATGAAATGTACATCAACAGACTCTCTCTTACAGTCTCTCATTGAAAAGTACTAAAGTTACAAGTAAAATGACAGAACATAAGGGGTTTTCATACTTTCATAGGCCAAGATCATTGCAAACACTAGAGCTCCTTGCATGTCTCCATTTCCTTGCCCTCGTAGGCTACCTTTGTATCACTTGCTTCCCCACCCCCTCTTTTTCAGGCACTCCCTATAACTTCTCCCAGATTCTCTCTTGTTAGGAGTTCTGTCTGTCGCCTATTCCGACAGTTGTGTGCACTTGCTTTCCCACTTGCCTCTATTCCCTTCGGTGTCAGGGGCTCAGTGTTCTCCCATATAATATTTTCCTCAGGTTCCCCATCCACTGCATTTTCTGTTTGCCTCCTTTTGTCCCCCTCACCTATTCAGGGTCCTCCATTCTTTCCCTCCACTCCCATGACAGCAGCTGTTTTCATGCCCTCCGTTCCTTCTTCCCAGTCTCCCCTATTCTTCTTCTTTCTATCTGGGTGATAAGTCATTTAGCTTGTCAGCATGTTGATGGGGTTCCCCCAAGATGTCTTCCATTCATTCCCCGGGAACTCAGTTACACTGCAGTTGTATCACACAGGTCCTTTTATATGGCATGCAATAAAGCTACGTCGAATTATCAGAGGGGATAAGTATAGGGTGTACCACGCGTATGAAGTTGCACATTACATTGCATTTACTATATATACACTGCTTCTCATGTTTTTGATAGACAAGGCTACTTTGGAAGAGCCAATCCTTACACAGCATACTCCATCCATGCATTGTTGCATGTATGGCTTGCTTTTTACTTCATCTTCATGCTCCCAGTGTATCTTCCATTATAATCTTGTTCTCAGTTAATGGTTCCCTGAATGATTTCCCCCACCTGACATCACCTTTGGACTTCCTGACCAATCAACTTATCTCACCACCCCAGCATTTCATTTTCAGCCTAGTGATCCAGTTACCTCCCTAATTTGGTCTTCCGAGAAATGATACCTCTGTCATATTTAATTACTTAGGTCAAGCTAGGCCCACACATGATTAACTATTGGAAAGATGATTACCTCACCCACCTTGTTTCTGTAATATCTTTGACTTCATCAACTTCTGTTGGTGAAAGAAAGAAGTATTTAAGCTATACAGAGCTTTTTCTTCAGGTCTGGGATAGTAGTCAGAGTTTCACAGCTAAACAGATTATTTAGCTTAAGCAGATAACACATTCTAACAGACCATTCAAGGGGAGGGGGAGGATGAGCAGAGACGAGGTGAGGTTGTTGCCCTTCTGAAAGTCATTAATGAGTGCCATCACCAGTTGTTTTCTATAGACCAGTGGTGGCCAAACTTATGGAACTCAAGAGCCACACAAGTTGATTAAAAATGAGAACCGCACTGAGGCATATAACCATATACATTTACCTACTCCAAAATTACTAAGTTTAAAATTCATTGCACAGTTTAATTTTATTGTAAAAAGAGGGCAAATATTGATCCTACTAATGTCCGATTCTGATAATTACTTAAGGTTAACACCAAAACTAGGCCTACACTAAAAACTTAGCTGTTGATTGATGTAGAAGACTGCAGGCTAGCAGTGAGTTTTTTAAAATCTGGGCAGTAATTTGTCAATGTAGTAGGTAAACGCTCTCTCAGGTGCTGATCTCTAAGTATTTCACAATGTTTTGATTTAACAAATTTCATTGTGGAATACAGTGCTTCACACCAGTTGGCCAAAAATTGAAAGTATCTACGTTCAGTTTTAAACAATCTATTTTCTTCTTGTATTTTTGTTTCTTATTATTCCACATCATGTTTAGAAGGTCTTGTAAAACACAATTTTATCTTAACAACGAATAAACTGAATTAGAGGCTATGAGAAAATCTAAACATGTCGTGCTGTCTCTGACCATGCAGCTGCTTCCCTGCCATCCCTGACCATGCTGTGCTTCTCCCCACCGTGCTCCTCCGTGAGCTGCGATTTTTCTCTCGAGAGCCACATGCAGCTCACAAGCCGCAGTTTGGCCACACTTGCTATAGACTATTGCAGAGGTGTTCGAAGGATAGTAGTGGCTCCATTTCACCCCCATTTTTTTCACTTTCAGTTTTCCAAATTTTCCCCAAACCAGTAGGATTCTGTCGTTTGAAGCCTAAAGCAATTCTTGTCATTTTGGGAAGGATCAGATGTGGTGTTCAAAAGTTAAAATGTGATACTCATAAAAGCAAGTATCAAGCTGGGTATAAGGTCTTGGCAAGGTCAGCCTAACAAAAGAACATATGTATTTTTTCCCTTTAACCAAAAGACCCATGCTATTATTCTTGAGCTTAAAAAGTGACCAGTTGCTTCATATAATGTACAAAATAATAAGCCATGTTTTCTGCTAATGGCATGTTTTTGTTTAAAACTTCATTAAAATTAAAATTAAATACAGTTTCTATGGATAGCAAATGGTCACTGGCACACATAAAAACAATTTTCTGATACTTTTCATATAAATTTTAGGTTGTAGTATCGGTGAAAATTTTAATTTTTCCAAAAGACAAATAAAACTTATATGTACTTTTTATGTATTAGAAATCAAGTTGAATAAAAATATATTAGTGCAGTAGAGATAAACATCATAACTGTATGATTTTCTCTTGTGTGTTCAGTAAAAAACATTGAAATTAGAGTACAGTAGAACCTGAGAGTTAAAAACAAGCTCCATTTCCAAGGTGCTCAGAACTCTGAAACATTTATTACTCTCAACAAAACATTATCATTGTTCTTTCAAAAGTTTACAACTGAATGTTGACTTAATTTGGCTTTGAAACTTTACTATTTAAAAGAAAAATGCTGTTTTTAACCATCTTAAATTAAATAAAACAAGCACAGAAACAGTTTCCTTGCATTGTCAAATCTTTTTTAAATTTCCTTTTTGGGGTTTTTTGTTTGTTTGTTTGTTTGTTTTTGGGTAATTAGTTTGTTTTACATGATACTGCATTGTATTTACTGTTTTGGTCTCTGCTGCTGCCTGATTTGCATATTTCTGGTTCCCAGTGAGGTGGGTGATTGACTGGTGTGTTCATAATTCTGAGGTTCTACTGTACTTGCTTTAAGATTCCTCAGGATTTCCAGTAGTCAGAAGTGTCTTCAGAATGTATTTTGTGCCTCTGTTCTGTGTGGCAGAACACATTCTCAGCCCTGCTTGAGCCCCCAGCTCCTCCCTCCCCACCCCGCAATAAGAAGCAGAATGAAAGTTGGGAGCAAGGACAATTAACTCAGGGACAGCAATAGAACAACATGCTGGGTAGTGGGATTGAGTGGGAATGACTTGTATAGATTAATTTGAAGGAAGAAGAAGAGAACAGTTGGAAAAGATGAGGGGGAGGTACATTTCTGGACTGAAAAGTCTCTTCATTAAGGATAATTTGTTAGATTTTGAGTGAAGTGTTATTTCTTCCAAAGCTCGTTTGTCCTTCTTGAACAATTTGGTAGGGTGGCAGACTTGATTTTGATTGGAACATGTGACTGTGTAGCTGGGTGGCCTGGTCCCCTGTTTCTGTCCACCGGGTTCCCTTCTCCCTGGCCCAAAGGATTCAATGTGTTTAAGCTTGTTGCAAACACCCATTCTCCTGTTATTTACGGTGCCACCATACGGTCCCAGTTTCAGCCCAAGGCACGCTAGGGGGTCCATGGCTCAGGTTTTGACCTCTCTCCCAGCCAGCAGACGGCCTGTCACCCCGATTTCCTTACTCTGCTCAGCCATGTCTCCCGCTGGTTTCTGGTGCTGGCCGATATACTCCCCTGGATCAGGTCACCAGCTGTTCTCTTTCTTTCCTTAGGCCAGACTCCAACCACTTAATTAGGGGCAGCTGCTGTTACCTACACTACAAAACCCTCTTCGGTCAAGCCTAACCAAAGCAGGTGAGGGTTTTACTACCCTCTGCACTGTTACAGACTGGAAAGTAGTATCCCTGAATTCTGTTCTTGACACTGATCCTATATGGCCTTGAGCAAATTAATCTACTCTCTGTTCCTCCATTACTCTTTCTGTAGAATGGAGGTATTGCTATTTATTTACTGATCTTTGCAGTTTTCAGACTGTGAACTCTATTTAAGTGCATAGTCTGTTTACTATATAGCCAGTTACTTTAGCATAATTCACCTAACAGTGAGGTGTCATTTTCTTTTGAAAGATGAATGTGTGTCATTGTAAGCATTTGCTATGAAATGCATGAATGACAATAGATCAAAGTGTCTGAGGCTGTGAGCCTTCAGAGAAAGCTGTGAGTGGGCCAGCTTCAAGTGAAGACTTAAACTAAATGAAGTGTAGTGTATTAATAGGACATTGCTGAGCATAGATAAAAATACCTGCTTTATTTTTCACTCATTAGTCATACATACTGACATCACTTGTGTGTCTGCCACTCATGATACGAAAAGGGCTATGTCTAACTTATAAAAATAAACCTGAGATAGCTGTTTGGCCAGGTGATGTATTATGAATTTTATATGTAAAATATCTTAACATTCTTCCCCTGCCCTCTGCTGTGGAGAATTATTTCCTTAGTTCATTTACTATTGTTTTGTTCAGTTTGTTTAAAAGTCCATCACAGTATAAGTGCCTCAGAACTCCTTGTTTGTTTTACTGAACTACATGGCTGCCCCTTTACATGGTTGCCCCTTTGAAACAGTTTATTTGTAAGACATCCATAAGTTTATATATAATCTCTGTAATGGAACCAATACAAAAATTACCTTTACCACCACTTTATTTTTATATTAAAATACTTCAAAAATCAGCAGCATCTATTTACTATGAATCTTACAGAGACTGAAGGAATGTACTTCTGAAGCTCCTTGTCTTTAGTTGATAAAGAACTTGTTTTCTGTATCATGAATATAAAGCAGTTCTGGTACCCTGCACAGGGTTACCTGTGACTCAAGTCTGTGCTATTAAATTTTTGTTTGTAAATGGTAACAGATACTAGTGGCTGGTAGCATTTAGCATGATGGAGAGACAAAGACTGAACAATACAGGAAATGGTGGGTTACCAATGTAACCGACCTTCTTCGAGATGGGCTGCTCACATACATTCAGTTACAGATGTATCCATGCCACAGCGCACGGTAGCTCAGAAAGTCTTTAGCCTTAGCTTGTCAGGTCAGGGCAAGCAACCAACGCCCCCTCTGTGCCGTGACCGCAGCTATATAGGTGGCCATGAATCATAGAATCATAGAACCATAGGGTTGGAAGGGACCCCACAAGGTCATCTAGTCCAACCCCCTGCCAAAAAAAGCAGGACCACTCCCATTAGATCATCCCAGTCAGTGTTTTGTCCAGCTGGGACTTGAACACCTCCAGAGATGGAGATTCCACCACCTCCCTAGGCAACTTATTCCAATGCTTCACCACTCGCCTAGTAAGGAAGTTTCTCCTAATATCCAGCCTGGACCGCCCCAGCTGTAACTTGAAGCCATTGCTTCTCGTTCTGCCCTCAGAGTTTCTGCTCAGAGTTTCCATCCCACATTAAACTATTACTCAACAGAAACGTAACAATGAACTTTATTAACTAACTAAACACACCTTATCCTAAGGAACCATAATACTTTTAAACAAAACAGTAAGAAACCCAAGAGTCCCAAAGTTCAGGTGGAGTCACCCTTATCTCAGTTGCAGTCTTTTAAGTCCTTGGGGCTTGAATGCAGAATGAAAGCAATCCTCATCCTCTCTAGCTGCAGGAATCTTCAGGCAGATGCCATGCAGTCCTTTCTTCCTCCTGTGCAGCCAGCACCATGCAATCAGGTCACTGGCCATCCAGCTCTCAGTTCCACTGCAGACAACTCCCCTGCAAAGCAGTCGAAAGCTGGGAGAGAACATCCTGCAGTCCACTCCTGCTCAGCTCCTTTCACTGAGTCCCTTAGCCAATGTCCTCTGCAGCTCTGTTTGCTCCTCTCCAGGCTTCTCTTCTCAGGCTTCTCCCTGGGCATGTAACTCCAGCAAAACAATAAAACTTGTGGAGCATGCTCAGTGTGCTCCCTCACCCTCTTACCAGAAGTTTCTGGTTTCTGGGCTGCAAAATCTGCCCAGCAACGTAACCCAGCCATAAGGGTCCCTAAAAGAGATTGCACCTATTTAGGCACATGGGTTACAGAGGGACCACTCGTGGTGGCTAGAGGGGTCCTACTCAGCGATTCCACTAACCTGTTGTCCATCCCAGGTAGGTGAGCTGCCACCAGCGTGAAACTGTGCCTCAGGGTTAGTTCCTAGAGTCTGGTTGCCTCCATGCAGAGAGCTGGGTAACAGACACCCCCTGCCAGTTTGTGTAGAACGTGGCCAAGGTGTTGTCCGCTAGGATCTAAACCGTTTTGCCTTTTATCCTGTCCAGAAAGGTCCTGCAGGCCACACTGATAGCCCACAGCTGCTTCATATTTATGGGAGGAGGTCTGTCCCTGGAGGACCAGCGTCCTTGGGTGGAAAATCCCCCTGTTATGTGGGCTCCCCCCACTGAAGTCTGAGGCATCAGTGATCAGGTTCACCATAGGGTCTGACATCTCGAAGGGTATTACTCCCATGGCAAAGAGGGGATCCCTCCAGATCTTTAGTTTCCCCAGGATGTTGCAGGGGACCAACAGTACTTTGCACAGAGGGTGTCTTTGTGGGTGGAACACTGTGGACAGCCAGATCTGGAATGGTCTCGTTCTCAGTTGGGCCATCTTTGTCACTGAAGTGGAGGCTGCCATGTGCCCAAGGAGCTGGAGACAGCCTCGGGCCATGGTTACCTGGGAGTCCTGCAGCTCCGCAATGATGGTGCAAATGAAACGAAATATTGAGGGGGGCAGGGAAGTCCTCCCATTTTGGTTGTCAGGGAGAGCTCCTGTGAACACTACATCCTAAGACTTGGAGAGTTTTGACTTTTCTTGATTTAAGCAAAGCCCCAGGTACTTGCACAGCCAACTCACTACTTTGACTCTGTGTTTGACCTGGGCTCTTGATCTCCCTTTTATTAGCCAGTCGTCCAGGTAAGCGTATATCTTTATAACGTGCTGGCGCAGGTGCGCAGTGACTGCCACCATGCACTTTGTGAACACCCTGCAGGCAAAGGAGAGCCTGAAAGGGAGTGACGTGAACTGGAAATGTATTCCCGCCACTATGAACCTTAGAAAACTTCTGTGGCGGGGGCGTATCACTATGTTAAAGTAAGCGTCCTTTAGGTCGAGGGCCGCAAACCAATCCCTGTAATCCAGAGATGGGACAATCTGTGATACGGAAACCATACAGAATTTTATTTTCTGTATATGCTTGTTTAGACCTCTGAGGTCTAGGATGGGTCTCAGATCTCTATTTGGCTTGGGGACTAGAAAGTAGTGGGAGTAAAACCCTTTTCCCTGCTCCAATCTTGGGACCTTTTCTATGGCCCCAAAGGAGAGGAGTTTTTCGCACTCTCTCTCGAGAATCAGGTCTAGTTCCCAGCTCCCATGACTCAAGAAACGGGGTGTTTTTTTTCTGACTAGGCATAAACCAGAATTGTATTAGATATCCCTTCGAGACTGTGTCCAGCACCCACCAGTCAATTATGATGGTGGCCCAGTGATGAGAGCACTGGGCCAAACGGTTGGCAAAGGTTAGGTTTGGGGGTGTGGTCCCACTGCCCTTGGGCTGACCGTCAGAAGCACTGCTTCTGTCCCACTGAACGTGTGGTACCTTGTCCCTGACAACCAGCCTGGGAGGCCTGGGATTTTTGGCCCCTGCCTGGGCAGATCTTATCCCTATCAAGACCCCTGTATTGGCACAGGGGGTACTGGTAGGACTGGAAATGGGAGCCCTGAATCTGGGTCTGCTATTGCAGCTGCTGTGGTTGTTGATGCACCAGTGGCTGGGACTGGAAGGAACGCCTAACAGGTGGTGGCGTGTACATGCCTAGGGACTTAAGGGTGGCCCTAGAGTCCTTCACCCCATGCAGCTTTGAGTCTGAGGACTTAGCAAAAAGGGCAGGGCCTTTGAATGGTAGGTCCTGTATAATCAGTTGCATCTGCTGGGACACCTTCAAGCCTTGAAGCCAGGCCGCTTGCCTCATAGCCACAGCGGAGGCCATGTTGCATGAGGCTGTGTCAGATGCATCCCAGGAGGTCATAAGGGCATCTCTAGAGGCGAAGACCCCTTCCTCCACCATCACTTCAAAGTCCCTCAGGTGGTCCTTAGGGATGCAATCACGGAAGCTCTCCATAGCCGTCTAGAGGTTGAAAACATATCTCCCTATGAGGGCTTGGTGATTGGCAATGCACAGCTGTAAGGCGGAGGTGGAATAAACCTTCCTACCAAATAGACCAAGTTTCTTTTCATCCTTGTTTTTAGGGTAGAGACTGGTTGGCCCTGCCCTTTCCTTCAGGTTAACTGTGTCCACCACCAGGGACCCTGGTGTAGGGTGATGGAAGAGGAATGTGAACTTATTGGAGAGCATATGGTACCTTGCATCTGCTACCTTGGACACCATCGTGCCCTCGGAATACTGTACACCCATTCATTGAGGGGAACAGAAACCTTTGCAGGTGGGGCGGCATCACCCACATCAAAGAGGGAGTCGCACTCCTCCTTGACTACCCCCAAATCTAAGTTGGGCTTTGCTGCCATATGATGAAGCAAATCCTGTTGCGTGCGGGGGTTGTCCCTGTATGCCAGGGGTCTTTGAAAGGTAACCTCGTCCGGGAAAGAGGACAAAGGGACCCATGATCTACTGCGTCGGGTGGAGTCCGGGTTGGGTTCATTGTTGAATAGGTCCAATGAGTCAGGAGTTTGGGTTGATGATGGTGCCAACGGGTGCTGGGAGACGGGGTCATCGTCGTCCATCCAAACCAGCCATTCCTGTGACCAGTCATTGGAGGAGCCTAGGGCTGTGGGTTGATTGGAGTGGGAGCAGCCCCTTTCCCTCTGTGTGCCCACTGGCCCCACATTACCACTTCTGGAGCTCCACTGTGTCGCCGGCACCAGGGTTGCCAGAGCCGCACCTCCCCTTGACAGGGGCGTCAGAGAACACTTTCGGCACTGCTTACTCGCTTGCCCACCAGTACCGAGGTTTCTTTCTTGAGCTTTCCAAGATCCAGGACATCAAGGAGTGGAACAGGAAGAGGTCAGCAAGGATGAGTTAGAACTCACCCGTCTAGAGCTCTGGGAGCACAGTACCAAGGGCTCATGGGATGAGTGCTGGGAGGAGTGGTCATCTGTATGGTCTTCGGTACCATTCTGCAGTACCGGTGGAGGGCTTGATGGCGCCAAGGCCGGGAGTGGCACCGAGCCTCTCATTGTCCACTCCTTCGTCAAAAGCACCAGTTTGCCCTTGGACCTTGCTTCCTTAGCTGGTATTGGAGCTGGTGCCTGGAGCAGGGCCCAAGTTGCTGCAAGGGCCTCCAGCATTGACGGTACTGAAAGGTGTCCTGGTCCTGATTCCTGAAGGGGAGTGTCCGGGGATGGTGCTAAACGGTGCCATACTAGTGCTGTGTCAGATGCCGATCACGGCTTTGTATTGTGAGCCAGAGAGCGGCATCGGACAGGTTCTGGTGGAGAATTCGCATGGAGGGCCAGCAGAACATTCAGGATGAGAGGTGTATTGGGTGTTGTGTGAGATGCCTGATCTTGGGCAAGGTTGAACAACCTCTGCTCCCTGTCCTTGCGGGTCCTCTACTTGAAGGATTTGCAGATGGAACAATTTGCCAACTCACCAAGGCACATGAGACATTCGTCATGGGTGTCGTCGATTGGGAAGGCTTTGGAGCCTAATGGGCAAAGCTTAAACCCCGGCATCATTATCATGAGTGAACAAGGACAGGCACTTGCTTCTGCAAGTTTTGGCTATCTGATACCATCGCTGAGGGTGGAAAGAAGGAACTGGAAGGGTCAGGGTCACACCTACTTATATAGACGTTACCGCGGCACCGAGGGGGCATTGGCTAAGGCTAATGACTTTCTGAGCTACCGTGCACTGCGCTACGTATACACCTGTAACTGAATGATGTGAGCAGCACTCAAAGAAGAACAAATATTCTTTTTGAAAACGCATGATCTTAAATAGGCAATGAAACTGTGAGGTGTGTGACTTATCTATTGCCAGTGACTATGTATAGCCCACTTACAGATCTGTTTTGTTTTTCCACATTAAGCTGTTTGATCAACCTGTATCTCTTGAATGCCTATTAAGAGAGTCTGGATACCTTTCTATTCTCATCTGTTCTCAGCCATTACTTCTGCCGTTATGATTCTAGCCCTTTTCCCTTTTCTGCCACATGGCTTCCATTCTGAGGCCTGTTCCACCTTGGCCTTATGCCTGGGCCCCTAGCTGTATGATTTATCCTCCCTGTTCCAGTGGCAATTTAGGCATCAACAGCTCCTAATTTACACCTGGAGGAAAAAAATCTGTGGTAGCTCATTGAAGATCCCTAATGGGGAGCAGATATGGCTGCCAAGCCAATCCTTTTTACAGCAGGCATTGTGGAGGCTCCCTTATTGGATTCTATCCCAGCATGCTCCATTTCTGATGTTGAAATCGGTGATGATGGATCATCTTAGACCTTTTTGGCAGGGGAAGTAGCAGCAGGTACAGTGGGCAGGTTTTTGCCACTTCCTATTTTGCTCCTCCAATAGGATTCCTCCCTGACTACTTTACAAGTGGACAGGACTAGATTACCAAAGGGGAAGCTGGTAAATTACAGACAGTGGAGGTTTCTTTTTAAGTAATTTTAAAAGAAAAAGGATATCACTTGCCCTTCCATCCTAACAATAAGTTGAAAAGTTACACCATGTGACTGTACTAATCAACAGAAGTGTATAGGCCTTATATACTTTTTTCAGTCGTACAAGGTGCTGAGGGTTCTGAGACCCCAGTGACTTAAGCTGGGACTCTCAGTATTCAGTCAAGCCCAAGCAAGAAATATCTTTAAATAGCTCAAATATGCTCCAGTGTGAGGTTTGCTTTTTGGTTTGTCTCCTCTGATATAGATTGCAAATTCTAGTGGATGGGGACTGTCTCCAGCTGTGTATGTACAGCATCTAACATAATAGGCTTCTGAGCCCACGTGGAGTCTTGGTTGCTGGTGCTGGTGATGATTCAGGTCATATTGTAACCAGAATGTCAGTAGGTTTTAGCATTAGATATGCCAACCAATGCATAACTACTTCTATTAGTGTGACAGTCATGTAACGTACTCACTCATCTATTGTGCAAGTTGGCTTGTAACACAGCTTGAGAAGGAAAGATTTTGCAACCTTACCAGGGTCTGAAGAAATTGCTGGCAGGCAATGCCCATAGACAAGAAAAAAGTTGGGCTTCTGTGCTTTTGTACATGTTAGAATAGCAAATAATATACTGGCAAGGGGAAAAACTACAGGAAAAGCTGTTTTGTTTTTCAGCACTTATTTCCCTAACAACTCTGTCCTGCTAAGAGACTTCTGAAGCACCCGTTGAGTTGTGTGGTCTAAGTAGGTGGTATAAAACCAGCTAGGCTGGGTTTGTGACATCCAATCATCCCCTGATATAAAAAAGTTATAAACTAGATGTTTAAACCACTTTTTGTCCACCTTTGTGGTTTTCAGGGTCAGTAAGCTGGCTGGGCAAGTTTAGGGAGGCTTGAGGGGAGAGTGGGCAACAAGAGTCAAGAGTAGCCAAGTAGCCTGCTTTTGGCCCAAACTCAAGGCAAGCCAGCAGCCTCCTTCCTTGAGATATTTCTTTCTCTCTCCCTTGTTGCTGTGTGAAGATACCCACACAAATGGGAGAAACTAGCTATACAAAGGAAATAGTGAACCTTACTATATCCAGAGTGCTTCCAAATGAATAAAGGAAACACATGAGGGTGGGCGGCGGGACAGAAAATGTCTTTCAGATGGTTAGGATCTGGCTTAAGTAATTACTTGTAAAACCATTAGCTTACCTTCTGTTGGCTCTTTCTCCCCTAGAATAGAAGGAGTTCCAGGATTTGATTGGGCACAGCAAAAGTTGACTGTGCTTCAGTGATCCTGGGACTGTGACCGACCCTTTTGGGAACCATTATTGTCAGCATCATATTTCTGTCTTTTACATACCTATCCACCCAACTAAGGTCCTGTTCAAGCATTGTTTGGCTGCATCCAAAGATTGTTGTGTTTCCTTTATATTTGATCCAGAATTTCATTCCTCCTATGGTAAGTGGTGTGTTCCAGATTACTCAGGAACTCTTTAAACCAAGGTAATGAGGCTTGACAGTGAATTGCTTAACCTGAATTGTACTGATCATGTCAGTATAGTACAGCATGGATCAGTTTACGTGCAATCGGTTTACTCACAAATTCGGTTAACGTGCGCTATCATCATGTCCCCCAAAGCTACCAGTTTAACACACGGAACTCGTTAACGCACAGTATCTAAAGCTGGAAGTTGGCCTAGAAACAGAAACACATTTCATCATGGTCCCATTTACATGCAGTCCATTTTACCCGCGGTCGTGGCGGCTTGTCTCCACGCTGTATCATACAGCACTGCTGAACTATCAAAGGCCTACCCTACCATGCACGGGCTAAGCGCAAAATCTGGGATGGTGTATCTGAGGAATCTCCTCTTTGTTTCAATCCCCTGGTCAGGAATCTTCAGAGGATATCCCTGGGAAGTTGCATTGTACCAATATGTTGATGTGCAATATAATTTTCAAATAACTTGTGTCTCTAAGTTCTTAAGAGCACCAGTCTATGTCCATGTTAGTCTATCTCACACACTATAAATGCATAACCATAAATGCAACTCACTTTTCAGTCTTCTTTCCCATAAAGCAATTTATAATCTAATTACTTTTATTTGTGGGATGTAGGGAAATGAAGAGAACTTTATTTCAATTTGCCATTGTAAATAAAATTTTCTTTTATTCTAGAAGGTGCTTAGATGCCATGGTGATGGGTGTGACAAAAATATGGTAGAATAATGATGGTAGTTTGAAAGACATTGAATTCAATCGCTCCAGGCAGATGTTCTAATTTTGTTATGTCCATCATCTAGAGATGAAACAGTGGAGCAATTTTATTACATGATAAAGGATCTGTTGGAAAAGATAGTTTTATGTAAAGGAGATTGAATGGTAAGAGCATCTGAGTTGGACATGACTGGGATGTAACAGTACTATATGGTGTGTACATGGCTCTTTTTTTTCTGTGTATTAAATCTAAAATTCTGATAAAATGTTCAGTTAATGTTCTTGCACCATAAGTGACTTTCTAGATATTGCTGCATCATATTATCACATGGTGACACTGGCACTTAGGCTTAGAGGAAGTAGATTGGCAGGTGAGAGCTCCATGAGAGGGAAAGGCCTGCAGAGATAGAGCCTCAGATGAGTCAGAGATGAGAAGCAGCAGGAGAAAGCTGGCAAGAACTGCTTGGCAGAAAGGTGCAAGCAACCAATAGAGGAATGGAACAGAATGCTAGTGAGAACTGATCAGCACTGGAGGCCTTTAACAAATAGAAGGTTTGGGCACTGGCAGTAGGAGAAAATCCAACTTGGTCAGGAGTAGCCAAGTTTGGAAGCAAAAGAGTGGAGCCTGGGGGAATGATGCTGAGCAGCGGCAAGACTCCCAAGCAGAGACGTCTGGGAAATGGAAAAATGTAAGGACCCGAATGGAGGGTTGTGGGAGGAGACCAATAATAGAATTAGATGCCTCTATATCTAGTGACACACAAAGCAACCCATTGATTCCACTTCTATCTATCTAGTATCATCTAGTCTTTCCATGTCAGTGGCATCTTTCTCACTTTCTTTCTTATCCCATCTGTTTTCTTCTTTTCCGTGTTGTGCCAGAAGGTATAGAGGAAAGGGTTTGTCTAGGAATTTGTGATTTTTGACATCTGTACGTGTCCAAACTACTTCAGCCTTCTTTCTTGAATCATTGTATCTGCAGTTTGTTGACCAGTCACACATTAACATTGGTTGATTTACCCCACTACCAGACACCAAGCAGTCACTTCAGATATTTCTGCTGGACTGTGTTATGTTTCCTGTTGTGAGCATCTAGCATTTGTCAAGTTGTAGAATCATGTTCCAATGTGGGTATTACAATGACATTGTATAACCTTTTTTGGTTCTCCTTATTCTTCCAGGTGTTTTCCAGTCTTGAAAAACTCCACTTTCCTTCCTAAGTTTTGCTTTCCTTTCCCTATAGAGCTGGCCATCAACACTGACTGTGCTCTTAAGACATACCTGTGGTCCATATACATATCAGATCTCTCATATACCTGATCATTCTTCTCTCAGTGGTCAGGATTTTCATTTTCTCTTGGCTTATTCTTAATCCTACCTTGACAAGCTCACATTTGACATTTTTGTGGTCTTCTTCCATGGCATCATTATCTGTCTCTAGCAGAAGAATTTTATCTGAAAAATTGAAGTTTTCCTCTCCTCCAGCTAAATGCTGTCTTCCCTTGTTGTTCCTTTTTTGCATCATGTAATCTGTCACGGTGCAGAAAAGAAGGGATCATAAAATGCAATCTTGCTGTACTCCAGTGTTATCAAACCAATCATTCTCTCCACTTCGTCATTATGTAGCATTTTGATCAGTGACACTCTTTCTAGGAAGCACATATCGGCACAAGATTTTATGTAGTGACGCTCTGTGAAAGCTGTGATGAAATTTATAGAGTCCAAGATTAATCTTGTCTGTTAGGGAAGCACTTTCACATCTCTACCCTGAGATGATTGATTGGGATGTACGTACGATATTCTTGGTTTGAAGACTACTTACATGTAATGCAGGTTGGTTGGTTGGTTGTTTTAAATCTATGTTCCCAAAACAAGGGCTTGGTCCTGAAGACTAATTCTGTAAACAGGGAAGAACTGGAGGAACTCTCTTTTACTGAGACCTGACTTGGGGAGACGTGGTAAAAGGCATGAGTCTAGTCTCTATTCCAGGTGGATGGCCTGGAGAGAGGTATTCTGGAGTAGGTGCAAATAGAACGAGGACCCGAGTGGTACTGTTGACTCTTTACCTGGAGGTGTTTGTTCCTAAGGAACAGAATGGGAAAAACTGTTGTACTCTTATGTTTACTGTGAGTTTGAGAATAGTTTTATTAAAAAGATTTTGAGGCAACACTGCACTGGTATACAAAAATTATGCCCAGGGTGTAACTTAGTATATGATACTGAGAGACTGTTCCTTTCATGGGGAAACTGAGGCAGGTGCACCTGTCATGCTGCAGGAAAGTGCCTCAGGTAAAGGCCAACCTGTGGCAAAACACTTACAAATGGGTTTGTTTGTTTTCATTTTTGTTTTGTTTTGTTTGTTTGTTTGGGGGGAGTTAACACATTGTTTCATACTACCCACTTTAGCAGAAAGATACTTAGAGCATGTGGTATAACTCTAATGGCCTAGCAGTTATGGAGAGATAAAGTAGTAGTACTTGGTTTCGGGATGTACATCTCTGTCATGCAACATATTCTAGACATATTCCAGACACAGATCTAGGCAATTGTAACCTTAATCTGACTTTCCTGTAGAGGTTTAGAGCAAACAGCAGCACCACGAGTGTGATCCTGGGAAGAGATTTCACAGAAAACTGGTCAGTTTAGAATTCCTCAGCTCCCCAATTCCATTGAACTCCCTCACTGCCACTTCTTTTCGATGTTGGTCCTTGGTACTGTTTTCAGAGTAGAGAGAGAGGGAGTGCTTAATACTATCCTGCCAGGCACCATGCAACCCCTCCATACTCATAAAAGTGGATCTCCCTCTCCAGTCTCTAGTACAAATTGAGTTAAGACTGGTCCCCTCCTGATGGGAGGAGATAAGGAAAACTTGTTAATAATAGCAGCTCAGAAGAACTCAGGCAGGCTGGTTTAACAGTGAAACTATATGCAGACTTCCTCAGGATTAGAGCTAAAGAATGATGAATTATTCACTTACCTCCACTCAGGAGCATTTCTATTCCTTTGCTTGGAGACTCATGGGACTTACCTATCTTTGAGAAGACCAGAATTGCCGCTGGCCCAAGAAAAGACCTGGGGTTCAGCATGCTGGGCCTCGGGGCTCACAGGCAGCCCAGCGGCAGACCTGGGGCTCGAGCCCTGTAAGCCCAGCGCCAGCAATGCCCCTGGAGGAGACTGGGTCTGTTTGTTCCCAATTCTCATCTGAAAATGCTTGCTCCCTCCCTGGAACTCCAAGCTTGTCCCACAGCTCTCTTATGACACCATAACATCTTTTTTTATGTTCCAAAGGGGCAGCCGTGTTAGTCTAGTAAAGCAAAAAAAGCCAGGAGTCTTGTGGCATTTAAAGACTAACAGATTTATTTATCACATGAGCTTTTGTGGGAGAATATCCCACTTCATCAGTCGCTTTGAAGAGGGAGAACTTACCGTAAATTCTCCCTCTTCAAAGCATCTGATGAAGTGGGATATTCTCCCACGAAAGCACATGCGATAAATAAATTTGTTAATCTTTAAGTGCCACAAGACTCCTTGATCTTTTTTATGGTATTTCTTATTGTCAAAAATATCTGCTTATAAGACACAGCAGATGGATCCTCTTCAACGTCAGCAGCACGGGGAGGAAGGATTTCTGACCGTAACTGTAAATGGGAACAAAATACAATCTAAAATTGGAAAAACATACTTGAAAAACTAGAACAAAGTCAAACTAACTTGTGCTGACCTTAATTATGTTCTAGGTAAGAGCTGTGACTCAAGCTGCACTTCAGATGTAGAGAAATGTCATGCTACGAAGCACTTGTTAATAGCCTCATCCTATTTACTGATATTGAAAAAGTCAGTTGAACATTATCATTGTTCCTTTATGCTTTGAATATTGAGTCTGCTTAGGAGAGTAGGAAGCTACCATTATTACTTCAGGAGCTGGTTATGTGAGTTGCTAGGGACTTGCAGGTAAGAGTTGCTCCTTAAATGGCGAGGTTGTTTTCCTCGTCCCAGGTGAATATTCTTGTGAGTCTTATTAATACAGAAACGGAAATTAAACAAAGTCTTAAACTTTGAACAGTTCTGTTAAAAGAATGCATTTTTCTCCACCCCCTCCAAATTAATTAGTATTCCATCTAGATCCAAGACAGAGAAATGAATAGTCTGTCCATGCAATTTTTTAAACCTGGTGCTTGATATTGCCCATTAAAAGTAAGAAATCAGGAAGGTAGATTATATTATATCAGAATGCAATTGCTTTAGTGTTTTGCTGCATTGTTGATATACAGATTACAGAACTTTTTGCATGTCATTAAAGTTAGCAGTTACTCTAGTAGTAACCTTTTAATGTGAGGGTTAAACAATTGAATTCACATTTCCTCCTGCAGGATGCAGGGAGTTTCAGATAACAGCTTTAGAATCATGTATGGATTTTAAGATGGACATTTACATTGGAAAAATCTTAGATGTTGCTTCAATTAGATCTTTAATATGTGGGGTAATACTTAATCTCCATCAAAGTCTGAACACAGATGCATGGCAAAAAAGCTAGAGACAGAATTCTCTACTTCTTTGGGTTTGATTTGGTTCTTTTGTGGTAAACTGGTGTCCAGTACAAAGGCATAATATTTTTACTTTTGCATTCATCCTCTGGACTTCTCAGGAATGGTGAACATGCTAAGACAACCTAAATGGAACTTGCCAGGAATTTTCTGACAATATTTTTCTTTTGGAAATGCTGATTCATTGAAATTGAAACTTCACAGTAATATACCAGTTTCAGTGGGAAAGGTTTCTTGGGGCTGTGATGGAATTTCTAGTCAAAATGAGAGCCAGATCAACCTCTTGAACAGTCAGACATATAACTTACCATATATGCTCATGTATAAGCTGATCCATGCATAAGTTGATCTCCCAGTTTTGAGCCCCAGGAAGAGTCAAAAATGGGTGACCCATGTAGAAGCCGAGGTCCCCTTTTGGCCTCGGCCCCTAACCCCCCACCCACCCAGCGTGGCTGTCTTCCCCTGGAGTTCTCAACACCCTCCCTAACCCCCAAACCCCTGCTGCTGCTTTTCCCCTGTCCCCCGCCACTCTCTCTGCTTCCCGCTGCTGTCCCCTGCTCCATCCATTCCCTTCTCTGTCCGTTCCCCCTGCTGTTCTCCTCCTCTGTCTGCTCCCAGCTGCTGTACCCCTGTTCTGTCCCTTCCTTGCTCTGTCTATTCTCCCGGCTGTTCCCCTGCTCGCCGCAGCCTGCTCCGCTCCCCCTGATGTTCCCCAACTCCCTTCCGCCCCTTTCCCTGTCACCTCCCAACCCCTGCCGCTGCTTTTCCCAGCCTCCCAGATTTGCCCCCCCCACAACCTCAAGCCCCTGCCACCACTTCCCTGGCCTCCCTAAACCTCACCCCAACTCCCAGGCTGACACCCCCCCCAGAACCCTCTTACCTGGCTACCCCAGATGCGGGGTCACCTCCTAACCCTAAACCCAGCCCAGGCTGACTGCCCAAGATGGCTGCTCCAGCCACACTGGGGCTCCAGCCTGGAGCAAGCCCAGTGAAACTCCTGGGCTGGGGCTGTCTCCCATATTCACCCATATATAAGCTGAATACCTGTTTTGAAACCAATTTTCAGGCACAAAGATCTCAGCTCATACACGAGTATATACAAAAGTTTATAAATCCTGTTTTATGAAGAAATGTCATGAACATTACAGTACCTTTCTTTTTTTTTTTTCAGAAAGGTTTCTTCATTGATGTGACTAAACTGATTCCTAGGCATAAAACTGAATATAAAATAATGTATGTTGTGATGTCCATTTGCAGTGTGGTGTGTTGGCACATTTAGTTGTTTTCAGTGAAATTCTTGAAACCATCTCCAAAGCTTCATGGATGGACTTTCCAAGTTAAAGTGCTACAAACATAGAAGGTGTGTCACCTAGTAGTGGAAAAATGTCATAGGAGAAGTAAAACTAGTAAATGTTTTGCTGTTTTGATAATCTCAAATGAAGGGTTCATTTGTATATAGCGTTATGTTGAATTTTTAAGCTCTTTTGGATGGATGCGCTAATGTTAAAATTAGTAATCTTGACAGGTCTACCACAGAAGAATTTGAGAGTTGCTACACCACAGAATGAATTGGCACATGGGTATCATGTTTAATTTTCATGTGGATTTTGAGCTTCTAGTGAAATGAGGATTTAAAAAAATAATATGCTACTTCTGGGCATCTGCTTCATATATTTCCAAGTTGCCTCTTTGTTTAGTGTTTGTCCAGATTTGGTTTACTATTTTTAGTTACTACAATTAAACAGAACTCTTGCTTCAAACTACATTTATGTTGTGAGAAGGGATATCAGGCTTTCAAGATGTTATTAGAACCTTATTTTTACTGTTACAGCATTAGATAGTTAATTGTGGTTTGCAGTTGTGTGTAGCAAGCTGCTGGCCTGCTTTCACCATAGCAACCGCACCAGAGAGCCTTTCCAACATTTATTGAGCATCTGTGGAAAGCAAAAGGAAAACAAAAATGTAAAGTACTTTAAATTCAAAAGTTAAATGATTCATTTTGGGGACAATTCCCCTTTCATTTAACACTCTAAATCCTTTGGAGGAAGAAGTATTTATAGAAGAATCTCTTGTGATGCTAATTAACCATCACCAAATCTGTATTTTAGAAGTAAGGAAAGAAATCGAGAAGTTAAGGTCAAATTTTCTAAAATGTCCACTAGTTCTGGGTGTCCAGCATGAGACACCCATGGCCTTCACGGACGTAGCTTTCTTTCACATTAGCTACAGTTTTGGGTAATCATTATCTTTGACAACCAAGCTCTAGTTGTCCAAAGTGGACATACAAAAATTGAGACACTCAAAATTAGGGGAGCCTTTCAAATATTTAGGCCAAAATAATTTGTTGAAAACCATATAGTGGGTGACTGGCACTATGCACTCTCTATCTGGTTTTCCTCATGTCAGCTTTTGATGAGCTCTGGGTTTTTTGGTGCTTCTAAATTACAGAATTACCCATGCCAGACATTCAAAAATCATAAATTAAACAACCACAATTAAGATATAAAAAAAGTGTGCTGTCTTTTTTTCAACACTCTCTGGACACTCACAGTACATGTGGGACAATTAGCGTTGCCAGTTCTCTGTAATATATAGAGTAAGGTGACTTTGGGCAGGTCTGTCCTTAAAAACATACAACTGCACAGCTGTAGTGCTTTAGAGAGCTGCTTCTTTGCTGACAGGATAGCATGGCTTCTCCCGTTGGTGCAATTAATCCACCTCTATAAGAGATGGTAGCACTGTAGAAAGGAAATGCTCTCCCATCAGCATAATGCTTTTTACACCAGAGGTTGGGGATTGGGGGTTGGGAGATGGGGGGGCGGCTGTAACTGTATTGCTTTGGGGGGGGTGGCTTTTTTCACACCCCTGAATGACAGTTTTACTAGTGTTAAATTTGTAGTGTCTGGCTTTTGACCTCAGCTGACAGATCTCTTAATGAAAGACCAAAATAAGATCATATTAGGACGATGTGTCTAAAATAATGCCTAATGGTTGAGAGTCTCCATCTTCCTTCCTAATCTATCATTTCTACTGAGTTAATTGTGTCCTCCTAAGCCCCACGTCCACTCATCAATTGATCATGCATCCCTGAAATCTCACATTACTTTGTCTCCTTAGAAATGCATCAGATCTGCTCTCCTGACCCCCACATCTGCCCTTGCCCTCTAGTGCCCCCAGCTTCCCTTACAACTCCAGAGTTTTTCCATCAACCTTTATTCCAAAAAGGGATGGGAAGTGGACAGCTGCAGTAGCATCCTTTTCTCTGTCCCTAGAGGAGAAGATGGTTCCAAGGGTTCTTTACTCCCTGCCCCTTTTTAAGGCATGGTATTACAGGAGTGGAGTAGACTAACCTGTTTTTCAGAGGAGGGCTAGAGAAGGAAGGAATCTCAAAAGCCTGTTCCAGCAGGCTCTTTCTGCTCTCATCTCTCCCTTTGCTTTTGTGCAAATGACATAGGTTGTTTCTTGTGCCTTCTCTTCTGAAGAGGGGAGGGCTCTGGCAACTCTGATTGCCTGTTGTTTCCCAAAAGCCGCTAGGTGGAGAAAGACATGAGGGTGTTTCCCCCTGGGCCAAGTGGGGAATCACAGGAAATCTGGAGCTTCTGGTTTCAGCACAAGACTGACTCTCTAGTCAGGGCCAAAGCTGTGTTAAGAGAGTTGGCAGCATTCGAATAGTATGTTACAGTTCACCCTTTGAATCTGAATGCGGATTTGTTATTGACCAGGACAGAGAGCCTTAGTACTTCAGCTCAGACTACAGCAGCTAATGGTTCTAGCTCCACCTGAATCCCTGGTGTGTTGGCCAAAATGGAAGCTGTCATAGTGTAACTAAATCATTACTAAATTAATAGCCGACTCTGGGTATGTTACAGACGTGTTCCCCTAGTGCATTTCAGACATGAGTGGTGATTTGCCAAAATAATCTTTTAATTCCTCAGATGCTAACATTTAAAGTATAAACATTGTGATTTAAGCTCAGAAGGGTATCTTCTAACGTCTACTTTCCATAGTGAAATATGAAGTCTTATAGTATTTCAGTTCAAAACCTAGATCAGAAGAAACCTTCCTTGAATGTGTATTGTGGATAGAGAAGAGAAAGCAGGGTGGAGAAATAAAAACTGTCTCTTACTTTAGAGTTCCAAATCTTGTGCATCATATGACACTCATGGATTTAGGCACCCGATGATGCCTCCTGCAGCAGTATTGAGATGTTATGTATCTAGCAGGGCTGCAAGATTTGCTCTTACGTACCTTCTTGTAGCCACTGGGCTGGGGGACACTGGGATGTTTGCCCTGTAGGTTTCCACTCCTGCTTACAGCCTCTTCTAGGTTACAGCCGAGAAGAGCAGCCCACAAATGCAGGAGCATGACTCAAGAGTAGGGAGGAAAGAACACACTATCCCTTGCTAGGCAGCTGCCCAAGTGCAGCATGTGCACTCTCACCCTGCTTCTGTTCCAGCTACGCAAGGCCCCTCCCCAACAGCCAGCTGCCAGTGACACCTCTGGACTATTCCCCTGCCCAAAGTTCCCTTCTTAATCCAATTCAGCAACAAAAAAACCCTACACTCACTAGCCACATTACCTCCCATTAACAAGCCAGCTCCATGTACCCACTACCACCACTGACACCAACCAGCTATCTCAGGCAGTCCAACCCTGGAAAACATACGTGAACGTGTGCCTATGCATAGGAGCTCTGCCCCACTTATCTCTCGGAAACCTTAAGGCAAAATAAATTCTGCTTCCACCAATCCACACCTGTTCCCACTGCTCAGTGTGGTGAGGAGGACAAGAATCTGTGATTTATTTTTTATTTTTATTTTTTTGTTTCCATCTGTCATGTAGAGACTCAGCAACATTATCTTCCCTGTAATCTTTTGGAGGCCTTGGCAGGTGCTGGAGGTCCTATAACATTCTGCTTGTCGGTAGTTTATCCTGGAAAGAGTTTTAGTCCAAAACTCAGTGGATGAACACAGGGTTGTATATTGGGAAAAACTAGGCCTATATGGCCTTACATCATTTGCTGCCTAACTTGAGAGGGTTTTGCCATAATGAAGAATTAAGACTCAATGCTTTGCATTAAACTAGACAAAAATTCTTTTGTGTTTTCCATCTTGCATCCCAGCTATTCAAGCCCCACATATCTCCTGAGCAGAGCTGGGTTACAATCCCTGGTGCAGCACTTATGTAGTAGGCAGGCCAAGAGGCCTATTTCTTATTGTGATACTTCACCAGAGATAAAATCAAACACCCAGAATTGCAAAGACTCATGTGTTCTACCCACTTGCTCTTGGCCACCCTAGGTCCTTTCTATGGCCACCATGTTTTCAAGAAAGTGTTCTACATATAGTTCTATCAAACTCCCATCATTAGTAATTGATAACATTTTAATCATTCATTTAATGGTGATCCAGAGTGGGACTCTTAGAATTCTATTTTTGACGTTTAATAGTCACTCTTCATCTTGAATTCAGGTATGGACTTAAAAATCATGCCATTTTCAGCCTTGAGGCAGATGGTCAGCTGCTACTACCATGAATGCCTCAGTCTTTTTCTATGTGTATGAAATACCTAGTTGCCTTATAACAAACCAAAACATAAATTATTATATTTTTATATTAGAAAATGTAAGGAAAAGGATTTATACGATTCAAAGCATCAAAGAATTAGTCCTGACTTTCATGAATAAAATACCATCTAGGGGATGCAGGTCACGGGGGAATTGCTTGGCAGTGTATTTTTTCTTTCCATGTCAGTAAAATGCAACCAGGATTGAAATTAAGTGCTCAGAACTGTCATACTGGAAATAATTAATTGCAACAAGAGTCTTTTATTGTGACACATTTCATTATCTCTTCCATCGGATTGGAATCTGAAGCTAGCTTCCACTTTTGAAAGAAAAATGAACTTGATCTACAATAGTAACTTGTACTCAGTCAGACAATAAATATGGCCATATCTGTATCCCTTATTAAAGTTCCATCTGTCCCTTCACAAATAAAAACAACACTCTGTTCCTAAATGACGAGTAAAGACTGTGAAATGTATTCTGCTTTGTTAAACTGATGTATGTATTATTACACCTAGGGGAATTCTGTCACTGTGCCCATGTCGAATACACGTCCCTTAAGATTTCTTGCTTTCTGATGAGGAAGCAAAGGAAAGACATAAGACCAGTCATGTGTCCCTCTGCAGCAGAGTGAGCTGCTTGTTTTGGGCATCCAGAGCAGCCAAGGATGAAGTACATGACTGTGGGAGGGTAAGGTGATGGGGCTAGGGAGGTCCCAGCTGGTGACTCCTACCTTGGGTTGGTCTCAGCTGCTAGTCTTGATGGGTGAGGACAGTACTTCTCTTCCCAGCAAGAGCCACATCCTTTTCCCCCTGCTTCATGGTCCCATTGCTTCTGAGGGAGACAGGTTGCTATAAGGCAGGGGTCTCAAACTCAAATCACAGCGAGGGCCACATGAGGACTAGTAGACTGCATGAGGACTAGTACGTTAGCCCAAGGGCTGCACCACTGAAACCTTTTCATACAACAATATTGCAAATCCTGGTAACAATAGTGTTGTGTGGGCCGCAAGAAATAGCTTTAGAGGCCACATGTTTGAGACCTCTGCTGTAAAGGGAGGTACTCCGCATCTGCCCAACCCCCATGCATGCAGATCCCACCCCCATACCTAGATACTTTGGCTAAGCCTCACATCTCTGTACCTAGAACCTCCCTTACATCAGGATTCTTTCCAAAACCCCTTAGCCCTGCATCCAGATTACACTCTGCTGAGCTCATTGCACTTGAACCTTCATCCTACCAAGCCTCACCCCTCATATCTGGAGCCCTCTGCACCCAAACCTCTTCTCTGCCAATTCCTGTGCATCTGAAGCCCCCTCCCATGAAACCAGGACACCTTTCCACTTGAGCCTCCAAGCGTAAACCCCTACCCTGATGAGTTCCACCCCCCTGCACCTTAACCCATTACACCTCTATGGCACCCTGCACCCAAATTCTTCCACATCCAGATACTTCTTACTTAATCTCAACCACCTTCACCTGGACTGCCCAGCAAGCCTCTGTGCCTCTAATTGCCCCCAAAACAGGACCGCTTACTGTGCTAGCCACACCAAGATTCCCCCCCCTCAACCCTCACCTGAATCCTACCACGTTAGCCAGTTCCACGCTTGGATCCTGCTGGACTTAGCTTGGTGGTTCGCATCTCGTGTACCTGGTTTGAAGGGTCAGGGACCCAGTGTGTTTCAGGAGCAGGCCCAGCCCTTGCCGTGTGTTAGGATAGGATGCAGTCTGCCTGCTGAGTCCATGCCCCAGGAGGAATTGGGGGCTTCAGGGTGATCTCCCACGTCTGTGCTCCCCACTGCCATGCTGGAGTCTGCACATTTATTTATTGACAATTAAAATTTGAAGAATATTCAAATATTGTGTGCAGAATTTTTTGTTTTGGGGGCAGGCTTTTTAATTTTTTTGGCACAGAATTCCTTTGGGACTAACACATGGAGCTTTCCTTGTCTTGTCTGATGTTGTTCTGGATTTTCATCAGGGAGCAGTGTTTGAATCTTTACAACTAGTTTGATTTGCTATTACAGTGTGACTTGTTCCCATGACTTATACTCTGCTGCATTTATTTCCTCCCATTCTGTAAGTCCCCCCATTTTCAAAGCATCTGACAAAGTGGGATCTTCTCTCATGAAAGCTCATGCAATAAATAAATTTGTGAGTCTTTAAGTGCCACAGGACTCCTTGTTTGTTTTATTGAACTAGGCCAGGCATGGCCAAACTGTGGCTCGCAAGCCGCATGCAGCTCTTGAAAGAAAAAGTGCGGCTTTCAGAAGAGCACAGCGGGGAGAAGTGCAACATGGTAGGGGATGGCAGGGGAATGGTGGTATTTTTACTGTAGGCCTAGTTTTCATGATAACCTTAAGTTATTATTAGAATCTTGCATCAGTAGAATCAATATTTGCCATCTTTTTACAATAAAAATCAAAGTGTGCAGTGAATTTTAAATTTAGTAATTTTGAAGTTGGTACAAGCGTATGACTGTGTGCCTCAGTGTGGCTCATGAAGGTTTAATAATCAACTTGTGTGGCTCTTGGGTTCCCTAAGTTTGGCCACCCCTGAACTAAACTAACACAGCTGCCTCTTTGGAACATCCCCATTTTGTATGAGATGAGAGGTAGTAGTTCAAATACAGATTTTTTTCCTCTTGGCTGTTGAGCTAGTCCCATAATATTGACTGTTTCTTATTGGTAGAATAGTAAATATCTTCTCCCAGCTATATAAAATAGTCCTTAGATCTGTCTGAGTGTATATACATATGCTGCAACTATTTCCAAAAGCAAGTGAGATATATCAGCATAGATTGTTCTATTTTTTTCTTCATGAATGATCCACAGAATTGAGTTTCTTCTGTTAATATCTTTAAAACACAAATCTGGTTTTGTCATTTTTCCTCTCTTTTAAACACAGACCTGGGATTATTTATGTACACAAAATGTCTGTGGCTTTTAGGAAGATTAAAAAAATGCACTGAAATTCAGTCACAGCTCTAATTGTATATTATATATAGCCTGAGTAAGAGTTCATACATATTTATTAACTACAGTGGAAGCTGAGTGTGCTCAGTCAGATGAAGGCCCTAAATCCAGAGCCTGCAAACAGTTAGGTACATGTAGGACTGCTCATGTTTATAAATAAAGTCATAAAGATGCTTAAATGTTTGCATTAGATTCAGGGTGTGCTCTGCGATCCAGTGGCTGGATTGTGGGCTTAAGTTTGTGCTTGTTACTTTTTAATATGACATTTGAAATGTGCAGTCTGTGAGATCTATATATCTAAACTGTCAAATAGTTTTGTTTTAATAGATATTAATAGGCAATAACAGGGAACAAACCTCCCTGGTGACAAGTTTTGACTCTGCTCAGGACTTTGGCCCCTTTTAATATCAGGTAGAGGCCTATTTGCCCTCCCCCATTTACAGACCTGCCTGTTAATGTTAAAGAAAAAAGCACTACATTTCCTGCCATTTTGGGTTTTGATTTTTCATTCTACTTACATCTGTGTAAATCAAGTGCAAATTCACCTCCACCAAAGTCCAGTAGAACTGCACTTGTGCAAAATGCATTTGCAAATCAGAACCAGGCTTTGTGGTTTTAAAGTTTCATTGTTTCTCACAAGGAGCTGTGTGTGATGAAATTAATTACCTGGTTTAAGTAGTTGGTGTTGGTTTTGCACTTTTCCTTTAAAAGGTGTACAGAATCTTATATTAATTTTCTGTTCTTTGAAATATTAGGCTTCTTATAAAGGGGTATGAAATGTACAATGTTTTATTTGAGCGTCCTTAAACATCTTCCTTGGAAAAAAAATATTTTGGTTGTTTTAACTATTGTAATTAATTTCCTCTAAATGTTTGGTAATCGTAGTGTACTTATATTGTTGTTCAGCAGTCCTCTGTCACAGTCCTTGCTAAGAGATAAAAGCAATTTCAGGATTATCACCTATGCAAAGTAAACCTTTTCCTCCTTGTAGAAGAAGGTTATTCACTTGCCATTGTCATTTTCTTGCACTGTGGAAAATCAGCAGTGTTGCCAAAGGTACCCCCATTGTGTACACTAGCTTTGGGATATGAGAATATTCATTTTATGCTCACACCATGAAATTCATATTACTTGACCTAGATTCCAAGTCTCTGGAGTTAACTATTAAATAAAGTATTGTGTTCTTCAAGTTATTGTCGCCATGGGAGCTCCACATAGGGTAAGTGCAGGTTGCAATGCACTCTTGATTGGAGACATTTGTTGGTAGTGTCTGTGGGTCTGCGCCTGTGCCTTACACTTCACATCCCATTACCAGGTTATATAGGGAAGGGCAGACCTGCAGTCTCTCTATTTCCTTCTCAGTGGCCTGCATCTTGAGCTGGAGTTTATGTCCACTAAACAGCTCACACTCATTCCTTATCGTATTTCTTTTGTATTTCTGTTTTTGTAGTGTGTTTTGTGTTATAGCTCAGTTTGTTGTTTTGGAAGCCCCCCACCTCAACCCTTTATTTTCACGGGTAGGGTCTACTTTGGCCTCCATCTGTAGACTTTCCTGGGTAAGGTTATAGATCACGGGTTTCACATCAAGCTGGCCCTGTCAAGTCCTCCCACCAACAGGCATTTCACCTGACTTCACTGCCTGAGTCTTAGAACAGTTCTACACATATGGAGGCAAATTTGCCTCTGTAAGATTGATTTTATGCAATCAACTGAGGTGGGTCTGTTCACCTGATGTCCAGACAGTTCACTGTAAAGCGAAAACCTGCCACAAAGAAAACTTACTTAGAGAAGTGGAGTAATTTCTAAAGTTGGTTTGGCCAACAGTCTACATCTTCTGTTTAATTCCTCCTCATGCATATTGTCAATCACCTGCTAAATTTAAAAATCATAGCTATCTTACTGACTTCAGTTCAGGTTCATTTGGCTGCTATTGCAGCATTCCATTGTCCAGCTGAGGGATTTTCAGTTGTCATTCACCCTGCTGGCTCCTGTGAAGAAGCCAATCTCCATATTTTTTCTATATTGATAGCCTTAAGCCCTTCAGGACCTCTCCCAGACTCTTAATTTTTTTGCAGGGAGAATGAAAGGCCATACAGTGTCCTCCCAAACTATCAAAATGGGTGTCAGGATGCATCCTGGCATGTCATGAGACCTTTGAATTGGGTATCTCCCACCTAGTATAATTGGTCACTTCCCCAGAACTGTCTCCAAAACCTTATTCAAGAATGTATCTATGTTGGACATTTGCAAGACTGCCAACTGGCCCTCTGTGCATGTTTTCTCAGCACTGTGCTGTTGCGAACAGTGTTAGTACTGACATGGCCATTGGTGAAGCTGTTTTATAATCTGTGTTGAATTTATCTCCTCATCAATTTTGTCTGTAGTTGAGGTATTGCTTGGCAGTCTCCAGATGTGGAGCACCCATGGGAACAGTAACTCAAAGAAGGAAAGATTACTTACCTCATACAGTAACTGGAGTTCATTGAGATGTTTTGTTCCTGAGAGTGCTCCACTACCTACTTTTCCTTCCTTTCTTCTTCTTTGAGGTCCTCATCTCTGGACTTTGAGGTTCAGAAGGAACTTGAGTGGCTGCAAATCTTTGCTTCCCTATATACCCTTATAATGGCCACACAGATGTGTAGGACCCAGATATGAAGTCTGTGGACACTGCTAACTAAAAGTCTCCAATTGAGAGAGCATCCTGATGTAGCACACCCACAGAGACTATATATTTTTAAAACCTCATTACTGAGCAGTGTAAGTACTTTGTCGTTTCCTTGAGAAAGTATAACTTATGAGAAATTAAAAAAAAAATTGAGAGACAGTTTACCAAGAACCCAATCCTGTTGTTGGTTCAGCACCTTCAATTCTCTTTCTTTCCAGTTACTGAGACAGATTTACGATTCATAGCATCAGTATTGTAGAAATGCAGAAGTATATTTAAAGGATCCTTGGGGGGACTAGGGACTCATATGTGCACCCTGAGCTCTGCCTCAACAATAGGTTCCATCCTCCCATTCCCCAATAATAAAACCTGAGAATCACCTATGCAGAGAATTCTGTGCAGCAGTTCTGGGAAGCAGAATTTGGTTTATAGTGTTAATGTTCCACTTGTCTTTCTCTTTTGTATTTAGTATTAAGCATTGGTGAAGGTGGATTCTGGGAAGGTACCACCCGTGGTCTTGTTGGATGGTTTCCTGCAGATTGTGTTGAGGAAGTGCAGTGTAAACCAAATGAAAGCAAACCAGGTAAGCAGATACACTTCAACAATAATTTCCACAGTGACAAATGAAATGTGTCTAGTTGAGCGCTGAGGTGGCCTAAATTAGAATATATTACATGGCTTTACTGTGCACCACTGGAAATTGAAGAATTAAATAAGACTAAAGCACTAGAGTGAAAAAATAAAGATCAATGAAGATGTGTTTATTGATCATATTTTCTTGGTCTTTCTCCAAGCCAAACAATCTTTTTTTCTGTAAGCAATCTACAATAAAATAATGATGTAGGTCTCAGGTAGGAAATGATTATAGGCATTTTCTGAGGCACTGTGTTGTAATTTATTTTCTAACTGTGTGTGAAAAATAGTTTAATGCTTCATTAAGCAAGTAAAGGAAATTTGACTGTTGACCTCCTAAATTGAGGTAGTTGCAAAGTATGTTAAAACGGCATTTATTATCATAATAAAATACAGCTGTTCATCGTTTTAGGCCTTAAATACATTTTAGAGGATGCAGCTATAATTAAAAATCTAAGGATCTTCTTCATAAATCCTATTTTGCAGAACATTAGTGATAGAACTAAAAAAAGAAAAATCTAGAGATAGATTTTGGATCTGACAGGGAAATCTTTTAAAAAGAAACTAGAAATTAAGGAGTGAACACTTAAAAATACAGTTATTAAAATTTAAAGTTTGCAGGTTTCAAATGGTGGTTCATTTTTCTTAAAAAAAAAAATCAGGTTTCTTTTGTAATGTGCTCTTTGGCAAGAAAAACTAACATATTTAGGTCCAGATCCTACAATGAGCTTTCTGCAGGCCGATCCCTGTGCTGATGGTAATCTCAGTGCAGAATCAGAACCTTAATACTTTTGGCTATATCTATGCTACAGAGTTCTACTGGCAAAAGTTTTGCCAGTAGATAGCCATTGCTATAATTATAGTGGTCGGCACTGTACTCGCTGGCATCCTTTTTTGGTGAAGTGTATCCTCACTAAGACCACTTCCAACAACAAAAGAGGCAGTGTGAGGGAGCTGAGAGGTCAACCTCTCAGTTCCCTGCAGGGAGCCCACAGGCTCCTTGTTCCCCCACCCCCAGCAGCCCTGCTGATGCTGGGATCCAGGAGCTATGATGCATAGGAGGCAGCCTGTGGAGACCTGGCAGCCCTGGTGACTGCAGCCATGCTGCCACTGGGGACTTGGATCCACGGCTGCAGCGGAGGCCGCAATTGGGGCTCCTGGGTCCCCAATGGCAGTGCACCTTGCAGCTGCTAGGGACCTGGGAGCATCAGTGGCTGCCTCCCCTGCTGCCAGTGACCTGGGAGCCCTGGTGGCTGCCTCCAATCCCTTGCATCAGGGGGACAGCCACCAGGGCTTCCCAGTTCTTGGCAGTGGGGGGCTGCAGCCACTGGAGTTTCTCAGTCTTTGGTGGAGGGCTTGAAGTCTCCAGAGTTAGAGTAGGCCTGGTGCTGGGGAGCTGAAGCTGCTGGGGCTCCATAGTGCCCGTGATGGGGGTCAAAGCTGCTGGAGCCAGAGGAGGCCCAGCAGCAAAGGACTGAAGCTGACAGGGCTCCCTGGTCCCCTCTGGCAAGGATTGAAGCTGCCAGGGACACAGAAGCCCAGTGGAGGCATTTGAAATCAGTGGGCTAGAGGAGCCCTGGTGGTGGGGGTCCTTCCTGGGTGGCCTCAACCCCCAGTGGAGGCCTCACTTGTCAATTTCACTGCTCTAATAGAGCAGTGAAATTGACAGTACTATTACTTGTCAATCTCTGTGCTCTGTTTGAGTAAGGAAATTGACAAGTATGACAGCTCCCAAAGACAAGAGGGACTTCAACTGGCATTCTGGGACATTTCCAGAGGCTGTGTAATGTGGGGAAGAAAAGCTTCAGTGTCCACACAGAATCTTTTGTGCTGCAACAGTTGTGCAAAAGGCGTCATTCAGTGGGAGTATCGTATCAGTAAAACAAGGCAGTTTTGCCAATACAGCAGGCATTGTAGTGTGTATGGGGGGCTTGTTTTAACACAGAAAGTTCACTCTTCATGGTAAAAGTTTCTAGTGTAGACAGGGCCTTTGTTACTGTGATCAGCTGCAGCTTGTGTGTGATGACAGTCTTTTGAATGGATCTCAGAGGTGCTCCACATAAGGCCACTTTAAAGTGTTACTGTACTGTAATTAACCATGGCACAGGAAACTGAATTCTCCATTTCTATGCACTGTTTCTGACATGAGTAAATAAGGAAAAGACAACTTTATTTAACATGTTATGGTTTCAGGTATTACAAAATTCACAAATAAGGAATAAGTACTACAATACTTTACTTAAAGACTAATGCACCATCGCTATTTTCTCTATTTTTAAGGGAATGAGGACGTGCTCATATCTTCAGATTAAAAACTCACTGGGAACTGTAACAATTTCCCAACTATATTAGTGATCTCTAGAAGTGTGGACGGATAGAGTGGAATGGTTTAAATGCGCTATTAGGGTGTATTGGATCACTGATCTATGAATTAAGAACTTCCTGATCCTGTAAAGACGTTACAGTATAATTTTTGCACTGGCTCTCATATAAGAAGTATCAGTATTTCACAGATGACTATAATCTGCCTATGCATAATCTGTGTATGGCCTCTGTATAGACAAGGTAGGTTTGAGCAGGAAACACTCAGCAAGATGGAGAAATTAGCAGACACTGAGAAACTTGGGGTTGTAGGATTTTATTCTTTTACTATCTGAAGGATGGTGATGGAGAGTCAGGGTTAGGGTATGTCTGCATTGCCCCTGGTAGTGAAGTGCTCAGCCTGGGTCAGTGGATTTGGGCAAGTAGGCTGACAAGAGCACTCTAAAAATAACTTTGTTCACAGCACTTTGAAATTGAGTTTGACCTAAGCTCACTCTCCTCCCCAGGCTTTATTGTGAATACTTTAATATTCAGTGGGCCAGAGAGTTAGTAGGAAGGGCACTAAAGCATAGTGGCTTGCAAGTTCCCATCTCTGTTCCAATTAATGTTTAGATATTTTACACAAAGTGGAGTTGCAAAGATTGCGAGAGACTCACTCTGAAATATCCATTGCCTAGAAAGCACTCATGGGGGTAATAAGAAACCTGGTAGAGTGGGGATTGGATCATGGCTTTCCCACGTTTGGAGTAAATGCTCTAGTTATGAGCTATAGGGACACTGAGGGTAGGAGTAGCAGTACTACCACCACTTACTTTGAACAAAGATGGAGCTAATTTAAGTACCTAACACTCTAGAGAGGGTTCACAATTGCGAACACTACACAGAGATTGGTGCCTCTCTCCAACCCAGATTTAGGTATGTAATGCCCTTTGAGGAGAAGGCTTAGCTCCAAGCTTTTGTCATGACCCACAGCATTCTTGTAAACAGCTCTATCCCAGCACTATATTTGCCAGTCTGCTGGCAATGCTTACCTAGGACCCCTGAAGCCTAGCCCCAGTATAACGATCAATCCTTGAAGTCCAGTTGGTGGAGTTCCAGCATGGCCAGTTGGCCCACTGCCCCTACTCAAGCCAGTAGCAGGAACAGGAACCTGTTTAAACAAGTGGGCTCCATTCTGCCCTTGCCCTGATTTCCTGGCATCTGACCTGTGGCTCCTGAACTTGTTTGTTTCCTGACTCTGACATTTTGACCTGGCTTAACTGTGGTTCCTTACTAGTTGTTCTGGTCTCCAAGTTGTCTGCTGCTACTGACCTCCTGGTATCTTGACCCAGAAGACTCTCTAACTTCCGTCTTACAACTGTGGTTTCTGTCTCCTCAACTAATAGGTCTGGCTGCCCAACACCTGTCTGTGATACCCCTCTCCTTTGCATTTTCTTCTGACAAAGTTAGGTGTCTCACCTCTCAGCTTGAAATCCCCTTCTTAGGTGTGTAACTTTGCCTCTGCATTGTACAGCAAGCCTATGAGTGTAAGGGTGTGTTCACACAGCACTCTTATTTTGAAACAACAGAGGTTGTTTCAAAATAAGAATTACCCTGTTCACACAACACACAGTTGTGTTGAAACAACGTGTTCCGTTGTTTTGAAACAACAGTGTTGTTTCAAAATAACTTAAACCCCATGTGGGGACGAAACAACGTTGTTTCGAAACGATCGTTTTGAAACAATGCCATCTGAACATGTTGTTTCGAAACAATGGTGACTTGTTTTGAAATAACTGTTGTCTGAACCTGCTATTTCACTTTGAGCTTCTTTCCTTAATTCGAATTAACAAACTGTTAATTCGAATTAACTTATTTTGAAATAACCCCTTATTTCAATACAAGTTGTTTCGAAACAACTTGGATCAAAATAACCCCCTGTGTGTGAACGTAGCCTAAGTTAGGGCTATACACATGGCACCTAGATGCAGCATTGAAATGCAGCTCATTTAAGTCCACTGTGTGGATCTAGCCCTAAAGCTCCAGTCTTTCACCTGGATCCATATGTGTGGACCTCTGTGCCCTTACAGAACCTGCTAAAGTTAATGGGGCTTCATGTGGATCTGGGAGTGCAGCTGTGAGGGTGCAGTTGCAAGATTGGTACCAATGTGTTCCCCAGTTTTAGACTTCCTGTTTCATTTTGTTCTCTCTCTCTCTCTCTCTCTCTTTGATTGTAAGCTGTTTCAGGGCTAATGCTGTCTCTTTGTGTATCATACTGCTCTGCTAACGTAAGATAGGACATAAAACTGAATGGAACCTCTTGGGTCACCAAGTCTAGTACCCTGCTATCACGCTCCTATTAATCCTGTTTATAAATTAAGTGCCACCTTAAGACTAGTTAGGTTGTTTGCCTCCACTGTTCCTAAGGGAAGTGTGTTCTAGAACAGTGGTTTTCAAACTTTTTTCCTAGGGACCCAGTTGAAAAAAATCATTTATGCTCATGACCCAGCAATTGCATCTTTGAGCAATGCATTCCAGTTTTTTGGCAGTGGCAGCAAGGGGTGCCGTGATCCAGTGCTTGAGGGTCTATGACCTTGTACTGGGTCCCGACCCTAAGTCTGGCAACCCCTGTTCTAGACGCCACTCCTCTGATGGTTAAAAACCTTTTCCTGATTTCTGAGCGTGATTTGTTCATGGCCAGTTTATACCTATTTGTTCTTGTGCCAGCGTTATACTTTAGCTTAAATAACTCTTCTACCTCTCTGATGTATTTATAGAAAGCAATTATATCCCCTGGCAGCCTTTGTTTTGCAAGGCTAAACAAGTCAAGCTCTCTTAGCCTCTCTCATAAGATGGGCTGTCCATTCTCCTGATCACCCCAGTACTCCTTCTCTGCATCTGTTCCAGTTGGAATTGATGTTTTTCAAACAAGAATGACCAGAAATTTTTACACAGCATTTTTGGCACTGAATACTCTTTAAAAATATACTGTTCTCTTTTGGAATGGAAATATAATTTGATAAATAGAAAGGAGACATTTTGTATAATTGCCTGTGGAATTGTGCACTCGTGCGGTAGTTTTGAAAATGTAGCTCACCTTGTTGGAGTCTAAATGAACAAATGATGCATAATACTTCATTGTGTAAAATGCTGTATATTGGAATTATTCTTAGTATTGAATCAGTAAGGAGATGAGGGCTCATCACTGAAGAATTAGAAAAATATGATATATTAGGACAGTATGATTACTGAAGTGTGGTAGGGACTGGAAGCAGTTGATGATTTAATTACCATAGGAAATGAAATAACTGCATTTCTGCTAATTTAAAACTCAGATGGGGAAAAAAAAGTTAATAAGTACCGTGAAAGGATTACAGATTAAATTCTGGTTTCTGGGACATTTTAAAGGACATCAGCTGAGAAGTGTCACAAAATTGCACAAGTTGTGAGAACTCACTCCATAAATTGTGCAAAGTAGCAGGGAATTCATGCCAGTTCTTAAGAAAAAATAAAAACCTTTGGTGTCCCACATTGCACTGCAGAATTCAGCACTCTTTTGCCCAATAGCACAGTTACTGATTTTTTCACAGCATTTTCTATAAATGGGATCTCAGAACATTACTTCAAGTGACCTGCCTTCTCCATTAAGGTTAGATAATAATGTTTAATAGCAGCTTGTCACCAGCTTGCCGCAAATGAGTGAATGAGAGCTGATTCATGGAAAAACAAAGTGCAGTTAAACATTACATTCTCAATAAAATGGTATGGGCAAGTCGCCCTTGCCCCACAGCTATAAAATCTCCTTTCTATAGCCAACATATTTACATCCTGGACAGCTGAATTGAGACCCTTCCATAGGAATGGATTAGGCACTGCAAAACAACAAACCACCACTGCTACCTGTGATTCCTTCCCCCACCCACATTGTGTCTGGCAGCTGGAGGTCTACCCAAGAGATGATCAAAGCCAGAGCTGTCCTCAAAGTCAGTAGGACCAATGAACACAAACTGAGGCTCTAGGCACATCAGGACGTAGCTTCTCTCAGATGCTGCATCTCTGTGCCACGCTGCATGGTACAGAGGCCCCTAGAACAGCAGTTCTCAGCCTCTGTGTTGGGACACATGACTGTCACCACACAGTGGTAAGTGTGCTGTGGGGAAGTGGGGAGATGGCTGGATTCGGCCCAGGAGGGGTGGGCTGCCGTGTCCTGAGGAGTTGTAGCATGTCACCAAGTGTGTCGCAACCCACAAAAAGTTGAGAACCACTACCCTAGAGCATAGACTACAGTGAGATAAATGAGGCAGTTCACCCTTCAGAGCGCTATTGTTTCAGGCTATCAGCATGCTTAGGAAATGGTACTACATTGGTTACATTTGAGTCATGTTTTTAAACTTTTCTTCACTATTACAAGGCCTAGAAAACATTCTTAAATTGAAAACTGAGAGTCTTCTTTCATCACTTGACTTCTGGATCTAAAACATATGTGTGCAGCCTTATCATGGCTCCACAGCATCTTCATTTGAAACTGCACTTGCTTAGCACTTCTGAACAATTGGACTGTACTGTAGTTGTCTCATGTTTAGCACCAAAAATAGTGGGTGCTCTTTAAAATTCAGCATGAGTGACTCACTTACTTAAGGGCCATGGAGGAGGCAGTGTTGGATCTGGGATTAGAAATAAGAGGTTTCTGGCAACAAATCTTGTGCCCAGAACACCTTTTTGAAAAAGGTCAGTGGAGAATTCATTTGTTAATGAGGGGAAAATGAACAGTGTTGATATAATAAAGATAAGATCCTTCTGTTCACATCTCAGTCGTTAACTGTGCAATGCAAAACCCTGCATTCAGCTTGATAACGTTTCTCTGGTAGCATAACCTGTGATGCCAATTTGGTCAATTCCAAACATTCAGGGAATTTTCTAGGCTTCAGTGAGCAAAAACCTATTAATTCTTTTATAAGATAGAAAAAGGGAAATGGCCTTGCCTCTTGTTAGCAGACACAACAGGAGTTTCAGCCAAGTCTGTAATTATCTATGATTAAGGAAATAATTTACGTGAGCTATTGATATTGTCCATCATAAGAACACCCCATTAATCAGTTTTATCCATAATCCCAATATAATATACAGGGTTGACAGTGGTTAAAGTATAATTTGGTGGGCCCTGGAACCATCCTAATAGGTGAGCCCCCATCCCATATCATCCAGGCCCCCTTCATGCATGTGCAGGCCCCCACCCATGTAGGCATATATATCAGACCCCTCTTTCCTCATATCCTCCTCAGCCCCCATCCCCATTCCCTAAGCTCCCTGCCCCAAGTCCCCACTCCAGCCCTCCTAACCCCACCCCCACCCCCCAGCTCCCCATCTCCACTCCACTCCCTTCAGCCCCCCAACCCTTTCCACACTTCCCCAGCCCCCTTCAGTCCCCTTCTCTCCATTCCCCCACTCCATTCCCCTTCAGCCCTCCAAACCCATCCACAGCTTTCCGGCCCTCTCTGTCCCCAGCCCCCACTCCAGCCCCTCATAGTCTCCTCCATCACTACCCAGCCCCCACCAGCCCCTTCCTAGCCTCTCCAGGAAAGCGAGACGCTGGGCTCGGCAGCGCGGAGCCAGAGCGGACCTGACTTGTTCCTGGGGCGCTCAAGGCCAGCCTCCACCATGCCCAGTTTCAATGTGGCAGCTCCACTGAGTGGAAAGTCAGAGCCACCAGCCTGCAGCTCTGGAACAGGGCATCCTGGTGCGTGGTGCAGCCATGCAGGCACTGGATCTGGCTGAGGCCCAGCAGCAGCTGGTGGAGGTGGAGGCAAGATGGCGGCTGGTGTGGGAGCTGTTGAGCCGGGTACAGCAGCTGCACCACATCTTCATGCAGGCCAAGCTGCACATGGCCAGCTGCGCTGAGGAACTGGCTTGCCTGGGCAGTGGTGCAGGCCAGGCCCAGGTCTACCTGCCCGTCCATGGGCAGCGCCTAAAGAAGAGCCTGCGGTGCTCCCACAAGGCATGCCTGCATATCCTTCTGGCCTCAGCGCTGTAGCTGAGGCTGGGCAGCTATGTGACCTGGGCGGCCAGCAGGCTGCAGCACCCTGGAGCCAACCAAGATAGGTGGAAGTGTCTGAACAGGGGTTAAAGTAAAGGGGAATGCACCAGAACGCTGCATTCTGGTGTGTTCTTTTATTTTTATGGGCCCCAGAACATTGGTCTCTAAAAATAGTGGGCTCCAGAACAGTGTTCTGGTGCATTCCCCCTTACTTTAACCCCTGAGTGTTGACACCTTGAAGACTTATCTCCTTGAATCTGTATCTGTGGCCCTCTGGATCTCCTCAAGGTGGAGATTGGGGAGGTAGGGACATTGCCCTTCCAAATATACTCATTTGAAAGGTAATCAGTGATGCCAAGCAGTTTGGCCCAAAACCACGTCAGTGTCAGGTACTCAGGAAGGGAGTGCCACTTCCACCCTCTGATTCACTCATTAAGTACACTATAATTTAAATATCACTAACAATCAGGAAATTTGGAAGTTAATACTAATACTACTACTAATAATAATTAATAATAATGAATACTATAATAGTCTAAATAGGGACTTGGAATGGTTATCTTATTACAAAAAATAATTGTCCCCATTCACTCATTCTCACCTTCTAATCAACTGTTGTGAATGGGCTTCATCTACCCTAAATGAACTGACTTTCTTAGCACTTAGCCACCCCATTATAATGTTTCTCTCCCTTGCAAATGTATGTATCTGCTGACTGTGGTTTCCACTTCATGCATCTGGCGAAGTGGATTGCAGCCCACAAAAGCTTATGCTTGAAGAAATTTGTTAGTTTTTAAGGTGCCACAGGACTTTTGTTGTTTTCCCCCACACAGAAGTCAAACTACATCTTTGCTGAATTTTGTACTTTTGTCTGGTCATGTGTCCAGGCAGAGGTCCACTGGATGACATCTACTAGCTTTTTGGAGTCTGTTTGGGAGCAGTGCATGCTGCCTGGACTTCCCTGTTTGTTGCCCACTCTGGAATCCTGAGCGTAAATCTGTGACCCTCACTCCCATTCCTGTTTTTTCATTTGTTGTCCCTGGAATCAGTTGGTTGCTTTTTTTTTCCCCCCCTGCTCCTTCATCTTTGAGTGGAGGAGGCTCTTTTAGTTTACTAGATAGATTTCCTTTGGAGAGTTGTCATTTACATGAGGACCAGATAGGCCTAGACAGAAAGAAAAGAAATAAGAATGATGGGGAGGTCGGGGAAAACTTGGGGGCACACTGTGCTTCTGGAATGAGGAGGAAAGGAGGAGAAAACAATTCTTGTTGGTTGTGAGGGAAAATGGAAGATCTTGGTATAGGGGAAGGAGGAATTGGGAGACATGAAGGGAAAGAGAGAATGAGGGGGGCACCCAGAGCCTCTATCACAGAAGGAAGAGGAAACACTAGGCTCATGGTGTGAGTGTTGAATGGGGATCCAGGTTTGAGAATAGAAGGATTTACGGGGTACCAGGAGCCCCTCTCTTCCAGGGAAGTGGTGGGGTTTAAAGGGAATCCCTAAACGGAATGCGAGGGTAGAACAATGAACTTGAGCTGTCGAAGCAATGAAGTATAGAACCCTTAATATATAAATTCTCAGTATTCTCAGTGAGACCTTTAGTAGTTTGTTAATAGTAGTGGGTTTTTTGTTTTTTTCCTCCTCATGAAGGTCCTGAAGTTAAATAGCGCCAGAAGCACCATACATACTTGGAATAGTTTATGTGGATGTTAAAGCACTATATAAGTAATGTCATGCAAGGATACCATACGTTGGTCCTGTGACTTGGAAAAAAAGCTTAGGAATATGATTTAAAACACATTTACATCAGCTAGTGGTGTTAATTTAGAGCTGTCCTACATTAGAACATGTGGAAAAAAATCTTTAGTCTTTTCATAGCTGAGTAAAATGAGAGCAGTGATGTGGGTAAGGAAACTAGATTTGAGATGCACTGGCAAGCCAGTCAACAAAAAAGCAGCTGATTTAGCAGCTCAGTGCAATAATCTTCAAGCAGTTCTAACAATACTCTGTAGCTGAGACTGCAGTATCAACTCCAGCTTTGCTTGAAGTAATGGGAGTTTAATGAATGAACCTACCACAGCAAGTTTCTACATCTTAGCCTAGCTTTGCAAAGCAATTGTTTTCTCTTTGATAATGAACAGCAGTTTGGGAAAGGGCTTGTAAGTGAATTCACTGCTAATGAAGTGGGTTGATGCTATAGGTCATGGGTGGCCAAACTTACGGAACTCAAGACTCACACAAATTGATCGATTAAACCTTCGAGAGCCGCACATACTTTTACCTACTCCAAAATTATTAAGTTTAAAATTCATTGCACACTTTAATTTTATCATAAAAAGAGGTCAAATATTGATCCTACTAATGTCAGATTCTAATAATTACTTAGGGTTACCATGAAAACTAGGCCTGTACAGTAAAAACTTAGCTGTTGCTCAGTGTAAAAGACTGAAGACTAGTGGTGAGTTTTTTCAAAATCCTGACCATGCTACACTTCTCCCCACTGTCCTGACCCCCTCCCAAACCCTCAGGCACCGATTCTGGCTCCCCTGGGCCGACCTCCCTGTGCCCAGGGCACCGTTACCTGGCCACTCCAGGGGCTAGGCACAGGCTGGATCTCACCCCCACCCCAAGCATACTGTGAGCATGCTCAGGATGGGGGATTTAACACTCCTAGGCTGCAGCTGCTTTGCTGACATTCTTCCGCAAGCCACACTTTTTCATTCAAGAGCCACACATGGCACCTGAGCCGCAGTTTGGCCACACCTGCTATAGGTAATGCAAAGCCTCAGTTTACTTACCAACTAAATAAAATATCAATGTATGCTTCCCACTCAGTTGTGTCACTGTTCATCATCTCTGATTGAAAGGGGCTGTATACGTGAGAAAGGTATCCACACTTATTCAGTCTTTGGTCTTTCTGCTGAGACTTCACAAATGTTGTTATAATAGTATTTGTGAGGTGAAAACCTGTTCGTTGCAAGATGGACTGAGATCACTAATTTGTTTTCCATGGTTCACTTAACGTACCTCAAAGTAAAATGGGTTTTATTCACTGATGACCTGGGTTAGGTTGATAGTTAATAGCCTGGAAATAGGAAGACTCTGTTTCCATCCAATTCCCATTAACATTTTAGAACTATACAAGAATTAAGTCTTATTTAGAAGGAAGCATGAATAACAACCCAAACAAACCTAAGCCTATGGCTTCTAAGAAGTAAAATTTAAGTTGGCGAGTTTTGCTTTTTAATCATGCATCTTTATTTACTGTCAGCTATGTCTTTTAACTCTGACAACACACATTTTTATTTGTGTAATTGTTGGGCTGTCCCCACTTCTCATCTGAGATGCACTTCAACCATTTCACTCTGATTTTCATGATTGCTAGGAGCCACTTAGGAATGTTGCTTATGAGCTAAAAAAGGGCAGCACAATTCCATGATACAGTGAGATAAGCTGAAAATAAATTTGAACTGCTGTGGAATGCAAAAATAAAATAAATGAAGAGGCTATCATTATATTTTATGCCTTTCAAATAGATCTGGGATTATTTAAGTGGTGAATGTGACATGCTGCACTTTATGTACACCCTTGTAATGTGATCTGTGTATCATTTGTGTTCACCTTACAATGTAATTGTGTATGGTCCAATGCAAAGTATGTCATGTCGGGTGTTTTTGTAATGTTCATGGCATGCTCTACATCATTATGGTTGAATGTGTCTTGCGACATCCCACATGTGTGCAGATATGAAACATGTCCCCAAATGTATCTAACATGGCTTGAATAAAGGCAGACAAACAGAGCTGTATTTATACACCTAGGAAAGGCATGCAAACATGAACAATGCAGTTTAAGTACCATGGCTCAAGAGGAAAGGATCACACCCATGATGAGACATGGACAATCATCTGACCCCAGAAGGGGGTGAGGGTTGAGGAAACATGCTAAAAGAAAGAGTCCTTTGTCAGTTGCTCTTTCCTGGATTCCATCTTGTAAATAACACTTAAGAGCTGGAAATCTACTCCCAGGAAGGTTGGGGAGAGTCTAGTTGGAAACCTTCAGCTGGTAGGCTTGTGGGTAAGCTGAACATAACCTATAATAATCATCTTAGTTTATAATATGACCTTTTCTTTCATTTGATTATTTCCTTGACTGAATAATTAATTGATATTCTTTTAGTTTGACTTGTATTCACTTAAAATCTTATGGTAATCAATAAACTGATGCAGTATGTAAAGCCTCAGTGAGAACAAAGCTGCTGCCTATCAGTTTCTTTGTTAAATTAATAGGCAAGTGTAAATGAGATTGCAATGCCCAGTGGCTGTGCATTGAACCTTGCAAGACGGTAGTTCTCAGGGTTGCGTTGGGGAATATGGGTGTTTGCTGTGGGACTATCCCAAGAGTGGCTAGTGAGAGTGCTCTTCCACTGGTTTAGCGACCTATTACAAGCAGGCGGCTAGACGTAAACTGACCCAAGAATGGGGTTCACACAGCAAGGGAGAGTTAGTTGAGGCCCAGGAGTGAAGACCTGGGATGGCACAGCTGCAGACTAGTCCAGATCGCAGGACGGGATTATCACAGTGAGTAAGTCATGTAAGCATCCTGTTACCTGTACAGGCCTATGGAAGCCCACTTCAAAGTGCCAAGGCAGGCTGCACACAAGTAGAACAAATTCTTCCAAACTGGTGTCTAACACTGTGGTTAGATGCATCAACCATTCACAACAATGCTCCTTACTTCCCATACTAGTGATTGAGAAACAACACTAAAAAATACACAGCTCCCTTCATTAGGTTCAGTTTCTGGCTCCTAATCATCAATTAGGTGCAGTAAAGAAATAAGTTCTTTAAAAACTCTATTCACTTTACAAAAATATTCTCCTTATTCCCCAAAGGGCCAGCCAGCTTAATACGAGTTCAGTTCTTACCCAAAATATCACACTTTCAGGCAAAGCTTGAGTATCTAAAACTAAAGGTTTATTATAAAGGGAAAGAAACAAACAAAATGAGAGATGTTAAATGATTAAAGCAATCAGACACATACAAATATCTTCAGTCTATATAAATCAGATTCACAGCAAAAAGTAGAGTTTCCAAGCTTGTTTAGTGCCTCTGGACTACATTCAGTACTTATATGGGCCTAAATTCTTTGCTTCACAGTTTCAGACGTAGTTAATCCAGAATGAAGACAAAATGGAGATGGTGAAGCTGCCTTATATACCTGTTCCTAGATGAGTAGATGCATTTAGCCTTAGCTTATGGAAGTTTACAGGCACAATAAATAAATAAATAAATAAATAGATTTAAAAAAAAATAAATCTGTTAATCTTAAAGTGCCACACAACTCCTTGTTTTTTCACAAAAAATGGAGCCTAGGGTCCCATGAGATAGTCATATGTCCTTGCATGCTTTGGCGACTCATAGGAGCAGCCATTGTCTATGGTGTGGCTGGAATGTTCACAGGAAGGGTCACTAGTTACGGAGAACAAGGAAAGAGTCCTGTGACACTCAAAAAAAATGGGAAATTTATATATTGCATGACCTTTTGTGGAAGAAAATCCCACTTTGTCAAAGCATCTGATGAAGTTGGATTTTTCTCCCATGAAAGCTCATGCGATAAATAAATTTGTTAGTCTTTAAGTGCCACAGGACTCCTTGTTTGTTTTGCTGAACTAGACTAACACAGCTACCCCTTTGGAACTGGGTGAGAAGAGGCTTCTTCTATGGGCTATCCTGCAACCTAAAAGTTTTTTAGTGGAATATTAATTTGTATGGTCCATTTACAATGGGCTAGTTAAACTATCTACAAACTATGGGTGTTTTCCCAGGAGCAAACACATTTGAAATACAAGTTAGTAGTTAATATTTCTGACTTTAGATACAAAGATAGTATATGCATAGGAACAGGGTAATCATATTTGATAGATTGTATTCTTTCAATTAAAACTGCACGGTGTTACCCCAGAACTTAATCCCCAGGCTGTCCAGCAGTCTGCTTCTTCTTAAGTATATAAGTCTGGGATAAAAGGGTTGGACTGGTGCTGCCCAAACGGTGCCCGATGGAAATTACGGCTAGAGCCTGCTGATCCAGAACAGGCACAAAGAGCAATGAAAGACTCAGGACCCAGACTTTGATGAAAAACAGATGATAAGTTTATTGCAATACTTATTCAGAGGCTTAACAAAGAATACACTACTTAGACTCAAAGGCAAAGTACATATCTTGGCAGTAACACACTTACACTAAACACTATACAGCCTGTAGCAGTCAGATAGATAGATAGATAGATAGATAGAGACACACACAGACACTATGACATTCGGCAAGTGGGGGTCAGTCACTTGCAGAATGGGAAGATCTCAGTTCTTAAATCTATTTTCCCTCTCTGCACAATGAGGGTTTACCATCACAAGCTTTTCCCATTGGTTTGCCTAGTGCTACAGGCTACTTTATATGGATTGGGCCCCTGTCAGCAGTTAGCGCTCATGAGCAGTTTGCTAGCTTCTAACCAGAATTTTTGGTCCAAGACCCTAGCCTAAACTCTTTCACCTCTCGTGGGTTTTATTCTTCTCTTACCACAATCTGATGTAATACTTATTTGGGTCTCCACTCGAAACCCAGCTGCTCCTCCACAGCTCTCCTTGGCGCCTTGATGGATGGTGGCTCCACAGGTTCACTAAGGCTCACAGTTCTGCAGTTACCGCTTTGCGTCAGCAGGGGTCTCTGTTGCGCTTGCAGGAGCTTTTAGAATGTTAGTGCTTCAGGGCCTTGAGTCTTGAGATGGGACTTGGTCAGGACTCCTTTTTGGATTGATACCATCACGCAACCAATCCAGGCTTCCTTAGAAGCATACACCTTGAGTCAGGACTCAGTTGGCCAAGTGGAGCAGCCTCCTTGGACCGAAACCTTCACGCAACCTGTACCAGAGACGGTGAGACACGAAGTCCCCCAAATGGGAAGGGGTCCCAGTTGTACTCTCTGGAAAACTCCCTTCGGAGACAGTGAGACCCGAAAGTCACCCAGCAGAGACTTCATTCTGCTGTACCCACTGAAGTGGAGTACCACTAGGACAAACCTAATGCTAGGATGCCCTTTGTATGCATGAATGTTACCCAGGACTTCTGAGCAAAGCTCAAAGCTGTCAGTCAAGCCTGATGCTAGGGTGCCCTTTAGGGAAACAATACTGTCATGCAGCAAATATGTGGGAGAGTGTTACCCAGGACTTCTGAGCAAAGCTCATGGCCGTCAGTCAAGCCTGATGCTAGGGTGCCCTTCTAATCCACCAGAGATGTTGTTACACTCTCTGGAGGTGGCTGACAATGTGACTCCTAGTGCAATAGGAATCAATAGCCGCAAGGCCCTTGGTACCCATTAGGAGCAGGAGAGATCTCCAAAGTTCTGCTGAAACCGCTGCTCCTTTTATGCATCTCCAAACGCCTACTCATGTCCCTTCAACTAGTCACAAAAAGGGTGATTTCATCCTCAGTCAATCACAGAAAGGATGATTTCATCTCTTACCCATATGTGACCCATTGCCTGATGGTCCTTTTCTGCTTAACTTCGACCAGTTCTGGTCTGTCCACTGGGTGGGGGGGGGGGGTAGGTGAGCAGGTTCAAAAGTTTAAATCTTCCGCCATCTTGACCTTATTTCTCTTGTAAGAGATATATCTCTAGGATCACTCTTTTTAGTCAAACGATATAGCTCTTATGATCCAGATGGAAGGAGATCATATTTCACTTACTGACTGCATTTTGAATACTGGCCTTGTTGTCAACAATTGTAGCTAATACTTATTGCTATAAATAATGCAGTAGTGATGTCATGCTATTTTAACTTATTTTAACAGAAATTTCTATTAGATTGCCTTCCGCTATCCTCTATTCATAGGTTCCTTTATTACATTAATTTTATTTTCAAATTAAAGAAGTGGCAAAAAATCTTGGGTTACAATTGGGCATATCTTGCAAGAATCATTGCAATTTTGTCATATTGGAATTAATAGTATTATAAATGGTCACTCATATTCCAGACAGTCTCACACTTCCCTTCCATGATTCTTTCTCCCCCCCTTTCAACATGTCCTATAAGCTTCTGTTCAGCACTGTACAAACTCTTCAGTGTCTCAGATAATCCAGGTGCAGTTATGCTATTTTCATGTTCCTATTTATTCTTGGTTTTAGCATTTTCCATTTAATCTCCCTATTTTATCTAATTTGCCACATGTGGGATCATCTGTTTGACAATGGCAGCAAATATGCAGGTAAGAAGCATACATACAAGTATAAAACTAATTCCTGAGCAGCTGCTTAGAATAACCACAAAGTTAAAGAGACAGAGAGGGTGATATATCATGGATTAAGCTAGGCCTTTGAGGGGTTAAGGCTTGAATCCCTGGCCTGTTATCAGATGCTTCAGGCTAAATCAGAATTTAAGAGCACCATCATTTTTACACACTACATGGACAGTCTAGGAATAATATTTTTACTGTTATGTCTTCAAATCATTATATAAATAGAGCCCTGCACGTCCATGGGTATCCACTGCAGATCTGTGGATATCCGCATCCACGGAGGCAGGTGCCAATAACTGCAGACCCATGGCGGCAGATTGACCTGCAGATGTGGAATCTATTTTTATCTGCCCAGAGTGTGATCCATCATTGCAGCTGCTGAAAGAAAGCACTCCAGCCAATCCTAGCTCACCTCTAATTGTGGTCTGCCAGCCAATCAGAGGCTTGATCACAGCAGGATGGGGCTTGGAGAATTACTGCTCACTATCAGTCAGTCAGCATCCTGACCTTTGATTGGCTCATTTCCCATGACTTCGCTGCCCACTTCTGTTTCGTGTTTGCATGCTATGCTGTCAATCAGATTTCATTTGTGGCCAAGGAAAGCTGATAGACAGCACAACATCCGAACCATAAACAAGAAAAGGAAAAAGTGGGTGGGCCCCATGTGGGGAATGAGCCAGTCAAAGGCTAAAATACTGACTGTGAGCCCAGGCTCAGTTGCAGATGCAGTTAAGGATATAGATAAAATCTGGCATGCAGATCGCAAACCGGATAGATACTATCACTGAGCAGATGCGTATCCACATTTCTGTATCTGTGTAGGGCTCACTATATAAACATTTATTTAACTAAATGAATAAAACAATAGTCCCACTCTCAAGCAAATCTTTCATATAATTGATTTGTGTTGCTAATATCTCTGTTAATTTAGTGTGTAAATTGTTTAATTTGTAAAATAAAATTGTTATAGAAGAACATATCCTGACTGTGGAATCATAGGAATGTACAATTGAAAAGGACCTCAAAAGGTTATATAATCTAGTCCCTTGCATTGAGGCAGGAATAAGTATTAGACAATTCTGGACAGGTATTTATCCCCTGTTCTTAAAACCATTCAGTGTCCAGAGACTCCACACCCTCTCTAGGGTAATTTGTTCCAGTGGTTAACTACCTTTCCAGTTAGGACATTTTTCTTCATGCCTACCCTACATCTCCCTTGCTGCAATTTAAGCCCATTACTTCTTATCTTGTCTTAAGGGGATAAGAAAAACAGCTGAGACCTTCTTTTTATAGCTACCTTTTACTAGTTTAAGACTATTATCATGCCCACCCTCAGTTTTGCTTTCTTCAGACTAAACAACTGCCATCACCCCACTGCCTTTTTTTTTTTTTTTGTTTTGTGCTTTATGGGTTTTTTTTTGTTGTTTTTTTTTTTTTTTTTTTTTTTTTTTTTGCATGCTCCTTCAGACTTTCTCCGTTTATCCACATCTTTTCTGAAGTGTGGGACCCAAAACTATTCACAAAGCTCCAAATCAGGCCTTATAGTGCTCACACACTATAACTGCAACAACACATCCCAAAATGATGTTCAGGTTATTTTGCACCAGTTATTGATTCATTTTTAGTTTGTGTACCTCTGTAACCCTCTATAACCCTTTCTATAGTATTTCCTTTTAGGCAATAATTTCCCATTTCTTATTTGTGCAATTGCTTATTCCTTCCTATATGCAGTACTTTGTATTGGTTTTTTATTGAATTTCATCCTATTTATTTCTCATCATTTGTCCAGTTTGTCAAGGCATTTTGAATTCTAATATTGTCCTCTGAAGTGCATGGAACCCCTCCCAATTTATTATCATCTACAAACTTTGTAAATATATTGTCTGTGAAATTATCCAAATCATTTATGAAGATGATGAATTGAAACAGACCCAGGACAGATCCTTGTGGGATCCTATTCTATATGCCCTTCCAGCTTGTCTGTGAACCATTGATAAGTACTTTCTGAGTATGATTTTCCAACCAGTTGTGCATGCATCTTAACAGTAGGTTTGTTTAGACTGTATTTCCCTGTTTTGCTAAGGGCAAGGTCATGTAAGACAATACCAAAACTCTTAATAAAGCTTTGGTGAAGACGTTACTCTGCCAAATACACTTTCCTTTCAGACCTTTTAGTTTCTAGCAAAGTTATTAATTTAAACTTCCATGCTCATCTTTTTGAAGATGTGGTTTAAGTTTCTGTTGAGAATGAGGACCAAGAGGATAGATGTAGAGCGATTGTTTTCAGAGAAATTTTCACCTATGGATGATAGCGTGTTTTTTTCTTTCATCATTTTTCTTTGTGTGTTTGAGAGTGTAGTGCTTGTCTTGTTTCATTCCTATAGTTGTTATTGGGACTGGGGCATTCTGTACACTAGATGAAGTGCACCACATGTTGCTATAGGCATGTCTAACTGAGACATGGATTGAGTGGAGATATTGGATTTATTATTAAAACAATCTACAATCCACTAAATACACATCCCAGCCTCCCCCCCACACATATGTTTGAAGATGGGTTAACTGGCCACTTCACGTTGAATGGTACATTAACATTTGTGTTATCTATTTATTTGTATTTGTCTGTAACAGTACAAATGCATTTCCCAGATCTAAAGAAGAGCTTTGTGTAAGCTCAGAGTCGTGTCTCCCTCAGCAACAGAAGCTGATTCAATAAAATTTTACCTCATCCACTTTGTGTCTCTAATATCCTCTAATATCCAAACAACTACAACACCACCTGCTTTTTTTTTATACTCATTTTTTGTAACTTGACCTAGTTTCCACTTTTTGTGTGACTTCTTTTGAGTTTCAAGTCTTTGTAGATGTCCTGGTTTCTTACCTTATTCCCTATATTTTCTGTAACAAGTTACATCATAAGCTAGCAGCAAGGAGAAGCTTGTTAATTTCTCTTTCATGATGGTGGCACCGTCTTGTAAGTGGAATTTTTTTTTTAGAAAATGAGTGATTCCAACAGAATAAAGCCCCAGGCCCAGAAAAACATTGTCACTGACATAACTTTATACACTCTTGGGCATGTCTCTGTTGATATAAGTTGTCATAACTTGACTTCAATGGCGCTATGGCAGTTTGTATCAGCTGAGGATTTCTCCTGGAAGTGGACCCATTGACTTTAAACAATGAATCTACTCATAGTGCATAGCGTTAGTCATGTACCAATGTCTTTGCCGGATCGGGGTCTAAAATAGCAAGAATAATGGATCACTAAATGTACTTTGCATATTTATTTTCACCATTATGTTTCAGTTCAGTTTTATTGTGTATAAAATTTCATACTAAACTAGTAAGCAAATGTACCATGTTATGTAAAAATAATGAAGTCTTATTAAATCATTGTCCAGAGACTGGGGATAGAGGAGCAGGTTTTTGTGTGCATGTTAGGAAGGTTTATTATAGTCAAACCTTGTTCCTCAAAGACATTGCTCTATATCACTTCAATACTTTAAAATGTTAATTTTAGTCTGTATTTTGTTAAAATTATTTGACATACTCCATCATCTGTGATAGGCAAAGTTGACGATTCTGCTCTTCTGGGATTTAGGAGTATTTAGGGTTTGATAATGAACATTTATTTTGATATCAGTCTCTCAAATCTGTCTAGTCTAAAAATTACTTTTTCATGAATACAGATCTCTCACAAGACATTGTACATGATTCTTAACTATTCTTTACATGAATTTTTTATTTAAAATTATAGGAATATTTGGTTTGATTGCTTTTTTTTATCCTGAAGAACCCCAGAATCTCTCTATGATTTACTTAATCATATATCACTTTCATATACAAATCAATACAAGTGCCATCTGCATTGGAATAGAATGTCTCTTAAAACAATTCTATTTATAAACCATTGCTGAGTGAATTATAATAGGTGTCCCATTTCTTGAAATTATGCAGCCTAACACTTCTTAGGCCATTAGTTATTTCAGTGGACAGTGTCAGGAGAATAGGTTATTGAAGTACAGCAGGACAAATCCCAGAGCTATCACCACCCTGAGATGTCCATCAATCCATGCATCATTTTCAGCTGAGTTTTTCTAATACTAGGAAAACATCTGTTTCTTTTTTCTCTCAGTCATGTGAGTCATCCAAAATAAAAGGCTTGGTAACAGTGGAGGCTGTATATAAAAGAAAACACTTTCAAAACACTGACTAATTCTGTGAGACATAATCTTTGTAAATTTAAAGAAGGTGATAAGGCATCTTCTCACAGAAGGAGCAGAGCTATGAGAGTGATATAAAAAACGTGCCTGGATATCAGTGACTGGTAGACATTCCTACTGTGATAGTTTTTGACTGCTGCCTCAGATCCAAAACTGATTTAAGATTCATGCCTTGCTTGTACATCAACCGTTGCCTATGGCCAAGGAGAGTAAAATGCATGCTTGCTCTTCCTTCTGGGTAACGGATCTGTCAGTGCTAAGAGAACTACTTGGGTATATTTTAGTTGTGGACAATGGCTGATTAGCAATATTTTAAAAATTAGCACATTTATTTTCAGTAGGAAAATAAAACTGAATTATGTTTGATATATCTATACACATCAATTAAGGCTCTTATTCTGCACTGAAAATCAAATAGGTGTAGCCCTCCCTTCTTAGGTCCGTTGAGTTCATTATACAACTGAAGCCTAAATTTACTGCTGAAGTTCAGTTAGCTAGAAGAGAATCAAAATGTTATGCTTGAAAATATGTTTAAATAATTTAGTAAAAAAGAATATCAGGTCAACATTGATAGTTTTATTTTTCTAGTTGAGAACATGTTCTTATTTGTGTTTTGGTAAAAACTAGAGCTTAGTGAATATTTCCAAAACAGTATTCATGAACATTTGTTTGAATTTCAAATAGCTGTTGAGTTTGACCATGTTATTCATAACCGTTCACACAAACAAGATTTTGTTGGCACAGAAGTTTGAGGAATTGGCTGTGGCTATAGGTCTGATCCAAAGTTAACTGAAGTTATTTAAACAACTCCCATTAACTTTCCTGGGTTTTTGATCAGGAACTATAGCATTAGCCTTACTGGAATTTGTATATGAACAAGACAATTTGGCATTCATTTTCTCCTATCTAGAAAGTTTCAATAATGCAGGAAAGTAAACCTGTTAGAGAATGGAGTCGTATATGACAACTATACAAAGGGCATAATTTGCTAACATGAAATATGCAGCAAATCCCAAATATGTTTGTAGAAATCAGTGATCATTTTGTAAATAATTTACATACAGAAACTAGAATTAAAATATACCTGATCATTTATTTATAACAAACAATTTGACCAGTTATAGGAAAGACAGCTGAGTCCTTTCAGTCTTTAATTCACAACTACTGCTAATCAAATGTTACACACAACAATGGAACCATAGATAATTCTGAGATAAGGAGATTTTCAGTGGTTTGGGTTAGAAATTGCAGATACAATTCCTGAAAATAATAAAAGATATTGTGCTAATTCTCTGTACAACATGTCAACTGTTTATCAAACATAGTAAAGTGTATTCACGCCTCTGGTTTTGTTTTTTTTAACATAACTTCTTGTTAAAATTGTGAGTGAAGTAGTAATTTAACACATAAACAGATCTATAGGTTATGAAGTAAAAACTAATACAAAACCTCCAAAGAAAGACTTTTATTATTTTTTGTGGACTGACTAGTTGAATTTTACATTATACAGTCATTTAACTGCTCGTTTTCATGATGTTATGTAAAATACATAACCAGTGTTTAGATGTACTGTTATGCTGTTGGGCTGTTGTGTGTCTGATAATGTTGGCAAAGAACTTGGAAGTGGTATGGTACTTGGCAGCCTTGATTTTGACTTGAGTTCCCCCCATTACTGAGGATTTAAGAGGAAGGATAAGTGTAAGACAAAGTTTAAGTAATGGATAAATAGATGTATTCAGAAGCTGGGCCAGAATTAGTCTTATGGAGCAGAAAAATGTATTTTTCAGTTCCTGGTCTTGCTGTTTGATTTGACTCTGAGTATAATGTGTCATTATATGAATTCTAGTGACTCACGTGCCACTGTGAGTTACGAGAATGCAGTTATATAGAAACCGTGCTACATACTTAAAGCTGAAGAGTAAGGGCTACAACTTTTATGAACAGGACAAATTTGCTAAACCCATGAATAGGATGATTATCTTTTTAAACCCTTTTTAGACCCCCACATATCCATAAAAACTGATTTAGCAGGATCCTAAATTCCAGGAGGATTCCTAAACTATTTTTACAGGAATATTTCCATTAGAACCACATCTCCTACCCCAAAACAGTAATTGGGCCTTCTGCAAGGTGGATTCATGAATCATATTGCAGATGATATTTCTATCTGCATATATGTGTTTAGCGATATTCCTAATTCAGGTCCCAAGTCTTTGTCTACATTTGGCAGAACGTATATCAAAACATATTTTTGTGATATATCTCTTCAAGGCCTGCTCTTTAGCAATGATGATATTTTTTGTTTTATCTTGTATTTACTGTCCATCAGAATTTTCTCAAAGCCTTTACAGAAGTTATTATGAGTGGAGAAACTGAGGCATAGAGCCACACATGTAGAGCCCGGCTTCAGGTCACACAGTGATGAATAGTAGAGCCACAAATAACACGTACATTTTAACTCTCTGTGCTTTAATAATGTGCTTCTCTCTGAAGCTTTGATTCAGCAAAATACTGAAATATTTGTCTAAGTCCTAAGTCAGTGGGACGTATTATATGCCTAAATGCTGCTCTGAACTGGGGCCCAAAGAGGAAAAGACACAATAAGAAAAGCTAAATTAACAGTCCATAATTTAAAAAAACACCACCTGTTCCTCTAAAATATAAAACTCATCCTACAAAGACAGGAAACATAATGATGACGCAATCTGGTAAGCAGCTGGCACAAAATATGTACATGCCAATTGCTATATCCTCCTTATGAGTGCTTAACTCCCAGTCAGTGCTTGGCAACGGCATAACTTTTTAAATATTTTTATTTTATTTATTAGATTGTAAGGTTGCAATGCTGCAAACATTTAACTCATGGTGATAAATTTATGGGGATGAGTATTTACTGGGCCAGGGCCAAGTCATCAGCTACTTTATTGTTAATGAAAATCAAAATCATAAAGCAAACATAAGGCTTAGAATATCAACCGATCACTATAAAGGCCTTGCCAACCCCTTACTGTGATGTCGTCCTTTTCCTAGTGTTATTTTGTTTGGCTTCACTGTTAAATACTTCTGTTGTGATATAACTTTGTGTATGAGCTGGTTTTATAGTAACCAAAGGGTAAAAACAAACAAAAAAAAGCTAAACATCACTTCTATTTTCAATCTGAAAAGCTTTTCCTCTTGAGCTGATCGGAACCCACCACAGAACTTCTCCCCACCTTGGTATCTCAATTCCATTAAGACGTCTAGCACCTGTTAATCAGGTAGTAGCCCTAAAAATACAATCTTACTCTTAGGTGTAAAACCCAACACATGAAATTCATCCTTGTTCAGAGTCCCAGTGCAAAGCTTTTACATCAGTCCAATTTAAGCCCTCTAAGTAAGGTAGGGTATTGTGCTGTCCCTCTCCAAAGAGGTGATACCTTTGAGACCTTGGGATGGAAGAAACAGAGATTTTCATTTCTATATTTATTGTGCCCCAACAAGGCACTTAACAACTAGGAAGATTCAATGAAAAGCAGAGTCCATATTACGAAGAGTTTGTAACCTAAGACATAAATAAATACTTTCTAGTGAACAAATGAAGACTGCACTGCTAGGATTTGTTTTTAAGAACCAGGTAGATTTGAGGGATGATTTCTTATGTAATTGGGAAAACAGGGCTTGCTGTGAAATAGCTGCTCAAAAGAAAAAGTGCAAATGGTGAATAAGCATAACAGTGGAAGATGGAAGGAGAAAAGTTTAGGTATAGAAAATAAGAATTAAGATGTCAGCTTTTGAAAATTTCCTGCTTGTTAAGGCATGTAAGCAGTGGGTTCTCAGGTGTAGGCAGTCAGCTCCAGTTAATTGTTGAACTGATGGGGGAGATGCAAGTAAGAGGGAGATGCTTCATTCCCACCTCAGCCTCGTTAGAGTGAGAGGCTCCTTATACCTGTCTCTGCTTGTGACTCGCATGTTGGAACTACTTTCTGGAAGTCAAATGGTCTAGGTACCTAAACCATTATTACAAGAAATGCTGGAGAAAGAGATGATGCCTCTTTATAACGTTTACCCCACATGTTAGGGTGCTATCCCTCATACGGGCTCAGTGCCGTAATTACTGGACTAAAAGTTCTGCATTGGGGGCAGTGGCAGCACCACCACCTCATCTGAGGATCATGCTGGGGCTTTAGGTGTGAGACGGGTGCCCAGATGCCTAGAGTGAAGTGTTGTACATTTGCCCAAAGGCAGATATTCAAGTCCCTAGGGAAAAATTCGGGCACCATCCAAGTTTAACAACCTACATGGTTACCAGGGTGCAGCTGAGTGTAGTTGTTGTGAGTCTCAGGGTGCCAAAAGCTGGGATTTAGGTAACTAAATCTGTAGTTTATGCACCTATGATCCACCTATGTGGATCTGGACAAGGATATTCCACAGCTGGGAGAAAAGCTAGCAGGAAAGTGCAAGGTAGAGAAAGAAAAGCCTATTAAGGCAAAACACTTATGGTTGGTAGAAGAGGGATGTAGGTGGTTATTGGAGATCTTGAAGTTTGTATGTAACAGTTATTTAATGCCAGGAGTTGCATGATTCCCCAACAACACAGTTTAATGGCATATAAGCCTATATTGGTCAGTAGAATAAATTCCTTTGTGGATCTGATTCACAGCTCTGAAATAAAAATCTAACTATAAGGAACAAAATGAATTAATGCCATGCAGTTATGGGCCATTTCTACTAATTCTAATTCTAACACTAATAATCCACTAATTCCCCCTTTTCAAAGCATCTGACAAAGTGGGATTTTCTCCCACAAAAGCTCATGTGATAAATAAATCTGTTAGTCTTTAAGTGCCACAAGACTCCTTGCTCTTTTTTTATTTTGCTTTATTAAACTAACATGGCTGCCCCTTTAGAACTTCTCCTAATTTGTTACTCTATTCTATTATTACTGTTCAGCTTTCTCCAAGATCTTCTACTGAACCTCATTCTTCTGTGATCAATACTAAAATTAAATTGGTTAAGCACTGTTTTTCAACTCAGTTTTAAAATACCACTTAGCATTCAATAAGACTCAAGCTTTATAATTATTCACCTGCTTTCAATTAGCCATGAAGCAGCTAGTCATTATTAGAAACTAGTATACAAAGTATAATCTTTGTCTGAGTTTGTTGATTTATATTGTCTTACCTTGAACAAACTGTTTTCTAGACAATGTGAAACAAGAATGGTAGAGAGAAATATTATTCTCATTTCTAACCTTCCACTTTAAGGGTTAAGTAGTTAAACTAGTTCAGCCTTTTAGAAAACAAGCAGTGCCTAAGGCAAATAGTAGCCAGGAGTTGTAGGATAGGGTATGGTGTCTGAAGGAAGATTTAAGGAAAAGAGAGAAGAATGGCTTTTTGCTAGTAAGAAAGATGGAACAAACAGGTAAACTGGTTTTTGTTCATATTTCAATTTTCTTCAGATATGGTATTTGCAAATTAAGGGGCTTAGCTTATATTTTAAAGTGCAGTGGTGGAAAAATTTGTTTTGATGGTTTAATTCTTCATTCTTCCCTTATGATAAAACCAAGGTGACCCTTTCTATAAATGAATGATTGGTGCCAAGGGGATGTGTTATGGGTCTAAAACTGGGCTATCTTTTTCTATTTAGCAAAGAGAGTGAACTTTTAAGTACCTCTTCTAATGTTTTTGCTGATTATTGTGGGTGGTGGGAGAAAGGAGATTCCTGCTTGCAGACTAAACTGTCCAGCCCACCACAAACCATGAAGATTTGTTGGAAGGTGGGGCTATTTCTACAGAGACCCTATACTCTTTCACTGGCACTAAAATACAGCTTCTTTCTAGGCTGTGTTATTTTTTCCAGGTAATCTGTGTGAGGCTCTTTGGGGAATGCAGAGGGTTCTTAATGTAGAGCAGTTTATGTACTCTCTGTCCTGTCAGTAACCAGAGGGTTGCTAGCGATGAGCACACACCCACCAGAAGTCTAAAACTTTAGGAACTTCTCTTTTCTCAGAAGTTCTTGTTGTTTATTTTACAGTAGTGCTAGGTGCTGTACAGATATAAATATAGCCAGACACTTGCCCCAAGATGCTAATAATCCTAAAAAGAAAAAAATCAATCCACAAAGCTGATGATTGTGAGGAGAGGGTTACACTTCAGAAGCAGCATAACCAGGGTGGTTGCCTATATTATTATTTTGTATATAAAGGCATGGGACTATCTGTGACTGCCTTGTCATGTTTGTGTATGCTTAAATTTTTGGTTTTGCTCAGTAGGTGTAAATGGGGTTAAAAATAGGTATTTATTAGAATGCTTTATGTAGCACCATATACAAAACACTAATATATCTGATTCTTTTACAATGTAAGTATATCTTTAAATCATTCTTAGACACTACTTGCACTTAGTTATTTTTCTGATAATAAATTGTGCTGAACCTTCTTTTCGGTTTTTTGTACCATAGAACCTAGAACAAGTTTTTGAGGGTAGTAGATTATGCATGTTAAATGTCCCATAACATTTTATGTAGTCTTTGGTGTATAATCTCCATTGTGTTAACATTCTTGATACACTGAAGTAAAAAACTAGTAACTCTAGATATGTACTACACTACTTTTCCCTCTCTTTGATTTTCATTTAGGGAATTAACTATCACTAAATAGTAGAGCTGAATCCTGTGGCTAGATCTACATAAGTCAGTGAAGCTCTGTGAAGGGGTCTAGCTCTGCAGACATAACCTTGTGAGAACTTGGGTGTAGGTAGTTCTAAGGTTGAACAAAAGTGACTTGAAGGGGAGAGAAATTATTTTAAACTTAGTGGATTATTAGGCTAACTGCTATTTGGCTTACTTATATTTTCTTGTCAAACTTGGAATTTTGTATAAAAACCATAAGCTATAGGAGATTGCTTTGGAAGACCAAATTGTTTTAATTTTTAAATTGTAGAAATAGATGCTTCCATTAGTCTTACAATTGTTGTGATTGTGTTAAGAATATAGCTGCATATGGTTTTTATAAACAATACCTGAAAACTTAAGCCTAAAGGGATGCAATTAAAAATTTGTGCAAAAGGGGGGTGGGATTTGCACAAGGTATGACAGACGGACAAACCCAGAAGTTGTATCCCTTACCAGTGGCTGACTTCAGTTTTGTTAGGCCCTTTCTTCTGCATGTCCATGGATGCACATATATGTATTTTAGGGTTGATTTGTTGCTTTCATCTGCTTGAATTTGAATTATTTCAAAAAAAGACCCAGTAAAGAACTGATTTCAGACATGTCTGTCATGAGTGATGCTATAGCTTTGAAACACAGAGGAAAACCAAGTGCCCATTAGTTCAAAACTGATCATTAAAATCTGTTGTCCAGTAGTATTTGAGGTTGTCTTTATCTTTATTGATTGCTTAGTCTGTCATCTTCCATAGTATTTGAATGTTATTTTGTAAGACTTCAAGGTGAATCATTAGGCATAAATGTCTCCTGAATGCTCCTGCTGGTTACATACATTATTAAACATGAATAGCCTTCAAGTGTCCATTGGCTATTTTGATATCTACTTTGTAAGGATGAATGCACATTCAGGGAGACTTGCTTGTATATTCCTTCACATTTTTCACTTGGTCATTCATCAGAGTTGTGTAGTATGTTCCCTCCTGATTTCTCTTAATACTAATTGGAGTTTGCTTATTAGAGGAAACCATGCTTTTTAATACTATTTTTAGACTGTAATACTGAAGCTGTTTGGGAGGGTGCTAGGAGCTTCAGTTTTTATGAGAAATTGGTAATCCCTGCCCCTCCCAAAACTGGGTCCCTTTAAGGTGTCTCCAGTTGCTCACTTAAAAGCGTGAAGTCCTCAGAATCACAAATCCTGTTTGAAAAACGGCAGGCTCATCTGTTTACTTTTCATGATGATAAATCACAGGTAAGGAGTGGGTGGGGTATGGTTTTGGGTTTTTTTTTTTGGTGTTTTTTCTTCCCCATTTTATAAAAATGGAAGATGTAGCTTTCATCCTTTGTTGGAAAGGTATTAGCATTTGGGAGAAAAGGTTAATCTTTAACTATTGATTTTAATTAGCTGATTTGAGAATGGACTTGAAAGTTTGATGGTGTTATAAATATCAGTAACACAAACACGGAGCCCTGTGGTGCTTAAAGACTAACATTTATTTATTGCAAGAGATTTTGGGGGAGAAAATCCCACTCTGTTCAGACGCTTTGAAGATGGAGGGAACTTAAAGAATGGGAGGAAATAAATGTAGTGAAATGTAAGTCATGGGATCAGGTCACACCGTAACAGCAAATGAAAACAGTTGTTAAGACTCGTACACTAGGGAACAGCATATAGAGGAAGGTGAAGTCAAATCATCTGTTGTAATGAGAGAAAAATCCAAAGTCCTTATCTAGCCCTGAAGCAAAACAGTCAAATTTGCAAATAAATTCGGGCTCTTCCACTTCTCTTTGAAGCCTTGAGCTGTTATTCATTTGTTTGAGAACAGCAATTAGTAAATCATGAATGGAGTGGTCAGGAAGTTTGAAATGCTGACCCACCAGTTTTAGAATGTTGTGATTTCTTATGGCAGATTTGTGCCTTTTTTGCACAAAGATTGTCCTGTTTCTCCAATATATAAGGTAGAGGGGCATTTCTGGCACATGATGGCAGAGGTCACATTGGTGGGTGAGGAGGTAAATGATCCTTTGATGGAGTAGCTGGTTTTACTAACTCCTGTAATAGTGTCTTTTGTGCAGATGTGTGGGTGAACTTGGCAGTGTGGTTTGTTGCTTTAATGGTTCTGCAAGAAATAAATTTGTTAGTCTTTAAAAGTGCCATAGGACTCCTTGTTTTTGCTGAACAAGACTGCCCCTTTGGAATTTACAAATACCAATGCTGCAGTTTCCTGTCTATATGATGGGGATAATGCTACCTTTGTCTATTGTGCCAATTTAACCCTAAAGAGTTTCCAGTCTAACAAAATGGGGTCCTAGTCTCATTTGTGACATCATGTTACCATAATACAAAATTTTACATATAGAATTTCATTAAAAGAACGGTATTATGATTACAAAGTCAAGCACTCCAAAGTTAACAAAAGATTGCCTGTGCAGCCCTAATTCAGCCTCTTTATGGGTACACCTTAAGATAGTCTTTAATCAGATACTACTACTACTACTACTACTACTTCTATAGGTTCCATGCCTCATTCAGTGCTATTTTTCACCCCTTCCCCCAATGCCTTCTGGTTTGGCTTTTTGTCCCCTGTGAACCTGAATCAGACTGTTTCCTAGCCTACATTGTAATTTAGAGCAGTGGTTCCCAACCTTTCGCAGGCTGGGGACCCCTCTTTAACAAAAATCTTTGTGGCTCCCCTGGCTGATCATGTAATCTGACCCACACAGGCAGTCTGCCCTGCACCACTCTGGCAGCACTGCCACCACTGCGGCCTGCACCACTGGGGAGCTGAGCCACAGCACCTATGGCCCCCTGCCTTTACCCCTGCTAGGGAGCCACAACAGCCAATGCCCCTGCTGGGACCTGGCCACAGGTGGGGAGGGGCAGGCCTAGCAGGGAGTATTGGGGGCTGCAGCTGGATTCCAGCGGTAGTAGGAATAGGCTCCATGGACCCCCTGAAACATGTTAGCAGACCCCAGATTGGGAACCACTGATTTAGACCACAGGAGAGAGAGGCCCCCTGCTGTCATTTCTGGAGTTGTTCCATCCAGGCCTGAAGCAGTTGTTACAGTGCCCCAGCCTGACTGCTCTAGAGAGCTGAAGTGCCATGTATCAAGGGAGGTCAGAAATTAGTAAGGCTGAATACAGAAATGGACAATAGGTTTGAGAACACTGATTGCAGCCTTCATTAATAACAATAGCTACAAGTTGGAGTGTATCTGACAGTAATTTATGCTTAAAGCTTTCCAATTTTACCTTTGACGTTAACTCATATTTGCAGATGGGAAGTTTAACTATGACCCTTTGACCTCATTGAAGTATTAAGGCTGCAAACCATAACTTAACTGGAATATCTATTGGCACTAAACCTCAAAGTTTTATTTAACTGTTGCATCAGAACAGGTGATGTTTTCAGTCTGGACATGTCATATGACAAATTTGTGTAACACTTGATTATGAAATCTCTTGTACACTGTATACCAGTGCTGGAATTGGGCTTTTAATTTTAATGCACAAGTGAGTAATCACAATTATACACAATTTGGCAAAGATGGAATTTTGCACCTGAGATTTTTAGAAATCTTGGTGGGGTTTCCTTTGCTAAAAGTTATGATAGCATGACCATGGTGAGTAGTGTTCATAACACACTGTGGTCCTACTGGGTTCAGGGTTTTGCCATAACCAGGTGACATGGTGAACATGTCTTGTGAACATTGATTACAAAGGTGTCATCAGCATAGTGTCCATTAGTGACTTATGGAGGCTTGCTACATTGAAACTTGTTACTAAATCAAATTAAAATGAGGGTTCGGTTATCCTTATGTTTTATGTGCTGAATTGACTGACTTTTCGTAACAGTCAACTCAAGGACAAAGTAAAAATGAACTTCTGTTTCTTTGGTCTACTGCTTTCTGTTAAGGAAAATAGTACTGCATATTTCTAATTACAAAATAGCAAAGTGAAAAATTCTGAGTCAAATGTTAGTTGATGCCTACAGAGATGCTAAAATTCCTGCAATAACTCAATGATACGTATGTCCACCAAAATATGACTGACTGACTAAAGAGAGTGGGGTCTGGGCCTACAAAGGAACTTGGGTGATGTGCACTGCAGTGCAGGGAAATTCACTGGAATCACACCCTTCACCGCCCATGCATTGTATTAGGGAGCCTAGTCAGTGGCTTTCAGACCATGAGTTGGGGCCCAGTACTGGGTTGCAGACCCTCAGGAACTTGGTTGTGGAGCCTCCTGTTGCCACTGCCAAAAGACTGGAATGCATTGTCCAAAAATGTAACTGTTGGGTTGTGGGCATAAATTACTTCTTTTCAGCTGGGTCCTGAGGAAAAAAGTTTGAAGACCACTGGGCTAGATGTCCAAGTATGGGATCTACAAAAGCCAGCACACTAGTCAGGCAGCTAAACTAACCAATAGGAGATGCTAATGGAGGGAGTGTGTCCTAAGTCCTGCCCCTCATGGAGTTAGGTGCCTAAATCTGAACTGTAGAGAGACATCTTTCTGCTTCATGATCCACAAATGGGAACACCTCTCATGAAGTCAAGTGGATTGGGTGCTTAAACATCTTTCATGTTGAATAGAAGTTAGAGATCTGCCTAACTTGACAAACAACAGCCTGTGGGAAACAAGGAAGACTGCTCTGTAACTTTTAATGATTGGAGCTGAGACATTCCAGTTCAGTTGTCACCTTTATATGGTAAAGATTTAGGTGCCTAAGTTCTTTACAGAATTGGGCTTGGGTACCCTGTTAAAAGATCAGTCTGAGATACTGATCTATTTGCTTAAATTAGTACTTGAACCAATCCACTGTAGAGAACTAAAATTTGTTACCAAGGTCCAAAGGGGCAACCATGTTTGTTTTACTGAACTAGACTAACAGGGAGTGCTGTGACACTTAAAAGACTAACAAATTTATTTACTGCATGAGCTTTTGTGGGAGAAAATCCCATTTTGTCACATGCTATGAAGATGGGGGAACTTACAGAATGGGAGGAAATAAATGCAGGGAACTGTAAATCATGGGAACAGGTCACACTGTACAACCGTTTTGGTTTGTTGTTAAAGATTCAAATACTAGGAAACAGCATATAGATGAAAATGAGGTCAAATCACTTGTAATGAGAGAAGAATCCAAAGTCCTCATTAGCCCTGAAGCAATGCAATGAAATTTGCAAATAAATTCAATGTCATTAGCTTCTCTTTGAAGCATTGATCTAGTGTTCACCTGTCTGAACACCACAGTTAATAAATCATCAATGGAGTGATCAGGAAGATTGAAATGCTGACCCATGGGTTTTAGAATGTTATGATTTCTGATATTAGATTTGTGCCCATTTATTCTTTTGGGCACTCAGTTGATGATTTACTAATTGTGGTGCTCAAACAGATGAATACAAGATTAAGGCTTCAAAGAAACTGCTGACACTGAATTTATTTGAAAACTTCATTGCATTGTTTCAGGGCTTGATAGGGACTTTGGATTCTTCTCTCATTACAACGGGTGATTTGACCTCATCTTCATCTATATGCTGTTCCCCAGTGTTTGAATCTTTACAACTACTTTGATTTGCTGTTAAAGTGATCTGTTGCCATGACTTACATTCCACTTCATTTATTTCCTCCCATTCTGTAAGTTTCCCCCATCTTCATAGCATCTGTACAAAGTGGGATTTTTCTCCCATGAAAGCTCATGCAATAAATAAACTTGTTTAATCTTTGTGCCACAGGACTTCTCTATTGTTTCACTAGAACAGGGGTCTCAGACACATGACCCATGGGCTGCATGCGGCCCCTAAAGCTATTTCCTGTGGCCCACAATGACACTACTGTTACGAGTGTTTACGATATTATATGAAAAGGTTTCAGTGGTGTGGTTCTCGGACTAAAGTACTAGTCCTCATGTGGCCCTCATGCTGATTTGAGACCCCTGCACTAAAATTTGTTAGGTTTGAGGACATGGTGCAGACTCTCTTTTTAAATGCTTTTTTTTTTTTTTTTTTTTTTTGCCAGTGTCAGAGGTTGAACATATTTTGAGCTTGTGTGTGGAAAACTGCTTGTTTTTTTGAATCTTTAGCTTCCTATTGTTTTATGTAAAATACTGTGTGTGTGCCCAGATAAATCATTGTAAAAAGCTATATGTATTTTAGGGTAATGCCTTCTATGTCTGAACATTTTGGAATTTGGCCTATATAAACGGTGGGAGTACAAAAATAACTTCCATTCCTAGATATTTGTGAAATCCCTAAATCTTCATGGATATGTCGTCAGACCTTTCTTTGAGATAGAGACTTACAGTATCTGCTTTTTGTGCATGTAGGATCTGAAGTGCAGAGAAAGTGATTTAACACTAATTCATATAGAAAGTCTATGGCCAAGCTGCAGATACTCAAACCAAGTCCTCCTAGTCCCAGTATAGGTGGTTAATCCTTTCTCTTTTCTATGCCTAATAAAATAGACTTTTATATATCAGTACCTTTAAACTAATGATGCAGCTTAGTCTTAGTCACTTTCTGTAGGTGGTCACTAGATGGCATTGTTTGGGTGCAGAATTAAGAAAATCTCAGTAATGTCGAAGTAGAAGTCTAATTCCACAGCATTTCAGGTTGCTGTCTTCATGTGTACATTTAAGAATTATTTTAAATTAAAACACTTCAGAGTCAAGTCTCCATGTTGCATTTTTAACTAACCTTATTTCTAAAAGACCACTGATGATATTAAAGAAGAGTCACAACATGGTTATAATTATAACAGTCTCTCTACTGCAGAAGGGCAATCCTTTAAGGCAGTGGTTTTCAAACTTAGGTCAGGACCCAGTACTGGGTCCTGGCACCCCCTGCTGCCACCCAAAGACTGGAATGCATTACTCAAAGATGTAATTGTTGTGTAGCAGGCATACATGATACTTTTTTTTTTTCAACTGGGTCCTGAGGAAAGACTTAGAGCAGTGGTTTTCAAAGGGATTATACTGTTTTAAAGAAGGACTGTTTTAATTACTTGATCTTACTTGTACATGCAAAGAGTAAGACTGTTGGAAGCATTCCTTTCTGTAAGTTCACACATCTTCGAAGCATCTGAGGAAGTGGGATTTTCTCCCACAAAAGCTCATGCAAAAAATAAATCTGTTAGCCTCAAAGTGCCACAGGACTCCTTGTTTTTTTTTTTTGCGGGACTAGACTAACATGGCTATCCCTTTTGGAAATTGCATATTTATGTCCAGGTCAGATTGCATAAACACGATCAGCTGCATTGTTAGAGTTCACTAAGACTCTTTTCTGTGTCGGGATGGATTCTGTTGGCTTATGGATGAAGGTAGGTGAGCCTGTATAAATGCTTTTTTCTTTTTTTTTTTTTTTTTTTTTTTTGGGGTTCACTCTCCTTTTCAGGCATTGATTCCACAGCTCTATGTATCTGCACAAATATAAAAGACTAATAATAAACATTCTCGATAAACTGCCTAGGCTTTCTGAAGCCAGGAATCTGAAAGCAAACAACATAAAGTTTCTTTCAGCACACCCACTTGGCAAAGTTCCAGGAAAGCAGTGCTCTGGATGTCAATGACCATGCTCATTTGCCCTCTCTGTGGTCGGGTAAGGGAGGGGCATGAGGTTTTCCGACGCACCTCCTTGGAAACACTCTGCCACAAATCCCCTTCTTGTGAAACAAGCTGGTTTTGTTTTGAGCTCCTCAGATGATCACAACTGTGATCATTATCAAACAGAAAGAGACAGTTATTGAAATAGTTCCATCCCAAACTCTATAGTGCTTCTTATGTCAAAACCAAGAACTTGAGTGCCACACTGAAGTCCATTGGTGTTAAGTTCCCTCCATGTGAAGCTCGACACAGCGACCAATGCATCATACAGATAGGTGCGCAGCTGAAATTTTAGAATGATCCTGGCATTTCACACAGTGATGTATGGAAAGGGACCAGAGCCTTGATGGTGTGCTTTAATGACATATACAACCAGACTACATTTCTGTGTTACTGAAATTGAGGCTGCAGCTTCTTCCCTGCATGGAGGTGCAAGTAATGATTTAATGCAACCCTCCTCTACAGATTCATGCTGGAAGCTTGAGTAACAAACAGCAGATGCATTCCTTCAGTTGTTGACTAATGTAACCTTTGCTGCATATTACAATTGCATTAGCCTGATGTGTTACCTGATTAGTCTAGAAAACGTTCATTGAAGCTACTATTTCAGATGGACACGGTCACTCAGTTGCATTCATGGCTAGCTTGTGTCAACTTATTGAAGTGAGCCATTTGTCACTAGTGTGGCTTACTTCCACATAGGATTTGTCTTCACTAGGCTGCTCTCTTGGTTCTGAAGCCATCAATGCAGTGGCATCGATTGAATGGGTCTGGTGAAGGCTTGAACAGTTGACTGCCAAACCTTCTCCCCTTGACTCTGGTGTTGCACCAGAACAAGATGTGTAAGCTATGTCAATGGAAGAGCATCTCTTGTTGAAAGTGTAGTGAAGACAATGTGGTTACTTCATACAAGGTACAGTGGCTCCAGTTATGTTATGTAATGTAACGTGAGTACCTTGCGTTAGTGGAGCTGCATAGTGTAGATGAACCCAGAGGTGTGTTGAATAGGAGTGATGGTAAGATAGAAGCTTGTCATTTCCCACGTAAGAGAACTTGTAAGAGGAGGTGAGCAACTGGCCAGCTCTGACCTCTGGGGCCTTCAGGATAAAATGGAGCACTTGAGCAGTTTCATAAAATCCCTGCTAGTTGCACCAGACCTTGGCTTAAAACCTAATGCTTAGTGGCATCAGGAGACAACTGACAGAGCTAAATGAAGCAGTATGGGTACTTTGATTTTTTTTTTATTACCAGGAGGAGGTTCAGCTAGAGCAGTTTCTGTAATGTCCATACATCTGAATCCAGCTTGACTCAGAGAAAAACTACAGAGTTCAGATACTTCCAGTTACTTCATCACAACCTTCTAATTTGATAGTTTGACTGGGAACTGACAAGACTTAATATAAACAGACAAGGTCCTCATACATGCTCCTTAAGAGAGAGCTGATGCTCTTACACTCCTGAAAAGGGAATCTAACAATGTAGGGCCCACCTTTTCTTTGAGGGCCCACTACATGTTGCTGCAAATGAAATGAGCACAAGCTATTATTAAAGAATTCCTGCTGTTAGTAACTATCTATCTTTTGCTGGTAACCATTTCTAGATGGCTTTGGTGATACAGTAGATGGTATTTTCCCCTCTGTCTGTAGAGGAGAGGTGGTAGTACTGAAGGAGCTATTATTCAGATTAAATACAAGGCTGGCTTCCTAATTGCTTATCTTTGGAAATGCCGTGGGGTATTTCATAATTAGGGAAACAATACTCTGTACCTTAAATTCCTTCTACCTCACCTCTTTGCAATTTCAGTTCTCCATAGTATTTTGTACTTATTCTACACTTTTTTGTAGCATTGTCATGCTGACCCAAATAGTTTTGCTATGTATTGCATCAAACATTAGTAGACTTCAGTGAAGGTAGAATGAAATACTTCATAAAGTTTGTCACTTCGAGATTCTTCAGAATAAAAATTGTCTGTTTTACAAAGAAATTTGAAACTCTGTTTCAGCTGAAATGATGCATTTCCATAGGCTACAGTGCAGTCTAACTTGTGAGTCTTTAAGCTGGAAGTTCGCTACGTTGTATTTTATATCCCCTCCCCATGTTAAAAGAACACAATTATGGTTACATAGTCAAACATTGGAAAGGAGGACCAGATTCAAGGTTGCCTGTGCAACCCTAATTTGGCATTGAGCAAGGTTGCATTATGATAGTCTTTAACTGTATGATCATGTACTATTTTCTCTTCCCATTGTGAAATAATAAGCTGCCATCCACTATTTAAAACAGCATTAGCAAGGGGATGGATGCTTTGCCCATGGGTTTTTCAGACATTTGATCACAGCAGAATAGTGAAATTCAGAAATCTTAGGTTCTGTAGCAGCTCTGCAAGGGAGTGTATACTGGTGAGCGCATTTCCCTCAACATAACACCATCTGTCCCATCCTCTCCAACCTGTCTGTTTTTAGTACTGACTGCCTCCCCCCCTACCCCCAGCTCATTGTCCTCATCCCATTCTGTTCACTAGCCAGTCACTGTTCTTCAGATGTCACATCCCTGTCTGTTGACAAGTTCCAAATGGGTAGCGATTAGTTTAGATCAGTAAAACAAACAAACGAGTCCTATGGCCCTTTTAGAGACTAACCAATTTATTGGTTGCCTGAGTTTTCATGGGAGAAAAATCCCACTCAAAGCGTCTGATGAAGTGGGATTTTCTCCCACAAAAGGTCATGCAATAAGTGAACCACTTAGTCTTTTTAAAAGCGCCACAGGACTCCTTGTTAGTTTTACATCCCTGTCTGCTTGTTTGGCAATTGGGGGACCTAGGTGAAAAGCCAATGTGGAGCTCCCTATAGGCCATCGATTGGCACCCTGTCTGTCTGTGGGCCCTGGTCCTCCCTGCAGCCTCAACCACCCCGGCATCCCAACTCCCTGCCACTGCCCCTTCCATGGCTCTGCCCCCCCCCCCCCCCCGTGGCCCAGACTTTTTCCTACCACCATCACAGGGAAAGTGCCATGGAACCTAGCACTTGGGGAGTGGAGTGGGGGGCTGGGGTCAGAAGTTGTCACCTGTCTGGCTTCTCTGCAATGGGGGCAGAGCAGTGCTCCCCAGCCAGCCGCGTCTCCCCAGTGGGAGGGAGGAGAGGGGCCAGCATGGAGCTGCAGTTTGCAGGGAGGGGGCCCTGGAGTGGCCCACACCAAAGAGATCAGGCCGCTTCACCCTCATGTCCTGGATTGGGCCCATTCAGCCTCAGGTGGCTGGGGGCGAAGTGGCCTGATCTCTTTGGAGTGGGCCATTCCAGGGCCTCACCCCCTGCAAGCTGCAGCTCCATGCTGGCCACTCTCCTCCCTCCCCCTGTGGTAGTGCAGCTGGTGGGGGGGTAGGTGAGGAGCGCTTCTTTACCCCCTGCTGTAAAGAGGCTGGATGGTCAGGTGGGTGGCACAACTTCTGGCCCCAGCAGTATGCAGCCCCCTGCTCTTCCACCATCCCTCGAGTGCTAGGTTAGGTGAAGCAGGTGACAGCTACAAGGCCCCTTACTGCTTGGGGGCCCTAGGCGGCCACCTGCTTCACCTACCCCAAAAGTCCCCTCTGCTTATCTGGTGTCAGTTCCTCCCCCCTTCCTCCTGGCTCCATTTTCATCTATCTCTCCTATTGCCTGCTCATGTTTCCTATTTCCACTGACACCTAGTCTTGCTTTCCTTGCCCTTCATATATTTGTTTCTTCCCAGCCCAATAGGGGCTTGGTTCCATATAAACTATTCATGCTGCACTCATCACCCTAGATCAAATACTGGGAGGCTCCCAGAGTTATGGAATGTGACTAACATCTAACAAATACTTGTTCACATCTTTTTCCTCAGTGACAGAATTGAGAGCAGTGGAGTGTCTTGTTTTGGCAGGGTGATAGGGGGACAGTTTTTGCCTTGTTTTTGTTTTGTTTCAATTTATATTAATAAGGAAGGCAAAGAATCATGCCTTGTGTTTGCAGAAGGTGGAGAAGAAGGTTTGTGACAGCCTTCAGGTCCTGTGACAGTTCTTATCATAGTATTGGATTGGCTTTCAAAGTTCTGTCTGTCACACAGGCAAGCTTTAGTCTCTATGGTGGTGAAGGGTTTAGTAGTGTAGGTGCAATATCCTATTACCAACTTTGCCCACCAATTTATGATATGCTCATTTATTAGGGTTACTTCCTTTTGGGGGGGGGGGTGCAATTCTATTAGTGTATTGCTTGACATGTATATTTTTATATGGAGCTCTTTCCCTTCTGCAAGTCTCTCCCAGTGGAGTCACCCTTGCAGAACCTAAAATTTCCCAAGACTGGGTTTCTAAGTGTGGCTGAGCAGACTGGCTCTATCTGCACTCTCAGCTGGCCCCTTTTTATGTCCCTGAACTCACAGGGTGGGTTACACAGCACTTCTCTGCTGCCATCCTTATGTGCCCCTGGCACCACACCAGTCTTGACTTGAGCACGCATCTGAGCAGGCTGGGTCAAAACAGCACTTTCTGCTGCCATTCTTATATGCCAGAGGTTCAGCATGTTGGTAACTCCCTTAATGAGCAAACCTTACAAGGAACTGGGTACGATAGGGGTCTTTGGCTAGGTTAATTAAAAAAAAAAAACTATTGTTGCACAGCAATATAGGAAAGTCAAGAATACAAAGGAAGTCTGGCAACAGCTTGATTAGAAAAGTTGCTTTATTGCGAGGTACGTAAAACCTATGCACAATTATAAAAGGAAAGAAAAATACCTGAACAGGTACAATATTAACCATACAAAGAGAAATGATCAGAGTTACAGTATTATCCAGTTTCAATTATAGTATTGGGGAAAGATAACCCAAGTGGATTACAAAAGATCAGGTTTAGAAAGTTATCATTGGACTAAGAAGAAAAAGAGAAGGGGGGTGGGGTTGTCTCACCACTCAGTGCAGCTCAAAGGTACCCAGGAACCAGGCTGTTCAGTTTAGGGTCTGGAGTGCTGGAGACAGGCAGAACCCCCACCATGATCAGCAAGGAAAATGTGAAGTCCCAGTAGACCTGATGCAGCTTTTGGGTTCAGGCATCAGAACAGATGGAGAAATATCTCCAATTTAGAACTTGGATAGGGATTTTTGTAAGGAAGAAACAATGGTTCAAGGCAAAACACTGGGGGGGGGCATTGGGGGGTAAATAATGACTTAAGGGAGTATACCAGAGGTATTTTTTGTTTAGGTGGACAACAGGGGCATTGCTGGTGCCTGGCACACAGGGCACATGCCCTGAGTCCCAGTGCCAGTGCCCCAAATGTCCAGGGCAGCCCCTGCCTCTCCTGTCCCAGTCCCTGGCCAGAGATCCGGGGCCCAGCCGCTGGCAGCAGTGACCTCTCCCGGCCCCATCTCAGGCCTTGGCTGCCCATGGTGGCACCTGTTGCTCCCAGCCCAGTCCGTGGCTGGGAATTCAAGCCAGGCCCCGTGTGGCAGCACCCATCCTAGCTCGGGGATCCAGGGCCAGGCTGGCAGTGGCAGGAGCCCAAGGCAGAATCAGGCCCAGCTGGAAAATTGGGCTTGTTGGGGTGGGGCCCAGGCCCAGGGTCTTTGCCTGAGGGTCCACCAGGAGTGCGCTGCAATAGGAGCTGATCCATGCTGGTGATGAATGGCAGTCTTCTGAGGGAGCTTACAATGCAATTAGGCAGGTTCAGGATATTGGATATCAATTGGAGACCTATTGATAAATGCTGAGCTAGATGTGTGCAGACATGAGCTAATTTGTCTCAGGAGCAGAGATCCCCCATCATGCAGTGCTTCCCTGCTTCCCCAGTCCCAGAGTTCAGTGAGATGTCTGCCTTGGAGCTTGGTTCTCCATTCAGCATCCTAATTCTCATTCCATCCTTTGCAAATGAAGTTTCTGCTGTCTCACATCTTTCATGTAGATGAGGCTAGAGGAGTTGCCCTAATTCCAGCACCCTTCTTCAAAGGGATTTTAGGTGCATTTCCTACTGCCTTTCACTGTTTTTGGCTCAAGCAGAGGCTGGAGGTGGGGGGTGAGTCACAGTGGCTGGATACTATGCCCTGATTCTCTGAAAACATAGGGTTACCAAGTAACAATCCCATCGCTGTTCATTGGATGCATCTCTCCAGGAGGGACTACTGCTGTTTTGCGTTACCCTGGACACTTGCCACCTTTTTCATGTGAGACAGCAGAGTCTCATTTTTTACCGTCTTGAATGCTCTAGAGTTCCAGGAGAGCCAAAATGGAGATTGATCGTCTATCTGTGGACAGAAGGCATCCATTCCTTGATAAAGGAGTTGTAATTCCATATTGTGACTTGAATGCAGATTGTGTTGAATTAGGGGCCAAATGTTAGCTTCTGTTAAGTCAGTTTATGAATGACCTTTGGCTAGTTTCTCCATGAGGTTGCCCAGAAATAGGTTGGTTTAATGCTAGGAGGTGGTTGGCTACAACCTATTTATGTTGGGTAGGTTTCTTCAGGATTGGTTGGGCTATAGCATATTAGATCTTCTTTTTCTCAGTCACTGAATGAGGCATGGGATTGCACAAGTTGCCTCTCCTGGCTTGCGAAAGTGTCATGAGCATGAGTTGAATTCACAAGTCTTGGATTGAGACTTTCTTAGCACTTGATGACAGAATGTATTGAACTCTAGGAATACAGGAACGCTGTTGGTTGGTGAGTTTTGGAAGAGCAGATCTGTGCCATTTCAGGTTTCTTTCCTGCTGGTGTTTGGTATTGAAGTCAGCTGTAGGTGCTTAGGATGGAAGCAAAATTTACTACTTCAGATAGTTTAGCTCTTTAGGGAGGATTTTGGTAGCTTCAATTAAATCCTTTTTCCTGGTGCGTCTGCTTAATCAGTGAGAATAATCCCCCCCCCCCCCCAACCCCTGCACACTGGTTCCCAGTCTGTTTCTTTCTCCTCTGTCCCCAAATTTCTGCTTGCTTTCAGTCCTGTTTTACTACAGACTCAGCCTCCAGTCCCCCATCTCACCACTCTCAGGTCTTGTTTGCTCTGTATTCAGACTGGGCAGCTTCTTCCTCCATGCTGCCTGGGCTCTGTAGTGTGTCACTAAGAGCACAGGACAGACAGACTTCCTGTTCTTGGTTTAGATGTTCAGAGCTGCAACTGCAAGAAAAGTCCTGTTCCACTCCTGACTGGAGGTACCTAGTATCTATGTAATCGCCGGAGAGTTTAGAAAGCTCTAAGTGTCTACTGAGCATATATGAACTTTCTTCTTTCATAGTCTTGTAAGATGGACACACTTTATTTTCCTGTTGGTTTTCACAGGGCTGGGAAAGTTACAGACCATCCCATGCCATAGCGAATGTCAATTCCTGCTCCAAGACTGAGTGGCATTAGAACATTTCAAAGGGAAGACTGCAAGAAGAGCTTTAAAAACTTCGAGGATGGGGGGTACTGCATTTTTTCTTAGCCTCATTTTCAGAAATGACTGAACCATTTTGCAGGGGTTAAAGTAAGGGGGAACACATTGGAATGCCGTTCTGGGGGCATTGTTCCAGGCCCCCTAAAAATAATGGAATGCACCAGAACCCAGTGTTCCGGGGCCCCCTAAAAGTAGAATCAGCAGCTAGAATGCAGCATTCCAGTGTTCCCTGTTAAGCCCTATAGGCCAGCTGTCAGGGGGCTGTGGCAGGCTGGCAGTGTGTAAATCTCCCCTCCGAGCATGCTCAGATGCATGCTCAGAATGGAAGTAGCCTGTGGCCAGGAAGCAGCTCCTAGCCAAAACTTCTCTGCTGAGTAGCACTGAATCCCAGGCTCGCTGCTACTGGGAGCAGGGACAAATGCACATGGCTGAGGTAAGGCCTTGGCTGGGCCTTGGGGAGCCCCGTGGTGGGGCTGGGGGAAGGGCTTTGGGGGGACATGGAGCTGCTGGGAATTATGTGTAGCTGGAGGGGTACTTGTGGATGGTGGTTGGAGCAGAGCAGAGTAATAACTGCTTCATGTGGTACTAAGAAGCAGTTGCCAATACCCACCTGGGCTGGGGCTGGACATGCATGAAGGGGGCCTGGAAATTTAGGAGGCTTCTGGGGCCCACCAAATTATATTTTAACCCCTGCCATTTTGGCTGAGCTTCCAAATAATTTAGCCTGAGGTAGACATCCAACAGAAAAAAATTCAGCCCAAACAGTTTGGAAAAGCAATTTAAAAACAAGGTTATATAAAGAAAAGTACTGAGCAGCCTTAATATGTACTCGTACAATACAAATGTATTTGAAGTGGTAGCACCCCTTATAGTTCATAAACTAATTCTTGTTCAAATGAGAATGAGTCAAGTAGCAGTTTGCATGTTTTTCACAGATGGAAGTCTCTTGTGACCAGGTGAAGACACTATAAAAAGTTTTACTAGGCAGGAGATGCAGTATATTGTTTCACTAACTTCCTAGATGGCGGGGAGCCCTACTGGTCAGAAGTAGGGCTGGGGTTAATTGGGGTAACAGGCCCTAATCAAAAGGTATCCTGACAAGGAGTAAATGTGGCTGAGCTAAGCTGGAAACCAATTGCTTTACCATCCTGAGCATGCATTATCTCTCTGACAAGACATAAACAGCTATGCTTTGGAAGCAGGGGCTCAAGTTTCCAGCTGTGAGAAGAGCAACTTGTGCATAATTGTTTTCTTTCCAAAAATAAAAACAAACTTGCTTTCTCTTCTGCTCTGATAAAACAAGAGGCATTTAAATCCCAAACGTGCACTTTTTTTCCCTGTGAGCCACAGTAGAGCTGACCAACTGAATGCTTTTTCCAATTAAACAAAAAAAAAGGACTCTTGTGGCACTTTTAAAGACTAACAGATTTCTTTAATGCATAAACTTTCATGAGCATAAACCACTTCTATTTAGGGCAGCTTAAAAACTTGATGCTAGTTGTAGAGTTCTGCCACTTTGAAAAACAGCATGAAATAAACCTTTGGGAATATAGAACAGGCAAGGAGTCCTGTGGCACTTCTAAAGACTAGCAAATGTATTTATCACATAAGCTTTTTTGGGAGAAATTCCCATTTCGTCAGATGCTTTGAAGATGGGGAGCTTGCACATCTCTGAATTTATTTTCCTCCCATTCTGTAAGTCATAGGATCAGGTAAGACTGCAACAGCAAATCTAAACAACTGTTTTGATCTGAACACTGGGTAGCAGCATACAGAGGAGGGTGAGGCCATTACCTGTTGTAATGGGGAAAAAAAAAAAAGTAGTCCCTATTTAACCCTGAGGCAATGGTATCAAATCTGCATATAAATTCCAGTTCTGTAGTTTTATCTTTGGAACTTTGATTTGTTATCCATCTGTTTTGAGTACAGCTATTAACAAATCATCAGTGAAGTGATCAGGAAGATTGACGTTTTCCCCTCTTGTTTCTTGAATGTTGCAATCTCTGATGTCAGACTTGGGTCCATTTATTCCTTTGCACAGAGACTGTCCTGTTTGTCCAATATATCAGGTGAGGGTGGGGGGCAGCATTTCTGGCTTATGATGGCATAAATCACATTGGATGAGCAGGTGAATGAGTGTTTGATGGAGTGGCTGATTTAATTAGGCTCTGTGATGGTGTCTTTTGTGCAGATATGTGAGCAAAGTTGGCAACGTGGTTTGTTGCAGGGGTATGTGCCTGCTTCAGTGTTTCTGTAGGTTGGTCTGTAGTAGCTGGTGAGTACAAATTTGACACTGTTGCCTCATGGTTAAATGACTATAAATTTTTTTTTCCACCCTCATTAGAAGAGCTGATTTGACCTCTCCTTCCTCTATATGCTGTTCCCCAGTGTTAGAATCTAAATTACTGCATTGATTTCTTGTCACAGTCTGGCCTGATCCAATGACTTAAAATTCCCTGCATTTTCTTCCTATTCTGTAAGTTCCATATCTTAAAGCATCTGACAAAGCAGGATTTTTCTGCCCCGAAAGCTCATGTGATAAATAGATCTGTTAGTCTTTAAAAGTGCCAAAAGACTCCTTGCTTGTTTTGCTGAGCTGTACTAATGCAGTCCTTTGGAATTTTGGGAATACAGGTACAGAACTGTTACTTTGCAGTGCCACAAATGTCTGCTCTATGAATGTTCTAGATTAGATCTAAATCTTGATGTTTTCACTTCTTAGGATTTAAAGGGCTCTTTGTTTCCCTCCAAGGTAGAAAATGTTATGGTTGCTTTATTAGTTGTAAAAACTGCAAGTGCATTCTGTCTTGTGTATTATTCAAAGTCAATGGAAGAGGCTGCTTTGCTCAACTCCTTTACTTTGTCTGCCATCCTCGCATAGTGTATTTTGCTCTTCTGATATTGCATAATTTATTCTTAGTATACATTTTTTGATATAGCCTTGCAAATTTCTTCGTGGAGAAAGACAGTATCTTCTTGAGGGAAACTTTTAGTCAAACTTGGACAAAAATTAAACATTTAACTTTTTTAAAATGAAATGGAAGGAAATTTTAAATTGATGAAGAATTAGAAATAGAAATGTCACTTCAAAATATCAATTTCCTACCATGCACAGCTGAGCAAAACAGACACTATTTTTAGAATATTGGTTTTTATCAAATCTTCTGTTTTTAAAATGTTTTGAATTAATGCTTTTGCTCAGTTCTGGCCTGGGTGAGGAGGCTAGTGGGGGGTAGGGGAAGAGAAATTCCTGGAAAAGTTGTTTGAAGGAAAGACCTTTTTGGCATGAGTTCCTGCTCCTGTTGAAATGAATGCATTCAAGATTTCACCCAAGGGAAGCAGAAGTGGAATGCTGTCACCAGGAGCGAGGGTTGTATGAAAGTGTAAAACAGAAGCTAAGGAATCCTCATACTAAGAAAAGAGAAGTATATGTAATGAAGAGGAATAAAATGGAGTTGAACACAGGCTTATAAAACTCTTTATTTCAAACCTAGGGCATTTTTAATTTTGAAGACAAAGATAAATTTGGCAGGTAGGTGGTGGTGTGTGTCAGGAAATGCTCTCTCTTTGGTGTATCACTCCTATAGACTAGATAATTTTTTAAAAGTTGCATTATGTTCTCAAGACTGCAGTAGGGGACCCTGGCTACCTAATCAACTCAAAAAGGATTTAGACTTCATTTGTTGGCTAGGAAACTGCCACTTCCACATGGAATTTTTGTGGTTGCCTGGAGTTTATACTGTATTTTCTTTTGTGATTGGCTGCTTTTCCTAAGGTATTTCTCTGTCATTGACAATGTAGTATATTCAGGGCCAGCGCTGGGGATCGTAGTGCCCACTGGCCCAGATGAGTGACATCATCAGGGGAGCGCCACAGCGCTGTCTCCTTTTGATGCCCCTCAGAATGCTGGCACCCTCCTGCAGCACAGGGGCTGCTTCCTGTGTAGTGCCGGCTCTGAGTATATTGGGGCTGCTTTGATTTAGTCCTCCTTTATTGATCTCTGCTTAAAGAGTAATGTGGATTAGTTAGAATGCTGTTAATGGATTTTGTTGACCATGTTGGGTGAAAAATGTTATCCACTTCAATTTCTTTTAATTCTTATTTCTGTATGTTGTAAAAATACCATTATCACTTATGAATTAAATATATTTTACATTTTGCAAACAAATAAGGCAAGAAAGAATTGATGAAATTACCTCTCCTGGGGAGACTCTTTCTTCATATGTTTTCTGCTGTACTTGGCTATTTTTCCCTTCTGTGTTCTCCACTTCCTTGGGCATATCTGTGCTGGCAAGTTTAGTTTGAATTCAGGAGGCTTAATTCAAACTAACTTTTTACCCGTCTACATCAGGCTTTCCTTAGTTCAAATTAGCAATTACCGGCACTTAGTTGGAACTGAGCACTTAGTTTGAGCATTAGTTCAAACTAAGTCCAGTGGAGACCAGGACTAATCCTTAGTTCAGACGAAGGGCAGTTAATTTGAACTAATAAAGTGGACTAGTTTAGTTCAAACTAGTCCACCTTGTTAATTCAAGCTAATAAGTTCGAGGTTAGTTTGACTTATTAGTTTGAACTAACGTTCCAAATGTAGATGTAGCCTTATTGTTTTCAAACCTCTTATCCTTTGCTCTGTAACTTTGACTAGGTTTCCTTTCTGTTCTAAACACCTAATTGAAACATAGTTATTGTGATTTATGCAAAAACTTTAAACTAATAATACACTTTTTGTTATGCTGCTGAAACTTGCTTTTATATGTCTACTTTGCCATCTGATCTTTGCTGTCAGTCCCCCTGGTTGTATCCAGTTGTTCTTATCTGAAACTAACTCCTCTTATGGAGCTCTGCTTCATCTTTCTATTTGCAGAGGACCAGGATTTTATAGCTAATATACACAACTCCAAAGCAGTTTCAGATAAATTCCGAAATGCTGCATTTGCATGTGTACCTATAAAAAGCAAAAATTCATTTATTTTCTCATAACACTATATAATTTCTCTAACATTTAGTCAAATTCATAGGGGCAGCCATGTTCATCTAGTTCAGCAAAAAAAAAAAAAGGAAGGAGTCCTGCAGCACTTAAAGACTAACAAATTTGTTTTTTGTATGAGCTTTCCTAGGAGAAAATTCCACTTCATCAGGTGCTTTGAAGATGGTGGAACTTACAGAATGGGAGGAAAATAAATGCAAAGGAGTGGAGGACATAGGATTGAGTTGTACAGTAAAAGCAAATCAGAGCAGCTGTTAAGATTCAAACACTGGAAAACAGCACATAGAGGAGGATGAAGTCAAATTACCTGTTGTAATAAGAAAAGAAGCTATAATCACAATTAATCATGCTTTTGCACTCTAATCTGCATATCAAGCAGCTAAATTAGAATTCTCTTTGAAGTCTTGATGTCCCATTGACCTTCTTGAGTGTAGTTGTTAACAAATTGTCCATAGAGTGATTTAGAAAGATAGAAGACTTCAGCAAATGTTTGGGTTGGTGGGGGGGGTTGAATAAATGGCTACAAAACTGACATCAGAAATCTTTTGCACAGGGATTGTCCTGTTTTTCCAATGTATAAGGTGTGGGGGCATTTCTGGTACATGATGGCATAAATCACATTAGTGGATGAGCAGGTGAATCAGCCTTTGGAGTAGATGGTTTTATTAGGTCCTGCGATGGTGTCTTTTGTGCAGATATGTGGGCAAAGTTGGCAACATAGTTTGTTACAGGGGTGTGTGCCTGCTTTAATGGTTCTGTTGTTAGGTCTGTAGTTGCTGGTGAGTATCTGTTTGTTAGTGGGTTGCCTATAGGCAAGGAGAGGTCTGTCTCCCAAGGCTTGAGAGAGAGAGGGATCATCTTGTAGAATACGCTGTAAGTCCTTTAATGATCTGTTGTAGAGGTCTGACTTGGGGGTTGTATGTGATGACCGGTGGCGTTCCGTTGTGTGTTGGGCCTCTCCTGCAGTCGTTGATTTTGAGGTAGCCATCTGGCTCTGTCAGTATGTTTTCTTACTTTCCCAGGTGGGTACTGTAGTTTTAAGAATGCTTGATAGAGATCCTGAAGACGTCTGCCTCTGTCTTAGGGATCAGAGCAAATGAGGTTATATCTTGGGGCTTGGCTGTAGACCAGGGGTGGCCAAACTTATGGAACTCAAGAGCCACACAAGTTGATTATTAAACCTTCAAGAGCTGCACTGAGGCATACAGCCATATACTTTTACCTACTAAATTGATTTGTGACTTTCTTCTGCGAGGCACGCTTTTTCATTCAAGAGCCATGTGCGGCTCCCAACCACAGTTTGGCCACGCCTGCTGTAGACAATGGATTATGGTGTGTTTTGGATGGAAGCTCGAGGGATGTGGGGGAACTGTACCAATCAGTAGGTTTTTGGTATAGGGTGGTGATGTTGATGTGCCCATTTAGTGCATTATCTGACCAACATAATTCATTGGTTTTCTAACAACCTACTGTTTGTGCTATCTTTGTCTTTGAACATAAGACTCTCTTCCTGCCCCCAAAGAACTGTGTTCAGATGCATGATAGGTCCATATCTTTTTAGTTTAATATATTTTATTTTAAAAACAACTTCTAACTTACCAGCATTCCTTCATCATTGACTCACCCAACTTTCTTCCTCACTTCTTTAGGTAAGATGCAATCAACCTCTTCTTTAAAGCTAAGAACTATTCAATCATAAGATGGGTGAAGGGAAAGTTAATTGCCAATTAATTGCAGGCATCTCGAAGTGTGGGTCTTTGGAGATGTTTAAAGATGAAGAGGTTATTGTCACTGTGGACCAGCTCAGGAAAGTGTTCCATTTCTAAGGTGGGAAAAAATGCACAGATGCAAAATAATTGGGCTTTCAGACTGGATTCACTGGTGGAGTGAAGAGAGCAGGGTAGATGTGGGATGCAATAGGAGGGATGAAGTCAGGTGTGCCCTCAAATGTGTAGCAAAAGGTTGAGTATAATGATGTGTTGGCAAGCAGGGAGCTAATGAAGGGATTAACACATGGGGGAGAGAGAGTTTAAGTAACAAGTAAAGAACAAAATGTTGGCATCTATTTCTATACAGGCTTTAAAGAATGGGGAGCAATAGGTATGTTTATGAAAGCTAGAGAGAGGCAATTTCCTGATCACTCCATTGGTAATTTTCTAATTGCTATGCTCAGACAAACAAATAAGTTCAAGACTTCAAAAAGAAGCTTCAGAGCTCGAATTTATTTGCAAGTTTGACTGTTGCTTTGGGGCTAAATAAGTTCTTTGGATTTTTTTTTTCTCGAAATGGGTGATTTGGCCTTATTTTCCCTCTATATATTGTTCCCCAGTCTTTGACTCTTAACTGCTTTGAACTGCTGTGATATATTGCAACAGTCTGACCTGATCCCATGATTTAATCTTCCCTGGATTCATTTTCCTCCCATTCAGTAAGGCTCCCCCTCCCCATCTTCAAAGCATCTGACAAAGTGGGATTTTCTTCCACAAAAGCTCATGTGGTAAATACATTTGTTAATCTTTGTGTCACAGGAGTCCTTGTTTTTTTGTTGAACTAGACTAACAAGGCTACCCCTTTGGCACTTGTCAGTAAGCTGTTTTCACTTAACATTCCTTTGTTAGTTGTATCTTGGTGCTTTCCAGGAATGTGGTTTGTTTACACCTTTGTGTCTCAGCTTGCAGTAACAAGCTTGATTTCTAAATCCAGTGGCCAGCTACTCCATTAATATAAAAACATCAGTTCACTACAGATTACAATCAGTTGAATGTTAACCTGTCTGAATGGATGAGTAGGTGGCAACTGTCAAATAGTTGCAGTGTCACAGTGCTATAGGATGTTTGAAAGATGTGGGCACTCATTTAGCAGCTACTGCTGCCACATTCTAAGCCCTTCAGTGGTTGCTGCGGAGCCTTTGCAACACCAGACTTCTGAGGAAGCTGTAGATCTATAGACTCTCAGTATTTATTGTATAAAAGAGAAATGTGGATGCTCACGAAGGTTGAGGTGGATGGTTTTCAATTATTGTCCTCTTTTTTGAGCTACTCTTAAATGGCAGCCCTAGATCAGAAAAGGGGGTATTTGTAGCCAAACCCCCAAATAGCCTCCATCAACACTAGTTCCATTTTTGGCAGCTTTTTTCTTACCCATGTTAAGATGGATGATGATGAATTATGAAGCATGTTTATCAAGAAATGGCAGCAAATGATCAGGAATCACAAATTGTCATCAAGGCTTCTAGTGACTAAGATCATTGATAGATGTAGAGTGAATAGCCAGCTAGGTGAACTTAAGGATCTAGCTAGGAATAGATTTAAGTGGTGCTCAGTCTGGAAGGTGGACGCATCCCTCTAGAATTTTCCATAATGATGCTGATGATAAAGGATAGATGAAATTCTGGATGTCTTTAAAATACCAAATATTGAATGCTTTGGAGTAATGCAGCCTCAGGGCAATGATGGCAAGGTATGCAGCTTGGGGGGAGGGGAACAAAAACAAAACAAAAAAAACCCCACAGGCATATAGTGAGGCAAAAATTGAGGATGATTTTTGGCAGCCCCTACTAACTGAACACTCAGCAGGCCCTCTTGAGTATCCATATCATTCAGTTTAGTCTGGGATTTTTTTTTTTTCCCCTGAAGACATTAGGAAAAAAGCAGACAGCTCTGTAGCATGTTCCACTTAAGTGTAATATGTTCCATTGTACCTTTTCATCCTGAGGCACTCAGCAGATGTGCTTTATTGCAGTAGAGAAGGCAGTGATCAATTGTTATACAGGAAATGAGTACCTTTAAAAATGCATCATGAGGTTTTCAGTGCACGTAGAATACAGCTTTATGGTTTTTAGCCTCAGTTGGAAATGTCTGAAGAATACAGAAGTAACCTGCATAAAAAGTGAGTTTATTCAGTTTGATGGTGAAGGAATCAATCAAGCTGCCTAGATTTGATCAGGGACTTCAAGAAGACGAAATACAGTATTTCAAGCCAAACTTTGAGACTACTAAACCATTCGCCCAATAGAGCCTAAACAACTGATTTCAACTGAGTTTGCTTTGGCCTCCACCCTCTCCCTCAATTCCTTTAATTTTTAATTTGCTTCTCTCTTTTTCCAGTAGATGCTTGTCAGACATCATGTCTATTATTCCTTCTCAATTTTACATAGTTCTCTTTAATGATTTAACATTTATATTGCAGTAGCACAAAAAGACCACAACCAGATGGAGCCGCATTTTGTGTTAGGTGCTGGAAAATACATGATTAATGTACAATCTTTGGGGAAAGACTGATAAATCTTAGATGTAAATAAATGGTGAGGATCTCCCACACCCAACTGATCCATGGAATGAGGTAGAGTCCTGTAAAACATACTCTACTCTCCCCCCAAACAACCCCCTTATAATTGTTTTCTGCACTTTTAGGGTGTAACAGAGGACACTAATGGGTTCTTAAGGATTCATATTTCCATAGCATTGTGTGAATAACAGCACATCTGAGAAGGGAAGGGTGGGGAAAGAACTTGTTTATAGCAAGCTGTCTCTCTGCAATTAATGTCTACAAGACCATTCTCGCTTAAGTCGCAAGTGGCAATTTGGCCTCATTCTAGATACAGTGTTGATATTGAGCCACATCCTGAAAATGCTGTGCAATTTCATACATCTGTCAGCTTTTCTACTTGGAAGAGGGCCAGAACTAGAAATCAAACATGAGTACAGGTCAGACTGAGGTACATTTTTTGGTGGCTGCATTATGCTTAGCTCTTTTGTGTACATCAACGAGATCTAAATTCCTGGTGCCCATGAAAGTTTCATGAACTCAGAATAATGTTTTTTAAAACCAGCTTTGAAATTAAATTGCCATTTGCATTTCTGTGAATAAACAATACATTAAATTTCTTTCCCCTTCCTTTCCTAGTCTTTGATTTTCTCTAATGAAATTTATATAATTTCTGTCACTTTCATTCCCAAAGGAGATGCTGTCCTCTATTGCTGTACTCAGTGGTTAAAGTATAACTTAAGGAGCCAGGAACCTTCTTAATCTCTGGGCCCCCTTCATGCAGTTTTTCTAGAGTCTGGAATCTGGGCCCTGGAACTCTGGCCTGTCAGATTTGTGGGCAGTTCTGGGGCATTCCAGCTTACTTTAACTGCTGGCTGTACTGCCAAAAGTATCAAGTGAGGAAGTGGGTGTGTCTTAAAGCAGCCCCAGGTATCTCTTAAGTGTGATAGAGACCATTAAAATGTTGCCATAAGAAAATTGCTAGTGCTACTGTAATACAAAGGTGTAAAAAATAATTTTGTTATAGTAAAAAAAAAAAAAAAAAAAAAAAACAAGGGAGGAAATGCACATGGATCGGGGAAATTGATAGTGATATCCCTAAACTTCCCATTTTTACTCATGATACATTTCTCAATCTGTAATATTCATCTTTTAGAAAATGCAGGATATAAAAGCCCAGATATTTTAGAGCGCTGTAAAGTCTGACCCATGCATATTTCTTGCTGTAAAATCAGAGGCTTAGATTGATAGCTAAACAAACATAGTCCATGGAAGGAATCATGCTTTTTTATTTGTCCTGTATTGCTTCAAGGACAGTTTTTTGTGGCCTTTAAAAATTGACACTTGTTAAATAAAGTGTTTTGGGAGTGAACTCTTGCCCATTGTAATAATTGCAAACAATTCAAAATGTATAGTATTAAATATGCATACTTAATAATTTAACATTTGCTACAAATTGTTCCTTACACTATATGATTTGAAATAATTCAGCTAAAAGAGAACAGTTGAGTTTTAAGCACCAGAGGCAGATAATACAAAATCAAAAGAGATTTTGTGGTGGTAACAGTTTAATCACTGTAAGATTTCTGTGGTGGGAACATAAGTTAGTGAATGACTAGTAGATTGGGTTGTCAGCTTCCAGGATTTACCTAAAATGACCTGTGAACTTTCTGCTAAGCAAAGCTGTAAAATAAAACTTTTATGTGGCTAGTCTTGCTTTTCTACTTTTTCTCCATGAGTGAAGATAGAAATGAGAGGGTCTGGTTCTTGTCAGTTTCACTTTGTTTCATTGGGGTAAGAAACAAGAAACAAAGATGCACAGAAACACAGGCAGTGGAGGGGAAGTGAGACAATAATAGTGTTCCTGCATTTTACATAACTAAACATTAGCTCAAAAAAAGGTCTTTAGACAGCAGTATTTCGGGGAAATCCATGCTCTTGTTCCTCTCCAAAGAGGAACTAGATTCTAATAAAGAGCAAGCTACCAGATGGAAGTAGTGAACAAAAAATAAACAGTAACTTTTATTTTTCAATTTTAAACAACCTCATTTGTTCCCAGTGTTCTAGCCAATTTAATTTAATCCTTACTGTAATTGATAGAAGATGTAATTTGTTGCTGGACTTATTTTTTTCCAGCCACAGTTTTCCTTAATAGATTAGAGAGCAGTTATTCATAAGGGTTGAATTAATTTCAGTTGTTAGGCATTTCTTTCCATTATGAAGCTTTAGAGTTCTTTTCCTTTAGACATCAGGTAGTTTATACTTTCAGACAAAAGTTTATTAGTAGAACAGCTAGCTCTTGCTTGAGCATTTGACCATTACTATTTCTCAAGTGCCTAATAGTATTTGATGTTGTCATATACTTCACTGAAGCTGTGGTCAGGAGAGAGCTTCTTTTTTATATACCTCTATTGCAGGCTTTCCTCACAGAAATATTCTAATACATTTTATGTGATTCATTGCATATAGTACATGCTGCTCATTAAAGCATTTTTCAGTTAATATCTGTATCACAAAACTTTCATCTGGCAGGAGAGAGGCATGTGCAAATGCCTCTGCCCGCAGTGGTTAAAATATATTTTGACGGGCCCTGGAAAACTCCTAAATCTACAGGGGAATGGGTTGAGTGTGGAGGCTCCAGTCCTGTCCTGAGGGGGGCAGGAGGAGGCAAGTTTCTTCAGTTCCTTCACCCCAGGAGGAGGCACAACTCCTGTCCTCTCCAGTCCTGTATCTGGTAAAACATCCTGGAGCCAGAATCTAGTTGTGAGACCTCCATTGGCCACTGACCCCATGGCTGATTGGTTTACCTGGCTGGGCCTGATCCCAGCTGAGAGCTGCAGCTCCTTCCCCCCGGCACCCCAGAACTGAATCCTCTTAGGAGTACTCTGGGACGCCCTCCCAAATGGGGTTCGGAGCCCCAGGGCCCACCCCAACGGAACTGCTCCTCGCCATGGGGGACCCCTTCCATTGCTGCCTGTTCCACACCCTGTGTGGCCAGTTCTGAGTCTTGTTGCCCTATGGGGGCGTTTTAGAGCCCCAGCATTTACACAGCATCCGCACTTGTCCCCAGAGTCACAGCAGTAGTAGGAGGCAGGCAGCTGCCAGGCTGGCCAGGGGGCTCCCCACACGCCGCCTCATGCTCTGCGCTGCCGATCTGGCCACGCAGAGCTGACATAGCTTGGCTGGGGGCCACGCGGGGCTGACCATGCACCATGAGCACCCTCCCACAAGGAGTTGCTTGCATGCCCACCTGCTCCTAGCCGCCTCCTGCCACACGTGATCCAGCCCCATTCTCTCCACTCCCAGCCAACCCGGCAGCCGCGCTGCTGCTACTGCTTGCCACACTGCTCAGTGAGTCTGAGGCAGAAGGGGACACATAAGGAGCTGGGGGGTTAACAGGGGAACACACTGGAATGCTGCATTCTGCCCATAATTCTATTTTTAGGGCCCCCGGAACACTGATCCCTAGCATGTGTGGGCCCCAGAACGGTGTTCCGGTGTGTTGTGGCTTACTTTAACCCCTGCTCGCCCCCATATCCAGGCCAGCACTGTAATCATTCATTGTGTCCATGCAGCCCAGATTTAAGTCCTTCTTCTGTTTTCATAGTACAGTTTTTCATCCCGGATTTCTCTGAATCAGGGAGAGTGAACTGGGTCCTCTGCATCCCAGATTACTGCTCCAACCAAGCTATAGAGACTAACATGCCTGACACAGTTACTGTCTGACAATTAAGAAGAGGGCTTGGTGGGCAATCTCAGAAGCTGCTGGAAACAGAATTTTTCTTCTCTGGCCAGCTCCAGTATTTACCTTTGCTAATCCATACTGAAACATGCTAATGGCAAGGTAAGTAATGGTGTCATGGACTCGAGCATTCTTCTTGAAGGATATGTTACTTGTCCTGGGGAGGCTAAATGGCTTGTGTAAAATTGCTTTGTTAGTCCTCTTTGTCTTTGGAGTTGACTGTCATGACTGACTACAGGAAAATGTTCTAGGTATTTGAGACCTGGAAGTTCAGCCACTGGCTATTATGACTTTAGCAGCAAAGACTATATGCCACAGATTAGAACAAGTATATGTATTTAGATAAAACTGTTTGTGTTTTAGTAATAATGCTTTAAGTGGAATGAGAATTAATGGGAAAACACTAGGTGTATGCTTTAACTAGATTAAAGGTAACGACTGGGTTACTTAGAACTTTTAAAAATATTGTATATTCACCTTATGGATACTAAATGTACAGTTCACATATCTTAATTAAAAACCTTGGAGTAAAAATACTACAGTAGCTTTTACTTTTCCTCATGAACAGTTTAAAGTCCACGATAGGTTAGTGAAAGCCATTTGTTCTCTTTCACTTCTGTGGGTGGAAAGAAGCAGTATGGGAGCAGGAAATGTGGCTAAAAAAGTGGCCTGTTCTCACCCACCTCAGGTGTGCACGTGTGTGTAAGCTGCTCCATGACTGTGCGAGACTTGGGCCATGTTAGGGGAGCAGCTGCTCCACATAGCTCATTACCTTGGGATCAATGGATTACCATGGAGAAATATATCTAGAAAAAGTCATGAATCCCCACTTGATATTGTCCGCCTTTCCTGAAGAAGGGGGGGGGGGGGCGAAGGCGGAATGTACAATGCATCAGCAGCGTGATTGGCTGTTAGCTGCACAATTCTTCAGGGATTTACTGCAGGTTGGGTCAGAATGGCCTAAAAATTTCTTAAAATGCATTCTCTTGTCCAATTTATTTAATTCTTTGCTCATTTCCTAGGATTGGATCCAGAACAGCCTAGGCATATGGTAGGCTGTTAAACTGCTTAAGCATGAGATTTTTTTTTTATACTTGCTAGAAAGATGTTACCTTCTGTACATTCAGCAACATCTGCTGTTGTTCTGATCAGGATATCTTAAGTAATTAAAATTCCCAGTAATCAGAGGTCTAGTCACTTTAAAGGTCTCCCTTTATTTATAGCTATTTTCGTGATCTTTTTTTCAATTGTCTTGGAGTTCTGTGAGATGGCTGATTTAAATCTTTGGGCCAAATTCTCCTCTCAAATAGTAACATGAAAATTATTTATGATAAAGAGAGCCAAGCATATACATTCTCTGTGTGGAGCTTTGACCTTTGGTTGGGTAGTCTTCTTCCCTCAATCACATAAAGAAAATAAAGATCTTGTGTTTTCTTGCACAAAAAGAACATGACAAATTCTCAAAGGAAAATGACAGCTGAATAGTTGGTACAAGCTAAATTCTATGGTATTGCCAGTAAAATAAGGATGGAAGCATATATAGGAGGCATGGTAGAGGTTACAAGATGACAATGAATCAGATGTGCTTTCATTCATGACATGACTTAAGATTTTCATTGTGAAAATCTCATAAAACTATTAATGCTGCATGCCCTTGAAAATATACTGATTTAAGTTTATACAACCCTGGTAGTCAAAGCTATGTGCAAAGTGTGGATTTCTAAATACTAGAGGTATCTTCACATTAATACACTCCAAACTAGAAAAGCAGAGGTGCACTGTTCGGGCAAGCAGCGATGGATGAATTCCTTCTGTATAACTTCAGACATATTTGAACATGGTGGTTTGAAACATTGAGTGTTTAATGTTACTGGATGAGGTTTGTTACATGATGAGACATCTAATGAGAAACAAAACAAGTTTCCAGATCTTTTAGCTATGATGGAAGAACATGTGTGGAGTGGTGGTTGTCAGTGTTTCTCTCCATATTCACTGCTCTGCAGTGGCTTGATCCCAAGGGGACACCAGTAACATCTATTAGCTTGCAAGAGCTGCAGGGAACCATTAAGGCCACCAGTGACTATTAGGGCCAGGAGAGAGAGCTGAATTAAGGCTCTTTGTGGGCCCATACCTCACTGCAGTGGCACACTGCCTGGGGATAAGGCAGTGCTTGGGGAGTTGGGGAGGCTGCAGCTGTGGCCCTGTCACATAGCGGGGCTTGGTTAGCACTGGGAGGACAGGGCCATGGAGCCAGAGGCCACAGTCCCCAGTGCTCCCTCCCTGTCCCCTGGGGTAGCAGGTCTGACCTAGCAGGGGTGGGGCCAGCTAGCATGTGGTATGGCCTCTGGCAGCAGCACTCCCAGGGTGAGGCTTGCTGTCAGGGTGCTACACAGGGGTCCCGTGGCTAAGACTGGCCTGGCTGGTCCTCAGGAGCCCTTGCATGGTGGCCTGAGAATGCTCCTGACCCTTGAGCTCTGCCAGTGGAGACTGCACTGTGTGCCAGCTAATCCTGCCCCTGGAGGCCAGCTGCCACACATCAGTGTCTTTCCCACCCAGGGCAGACCAGTCAGTCTGGGGGCAGGGCAGGAGTGCCTCAGCCTTCAGCCTCTGACCTATAGCCCTCACCTCCTTAGCACCAGCTGGGCTTCTCTCGGTGCCCCCGAGGCCCAGCTGGTGTTGGATCTTTGTAGGGCAGCAGGGAGCCCCTTTAAGCCTGGGGTCCAGGGCTGCAGCCCCTAAAGCCCCTGTCTTGATCTGGCCCAGCATATAGGCTCACTAGTCTTTGGTACCCAAACTGGCAGCTGGAAGAAGATTAGCAAAGGAAGCTACTGTTGGGGCACTGCATCACATAAAGGATTTGCCCCTTCAAGAGTTTTTTCCAGGATTCTGCCTGTGAGGTTTAGGACTACTTCATGAAGCGTTAGGAAGCATCTAGCTCAGCATCAAGTCATTTATGTGTAAAACTTTCATGTGGCAACTGACTTCAGGAGAATTTGTTTTTTAAATGTGTTAACTTCTAAAATTGATTCAACCTTGAGGGGGGAAAAGGAGACTTCTAAAATAAAGGCTAAAACTTCCCAGTTTTCACTATAGCTTTAAAATTAACTTTGTAATTTCTAATTTAACAGATTTGTCCATTCAAAGTATCCAGTCACTTAATCTCCCCCCTCCCCCCTCAGCAGGCTTCCTGAACTCTGTTTGTATTTACTAATGTCTGTTGTTTGTGTTCCTTTATCTAAAAAATACCAAAAGCAAAGTAGTAGTAACTGTTCTTACTGTACTTGCAACAAAAAATGTACTGTTTTGTCTGATGGGACATACTGAGCTTTTTAATAATGATTTTGAAATGGAATCGTTGTTTTGCTATGTTTCTTCAGTAGAAGACAGGATTAACATATTTGTATTCTAATGCTTAAATGTCCTAAATGGTGTCACTGTCACTTTCAGCTTTGTTCCTATGGAGACTTGTCACTGAAGAGTGTGCTCTACACTTCACATGAATGATAATTGTATGAGATATTCTGCTTGCACGGTATTGAGTGCCAAGGGAGCAGCTAGATTAGAAACACTTTCCCACATGAGAACAAAATCCAGAATTTCAATTGCATCTACTAATAACCAATAATAATATTATTACGGTATCTGTCTTGAGCTGCCAGTCAGATTGAGTCACCCACTGGGCTGAGTGATGTTCCCCATGCAGATGCCAGTCTACAGTGACCAAAATTTTATAGGAAGAGTCCTCCTGTTTTTGTTTTTTGGGCTGCCTTTATATAGGCACCTGTTACCATCACCGCATCCTAATTTTTCACACTTGCTATCCAGTCAGCAAGGCCTATGCCATATCCCAGCAAAGTCAGTAGGTCTGTCCATTACATCAGGGCTCCCATGCATCTGAGTCTTGTGTGTGAGGCACTGAGCTCATCCAGAGACCATTGACTTTATGCAGATACTTGCACAGGCATCTGTGGTCCTGTGGGAGACATCCTTGTCAGTGTTGGTGTTATCACTGTTGTGCATCTGACACGTGTGTGTGTGTGTGTGTGTGTGTGTGTGTGTGTGTTTTCCCTCCCGTAGGAATACTCTTGGTACAGATTTTTAAGTGAGAACTCGGATAGCTCAGTTATCTAAGTCTGGGCTCAGACCTCTAGCAAGAACTCTGTTTGCCCGGTGGTCCGGAACAGAGGTGCTCCTTTGGTTAACACTATGGGTTACCTTTGGCTCAGGTCTTTAGTGAGAAATCAGTTAGGTCAGGGATCTGGAGCCTAGGCACAGCCTGTGCAATGGAATAGTTCAACTGGTGGCAAGACTCTCTATCACCCACTTAGCTATGCGAAATCCAGTCTCTCAGACTCCTGCTTTTATACACTGTTTGAATCATTCGCTGGGCCACTTTGTTACCAGAAATTACTATCTTTTGATGTCCAGAATTACCTTGATTGATTCATGCACCTTCTTAATGCTATCTATTACCTAATTTAATCCACACACCAATAAATGATTTTCATCCATCCAGATGCCGTGGTTTGGCTGAAAACTGATTTATCTCCTTGGTGCTGGGCTGAGCTGGCATCTCCTACCTTTTTGGATATTTTCCATCTTTACTTCTTGCCAGTTTGTGACATCAGCCTGACCATGTATCCCGCTCAGGCCTGCTGCTTTAGCTTATTTTGCTAGGCCTTGAACTCATTCATGCCCATTTCTACTAATGCTTTTACTCTGAACTTTTACTTTTTCCTACAGCAGAGAGGTCTACCAGCATGGATCAGATGACTATAGGATCAAGGCTTCAGTAAAGGATAGTCCCTGCCTCAGAGATCTTACAATCTGAATTAAAAAGATGCAAAGGACAAGTAAAAATAAACATAGAGGAATGTGCACACACACACTGAGAAAGAGGAGAGGACATGGGTAACAGTGATTGCTAATATGCTGCGTAGTCTAATGAACAATTAACAGATTTTTAAGTTTTAATATTGCCAATATAAATAAAACTAGAATTTATTCCTAGCTAGCTGCTCACCTGCCTGGCTATTGCAGTAGTTAGATGAGAATGTATGCTGTAGAAATTCTATTCTCAGGAATGTCTGGTTATTTATTGGGAGGGGCCATATTGCAGTTGTCATCACCTGGATGATGTCTGCATTTAGAAAGGAGCTGTCATCGCCATTCTCTCTTTCCCTCAGTCTTCCCTGTTCCCTGAAAACAGATTAAATACCAAAAAGAATGGCTTAAGTTTCCACCGTCTTTGAAGAAATTGCACACAGTACTTACAGAAATACCTTATTCTATTCTGCACTTCGGAGAGCAAAAGCAGAGTCCTTGTCCATGTAATATTCATGGGCATTTCATGCTTTTTGATACCATATCAATGTTAGTATACTTTCTTTACATTATTTCTTTCAAACAGGCTTTTTCAACTTTGCAGTTTTAGTAATGACCAAGATAATAGCATTACAGACAACCTTCTAGTGCAATATTTGCTCCTCTTTATTCCCATAAGCCTCTTTATATGAGGGAGGTATTGGCTGCAACTTCAGTAGCAATGTAAATGCATTACTTTCTCCATATTTGTGAAGGTAATTCCATGTAGAATTTTGATTTGGAAATGGAACTAAGTTTTGCTAACATCTTCTCCCTTCCAAACCAGCTATAGTAATGCATAATTCTGCAGAACAAATGAGTAGAGCCCTGCATGGATATAAATATGTGGACGTGTATCTGATCTGCATCCGCAAGAAATGGTCTGCGGATATCTGTGTTGTATCTGCATATTTGCAGGGCTCCACAAATGAGTCCAGAAGTTCCATGAGTTTGTTTTTATAATTTCCTTTGATTTCTGTGACAGTGGATGAGAGATGGGGGCAAGCTTCCTGAGGCATTTCTATAGGCAGAATGGACAGAGAAAGATGAATGTCTTCATGCGTCATTTGAAAGTAGCTGGACATTGCTGATAGCAAACACAAATTTAGGAGGAATTAATGTGTATATCTCCAAGCCAGGATGGGTTTTTTTCCTTCTCAATAATTTTGTACATTGTAGAAAGTTGAAGACCCCTTCTTCTCTTCTCCCACCAATTTATCTCTTTGGCCTTTCTGGGTAGGGAAGTCCACTTCATGAGCTCTCTAACTGTTCATTCCTGAACCTATTAGTTCTTTTTTGGCTGAGGAATGCTTGTTATAGTTTTTTTGCTTTCTCAGAGCAAAATGTGGTGCTTTTTCTCTCTCTCGTAAAGAATAAAGCAGATGTATGCTTTCACTAAATGCTAAGCTAACGCTAGTAATATGAAAAGGAATTGATAACTAAAGCAATTACCTTCACATTGATTGAACCACAGTCAGTGAGGTCTGGGGGGATGGATCAGAGAAGAGGGGAAGGAGGAGATGCATTGAAGCCATTAGAGAATGTTTCCTGACTTCTGTGTAAAAATCTTACATAACCTTGTAGAAAAGGAAGAGGTTTGTGCAATATGAATACTTCAATGTCAGGCAGTTTTCTATTAAACTACAAAATGGTGATAAAAGTGGATCAGTTTTTCCAGTTGCCTTCACTTTTTTACCATGTCTTTATATGCCATCAAATACTGGTTTTGCTTCCCATTTTTTCTTTCCTCTTAAAATTTGTTTGTTTACAATTTGATTAGCATTACATTAACTAGTATGTTTGACAGAGTTCTTCTTATAATTTTTATATAGAGCTCTGTTCTTTCAATTCTCTTGGTTAAATACAGCGGGGACCCATTAACACGCAGGTGTTGGGGGACAAGTGGCTAGCACCTCTGCTTAATATGCAGAAGGTCCTGGGTTCAAGCCCCGGAGGGGTTGGACTTGATGATCTCACAAGGTCCCTTCCAACCTTATGATATGATATGATTTGATTTGATTTGACTGTGCGTTAAACGTACTGCGCGCAAACAGAACCACGGCAAATAAATCAGAGTGCAGCACTAGAAGGCTCACTCTACCTGTTCCATGCCCAGGCCAACTTCCACCTTTAGCTAGCATGCCAGACTCAAGTTGCTACTCACTTCGCGCATTTCCGTGCCAAGGCCAACTTCCGCCTTTAGGCACCATGCATTAGTGAGTCCTGCATGTTAAGTTGATGGCTTCAGGGGACATGAACAGAGCACGCAGTAACGAGATCTGTGCGGAAACGAATCACACGCTGATGGTTTCCCGTGTGTTCAGGTATGCTTTATGTTCATTTATCTTCTGCATGAGCATTTTTGCCTTCTATTTGTTATCCTAATAGCTCTATCCACAAGATGACTAGTCTGCAAACTACATTATAATAAATGACGCCTCCCCTTAATCCCTCATTGCTGTCATAAGTTTTTATCATCTCTCTTATGAATGAAAGGATTTCCAAAGGGAAATGGTACATCTTCAGTTGTCTACCCAAATAGTAACCTGGAATTCCCCTTCTATTTCTGCCCTAAAAAACAACTTCCATCATGGTGAACCAAAAGAAATGTGACTTACGAGGCTGCTCTCTACCACTATCTGGGAAAAGAAGCTTTGGTAACTCAAGGTACTTACTGAGCCAAGAGTCTGAGAATAACACAGACTCTCTAATAAAAGGTGCTTGTACCTAATCAGTTGCTTAATGATTATCAGGTGTTAATACTTCAGTTCTCACTTCAAGAATCCTCTAATGCCAGTCTTGGATCAGTTACTAGATATTAGTTTCAAATTTATCAGACAGTTTATCAATGTAAAGTAAGTTATATAAATTTTTCTATACAACGATGGGGTTAAATTTGGATCAGCTATAAATTACTAAACTAAAATGTGCTGCCTTTTTCTCTTCTTTTTACCTGTGCTTTGCCTGCCTTCCACTGATGTTTCTGCAGCGGCTCTTTGAAACTCCCAATCTGCAGGCTGCCAGTTTATGGCCATTTCCAGTCTTTGCACTGGGATCTTCTGAATATTCTATTCACCCTAATTAAAGGACAATAGAACAAGTGATTTCTAAATCTTTTTCCTCTGCTGCCGCCCCACCCCACCTTAGGCAGTTGGGTTGAGTAGATTTCAGATGCTGTCATAGCACAGATTATGTAAATATGTTACCGATGGACTCCTTTTTAATGAGCATTTTCAAGATGTCAGCCAGCAACAAAGATGCAAACTTGGCATCCCTTTAGTTGAAGCACGTAGACTCCCAAAAATCAAATTGCAAGGGATAGCAAAACAAAATTAGGGAAAGCAAAGCAATTTGTAACATGCACATCTAGTGAAAGACCTCCATTACATGCTAATTCATCCTGCTGAATGACTGCTTCTCTAATCTGCAAATTTGCATTTTCTGTGGTGTGTTGAACTACCTCTTTTTTTATCCTAGCAAAATACAGACTGCTCTTTTCAGGTACTGTGATCGCAAAAGGGTTATTATGGCTTTTGAAAGTGATGGACAGCACACAAAGCAATGTTCTCCTGTATCTTGATAGTCTGTTTAGAAAAGGACTGACTAAGGATAATAGGCTGTGCCTCCCTGTGTTAGGGAATAGCTAGGAAGTATAGTCTGGAGGAAGTGACAAAAATCTGGGAGTCAAGTAATGATAAATTCTAATCCTGGCTCTTTCACCTTGGGACAGTTAATTCATTTTCCCCTCAGAGGCTGATATGGGGTGGGGGGGGAAAGAGACCTAGCAGTATTTTAAACAGTTTTGATGGCTCAGGAACAAACTCTCCCAGTGTGAATTAAAAATAGCAAATATGAAAGATGACCAGCTTGGCTTAACAGAGAGATCTTTGAACTTGAACACAAAAAGGAAGCTTGCAAGAAGTGGAAGAGCTTGGAAGGATAACTAGGGAAGACTACAGAAATACTGCTCGAGCATTCAGGAGTGAAATCAGGAAGGCAAAAGGTCAACTGGAGTTGCAGCTAGCAAGGGACATGAAAGGTAGTAAGAATGGCTTCTTCAGATATGTTAGTAATAAGAAGGTCAGGGAAAGCATGGGCCCCTTGCTGAATGGCAGAGACAACCAAGTGACGTCATATGGAAGAAGCTGATGTACTTCTTTTGTCTGTCTTCACAGACAAGATCAACTCCCCAGACTACTGTACTGGACAGCACAGCATGGGGAGGAGGAAAGGAACTATCAGTGGTGAAAGAACTGGTTCAGGACTACTTAAGAAAAGCCAGACAGGCACAAGTCCATGAGGCTGGCTGTAATGTGTCCAGGGAGGCTGAAGGAGTTGGCTGTTGTGATTTCAGAGCCATTGTCTTGAAAATTTGTAGTGAGAGGGGAGGGTCCTGAACAATTGGAAAAAGGCAAGCATAGTACCTGTCTTCAAAAAAGGGAAGCAAGATCAGGAGAACTACCGAGTAGTCAGGCTTGCCTCAGTCCATGGAAAAATCAAGGAGTAATTCATTTTGAAGCTCTTGAGGTGGGGGGGGAGAGGTGGTAAGAAACAGTCAACATAGATGCACCAAGGGCAAGCCGCATCTGACCAACCAGATTATCTTCTATGATGAAATCACTGGTTCTGTGGATGTGGAGAAAATGGCAACTCTGCAACCACCAACCTTGCAGTTTAGCTTTTACTGACAAAGTTCAGTTGTGTTCTTCCTGACAGAACTAAAACTAGCTTACTTCCAGTACCCAGGCTTCCCCCCACCACAAAGATTTGCCTAGGCACCAGCACTTTCTGGGGGTGGCTGAAAATAAGTCCTCCACTGCCAAATATGCCATCAGGGGCAAATTTGGCAATGAGTCTTCACAAACAAACTCCCATGCACCCTCAAGCATTAGGTTCACTTCAGACTCCCAGACTTTAATTCCTAACTAAACATTCAAAAAGAATATGAACAGAAATCAATGGTCAATTAGTCTGGCATCCTGAAGGAAATGTTATATTTCATTGGACTGCATTTTTAATCATTTGTCATTGTCTTCAAAACACTATTAATTTGACTGAAGCCTTAATGTCTGTGCACAAATCCACTTAACTTGAGTGTGGTGATGCTTTTAATCCAAATTTGCTGGCCTATCAGTGGTTATAAGCCTATATTTGAGGAAGCTGCTCCGGGTGATTGCTAGCCCTTAATCCAGGCATTCTGGGTACATCTGAAATTCATTTTGTAATGTGACAACTCTCACTTGAGCTAGACAAACAGGAGGAATAAACTTGATTATAGGTAATGTGACTTAATCCTGTGGTGAAGATATGACTGTTTTTAAAAGCCACAAATCATTTCACTTAAGTATAGAAAAAAACTAATGAACATGAAGACAATTATCTTTCTGATCAGTCCCAAATTTCCTCACTAGGGCTTGGCCAATGCTCTCTAAGTATTTGCCAAAATACATTCAAAAAACTTTTTGTTCTACTTTTCTTACAAGTCTTTCCGGGAAAAAGTGTGATCTGAATGTATGTCAGTATAGGGTTCATGAAACTCCATAACTGTAAGAACATTAGGACAATGGAAGACTGCCTTAAGGAGGTCATGGGAGCTTTTTCTCTGGAAGCTTCAAAAGGAGGTTGAGTAACTACATGTCTTGGATAGTTTAGATCAGGGCCTGGTAACCCAAAAGATAAGAGACATGTTTTTGTTTTTTGTTCCCCAACAAACAAGTAATTTTCTGAGAGCTGCAACAGGTGTAGCTCTCACCCAGAACAGCCATGCTGCTCTGCCCCCCACATACTTGCATGGGCATAGCTGAACCTTCACCTCCCCCCACCTGGTCTGGAAGCAGCCCTGACTCCTTTCTGGGCCTGGCCAGCCCCATGCAGCCAGTCCTCCTGGCTCCAGGTATCCCCCCCATGCCCAGATGGCACTTCCAGCTTCTGGCATTCCCCCCCCCCCATGCTCCCACCCAGCACTGGGACAGTGCCCCTGCACAGCTGGCCTAGCAGCACACCTTCCCTTCCCCCCGGCTTCCCTTGCTTGCCTCCCAGCCTGATGTGGCCAATGTGCCACTCCCCCCACCCACCTCCAGCCAGAACAGACCCGCTCCCGGGCCTGGTGCAAGGCAGCCTCTGTTCTGCACTGGGGAGCTGGAAGCCAAACAGCGCTGAGTGGGCCAGCTCCAGGGCCCCACCGCCAAAAGCAGCGGTTGCATGCATCCACTCTGTCCCCTGAGGAGGGGCAGCTAAACAGAGGAAGGCAGAGCAGCCAAGAATGCATCAACAGCAGAGTGGAGGGAGGGCAGCATGTCCTCTGTCACTAGCTGTCCCCCTGCTCTTCCAGCACCAGGTGCCATAGTGTGACCGCTTCTGGCGCATGCAGTAGGGGGGCAGGGGCAGCGCCAACACTGAAACTGGGCACCCTGGGCTGTCCATGGGCACCTGTAATTTGACCCTGGTGCTGGGGTTAGCTAGGTATCACCCAGCAGCCTCACATCCCAGAGGTGTTATGGTGGCTGTTAAAGAGCCATATGTGGCTCAGGAGCCATGGGTTGCCAACCCCCGGTTTAGATCCAACAAATGCTGGGTCCTGGTGAAGTGTTAGACAACATTACCCTTACTGTGCCTTGTATTCTTGTGATTGCAAGTCGAGTGTGAATGTGGCAGTCATTAATATTTCCCCTCACCTCTAAGTTTAAAAAAAAAAAATTGTTGTCCAAAGAGGACACAAACAGTCATGTTGCTAAATTGGTGGTCAACTCAAGGAACTAATTTGTTCAGCTTATGAGATGGTTAAGCATTGACTTGATTAAAGATAGAAGTATGTACATGGGAAACATTTGGTAAACTTTTCAGTCTGTCAGAGACCTAATTGCTGAAAGTTGAAACTATTGAAATTCAGATTGGTAATAAGGTGAAATAAGGAAGTTTTTAACATGGTAGGGTAATTAACTGTTGGAACACTTAACCAAATGCATTCTTTGAGCAGTTTTAAAAGTCCAGATTTGATTTTTGTGTTAGAACTTCCCCAAAAATTCCTGTGGTTTGTTTTACACAGGATGTCAGACAAGATAATCAGTGGTCCCTCCATGCTTCACAATTTGTGAATCTGACATAAGTCAACTGTGCACATGGGCAGGATTCTTACTATGGTTCTTAGTGCAGCGTTTAGGTAGGGCTCTATGCATTTGAGCTGTGTGATTTGATCCTGAAACACAATTGTGTGGCAGTCTTTTAATTTAAAACAAAAACTAAATGAAGCAAAAACTACATGGTTGCAGAGAACCTTGAAAACATAAACAGGTTGTAAAAGTGGTGATGTCTTGGTACAGACTGAAACTGTAGCTCTTGAATGGCTTAAATCATCTTTTCATCTGTTAGGTTTTCAGATTTAACACCCCAGTGTGACAGATTAGGCACTGTCAAAAACAGATGAGCATATTAAAATTGAAAATGTGGCAGCGGCAGCATGAAATTGTTTAATATCAATATAAATAATTGTGCAGCTGCTTTAGGTGATCATATTTTCATCTTTAATTCAGTAGATGCATTTTTTTTTTTTAAATTGAGATCTGGATCAGCTGCACAATTCTCAGCAGTCTACCACAGACTCTGGGGACCTTGCCATGAAGCTTGAGTCCATCTCTCTGTGGAGTACACAGCCTTAACCTGCAGTATGGTTACATGAACTTTTAGAACAATTGCAAATAGTGACTCCCAGGACATAAAAATTTTGCCCAGTTTTACTTCTAAGTTTAATAGCCAATTCACTGAAAAGTGTACTTTGGATTGACTCAGCTGTTTACAGATTTGACACATCTCAGTTTTCTCCAATTTTGAGGTGTATGTGTGTGACTCATAACAGGGGAAGTGAGCTGAAGTGTCCTCACTCACCTGAACAAAGAAGGAATCCTGTGGCATTTAAAGACTAACAAATATATTTATCTCATGAGTTTCTGTGGGAGAAAATCCCACTTGTCAGATGCTCTGGAACTCTCTCACCTGGCAGGTTAGAGACTTGGTTTTAATTTTATGCCCCCCATTGCCTGTTGTGGAGAAAGGATATGAACCTGGTGCAAATAGGTGCTTTGAGCACTGGGCTGTGGGATGTTCTAGTCTCAAGAGCTATCTTGTTTTGAAGCTGTTCCATTTTAAGTAAATAAATAGTCATCATTGGACTTGAACATGGTTGTCTCATATTCTGGCTAAGTGCCCCAACTCCTAGGCTCTAGTCACTTTCTCGTTTTCTTACTCTTCTTGGCCCAATGACTCTTCACTGCCATTATGAATGAGCATGGGTTGCAACTATATAACATGCATACCAACGGAGTAGCGTAACTGCTGGGCTCAAAGGTGTGAGGAGGCAATCACCATCTCTGCCCCTAGCTGTTTTGTGATGGTAGCCATTTAAAAATACCTGAATGTGATGGGGCAGCTGTCCTGCACAGGCACGTATGGGGTTAAAAGTGCCTGTGTGTACGGCAGTCAATCAGGAATGAGCAGGCTGGTAATAAAGGGAGTAGCAGAGCTAGCTGTTTGGAAGATCTCTCCTTAGATGGCTGGCTGCAGAAACCAGCATCCCTGAAAGCTCCGAGTTCAGGTTGCACCACAGGGCATCTTGAAGGGACAGACTATGGTAGCGGCCAGAGCAGCAGTCCAAGGGCAAGGAACGGCTGACAGCTCAACTCTAGCTCAGTGAGCGAGTGCATGCGACCAGGGGCTTGCAGGGAAAGTGGTCCAAGGAGTTGGCATGGACTGTGGTGTAGTGATTGGAGGGAGGCGGGAGGCCTTAGTGGCCAGGGCTGGGAGAAGTGGGCAGGCCTGGATCCCACCCCAGTCCTTCAGAGTGCAAAGAAGGTGCAAGTGCGGGACACAGCATCAGACCTTGGAAGGGGTGGACTTGGGCTTACCCAGAGGGCTAAGATCCCAGCAAAGGACTCAGAACAGTAGTTCAGCCTGACAGGAGGAGGAGCACAGTCCACCAGCAGGGGGACTGCTTCAGTTATATTCCCCAGTACCACCTGCAGGGTACTGTGCTGTGCCCTGTGACACTAAAACATAATGTTTTGGGTTGAATAACCTCTGTTTGAACCAGAGTGTGTTTCTAAGAATTATCAAAATATATTTCACAATTTTTGGATTGTTTGTATTTTTTTCAGAACTGCCAGTGAACCAAAAACTCAGGTACTTGCCCAACTTTACATACAACATTAAATGTGTCTGTAAAGTTTGTGTTAACTACTTGTCACTTACAAAATGAACTACCCAAGCACGACAAGAAGTTGCACAGACTCCGAAAAGTCTGTCCACTGAGCCATGTACACCTTCCATATCGGTACCCCCTAAGTCAGGGGAGCTGTTGTGGCTTATGCGGACTGCTGCAGCTCCAGTTCGGACTATGGCACATGTTCCTCTGATACCAGGGGAGGTTTGAAGTTGACTTCTAGGCCCTGTCAACTTTTTGCTCTGCGGAAACCAAAGTCTCCATGCTTTCTTCAATAGCTGGCACCAAGGGAGGCAATCTATCCTACCTTGGACTTACCTTGCTTGAATTGTGCTTCCATATGCTGCTTTGTGGCTCCTGTTGTTCCACTGGAATTGGGCTTTGACTTATCATCATTGGAGGACATGAAAGGAGTGTGAGATCTGCCCTGCTTCAACCACCAATATGTCTACCCTATGACTGTGTCAACTCATTGACCATACCCTCTTTTCCTCCTAAAGGGAGCCGCTGGCACAGTGCTCTGTGGCACCCCTCCTCATCTAACAGATTTGTCCAGTTGGCTGTATGTGTTCTTGGCCTCAATATCCACCTTTTGGAGCTGTCCTGTTTTGGCAAGAGAGGATTCCCTCCAGACACTGTTGATTAGGTGCTTGAAACCAGTTTTGGAGGATGAGTAGTCCAGCTCCATTAGTACTGCCAGAACAGAAATGGTTCCCAACATCATCTCCAGATACTGCCGTGTCCTTAGTTCCTCTCTTGCTTTGGATGACTTCTGTCAGTTCCCAGATCTTTTATGCCAGGACAAAGCATCAATTTTTTGACATTCTGCATGCCTGAGTACTGATAAGTTTCTGTACCGGTCAACAAAGCTTTTTTTAAACCAGTTTGATCTGTCTGGTGTAAGCTGGTAACTTGTGCACCCTCCATGGAGCAAAGAAATGGCACAAGATATCAGCTAAGTGTTCTGAGTTTCTGTTCTCACTGTCTCCAGCCAATTCCTTCATGGTACAAGCATGAGCTAAGAAATTAGTGATGGGGTTGAGAGACCAGATTCAGTACCCTGCTCTGCTGCTAGTTTTTTCTTGGGCTAGGCGCTTAAATTCTCTGTACCTCATTCTAGTTGCCGTCCATAAAATTGTGATAATAGCATTTCCTTACTCCACACTATTATGAGGATAAATAAAGTAAGGATTGTGAGGTAATTAGGTACATATGAAGCTCCCATTTTTGTGGTATCCAAGTGTGATGTGCCCATAGGTAATGACCATCTGTCCTGAGCATGATCAGCTCTAGTCTATGCTTGCCATGGCTCAACTCTCAGAAATCTCCAGCCTTTGTGAGCACAAGCACTACCTTCCAGGCCTCTGCAGGTCTTATCTGGTGTATGCAGGTTAGCGAAAGACACATACCAGCTCCCAAGTCTTTGGAACATTTCCCTGTAGCACCCAGCAACTTCTATTCACTGAACACCCTAAGGATTAGAGGCATTCAGTTTTCAAAGATAGACAACAGCTTATGTGATTCAATTCAGGATTACCAATTGTTTAACACCACAGTACTGGGATGTATTTATAGTGAAAATAAGAATATTTATCAAATAAGACTCAAGTGACAGTGAATAAGAATACTAGTGTGCCCTTATTGCCAAGAAGGCTAATAGCACATTGTGGTGCATTGCCAGCATATTAATGTTATGCTCTATTGCCAAGGGATTGAGGGCAGTGATGACTTTCTTCTGTTGAGAACTCTGAGGCTACATTTGCAGTATTTTGTTAAGTTTTGGGTTCCACACTACAGAAAGTCCAGAAATGATTAGGGGGCTGAAGAACAGGACTTTTGAGGAGAAGCTGAGGGAACTAGGTTTGCTTTGTCTGTGGAAGAGAGAGCCTAGTAGTAGCCCAAGTACATAAAAGGGAGGTCCAGGGAGGATGGAGCTAGGCTGTTTGGTTCTAGATGACAGAGCTAGGAGCAATGGCCTTATGTTGCAGGGAGGAGATCTAGGCTAGATATTAAGAAATCTTGATTATTTGGAGACGTGGTAAAGCAGTGGAATAGGTTACCTAGGGAGGTGGTGGAAACTCCATCCTTAGAGGCTTTTAAGATAAGGTGCGGCTGTTCGGGATGACTTAGTTGGGGTTGGGCTAGATGACCTGAGGTTCCTTCCAGACGAATCATAATTACTATGAAACAAATGGTCACATACAAAACAAAATCATAACATGCTTTCTAGAGACTAAACTTAACAGGTTAACCTTCTCTGTAAAAAAGCTTATGTCACCCAAAGTCCACTTCAGCGTTTTCAACCAAATCAGGTCAAGATTTTTTTTGTTTGTTTTTTGTGACACACACTCAGTCCATTTACTGTCCTCTTCCACCTGAGGAAGGTATCTTCTTTATCCTGCAAACATACTACAGCAAACCTTTGATGCATCTCCAAAGGGGAGATTGAGGGGAAGAACTTTGTCATCTATTGTTTTATTTCTTCCTGTTACTTTTCTTTCATGTTCTCAGAATCCTTCATTAGCATTCAGTTGAGACAGACAGGAAGAGACCATTGTGAAACATACTACTTTGCATATATGGTATCTATACATGCATTTTGCAATATTGATAACCAGTAGGACACTAGTGTTTATTTCAGACATCACATGATATTATCTTGATGAACTGGAATGCACATGCAGGATTCAGGAGATCCCTGTAATCTTTATGCATCCCTTTATGCCCCTTGCCAGTTGGCACTAGTTGGTTCTTGGGTCATGCTAGTAGGAATAATGACTTCATTGTTTGAAACCTGGACTTTGGCAACTGTGGGTAATTCTTCATCCTAAATATAGGGAATACCACAAATGAAGTAGATCCTCAGACATATAAACTGACTGATCAAATACACACCACATTTGGAACCAGATGTATGCTATTTTGCAACAGCAGAGATTTTCCCTCCTCCTCCTCTGTCCCCCTCCCCCCAAAAAAGAAATAAGTAAATGTGTTACAGTGCTGTTTTAAATGTAAACTGCCAAAAAAAAAGGGGGGGGGTCTTTTTTTTAAAAATTTCCTTCTGGCATCTTTGTGTTTGTTTTTATTTGGTCAAAAGAAATTTGAAAGAATATAAGAAGTATAAAGCCATACAATGTCATGGCATGGCTTATTGGTAACTCAAATCAGGTCCAGCTACCAGTCATTACAAGCCATTTATCAGACAGGTAAGGATGCTGTCAGCTTCATGAGTATCCTGGTCCAGCCTGACCCTGAATAGCATTGAAAGGTCTGGTGTGATACCTGATGGTGATAGGAATTGTATTTGGTGTGTGTTAGGGCTACTTGAAGTATTATAAGAAAACAAATGCTAAAAGAGTGCAAAAAGCTCTTAATTTTCAGTTTATTTTATCAGACTCTCACTTCACTGTAATTATTCACAAGCAAGAATCAGGTATTATAGGAAACAGATACCCAAGGTGGTCTCTGTTAGTTCAGTATTTCAGTGCCAAGTTGTACAAGAACGTGACTTGATGACAAGGCTTTCAGTGCTTAAGGATTGTAGGAAGATTTCTCTTGTAATAACAATAAAAAATATCATGCAAATAATGAAATAATGGGAACCTGTTTGCTTTTAAGAATGATAATGACTTTGAGATGCTCAAGACCTTACTTTTTAATATACCAGAGGGGGAATATTCAGGGCCAGCCTTGTTCACCTGAACAGTTAATAAGACATCTCAAACAGGTGGGCTGTCCTAAAGTCTTCTGTAAATTTTTCCTATTTGTAAATTACATCTGGCCAACTATTTTAGCTTTAGGAATTCTTTAGTCTTAGCTTTGGACAATAGTCTCTAAGTGAGGGCCCTATCCAAACCTTCTCCAGTAGAGCACACAATATGAATAACACTTGCATACAAAAGAAAACACTTGGACTGGAAAGTGTTAACAATAACAGATATCACCCAGGCTTTGCATGTATAATTTACATTGGCAATCAAAGACTTCAGCACAGGTAGAGTATACGAATGTGATTTGTAAAGCTTTAAAAGTAGAGAACTACTTCAACCAACAAGACAACAGTGCTACAGAAATGTGACAAATCAATGAAAAATGCCACTGGGCCTTGCTGTAACTCCTTTGGCTCTATCTCCAGTGCTATCCTCAAACTGAATGGAAAAGCAGAAATATCCCCAGAACAGCCATGAATAGTTAATATAAAATACTACACAATTAACATCAGCTGAGGATCTGCCCTGAGCTTTGGGTCTTCATTTTTTTTTCCTCTTCCTGCATCCCCCTGACCCTGAACTTGGACACTAGCTGGGTTCTGACAGGAAGAAAAACTTGCATTTGAGGATCAGCTCTTGCACTTTCTCCCAATTCCTTGGTGTCAAGAAACTGGTACGGGCCTGAAGATGCATAGAGTAGCCAACAAGTGAAGGGGTGCAGGCATAGTGCAGAGGTAACTGGGAAATATGGGTGGGGATAAAATGACAAGGGAAAGAGAATAAAATGTGGAATAAATGAATATAGGCTAAAAGACCTATATTTACTTGGAGATTTAAAGGAAGAGGCAGTGCCAGGGAGACAGGGAAGGCACAAAAATCCTTCTGGAGAATAGGAGGAAGCATGCCAGAATTCTTAATTGTTCTTCCTAAGTACTGTAAACTTAATTTATGTAATAGTTTGAGGAATAAAAAATTATAATTTGGGGTTTTATAGTAGTCTTATGTTCAGTAATGTGTGTAACTGTCATGATTTTGTGTCCTGTGATATTCGTTTTTAAAAAGTCAGCACAAAAAGCTATCTTGGATTCATTTCAAATACCTGATAGAGAGCACATATATGTTTTGCTTTTTGCTTTCATCTAAAATAACCATAATTCAGAGTGGAATGAAATGATGGATTTCTGTGTATGTGGAAAACATTAAATCACATCACAAGTTGAAAGAATGTACTTCGGAGTCTCAAATCTTGAAATTGTTCAGAGTTATTGCAACAAATGGTGTTTTATTCTTGTAATCATGTATTACTAATGAGTTAAAACAGTCTTGTCTAACTAGCAGTTAATTAGCAGATGTAAAAATAGTTGGATAGTTAGGTGACTGAGCCAGCAAATGGAAAATTCTATTTTAAGAGCAACTTTATTCTTGGAGAAAGTATGTTGCTTAAGAAAAGGATTTGACTGTTGTGGGAAATAAAACTTTAACCCACCCAATCCAGTGCAGAGGCAGTAGTGAGGAGAGAAAACAAGGTATTAGACCAGATTGCTGAGAGAGATCTCCAAACAGATTTTACAGTAGCTGTACAAAACAGATCTTGTGAAGGCAGGAGCTCTGGCGAGGTATAAGTATTGTCTCTTGAAAATCCCTTTCTGTAGCTTTGGACTCCTGAGTATGTGTGTGGAGTACTGTGACAGGATCCAGAGTACTGTGACAGGATCCAGAGTAATATGCTTTGGGAAATAGTAGTGTAGGATAAAACAATGCAAGGGGGGGAAGAAATAAGGGAAATTTTCAAGGGTTTGTGTCAACTTCTGTCTGAATGCAGAAGCCCAGGTGACTTGCAGACTTCCAAAATTTTCAAGGTGGTTGTGGAGGATGTATTTCCTGCTGTCTTTCATCCAGATGACTTCAGTACACTTCACAAACGTATTGTCTGTCTCATCTGCAGATGCATTGGCTGTATTTAATTTCAAGAGCTTTCAGATGTTACTTTTCAGGGCATAAACAGAATCACATGTTGAGCCAGAGAGACGCTCTCGTACATTTAGAGCCCATTGCACGATGACGTGAATTTTTCTAATGAATCCATCATCTGTAACTATTGTAGATTAAGTATCAAATTAGATAAGATGCAGTTGTTCTGCTTTTGTTTTCACATTTTTATGGTATCAATTCAGTCACCACTACTTGCATTTTTTGAATAAAATGTGTCAGTTGTTTAATGATGCACATAAGTTTGAAGAAAGCAAAATATCCTCTTAAAGTATGGACTGAATTTCATGAATCTGGTTGGGATACAAAACTGACATTTCTAGTCTTTAGAGCTCTGCAAGTCAGCATATATCTGTGTTATACCTGCAGATATGCACATACCATTTCTGTTGGATGTGGCTCCATGTATTTGGATCCACACAGGGCTCTACAGATAAGTAGAGGCTTGTAAATTCATGGATATCCACATCTCCAGATATGGTGCAGATATCCCTGGACCCTTTCTTGTGGATGCAGATCCAATGTGGATTCACATGTTTGTATCTGCATAGAGCTCTACTAATCTTGCAGAAAGTTCTGTGGTATAATTTATTGATCAAAAGCAATCATATTTTTTACGTTGCATTGTATCCGGATTCACTGGTAGCACTAAAGTACACCATATCTGGGATTTAATAATATTTTTAAACATTTATTAGTGAATTAGCAAGGCAGCCTATTGAACTGCTAGGGTTTTCCAGGGAAATCTCCAATCCAGATACTTAATTTATTCAGTTAAGCTATGTCTACACCTAAAACCTTAGTTCAAACTTGTTTAGTTGGAAGTAAGTAGTTGACCTAGCTGTGCTGCCTTTTTAGTTTGAACTTACTTTCTAGTTTGAACTTTTAAAAAAACCAGCAAGTTCAAACTAAAAAACCATGGTTAGTTCAAACTAACCGCTAGTTTGAACTTATTTAGTTCGAACTAGCATGTCTGCATTGGGCCAGTTTGAACTAAATATGCAAATGAGTTTGGACTAAGCAGCCAAACTAACTAGTTCAAACTAGGTGAAGCTTAGTGTAGACAGGGCTCAAATTAGTTTAAATTAAGGCTCCTTAATTTGAACAAATTTGCTAGTATAGACATAACCTTAGAGACTATCTGATAGAAGAATGGGGAAAGATTTGCAATGAGGGGATCACTTAATTTAGGACACACACTTTAAAACTTCAGAAAGCTTAGGGAATGGAGCCAGAATAATTTAATACAGTAGACAAAAATGAATCATTGTGAAAGGCTACTGGATTATCACTGATAAGGAAGTTTATAAAAGCTTCAAGATTTGTAGAGGACTGAATTAAAGGAAATTTTGTTTGATCTTGTAGCCAGTGAAGTCGTTACAAACACTGCACGTAGTCCAGAGAAAAGAAAAATGTTGAACATCACCCATGATCTGACTGAAAGCAGTTATCCTCAATATCCTGCTTCCCTTAGCAGTTGTAATTTGTGGTTCACTAAAGTAGAAAATACAGAAAGACATGGGATTGCAAGAATTTGGACATGTGAATTAAATATATGCTTATACTCATTAAGCAAATACCAAACTCCAAATTTGTTGCCTTCAAACCTTTTAACACACTTCTCCCATAGCATGAAAGGGCTAGCACAAATAACCAATTATTTATCAGTCAGTCAAAGACAAATCTGGAAATCTTTAATTAAAAAAAACTGACTTTCAGAGATATGCTGCGCTTTACTCAGAATTCACTGTGCTTTTTACCCCATTCTTTACATGGACCATAAGCTTTTGGGAGCAGAAATATTTCCCCCCAGCCCCCATTTACAATAGCTTTCATCCAAAACATTTTACAAAAGAACTATCACAAATTTCATTGGGTGAAATTCTTTTGGTTGTGACTTCCCTGCATATCAAGCCAGTGATGCAATCAGGACAATACCGGTGTTTTCTGACTCCCAGACCTGTTCTGTGTCTACTAAATTCTTGCTCAAATATCACCTAACACAGTTAGCACAATATAATTACACAGAAAACTACATTAAAAGAACACTGTTAAAATCCAAAGTCAAACACTCAGAAGTTGATAAATGCCAGAATTAAGGCTGCATTGTGATGGTAGCACCAATTACAGGGAATGTCAGACTTTGCAACTGTAATCCTGGGCTAGAAGGCATGCTCTGTTGTGGGGATGGGGAGGGGGCAAGCTGAGGCATGTGCAGTTTAGTCAGCAGTAGTAGTTGTGGGGGGAGTGAAACATTTTCAGTGAGGATGGAATTTTTGGAGACTTTAGCTGCTAATATCTAAGAAGTCTCTACTGGACATTTTTTCAATAGCTATGATTTGGCACACTTTCATGGGGGTGATAAAAGCACATCCATGATCTAAAGACCACACCTTACTTGACTTCAAGTCCCCTAGTGCAAATCATAGGGTTGCTCAAAGAAAAGGTCACCAGAATTTTTAACATGGCCTCAATAACTTATTTTTCTCTGTCCTTCGTCTCAGAAATGACTGAACAGTTAAGGGTGAAACTTTCAAATATACATTGAGAGGGAGCTGGCTGCCAATGAAATCTGATTGATAGCATGGTGCATGAACCGCAAACAAGAAAGGAAAAAGTATGCAGGACTTGTGTGGGGTATGAGCCAATCAAAGGCCAGCATGCTAACTGACTGACTCGGGGTTGGGGTCCGGGAGCCCAGCATGCTGTAACTGAGGCTGTAGCTGGTTGCCAAATCACAAACAGAGCTGAGCTGGGATTGGCTGGAGTGAGTCTCTTGGGGGGGGGGGCTTCTTTTTGGGTGAGGAAAAGACTTCCTAGAGGCCCTGCTCACTACCACCCTGAGCCCCCCAAACCTTCCTGACACTGCCCTTACTGCCCAGAGCCCTGCATCATCACCTCTCTGGCATTTCAACTTTTTGAAAAGTTCAGAAATGGTAACCCTATAAAAGCAACCCCTACCCCAAAATGGTTGCTTACTTAGGATGAAAGAAAGTGATAGCTGGCAGATTGACAAATGAGGATGGAAAAAGGACAAGGGTAATAAATACTGTTGAAGTATAGAAATTTCCAGATGGGTAGCCATGTTAGTCTGTGTACAGCAAAAAGAACAACAGTCCTGTGGCACCTCATAGACTAACAGATTTCTTCAGGCACACGCTTTTGTGGTCTCCAACCCACTTTGTCAGATGTTGAAGCATACTATGTAGCAGCCTCAGCATGCAAACCTCATCTGGTTTCTACATGACAGCAAAAACAGGCCAAAAGGAAATGACTGTAGGATATTGCTTATAGTGGGTAGGTACTCTGTATGTCCATACACAAATTTGGGATTCCGTGAACCCCAAACTGCTGTGCTGTTTATCCAACAAGAATATTTTGGGTACTGAATGGAACAGACTTTTTTTTATGCACAAGGATACAAACCCTCACCCATTGCTGTTGATGATAGTTAACAGAAATACACCATGCAGCCCTGGGTTCTTCAGGAAAGAAGAGCCCTTAATTTTTTGAGATTAAAGCATCAAGCTTCTCATTTCTTATAAGAACATCTGGTTAAAGATGCTCTGTTTTTGTTATAGAGGAAAGGATTTGTGTTTTAAATAAATGCATGCTAATTAACTGTATTAGTATTATTATTCTTTGCATCTGAAATGGTCTGAGTTCAGCATGCGCTCACTACCCGAAGGATATTTTTAATATGGGGTTTTAAAAGCGGTAGTAGGAAAGAGTGGGTTTTCAAAAACAGTGAAGCAGTTTTGTTTGGAGCAATACAACAAGAACATAAACGTGATAGCTGTACCATGTTACTAATAGCTGGGTTGAATCATATTCTTTTCCTCTCTAATGGCATGCGTAATTGCTCTAGGTTTTCAGGCGTCCTTCACCCGCACTTATTTAGACTAGTGACTGATGCATTTCCATGGAAACCTGCACTGGGGGAAAAAAAATCTGTTGGTACAGTGTGGAACTAGAAAGATATGGGCTGTGATTTTAAATCCTACAACTTGTGTAAAATAACACATCCCTTGGTTGATGCTGGATTTTGTTTGTTGTTTTTTGGGGGTTTTTTCTTTCCAAAAGTAAGAATTACTGTGCGCATCATTATGGATTAAAAAATTAGGAGCTTTTTTCTCTTCTCTAATAAAAATCCTACACTTGGAACAACTTTTTTTATGTACAGCTGAAATAGTAAATTTTGAAATAATGTAGCCAACTGGATTGTGTTCGTTTCTTCATGAGGATGCAAAAGCACAACACGTTGAAATGAGATGGTTACACCTAGGTTAGAAACTATGATTGAGAACTCAAGATTCAAGAAGAAAGTTCATTTTGGAGGTATTGTGTAACTTTAATGAATAACTCTGTGTGTGGCTTTTGAATGACAACATTAGACTACAATATAGTGTACTGCTTGGAAAATATGGTGTGTTAAAATTTTTAAATTATAACTGGTGTGTTGCTAATGGTCATAATTCTGTACATTTATTAGTGTCAAACCTATGTTCTATTTCTTCTTAAAACTAAAATATATCTTGTATATTGAGAAATTAGAAAATAAAGTGAGAGGAAAAGGTACAAATTCAATTTTTTACTCTAAGATTTAGAAATATATGAAGGGCTTAATTTGAATTTTTTTTTAACAGCAGGTCATAGAATTTTAAAAGGAACTTGTCCTTATAATTAATGTTGGTCTAATTTTAGGGATGTGAAGGCAATTGCCTACCTTAATTAATTTAGAAATGTATTCTTTTATTCATTTCTTTCAAACTTAACCCAGTGCCGCCTTTAAACTGATCACTATGGTCTCATTAAATCAGGCTCAGTCTTAGTCAGGCTTTGTGTACATTTATCTGTACATTAGCCTGTAATGCTACGTGTTTGTACTTGTCACTTTTATAGGATAAATTGTCCATCAAAATAAAGTAGGTCATCTGATGAAGCTTGCAGAGTACCTCAGGTCCAGTACAAAGTAGGCTTTGTACTATCGAGTATATGTGTTTAAGGAACAACATTTCTTCCATAAGATGCCTTGCATTTCATGCAAGTTTGCAGAGTGATATACTGCTCTGTTAAAATAGCTCGGATTAAGTATTTACCTTGACATTAAAATTTGCATGTAACTTACAAGTTATCCTGTAGCAATGTCAATAAATATTAAGGCTGTCTGCAATCGCTTGGAATTACTTTCCCTATAAATATTGCTGCATCTAGATAGATATGTACCACCAAAAGTGACATTTGGACCCTGAAATAGCCAAGCACAAAAAGATGGGTGGGGGTTTGGCATTGACGGTCATGAGACTGAGTTAAGGCTCAAGTGTGAGTCATTTAACTGAATTTCATTGTTTGACTGTGTCCTGTAATTTGCTGTTGAAATATAGATTCTTGTTTGTGTTTTAAATGTCAAAAAAACATTTTCAAATGCATGTTTTTATCATGTTTTTAGGATATCCTGAAATGCATTTTGATGTATTGGCTACGGAAGGGATGCATGTGATCCAAATGTAGAAATTTTTTTCTCTTAAATATTTAGCTTTAGGTTCTGTAGTAACCTTAATCCCCTTTAATCTTCCTTCTCCTATCACAGACTTTCCACAACTCTGACTTGTCTTCCTTTTCAGTACACCTCAGTGCTTGACCTATGAGTTCTCTGTTCAGACCCAGCATAAAATATTTAAAATACTTTCAAGGCTTCCTGGTTTCATGCCCTGGAAAGCACCAAGCATAGCTGGTGGGGGAGTAGCAGTGCACTGCAAAGTTTGAACTGACCAGTTGCTGTAGATAAAACTGCTAGGCTTTTGTAAGGCTGCATTTTTCTGCTATGTGGTGTTTGGGTGGAGGATGGGTGAGATTAAAAAAGGACTGGGAGGAACCTTGAATCTTCCTCACATCCCTTGCTAATTTATACCCAATAGATGGTATCATCCTTTAATATTAAAAATATTTTAAAACTTTAGAATCACTGTTAGGTGTGTCAGAATTCAGAATGCGTTACTGATTCTTAAAATAAGGAGCAGGGATTTGTGATGATGCAGCTTCCAGTGAAGGAAGCGCATTTCTGTTGTCAGTTTTGGTAAAAATCCTCAAGAATTACTTTTGGTAGATGCTGTTGTGCATACAAAGGAGGCAGTTCATCTTTTTGTTTAGACTTAGAGATTTTCATCTCCCCCTCATTCTCACCTAGCCTAAGGAAATAAATTTCAACATTGTAATAGATGCTGAGAACTAATTATGTGCACAGTTTTACTTTAAAATCAAAAGCATTTGAAAATAACTCGAGGTTTCGAAAGACTTACTCCAGAGAAAACTTGAACGTTTTGTTTCTTTGTGCTTATAAAACCATGTAAGGTAGGATTCTTTTTTCCCCATGTTCTGCGGGCTAGATTTTGATCTCTGCCACCACTTGGTAAATGCAGAGTCTCTTTCTCACCCCCATTTCAAATGGAGTTACTCTGAATTTGCAACAGGTATAACTGAAATTAGGTACTGTCAGTACAATAGCTGTAATAATATTAAACAAAAATCCTATGCTGCAGTGGTTCTTAACCTTTTGTGGGTCATGACACACTTGGCAGCATATTGCAACTCTACAGGACACGCTAGCCCACTTCCTCTAGGCCAAATCCAGCCAAGTCCCTGACTCTCTGCAATGCTTACTGCTGTGTGGTGACACAGTAATGTGTCCTGATACAGTGGTTAAGAACCACTGCTCTAGCAAGTCACCATACCAGGCTTTTGCAGCTGAATTATAACTTATTGTGAAAGGGGTTTATAAAAACAGTACCACTAAAGTGTTGCTTGTCATGAGAGAGCAAATGCGTAAGCAGAAGCTGAGATGATTATATCTGGTCAGAATTTGAAGGATTTTTGCTGCTGCTGCTGATGCTAGCATCATCTTATCTTTCTTTAATCTCCTCTTTCTCATAACATCCCTAGCTGGAATAGGGCAAGTGGCACTTGCCTTTGTCATTCCCCAAACATGCTTGTCAGAAATGTTTTACAGTGATGCAGCTGGCACCTTCCTCCTTACTAGTGATGGAGTATATTAACTATATGTCATGTGGGTCTAGGCTGGCATGAAGCCTGAAATCCCACTGCTGAGCTTGATATCTGGGGGCGGGGAGAAACCAGCTGCAGCCAGCTTTGAGACTGGAATAATAATTAGAGAAACAGTGTTCAATTAAACAAATGAGACTGATGTTGGGTGTTCTTAGCAGTATTTTAAGAAACTAGAAAATATATCTTAACTCTCTGGAATGAATAAGTATATAAATAAATGCTGGAAGCTGTTCTAGATTGTTAGGACTGAATACTGTAAAGACTTGACTAGGTGAGTAAGTGCAGCTAGTGGGGGCCTGGAACTGTGGCATGAGGCTCTTGTCACCATGCTGGGGGAGCAGGGCAAGTGGCACTCGGGCTTGGCCTATGTTACATTTTTGATATGCATGCCAGGGGTTGCTGCCCCTGCTGTAGGGAATCAAACCCTAGTTATAAATAGTGGAAAATTTTGTGACTGTTTGGATTTATTCTTAAATCATTTTTACTTGACTGTATCTGCACTTTGTTTTGCACTCTGCAGATCTTCTAGGAAATGATCTTACCAGCAGGAACACTAAAAATAACAGCGTATGCTGACACCAGGTCTACACAGAAGTTACTGCACAGCATATATACTATGGTTCAAATCTGTATTGTAGCAGGGTCACTGGTGGTAATGTTCTATGTAGGAGATGCTAGAGGACAGTAAAACTACTAGACTGCAACCCACTTTGGGACTCTTCTTGCATTCTAGCAGTACCCACACCAAGTGCTACTGGATGCCAAGCTGGTGTACTCCAAATTTGTACAAAATAGCTTACTGCACAGCATCTTGCCATTAAGACCAACACTACAAGAGTGTTCTGGAATAGCTCCAGAAGACGAACTGTAAATTTTATAATAATGAGCATTAGTACCAGAAACATCTTCCAAACAACTGGAATAATATACTATATGAACTAGGTATCTAATCAAAATAGTTTGAGCATTGGATAGCTTATGTGCAAAACTTGATTCGTGAGCAATCGTCTTGCTACAGGTTCAAACTGTATTCTCACTGAATAATTTAGAAAATGAATACATTTGAGGAAGTTGCAATATGTTGACAGATTGCTCAGAACAGAGAGTGAAAACTAACCAAGATAAATTTCTTTACAAATGGCTCATCCAGGTGTCATAATTATATAAAATGCTTTAGCCAGAAGGTACTTGGGATTAAATTTTCACGTTGGGCCTGATCATATACATACAATGGGAGTTAAGTGCTGAGCACCTCACAGGATTAGGCTCTTGATGTGTTTTTGTGAGAGAAATTTTGCTTCTAATGCACTTTTTTTTGTTTAGTTTTGTTCCTCCCCCCCCCCCCCGGCATTAGCTGATATAACAGGGAGTCTGATAAAATTACAGTAAAGCAAGATTCTTCAAGTAGTGTCCTCACATGTTCTGCTCCAGGTGTGTCGGTGCACCCTGGATCTTCAATCAGAGATATGTCAGCAGACCCCTTGGGGTGGGGGGTGCACTGGAGGGAGCTCACGGCTTTGGCACTGTTTACAACCTGCATGATATCCCCCCACCAGTTTCTTCTTAACTGCTTCTGATCTGAGAGAGAGCTCTGAGCAGCCTGCAAATCTTTCCCTTCACTGTTATCTCTAGTTAGTTAGTTCTTCCCAGTTTTTTTAGTTGAATTCCCTGTCAATACTCACCTTCTGCCTTTAATGAAAAAGAAAAAAATAAAACACCCTGAAGAGTAAATACGCCAACTTCATCAGGCTTTAAATGCTGCGTCTCCTGTAAAGACACTATACCCGCCTCAGACAGGCGAGGGACATCTCCCTTATAAATGCCCACATTATAAAAATTTAAAATCAAGAGCCAGGAGGGACAGAGACATAAGGCTGAAACTGCTCCTCACGGAGGAATCTTCAAGACCTGCCTCGGATCCCAGCCAGTCTCCACATGTATTGGAGAGACTGTAGAAAAGGCATTCATCTGCCTCATCACCTATGACTACAAAAAAGAGCAAAACCAGTCACAAAGGAGCTGGTGCCAGAGGCAAAAGGATCCTCTGGTACACATACCCTGAGAAAGGGAGCCTGCCCTCCAAGCTCTGATACAGAACATGGGCAACACCCTATATATTGGACAAACAGGAAGATCGCTGCCTAAGAGGCTGAATGAGCACAGAGCTGGTATCGGAAATCAAAGAACAAAGAAACCAGTTGCTGAGCACTTCCATCTTCCTAATCACTCGGACTGATTTGTTAACGACTGTCGTTAAAGATGTAGCTGGGACATCAAGACTTCAAAGAGAAACAGCTGAACTTGAATTAATATGCAAGCTAAATTCTGTGAAAGAAGGACTTAATCGAGACTATGGGCTCTTTTCCCATTACAAAGGGTAATTTTGACTTCAGGCTTCCCATGGTATGAGCCTGAAAACTGCTATGATTTGTTGTTACTGTATGACCTGATCCTATGTTTTACACCCCCTTGAATTTAGTTATATTCCTTTCTGTAAGTTCACCCATCTTCGAATCATCTGAGGAAGTAGGATCTTCTCCCACGAAAGCTCATGCAAAAAATAAATCTGTTAGTCTTAAAGTGCCACATAACTGCTTGTTTTTTAACAAAGGCAGAAACAAATAGCTCCAGCCGGCACTGACATCGACAGTAGCCGCAGGTACGGCACATTCAATGCCACATCAGCCACAGCAACAATGATACTGGTACTGATCATGCCCCCAGTGGTGATGGGCATTCCATTTACAAGGCTGATACCAGCACCTGTTCTCCTGTCCCCAGCCCTGACCATGATGACTCTCATTGCAGCACCACAGCTGGTACCAGCAACAATCTCGGTGCTGCAACCCCATTTAAGTACACTGGAGGGAGCACAAGCATAAAAAACAGTTTCCAGAAGAGAAAGAAAACACATCATTGCCAACAGGGAGAAGAAACAATCATTCACTTCTTCCCTTGGCTCGTCACCTGGACAGTTCAGCTCAACATCTTTCTCCTCAGAAGAAGACCTGAGTTCTGAAGATACCATGTTTCCAACTCTAGAAACGGCACCTATAAAACAATGCTCTCAAATATCCTCTCAACCTCCTAATCCTGGATATTCATGCCCCCCTTCCCAGCACATAACTGTACCATATGGTGTACCATAGATGGGGTGGGGAAACTGGGCACAATATGGGGCACCACAAAGTATGCCCTCAGCATCCCAAGTGCCAATTCCTTTGCAGCCTTCTCTGACTTCAATGCCAGAACATCAACAATCTTCACTTCCAACTATTTCAACCACAATGGACAGCACAAGAACCTACATCAGCTATGCCAGATGAAACAATTGTAGTTGTTCCACATGCAGATGCTGATGACACTGGAATTCCAAGAACTCTTCAAAAGAGTCAGTAACAGTATGGACATTTCCTAACAAGAGACTTCAACATCTCAACATAAGCTTTACAGAATACTTCAGTCTTCCACCTCTACAAAGATTGCCATACCAATGGATGAAATAATAATGGAGCCAGTTAATCATATGTGGCAAACACTGGCTACTGCCACACCAACAAGCAAGAGAGCTGATTTAAAAAAAAAACAAAACAAAAAAAAAAACCTCATCACTCCAAAGGATGACAAGCTTCTTCTTACACACCCACAGCCTAATTTGCTCATAATAGATGCATATTTTCACATTACAATTCATCCAGCACACAGGAGGTTCCTACAATTTGTATTTCTGGACAACCATAACCAATACATGGTATTGCCATTTTGGTCTATGCACAGACCCGAGAGTGTTCTGAAAGTTGATGGCAGCAGTTACCACACATCTTCAAAAAGTGGGAATCACAATTTTTCTGTACCTCAACAATTGTTCTACTAAAGGCCCGATTGTGCCAGGCAGCTCATAACAGGAAAAAACTTTCACTCACTTACAATAAATTACAGGGAATCTTTCCTATCCCCTTCGCAGGAGATTCACTTCATAGGGGCTCAAATACACACACCTACAGAAAGATTTGAATCTCTAAAAACTCTGGTATGCACTGATTTTGCACGACTGTAGCTGCCCATGCATGCATGCAGCTGCTGGGACACAGGGGGACAAATAATCTGGTTCACTATGAAAGACTACACATGCAATCCATGCAAATGTAGTTCTTGAGAAACTACAAACTGCACAAACATCCAATTCATCATCTTTTGGTCAATCTCAAAACCCATAAAAGAGACACTGACCTGGTGGGCAAGTCAAGAAAACCTCTTACAGGGTGTTGTCTTCACCACTCAGAATCCACCTCTCTCCTTATGACCATGGACACCTCTGCAATAAGTTGGGGAGCTCATCTCTAAGAATTAACAACCCATGGCAAGTGGTCAGTACAGGAGAGAGTCCTCCACGTAAAACTACTAGAATTACGCATGGTTCAAAATGCATACTGTCAGTTCCTACTGACCATATCAGGAAAGACTGTGAAAATACGAATAGACAACATGGCATGCATGTATTATATTAACCGGCAGGAAGGGGCACTCTCCCAATCGATATGTGGGGAAGCAATAAAACTTTGGAATTGGTGCCTCTCCCATGAGGTACACTTATCGGCCATATACCTAACCTGGCAAGGACAATACCACAGCAGACTGTTTGTTTGAGCAGGATCTTCAAAGCAGCTCACTCGTGGGAAATCCAATGACAAAATTATCCATCAAGTATTCAAACATTGGGGTTATCCCACAATGGACCTCTTTGCGTTTTTTGTTTGTAGGTATGGCAAAAGATTCTTCTCAGGGGCAGGAATTGGAGACAGTTCAAAGGGAGATGTGTTCTTCCTCAGATGGGACCAGAGTCATCTGTATGCTTTCCCTCCAATACCCACAATTCCCAAGACCATTCAAAATAAGCCAAGATGAGGCCAAACTAATAATGATACCTCCAGCATGGCTGAGATAGACCTGGTACTCCTTCTACAGATGTCCAAGGAACCACCGATCACCCTTCCAGTGATCCTGGACCTCCAGTCGCAGAACAAAGGACAGACATTACGTACTCACTTAAACAGGCTGTACCCCACTGCATGGTTCCTCAATGGTTCATGATATAGAATGCTCAGATTTGGTTAGACATACCCTTCTGAACAGCAGAAAGCCTGCAATAGGGGATGCTTACTTACCTGCAGTATTGGCATAGATTTCCCTATTTGGTGCAATCAATGAGACACATCCCCTCACAGTTTCTATCCCCACTGTTCCTAATTACATGCTTCTATTAAAGGATTGAACTTATCAATCAACACCATCAGAGTACACCTAGCTGTACTACCTACTTTCCATGAACCCCTACAAACCTCATCTCTATTTGCTCACCCAGTCATCAAAAGATTTATGACTGGCATCCAGAACATGTACCCAGATGTTTGACCCCCGGTGGCACTATGGTTCTAGACAAACCATTGCCCAAAACACATTTCTTCATGGCAAAAAGGCCTGCAGCATATACCAAAAGCTAAAACGCTATATTATATGTTCTGTCATAGGAAGTAAAATAACCATTGTCATCTCTCCAGTCGCTTCCATCAACCAATCATCATCCTCAATTTTATCTGTCTGAATTTGAGATTGCTAGTGCTCATTCATACCTAAATCTCCTTCTACACAGAGTAATGTAATGGATTCTTCCAGTTCATTCAATGGAGACTCCAGCCTGCTAGGGTCATTATGGATTATGCTGGGTGGGTGGGTGGGTGTGTGTGTCACTCTCTCTTTTTTTTAACCAGATGGAATGCCTAAACCCACAAGAGGCAGCTCAGAAGCGAGAAATGGATTGCTGAAGGCCATCCTCTGTGGGTGCTCAGCAAATTAAGATCAAAGCCACTCAAAAGCAAACCTTTCTGCCCTTTGTGTGGTTTGCAAATGAATCAACACTAGTTTGCCTAAGACAGGAAGGGTGGGTTACTTACTAGTAACCATCCTTCTTAGAGATGGGCTGCTCACATACATTCAGTTATAGGTGTCTACATGCCACAGCACATGGTAGCTCAGAAAGTCTTCAGCCTATTAGGTCAGGGCATGCGGCCAAGGCCCCTTCTGCACCATGACTGTGGCTATATAGGTGACCCTGACCCTCCCAGTCCCATATACCTTTTGCCAAGTCTGTTTGTGGGAACAGTGGGAGGGGCCTGAATGTATGTGAGCAGTCCATCTCGAAGAAGGACGGTTACTGGTAAGTAACCCACCATTCTCCCTTGAGCGCTGTTCATATCATTCAGTTATAGGTGACTGCTAGTTGTACCCCTGGACAGTGGAAGCAGTTACAGTCTACCCGCATTGAGTACAGCTCTGCCTAGAGTGGTGGCATCTTTAGCCTGTTGGGCAATACTGTAGTGTGTCGTGAAAATGTGTATCAACAACCATTTAGCGGCCCTACAGATCTCTTGGATTGGGACCTTGGCAAGGAAGGCCATTGGGGATGCTTGAGCCCTGGTAGAGTGGGCTCTAACAATCTCAGGAAGTGGCGTGTTGGACCTTCCGTAGCAGTCTTTTTAATGCAACTCACAATCCATTTAGAGATACGCTGTGAGGATACTGGTAATCCTTCCTTATCTTCAGTGATGACCACAAATAGTTGGCGGGGGGGGGGTCCTGCAGAAGGGTCGGGTGTGCTCAATATAAGCTAGGAGCGCTCTCCTTACATCCAATGTATGCCACCTCCTCTGTTTCTGTGTAACCTGGGGGTCTGAGTAAAAAAAAAAAAAAAAAAAGGCAGGTAAATTTCCTGGTTAAGGTGGAAGGGGGTGGCCCCCTTAGGGAGGAAGGACGGATAGTGACATAGAACCTCGTATATGGAGGCTCCGAGGAGAGGGCTTTTAACTCTGAAACCCTTTTGGCAGAGGTGATAGCTACTAAGAAGGCCACCTTCCAGGACAGCCAGTCTTCTGGTCCTAAGTCCAAGGGTTCGTAGAGTGGCTCTGTCATTGCCCAAAGCATGACGTTCAGGTCCCAAGGCAGGGTGAGCCTAGGGGAAATGGGATGGGAGAAAACTGATTGCCCACCCACACTCTTATGGAGAGCTGAGATTGCTGCTAAATGGACTCTCAGGGAAGAAGGGGAGAGGCCCCTTTCCCTGAGATTTAGTAAGTAGTCAAGGATCAGGTGCATTTTAGCTGATGTGTGGTCTAAACCCTTGTCCCGAGCCCAAATGGAGAATCTCTTCTATTTGGCCGTGCACGTTGACCTGGTAGATGGTCTTCTGCTACCAACCAGGACCTTCTCTGCTCTGACAGGGTAAAGCCTCTCCTGGCCACTGAGCCAGAAAGCATCTAGGCCATTCGATGTAGGTGGTCTGGGTGTCAGAGGCACCCCCAAGTCCTGCGTCAGAAGGCCCACCCACGGTGGGAGGTGGAGCTGCATCTCTATGGAGGCTTGCTTTTGGTTCCAGCAAGGGATTGGAGGCGCAGCTCTCTATCCTTGCAAGTTCTCCTATTCAAGGACTGGCAGAAAGGGCAGCTCTCAGCGAGATGGGACTCACCCAAGCTTGCGAGACAGTTGTGTGGATCATCAAGCCGGAAGGCTTTGCAGCATCATAAGCACGATTTGAAACCAGGCATCTTAAATTTTGTAGTAGAAGACGGGCACTTGCTTACGCAAGTTTCTTGGCTGATCCGAAACTGCCGCTGAGGGCGGAAGAAGGAAGTGGGAGGGTCAGGGTCACGGTCACCTATATAGCTGCGGTTGTAGTGTAGAGGGGGCGTTGGCCGTGTGCCCTGACCTGACAGCCTAAGGCTGAAGACTTTCCGAGCTACAGTGCACTGCGGCACATAGATACCTATAACTGAATGATGTGAGCAGCGCTCGAAGGAAAAAGGTCTTTTGAGGAAACACTAACCATCTCAGAGACTTGTTCCAGCTTTGGTGTTTGCTTACTGGCATCTGTTTCTTCATAAGTAAAAGCATTCAGGTGAAGTTAAATAAATTAAAAAAAAAAAAAAACCTGGAAATTTTCATTAACATACAAGGAAAATGCTGTGAAATGTTTTGTTAGAAACCATCAAATTAATGCTGTATATTTGCTTTGTAATCTTTATTTTGAAACAAAGAACTTTAGAGAGAAACTAATGCTATAGCAGCTGCTTTTATGGAAAAGTGTTAGACCAGGGCAGGTCCGTCCATAGAGGCAACCTAGGTGGTCGCCTAGGGTACCAACCAGTAGGAGGTGCCAAGGGCTGGGCTTGGGGCTGGGGCTAGAGCTGGGTCCAGCAGGCCTCCCGCCCTGCTCTGCCGGCATCGGGCGGGTATCCTGCCCCAGCTGGGGCAGCAGTGGCGGTGCTGCAATTTGGCCCAGAAGCCTGTGCAGTGCCCCCCCCCCAACTTGGCCAGCCATGTAGGAGGGGAACCAAAATCACAAGCACCTAGGACGCTGTAAAACCCTGCGCCAGCTTTTTGTTAGACAGATATATTAACTTACTTTGTTTGTCTTCCAGTTAGAGCTGATTGAAACTTTCTCAATCTTTTTTCAGTTAGAAAATACCACCAATTAGTTGAAAACTGGTTTCCATGAAAAGTTTTATCCGTTTTGACAAAACTTCCATTGACAAGGTTGTGCAGGTCCCAGATGATGATCTTGCAGAGAGACTGAGCCACAGAATAGCCTGGTGGTTTGGGCCCTCACTAATTTAGAGCAAGGAATTGAATCCAAGTGTTCCATATCTTAGATGAGTGCCTGAGCCCACCAAGATTTCTGGGGAAGGATGTAGGGTGTCAGTCTCCATTCTCTCTCTAGAAATTGAGTGCCTTAATCACCAGATTATTCTGGGAAGAATGTGAGGAAAAGGGTCTCTAGTTGTTCAACTAAAATTTGAAAGGTCTCTGTTTATTGTCTTTTACAAGCAATTTTTAGAATCTGAAATCTTCACGTGACAGGAAAGTTGTGTCCTGTCCAACTCTTCTTCCAAAGCACCTAGTGCCCCTGCTAGTTTCTGGTTAACAACTGGGACTGTAATATATTGTGCAATGTTAGTGGTGCCTGGATCAGAGGTGGGAAGTCACTGTAATATACCATTATTCCAGACTGATGATGCTCTCTTCGTGCATCTGCTTTATGTGATCTGGGAACGTGTGTGTGTGTGACAAGTTTCCTTTGTGAACAAGCTCATTCACTACATATCCTCTGTGAGTAAGTGAATTCACTAGATTACTAGTAATCTTTGGGCTAATAATCATCATCTAGACCAGGGGTGGGCAAAATGTGGCCTGTGGACCAAATTTGGCCCGTCAGAGGTTGCCATCTGGCCTGCCCATCCCTGGCCATCCCCTCCCACTCGGCTGCTGCTGTGCTACCCCCTTACATCCCCCAACCCCTCTCCCGTCCAGTGCTGCACCACTCCCTTCTGCCTCACCCACTGGAGCAGTGCTGTGTCACTGAGGGGCTGGAACTGGGGCTGCACTGCCCCCCATCCAGCACTGCACCATGCCGCTCCTAGTGCTGGGGCTGCACTGCTCTCTATGCTCTTCCCATCAGCTTTCCAGGCCCCCTCCCCCCCCCATTCCCTACTCCCCCACCAGCTCTCCTCTCCACACCACTGCCCATGCTAGCTCCCCACCAGCCCACCTGCAAATCTTATTGCCCACTCTCATCGAGGCTGTACTACTGTTAATCTCTTTATTTAAAATCTAGTCACAGCAGAACCAGGAAACCGCAGCCCTGGCAATGCAGTTTTATTTCAACAAGCATTTTGCTTATTTCTAAAGGAAAAAAAACCTTCAAATACCTTCAAAAATATTGTAATTTTCTGTCTAAAGAAGAACTCATCTTTAGGCTGTGAGACCTCATGAACGGTAAACCCCAAGATTTCAATAAAATAAAAATAATCTGTTTAGAATTAAGCACTGGTCTCTTTTTTTTTTTTTTTTTTTTAAGGATTTTGCAGCAATCAACAAAGCCTACTTCTAATTTTGTATAAAAAGAAATTACATAGTTCCCAAGCTCTTACTATCCTGACAACCTTTCTCAGTAATCATAGTGAATCTTCCCCAAAAAGGAGGTTACAATGCTATTTCTTCAAATTTACACAGAAAAATATTCAAGATAATCCTTGTTTCTTCTGATGTTAGCCATCACCTCACATACTACCTGAATACAGGTTTTGGTTCCTAAATAGCAAAACTTGAGGGTACCAATTTAGTTTGTCCTAGGTTAACTTGCCTCTATTTGGGTGCAGGGGGGGCAGAACCTCCATATAAAACTTATTTATTTTAGCCTCAGATCTGCACCTAATACTGTGCTGGGGAAAAAGGAAAGTTCTGCTTATCAAGACCACAGAGTGGAAAAATGTCATCCTGCAGTGCAAAGAAGGAGTTTTTTGTGGTACGTTTAAAGACTAACATCTGTTTCTTGCATGAGCTTTTGTGGACACAATCTTACTTCATCAGATGCCTGAAGTGGAAAATACATCATGTAAGCTGTAAACTTATAGATACCACTATTTAAAGAGGGAAGCTAGCATTCTATCCTTCTAAATCTGCTTAAATTAAGTATGTCATCTGCCCTTCTCTGTATCCATTTGCAGCTTGCATGCTATATTTTCCACTTCCTTCATCTGAAATGGGATTGTGTCTATAAAAGGTCATGTGATAAATAAATTTGTTAGTCTTTAAAAATACAACAGAACTCCCTGTTTTGTTTTGCTAAACTAACACGGCTACCCCTCTGGAACTTATTATCCTGCAATGTTCATGTAATTAGTTGATTTGAAGACATTGAGGAAGAAATGAATGATCAGACCTTTGAGGCATTTAGGAACAAATACAGCCCTTGGGTGTGAGCCTCTCTAATGCTTACTCTACACTCAAAAGTTTTGCTGCTTATGATATCACAATAACCCTGATAGTGTTACCATGGCTTAAATGGACATAAAAATGCTTTTTCCCGGTATGGCTTTTATTAGTTCCCTAAGTAAAATAAGCTATACAGGCAAAAGCACTTTGATGATGATTTCTCTACACCAGGATTTCTCTGTTTAGAAGTGTTGTAAAAATCGTACCCCAAATTAATGTTCTTACATTAGCAAAAGCTTCCACTGTAGGCCTAGCCAAAAGCCTAAAAAGCCATAAGTCGGTAGAGAACTGTGAGGCATGACTTCTGGCTCTTCTTGAATCTGCTAGCTATCTCTACCCCACCCCACCCCCTGGTTCAACATAGCAGGTGCAACGCTGCTTTAGCCAGAATTATACCTATTTAGTAATGTTTTTCCTTTCGGTCTAAGAAGGTGTCATGTATATGCTGTTTGGAAACAGAAAAAAAAATACTGTGTATTATGCCATGAAGTACCTCTAGAGTTAACTTCTGGTTTCAGTAGGAAAAGCTTGTGCTTTCTGTACAAATCCTGTGCTCCCTGTACAAACTGTTCCCACCCTCTGCATGTTGTACTGAGTCCTTTGTACTAGGAACAACAACAATGCAGTCCACATCCCCTGACTTTGAAGAACCACCTTTAATTGTTCTTCCTTTTGGGACAGTAGATGATTTCTTCACAAAAGGCTTTATTCTGGCAGTGAGAACCAAAAGTAGGGATTGAAGGCATGCACTACGCATTTCCTCTGCCAGTTATTTACTTTGACAGATTCTGCACGGTGCCAGGTCAGAATCTGGCCCACAGTATGAAACATCCTGTGATTACATAGCGCGCACACAAAAATGCCCCAGGTACTAATGTGAGGGGAGAAAATGTGCCTAATGGGGTGACATTAGTCTACTGCATTTATTGTGGCCCGCTAAATCAGCAGAGAAAGATTGTAACTCCTGAGTCGAGATTTCAGATGACTGCATTAATTTGACTTGTGTAGTTTGGGAAACACTTGATGTAGAGCTATCTCCCCCCCCTCCCCCCACTCTAAATTAGTTTAGCATATAACCAAGTCCTGAGAATCTCTCTTGCATGGTGACGCTTGTAATCATAAATTGAATAGCATAGTAATACAACCAGACTATACAGATAACATGCATTGATTAATGGAGATAAAGCATGTATTATTTTGTGTTGTCTCTAATATCACAAAGAGATGAAATCGTCTAATATTTGCTTTCTTTGTGCATCATATGCACATGTCTACCACTCTAAACTCTGCCCACAACTTTGGCAAGCAGTCTGACAACATATCCAATCAAAGATCAGCCCACAGCAGTTTCCAAGGTAACCAACACACAGCTGTTGAAATGCAATGCTAACAGCAGAAGGGGGAAGAAAGGGAAACGCTGCAGGTTTTTTACTATCTTTTATTTATACGCAAATGATTTAAAATAGAGAGAGAATCTATTAAAAATATAAAACTGTAATAGGCCAGCTTAGGCATTGGCTGCTCTTTGTTGTCACAGGGACATCTCAGTTAAGAGCTAATATCATTCTTTGCTCCCTAGGCAAACACTGCTGTGAGTAATAGGACTGCATCTTCAGAGTATGGAAGTGGGTAGAGAGGCAGCTTCTGGCCCAAAGATCAGGCAAGCATAGTGGGGATCTGCAAGGAAGCCACATCCACTGACACCCAGCGGCAGAACTGGCTTTCATCGGATGGGAAGTGGGACAAAATTCAGACCACACACCTTCACAATGAATGCCTTTTCTCCCTCCTCCTTCCCCCAGTAAACCTGTAGGATGTTAGTGTGATGTCACTATCATTTGACTTTATACTGCAATGTAGCCTGAGTATCTATCTGCTTTCAGCAGTAAATATCCTCATTACTAAATATGGGCTAAATTAATCTAAATTTGTACCATATCTATCCCATGTCATCAGTAACTCATTTCTAGTGCAATTCCATGGGCTTCAACGGACAATAGACTAGGGATAAATTAGTCAGGTTTTATTCTACATGGGCTGCTGTTACTGCCTTTATCACCATAGTGTCTGAAGCACCTTCTGGAAGTGCACTACATGACATGAATAACATCTGTTGTGTCTTTTTAGGTTTGGTTTTTTCCTCCCTATCATGCCTCCTCCCTATCATGCACAAAATAAAAATGATAGACAGCTTGCAGGAGTAGCTGAACAATGTCATCTCCCTTACTCTGCATTTCACCTTTTCCTCTCACCTGCTTTGGATATGTTAATAGAAAAGAGATTTTGTGCTGTAGAAAATAGTTTTCCACAGCATTATCTGATTCCTTAATTGATTCAACAATAGTTCTGAGAACTCCTGAACATTTCTGGTTTTGTCCTGTTTTCACATTCACTCTATAAAACTGACTACTGAAAAGGCTTATGACATTGTAAATGGGATCTAGGGATAGAGTTCCCATGACTTCTCTCTACCTTTACCTTTCTATTATAACTAGGGTTTCCATGATATTCAGTTTGATTTCCAAAAGAAATCAGCTCATTATCATAAAGGCTATGGCAAGGATCCTGGGCCAGGCTGGTGGCAGTGGCAGGCACCTGAGGTGGGATCGGGCCCGCATGCAACTTCAAGCCATTAGATCGTGTTATGATGTTCTCTGCTAGCTGAAGAACCTATTAATAAATATTTACTCTCCATGTAGATATTCAGGTTGTAATCAAGTCACCTGTTAAAGCCTCTTCGTTTAAACCAAATAGGCTGAGCTTTTTGAGTATCACTGTAAAGCATGTTTCTAAAGCTTTAATAATTTTCGTGGGCATAATATTTTAGCAGCAGTCACACCAATACCAGATAGAGATGTAAATCATTAAATGGCATAAGGCCAAGAATTGATCCGACCCGAGCCCCACTGTAAACACACCCACTCGACTCTCCATTTACAATTACATTTAGAGACCTGCAGTTGAGCCAGTTTTTAATCCATTTCATGTGTGCATGTTAAGTTTTATAAAGTTCTGGATTTTTAATCAAAATATTTTATGGTACCAAATAAGGTGCCTTACAGAGATGTAACTATATTACACCAATGCGATTACTTTTACCAAACAAATGTGTTCTCATAAAAACTTTACCCTTTCATTCTTTAGTCAGTGTCTTTCATCAGCCCCTCCATTATCTTGTCCAGGTTTGATGGCAAATTGACAGGTCATCCCATTTAATTTTTTTAAATGTTGATGCAACATTACCTTTCTTCTAGTCTTCTGCAACTTCTGCAGTGCTCCAAAACTTAATGAAAACCTATAATGATGGTCCAGCAAGCTTCTCAGCCAGCTCTTTGAGAACTCTTGGGTATAAGCCAGACCTGCTAACTTTAAAAATGTCTAATGTTAGTATCTGTTCTGCAGTATCCTCCTGAGATACCAATGAAGTGGTGTTCACATATGATGTGACTACTTTGTTTTTCCAAATACAGAATGAAAATATTTATTGAACTACTGTACTTCCTGCATCATTATTGATAATTCTACCATTTCCATCTAGTAATGGACCAATGCCATTTTTAGGTTTCTTTTTGTTCCTGGTACCCTTAAACTCCTAATTGATGATAAGTTTTGCTGTACATCTTCAAAGAACTACTACAGATCACTCTATGCATGGTGTTAAATTTAAACCTTCATTTAAACTTATCACTGTTAAACCACTGTTTTATGTGATAAGAAGGTCTGAAAAAGTGGAAGGGGGACTTATATGAAAAGAGAGTTTGAGACTGCCATCCACGTCCCTAGGTTTTATACATTTTTCACAAAAATGTTTCCCAAGCTGTAACATGGCTGGCTGACTTTTTTCAAAAGGCTTTTTGGCACGTGTGTTCCTATGCTTCATCCCCTTTGAGGCTTTTTTTTTTTGTATTACAACAGTATTGTCATTTTTATGGATGACAAAGGTATACAGTCCACACCAGTGTGTGGGGAGGGGGGTATGGAGTCATTTGCTTGCTTGTGAGGGATGAGAACACATGCATCTTTTCCCTGTGCCCCATTTTCTTATTGCTAGTTATGAATTATTCATATAATTTTGATTTTGGTGCCAAAGTCCAAAATTACTATTTTTCCATCTGTATTATTTTTTACTGCTACTACTGAAAAGGTTATTGATATTTTTAATCCAGTCTGGGGAGGGGGGGGAACAAATTTAATATTTGTTGTTAGGAGTTTCCAGGTGATGATGTGAACAGCTTTGTCAAGTAACTTGCAACATCTGATCTTTCTGAGTAAGGGGAACTTATCAGTGAAATAAGCAAGGAGGAATTGGCATGCAAGGAAAAAGTGTGTGTGTGTGTGTGTGTGTGAGAGAGAGAGAGAGAGAGAGAGAGAGAGAGAGAGGTGGAATATCTATATTTTTGATTGATCACAAAATTAACATTTTTTCTCATCTCAACCACTTGATAACATACAAAACTCTTTTGAGATACTCCTTGTAGTTTGTATTTGATATAAAACAGAATATCATCTGTGTTCAGGTTATAAATGAGAAGAGCACTAAATTGCTTTCCTCCTGAAAGTATAAAAGTATTAAATATTTATTTTCTATATTTTTGCAGAAACTCGAACAGATAGAACGAAGAAATTGTTTAGACACTACACAGTGGGATCATATGACAGCTTTGATGCTTCAAGGTAAGATGTCTTCCTTTCAGCTAGCAATATCCTTATTACAGTCTTGTTCATGTTTTAAAAAAAAAAATCCATTTTTTTTTTTTTTTGGTAAAAGCTGATGTAATTCCACATGTTGTCCAGGTATGAATTGGGTCTTCAAAACTTAGTCAGAGCAACTCAAGCTACTTAATGTGTTTATTGAGCAGAATTCAGTTTAAATGTAAACTGGGAGGTTTTTTTGGCCTGCTGTTTCTGCCAAGTTTCCATATTTGTTAAAATAGAGTCCCCCTTCCACACACATCAGGAGCTTGACCAACTTCCAGCAGGTTGGCTGATCTTGCAGCACAGAAAACCAATCTTACTTTTTACAATAGCACTGGGAAAATAATGGTGACACTTTGAAAATATTTAGTTTCCCCATTGGAGTGCTGTAAGATGAGGTAATTCAGTGTAGACCTAGCTTTGTGCAGTAAGTATATGATACCCAACTTTCTCATCCTTGTCCTGAGGATTAGTGGATAATTTTGCAGTTCTTGATGAAGCTAGTTACATGACTGTTTGTTTGTTTTTTGTTTTCATTGCTAAAGAGACTTCCATACACCAAGGTCCCATCCTGCTCTGCCGCAGCACGCACCCACTGCTGAAACGGCAGTGGGATTACTGGTATTCCATTGCCCATTAGTGTAAACATTTGCCACTCCTGAGTATTATAGAGTTGTACTTTGAAAGGGTTTTGCCATATAAAAAATGGCATTATAGCATGTTGACATCACGGTGAATAAGCAAGTGTGCTGACTGACCACTCCTGCCCTACCCAGTTCATTGATGTTGCAGTTTACTATAGCTGATATGCGTCAAGCTACAGAACAGCACTTCCAAATCAAATCAAATCAAATCAGTGGTGCCAAATCAAATCATAGGGCTGGAAGGGACCTCGTGAGATCATCGAGTCCAACCCCCTGGGAATTGAACCCAGGACCTTCTGCATGTTAAGCAGAGGTGTTAGCCACTACACACTACCCTGTGACTTATTTGGGAGAGGAATGTGTCTGACCCTCACATAGCAATTCTCTGAGCAGGGCTGTTATTGGGGCATTTTACAGGGACTAGAATTGTATTATTGTGATTGTAAAGACGGGCAGGCTATGTAGGCTAGGAAGGACTTTATAATCTGTACACAGTGATCCTTTATTGCTCTGTGATGGGGCTGTTTCAGCTATAAGGGAAGGAGCCATTCTGGTAATATCAGGAGCTATAGCCACACTGCTATACAACATTGGGTTTTCTTAGAGCTTGTGCATGCTTACATTTTATGGAAAAAAGGCTATACAAATGGCATCAATGTTGTCTGTAATCCGTGGCTGCAAAAGGAGGAGGCCATATTAAAAACTGGCAGGTGATGTAGACAATTTTTGCCTAGGCCCAATAGCTTTAGTTTTCAAGGTAGGGGGGCTCCACAGGTAAATGAATAATTAAAAATAGAAATGCCAAATGAGTACAGTTGTGTGATTTTAATATATTCTTGACGATAGCATTGTTGCTAATGAGCTGTTTACAGATTTGTACCTTGCTTTGACACGCCCTATATCATTAATCTTGGCACTGTTGTTACCCAAAGAAGCCTAAGGCCTTGGCCAATACCCTAAGGGCTCAAGTTGCGGAGTTAACTTAGGTATCCCCAGCCTTACCATAGCAAGGGCTCTGGGTTTCCTATGGGGCTCAGGGGAAAAAATCGGGTCAATTTTAAGTACTTATGGGGCTTGAGGCTTTCTGGGTTGTGCAGGATCTTTTCCAGGTGAAAGATCCTTACACAACTGTGCTTGAAACTAGAGCCCTGCAAATCTGCAGATATCCGCCTTGTATCCGCATCCTCGGATACAACACGGATATCCGCGGACCATTTCTTGCGGATGCAGGTCGGATATGGATCCACTTATTTGTATCCGCACAGAGCTCTACTTGAAACATCCATGTGTTAGCTACAGACACAGAATACACGTGCCAACCAAGTTTCTTAACGTTCATCACTCTCAGTATATAGACAAACTTCACCTGAAGTCCAGTCAGAATCTACTCATCTGGGAGTTGCTGGTGATGTCTTTGCACATCATGGTCATGCAGAGCTCTGGCAGCTTGATGTTGAACTGCATTCTGGCAATAGCTCTCCCAAAGAGCATTGGTCTTCATTTGCGTTGTAGAGCTAAAACTAACTATCTTCTTTAACTTTAATAAATTTAGTGCATTATTAAATATGCCAAGGTAACAAGTAATCAATCACACGCTGGCACCTAGGTTTTGTCCTCCCTGTTCAAGTCTGTCTTTTCTTTTCTCTTTTTTTTTTTCTTGTGCCCATATTGTAATTAATTTAAAGAGGATCTGCATTAGTTCAATATATTTTACCCTTGGCTGGGTCTTTCTATATTCTCCCTAAACTTCCCAGGGTCAAGGTATCTCTACTTGACCACTATATGTTATAACTTGTTAAAGGTATTCCTGAGGCAGGGGTGTAGTATACCATCAATGGAGCATTGTTTTCCCCCCTGATTTTATTGGTGTAATTGCAGAGTTTCACCCAAGGCTGGTTTAATGTGAAGGTGAGTTAAGTCCCACACCTACATTGTAAGAGAAGACTATAGCACAATGAGTAGTTATTTTCATGTATTTGCTGCTTTACTGAAGTTTTTGCTTTTATAAGATAAGTGGGTTGTTGTGGAGGACAAGATTGAACCTAAAGAACTACTGATTTAACTCCTGCATTGGTGCTTTTTTTGAAGGTGACTGGGTTCTCACTTCTGTCCCTTTGTTTCTTTAACACCCTACGGGGGGGATCCCCTCTTTCTTTTTAAATGGGGGGGGGGACCTGAGCAAAAGCTAATGTGTAATTTAAGCATTCATAGCATTCGTATTAATAGGCTTATTCACATGTGCCAGACATCCTGTATGTGGCATTCTTCATTTTAGACTGATGAAGTTTAGTAAAGCACATATTTTTTTGATTCATTTAAACCTCTTATCAACTATGAAGTATAGGCCAGGTATCCATTATGCCTTAACAGATACATCCCCCCCTCCTCTATACTATGACTGATTAATGTGCAGAAAGTTCATGTTGCTATGTCTGCCAATCCAAATCTTCCTCAAATGATGATTTATAAAATGTGACAAGTGATTTTTTTCATGTGAGGTTAAACAGGTGTACCCCATTCACTCTGCTGTAGTGATAGCATAACACTTCTGTTAGCTACCCACTGTGTCTTATTCTATGTTGTCACACTTGGAATTTTAGATTTTTAAGTGATGCAGATGCTTGGATTACCGTGCTTGTGGGATTATTTTAACTTTACATTACAGCCCATGTAGATTGAGGGATCCTTTCTATGATCTTGAGCTTTAATTTATCTGTGACTGCACACAGTGTAAAACTTTTCACTTGTATTAAGTGAGTGCTACAAGAAATACTTAACTTTAGACAAAACTAATTCTTTGTCTACATAGCAATTAAACACCTACAGCTGGCCCTTGTCAGCTGATTCAGGATTGCACAGCTCAGGCAAAGGAGCTGTTGAATTGCTTTGTGTGCATTCAAGCTCAAGCTGGAGCCCACGTTCTGGGACCCTTCTCCCTTCAAGCCCCTTCACCCAAGCCTCATGAGTCTGAGTCAGATGATGTGGGCCAGCCACAGGGGTTTAATTGAAATATAGATACACCGTTTTAGCCTTCCAAAATTACAATAGTAATGTTTGTAAGACTATTGTGGGCCACTTAAATAGGCCGCAATCAAATATTTTTAGCTCTCTCATAAAGTTGTATTTTTGTTTAGTTGATTTCCTTCAAGCTGACACAAACAAAGTAGAGATCTTATGAGGTTCAACAAGAAAAGCGTGGAAAAATCCCATGTGCTGCTACAGGCTTGGGACCAATTAAAAAAAAAGAGAGTCATGTAGCACTTTAAGACTAACAGATTTATTTTTTGCATCTTTTAGTCTTAAAGTGCCACGCGACTCCTTGGGCTTTTTTGCTGGACTAGACTAACATGGCTATCCTTTTGGAAATTGACAAGATGGGGACCAATTGGCTAAGTAGCAGCAAGGACCTGGGCATTATGGTGGATGGGAAGCTAGATATGAGTCAACAAAGTGCTCTTGTTGCCAAAAAGGCCAATGGTGTATTGGGGTGCATCAGTAGGGGAGTTGCCAGCAGATCAAGGGATATGATTATTCTCCTCTATTCAGCTCTCGTTAGGCCACATCCAGATTACTATGTCCAGTTTTGGGCTCTGCACAACAGAAGGGATGTGGACAAATTAGAGCCCAGTGGAGGGCAGCTAAAACAGTTAGGGGGTTGGTACACATGACTTACAAGGAGAGACTGAAGGAACTAGGCTTATTTAACTTGCTGAAGAGAAGACTCAGGGGGGATTTGATAGCAACCTTCAACTACTTGAAGGGGTGCTCCAAAGAAGAGGGACCTAGGCTGTTCTCTGTTAATACTGAGTACGAAACAAGGAGGAATAGTTTCAGGCTGCAGCTGGGACAGTCGAGGTTGGATATTGGGAAAAACTTTCTCACTAGGATGGTGATGAAGCACTGGAATGGGTTACCTAGGGTGGTGGTGGAATCTCCATCTTTGAAGACATGTAAGGCCAGGCTGGACAAAACCCTGGCTGTGATGATTTAGTGGGAGTGGTCCTGCTTTTAGCAGGGGGTTGGACTAGATGACCTCATGAGGTCACTTCTAACCCTTTGACTCTGTGATAGGAGAAAAGGGACAAAGGAAAAGAGATTCTCTGTTGCAAGCAGGTGTAAGTGGATGAGTATAGAGTTGGTTCATCCAGTGGAAGCTGGCCTTGGCAAGCAGGAATAAACAGCCTTATTCCCAGATGTTAAGGTCTTACTGAAGTCTGAGGAGATGGAAGCAAAAATTTTGCCTGTGTTTCACAGGCAAAATTTCCCCTTCTCTTCTCTTCTAACAGCGGTGGGATTGGCAAAGGAAGCGTCAGACAAATTGGCAGGGACCACATCCAAGATAATTAAGGTGCATTGTCAAAACCCAAGAAATATCATGTCTGAGACTGTCTGATGCCCTTTACACCTGTCACTTAAGTCTGAAAGTAAGGAAGAGAAAAGGGACAGGCCCCCAGCTTACAAGTAAGTCCCTGGAGCAGGGATGTCAAACTCATTTGCTATGGCAGGTCAGGTTTGGCATAAATGTACTTCAAGTGGGCCGTACATACCACAAACAGAAATACTAGAGCGCTCCCACAGCATTGCAGAGCATTGTGTCTACAAAACTGTGCTCTAAGATACCTCTGTCTGCCTGTGTGTTCTTAGAGAGTGCAGAAGTGCATACTCAGCTCACCGTGATGTTACGAGACCTGACTCTCTCTCTCTCTCTCTTGCGGCATCATGGGGCGCTGGGTACACAAGACCACGCACTCCCTGTGTTAGGGAGAGAGTGTGGTCCTGTGGAGTGCAGTCATGGGCTGGATGGAAGAGGTTGGCCACATATTTGACACTCCTGCCCTAGGGTTTTAGTGAGCTCTTAATTAATGAAAGATTTTGAAAGTCCTTTTCCAAAGGTACACCTGGGCTCCACTCCCTGCTCTGGTGACTCTTCAAGCATTACAGACTTCTGATGCTTAACTTCTTCCCTGATTTCATTATTAAAATTTTGTTTAGTGCTATTAGACAACCTAGTTAAGCCATATAAACTGATAGGTGTAGTAGAGTATTGCCTCATTGCAAAAAAAACAAAAATTTCTTCGTGACATCTGAGACTATTTTGGCCTCTGCGGGTTTGTCCTCACTACCACACTATGTTGATCTAAGTTACGTTACGTAACAAATGCAGCTTAAGTTGACGTACTTTTAATGGCACTGAAAGTCAATCTACATAGCTTCAGCTGGTTGTTTAGGTGGGTACAGAGGTTGAAGGGAGAGTGCTTTCTCATTGATTTAGTAAGTCTTCATGAGGCCTACTTAATCAATGTGACTGCTACTGATGGCTGGAAGGGCCTATTACAAATTTTGAGGATTTATACTTGTAGAAAGATTCACGGTTAATTAACTACTTGGGCATACCTGTATAAATGGTCTGAAAAGTTTAGAATTCAACAGATATTACATGTACTACTTTGTTCTGTGTGGTGCTGGGAATCAATATCATGTGTGCTAGTTTGAAAAACTCCAAGTGTCAGTGGTTTCCCTTCATATGCTCATGCCAGAATTTAATGATTGATCATCATGTACTCAGATACATCAGAGGAATGGGCAAGAGAGAGTTAGCAGAAGTAATAATAAGGAAATTTTAGATCTTATCAAATGCCTTGAGGTGGGGGGCAGTTCTTTAAGTAGTTAGGCGTGGTTATGAGTTGTAAATTGTTTCACTTGTTTAGAATATATTAGTCTGATTTTTAAGAAAAGTTTTTTGTTTAGATTATAAATTATACAGCCTTAGAAACTGCATTATAGAGTACCCTCCTTGTTGAGGATTACTGATCTGCTCCACAGATAGCTGAAAAGTTGTGAGACTTCCCTTGACTTGTAGCACTTAAAGACTAACAGATTTATTTATTGCATTTATTATTCCTTGTTTGTTTTGCTGAACTACACTAACACGGCTGCCCTTTTGGAACTTCACTTGACTTGTCACTCATCCTTCACTGAGTGTGACAGAATGGCAGCATATCAGTCATGTTATTGAAATAGCTCTTGCTTCAGATGAATTCAAGTGGATTATACCTTTTTGGTCTGAATTTTGAGAGCTATAATTAGTGGTGTTTTTTTTTTTTTTTTAATTTGGAACTGTCAGAATGTGATTTCTTGGAGTACTAGATGCACTAATTTGAATTATAATATGAAGATGTCATATTTGATCAATTTAAAGATCTAAAATTTAATTCTAGAAATGTGCTATATGGTATTTTATTGTGTATAGTATTCTCATGAAATGATTGAGAGACTAGGATTAGATGACGATTTAGTTCAGGGCCCACAACATATACTAAAACTGTTGGGAAACAGCTTTAATTAGGGTCAACAACCAAAACTTTGGCATTTAGGCTTGGAGCAGATAAAAATCCATAGTTGCTTGTATGGACGCGTGCGTCTTCCAGAGTGTCTGTGCTATGAGGTTAGTGGTTCTTTAAGTATCTCTGAAAACCTATGGAAGGTCTTTCCATCTAAATATTTCAGACTTGGGTGATTCAAACAGTCTAAACATTTCACACTCATTGCTGTTCCCAGTGATACCAATGGAGTTCTGCCGTTCCCGTCAGTGAAACTGGAAGCATGCTTTTGGGAACCTCCGCTATGAGCCAGAAAATTGCTAGGTATATATGGGTAGTATCTTCAACCAGTGCCACTTAAAGTAGCTTTTACATGGTTGTGTAATAAAATTATTTAAAAGAACTAGAACTCTTCAGACAGCTGGGATTTTTTAAATGGCTTTGAAAGGTCTAGAACGTCTTCTAAATAAAATTCTTTCTCCAATTTATGATGGCCTAATTGATATTTTGGTTTGGTAATTCTGTAGAAGCCTGATATATTCTTATTATTTTCTGATACTTGATTATTTTAAGTATTTCTTAGGTAAATCTAACTTCCTGGAATTGACTTCTATCACCGAGAAAATTGGATAGAGTGTAGGTAATATGTGCATGTTGCAACTGTTCCCATGGGTCGCAACCCCGACTTGCAATATCTGGTGATATTTGGTATTCAGTTCATTGTAAGACATGACAGATTTTTTTTTCATGTTATCCATCGTAGTCTAGAGATAAGAGCTGTGAATTTTGAATACTTATGAATTTTCCTCTATTCTGTAGCAATGAAGATTTGTTTCAATAGGGGTTATAACTATCAACGTGTTTTATGCAGGTCACTTTGATGGCCTTCACAGATGATTTTTTTTTTCTGGCATTCTTCTTGTGCTAAGAAAGTATCTGTCTTGCTTCCTTCAGACTTTGTGTAACATGGAGAAAGCAGGAACTGTACGATTGCTTTGTTCCAGACATTTGACATAGCTGTTTGTCTAGCTGAGCAAGGAGGGTCTAATACAGTAGTAGAAAAGGAAGCCCTCTGGTTAAATGAATAATGTATCATGGTGGTTTCAGTAGCAGTTGCCTTTGAAAAAAACAGTGCTTTAATAGCCAAATTGAATTCTCAATCACTTTCTCAGCAAGATGTGAAACACATTCCTAAATAAATAGGACAACAAAATCATTCCAATTTTTTTAAAACTAAGAACCTTTTCCAGTTGGCTAAGCAGTTAAAACACACACTCACTTTCTTAGGTTTCCTCATCACCTGATGTCCAGCTACTTGTTGGAAAAATGAAGATGACCTCACCCCAGCATTCACTTGATATGCCTGTGCTTCCCTTCTGGGTTTTTCCCTTTTCTCAGGCTTATTTCTACCCTCCTCTAGATAAGTCTCTGAACTGAAGTGCTTCACTCCTACCTACTGTCATAATAGCGTTTAAAGACCCCAACTGGGATTGAAGCCCCGTTGTGGTGGGCCTTGTACAAATGCTTGTAAAGACGGTCCCTACTTGGAAAGCATACAATATAAAAAAGCAAATCTGTGTAAGGATGGTGCAAAGGGATAGAGCAAACAAATATAGTGAAGAGAATAATGGCAGGCATGTAATGTTTAGTTTATTATTTTATTACTATTAAACCGCCCAGAGTTAAGTTTAAGGAGTTGAAAGCTTCTGAGTTTAAGAAGGGGGTAAATGATCTGGGGATAGAGGACTGAAAGATGAAAGGCGGATAAGAGTAATAAAGAACAAGGAGACTGAAGGTAGGCAACTCAAAGGTAACACCTGTACGAACTGTGGGGGAGGGAAGATAATGGGGGATGAACAAATAATAGCAACACAGTAAATGAGGGAATACAGGGGCAAAACTTCAGAATTGAGGCTGTGAATGTTCATCCCAGCTGCTCCTTTTCAGTGTGCCGCAGAGAGGAAAGACCACCATGCCCAGCAACTCAAGTTATGTTATGGGGCCATGTGCCCTTGGTTATGATTTGGTATGATCTTAACCAGTTTCACTCTTAGCATGTGCTAGGAGTGAAATGTTTTAGTTTGGTCTATGGTGCCACGCTAACACTGTAGATGCCAGCATTTTTGGCTGGAAGAGAAGAAAGGGGCTTGGGGATAGTACTTTCACCACACATTAAAGCTAGTCTGAAATGAGTGATGGGCTGATATACCCATGTGTCAGACTGAAGACTGTACCATTTTGAAAGCCACTTACCAGCACTCTGTGTCCTACCAATTTAAAAACAAAACTCAATGAAAAATTCAATGTGGGAGGTGTATATATTTATATGAAAATATTTAATCATCATGGAAAACATGGTAGTGTTTTATGGAACAGAAGGAGATGCAGTATTATGAATAATAACTGAAAACTAAAATTTTGGTTTATAGTGAAAATGGTTTTGCTTTCTAAACAACAACTTCTCCTGCCACTAAAGCACAGTATCTGCTACCATGGCTGAACTTTTTATGCTTTTGATTGTGGAGCACATCCAGAGAAACTGCTGACATTGGAAGTAGGCAGGTCTGTGATTTACATGCAGCATCTCCTTCCCTTCACCCGACCCACATCTGTACCATTAATGTACAGAGATGTATACTGGAGAGTATTAAAGAAAGTGTGGTCACACTTGAGGCTATGCAGTGAATCAAGTCACCTAAGAATAGTTTTCTTTCTTTCTAATGTGGTACCCAGTACTTTCCAACAGCAAACATTACATAAAGCATGTATGTTCTTGTCTAAGTTGATGATCTCTTTTTTCTTTTAGTGGACTGGCATCCATTTTACTGGGAATAAGAATCAGCAACTTAATTTTTAAGTTCTTACAGTTCCACTTTCAGTGGTATTAGCTATATTCTGGGGTAAATATAATTAAATGCAGGGATGGTCAGGCAAACAACTTCAAGGGGACTTGTTCGTTAGAGACCCCATACATGTAATAATGCTATAAATTACACAGGAAGCTATAAGATACACACACAAGTGATCACCATGGGTAAATGCACCCAATGTGTTTGGAGGAAATTTAAATGATAAAAGATGGAGGCTGTGTTTGGGGTGGGCAGAAAAGCAGGAACATCCATAAGAAAAGCAAACCAAAAATAATGATACAGAAATAAAATATCCAGCAACTTGTCTAGAATGTCTAATGAATGATGTGTGCAAATTAGACTACATGGCAGGCATATCGAACTTACACAGCAGGTTCAACAGACAACCACGGTGACGCTGATTTGTCATCTATTATTATTACAATAGCAATATTTATATAACAGGTAATAGTGCTGGAATAATTTCTGTGCGTTGGACCCGTCCATGCCAGGCCAGAATTTCCCCCCATTTTTATCTTTTTATTGTAACTCACACTTATGCTTGTGAATTCATGAGAATTTTATTCTTTTCTGACTGTTCTGCCATATTCCTTTTGCTCCCTTTCAGAAGGGTGCTGTCACACAAGGTCTTGTGCCAAACAAAGATGAATAAAATGGTTAGGGAGAACAACTTACCCTCTGCCCAGATCACACAAAACTCTGTTCATGTTTGGAAAGAAGCTCAGTTCAAATGTATTTATTCTCCACCCCCAAGTTTCAACCTGGATTAGAATCAGAAGTGCAGAGAGATATGTACCCTGAAAATTAATGTGTTCCTGGAAATTTTCCATCTCATCTTTCTAGACACAAGAGTTCAGCTAGGAATCCAAACCAAAACCTAATGCTTTGTTCTTTAGTGATCCATCTTACAATTAGTTTCCCTTAATTAGTTTCTTTTGTTCCCTCAAATTCAATGGAGTAATAGTGTGTATGCCTGCGAGCATGTGCGACCACAAAACATAAACATGTTATCTCTTGTAATGACAGAATTTGGATGCTGTGTAGCCTGATGGATAGGACATTGGACAGGGACTCAGGAGACTTGTGTTCAATTCATGGCTCTGCTGGGTGACCTTGAGCAACTCATTTCTCTCCATGGGCCTCAGTTTCACTATCTGTAAAATGGGAACAACACTGACTTCCTTTGTAAAAGTGCTTTGAGATCTACTGATGAAAATCACTGAGTGAGGTTATTAATGATTTTTTTTTTAGTGTGTTAAGGTGAATAAGTGGAATTTCCCTTTCCTCATGGTTTACCAGCAACAGCAGTGGGGGGCTATGAAGACAGCTGTTCTTTGGTTTTCAGAAATACCAGCAACAGAAAGAGATCACATTAGTGCACTGGTCTGATTAAATCAATTAATCCATTTTTGTATATTCTTACAGTTATCTTCCTTGGTGATGCTCAAGATGTGTAGTGAAAACAGTGCAGGAGTGGCTGGCTCAGACAACTGATGAGTTTTTTAGCAGTAGGTTATCTTTTCAAATCAAGGCTGTGTATTAGCGAAAAATTGTAATTGTCCAAATTTTGCATGGTATGTATCCAATGAATTGATGGATTCTGTCAAGTCTTTACTGGATAAGGATCTGCATAATAAAACCATCATATTAGGTACTACCAGGTGCTTTGCGTGATGCATCCATAATTTGTAGTTGTGCTACATCTAGGAAACTAGATCTGATGGTGATAATAGAAGTATCTCCTTATTCTTCTTAAATACTAACTAGTTCAAACACCCATGAATTGATCCTAGAGCCCTGTGAGGTGGTAATAAGGATGCTGTGTATGCAATATAGTGACTATTTAATGGAGAGAAGAAGGAATTTGTTGTTCTGACTTTTTCTTTTCCGCACTGATTTTTGGTTTAAAAAAAAAAAAAAAAAAGGCGTACTCATAACTTTTCATGTCAAGAACAATTATAGGATTACAATTTGAACATTATTTTCAATTTGCTCTGTATTGAATGCTTGTCATTAAAAATAAAATCAGAATTTTAATGCACAGTAAATTGTGGATTTGATAGGCTCAAAATACTACATTATACAATCTTCCCTCTCTGTTTTGGTGGACAAAGCATTGGATCACTTCATCATAGGTTTGTGAGGTTATAAACAGTAGCCATGGAATGAAGAGGCCCAAAATTAGTAATGTCAAATTCAGCTGACATTGCAATTTTCGTTGTTGATGAAGAAAAAACAAAGGAGTGTAGTCTCCCTAAATATGGAGCACTACTTGTATCAACTCTAGCTTCGCCATTAGAAGGGTCTGTCTAGATGTTCAGTCTGTGATCTTATTGTGCCACCAAAGCTTTGGGTGATCATGTGATTATCAGCTGTGTAGCAGCTGTCCATTGTTAAATGCACTTTGTAATTCCAATATCAAATATTTTCATTGAGTGATGAGAGTGTTTTGTCAAGGCCTTGGAATTCTTTACCTATTCCAACAAAACCAACTCTAATAATAATAATAATAATAAATAATATATTGTAAATATGGAAGCACTGACAGTCATCTAGACCTAAGATCCAAAGGGGTAGTCGTGTTAGTCTAGTTCAGCAAAACAAACAAGGAGTTGCATAGACTTGCCTTGAACATCTGGTGCACTAATGTCCATACCTGCTGACTGGAAGGGCATTTCTTCTATGTCTGTTCAAAATGGGCCATCAGGACAGAAGTGGAAACTATAGTAGATGTATGTACGTTGTGGTAAGTCACAAGGAAAATCTTTCTAAAAAGAGTAACACTGATTCAAGATAGTAACATGGAAGCAAAGGCCAAGATGGTCAGTGTGGCTTAAGAGCTGGACCATTCCACTAATGACCAGATGTTTTTTGGTTTTTTTTTTACCTGAAAGAAGTTCCAAAGTGGTAGCCATGTTAGTCTAGTTCAGCAAAACAAGCAAGTAGTCTTGTGGCACTTGAGATCTGGCAAAGTTGGCTTTTTCTCCCACAAAAGCTCATAAATGCATAAATATTTTTTTAGTAAAATAAATAAATGTTAGCCTTAAGTGCCACAGGGCTCCTTGCTTGCTTTACCTGAGACAGTTTTTGGAGAAGCTGATAATTGAATTTAATAAGCCACTTTTTAAATAGACTTTCGTTTGGCTTTTGGTTCAGTGCATCAAGCAAACTTACTCATTTACTCTGTTTTACCATCACCCACTGGAAATAATTTAAATTGGAAAATGAGTTTATGAAGCCTCCCTTAGCAAGATGGGTCTTCAGAGTAATTTTTGCCATCCTCAAATAACTGATTCTTCTTTATCAAGGTCCCACACTAAACACAAAGCAAGCCCTGAGAATTTTGGAGAGTTTGTTAGAGGATTCTTTGGGAGACACCCCAGAATTAATGGACTCATGTTACATAAAACCCACGTCTATATGGATGGATATTTAAGTTACTACTCACCTCCTTTTGAGGAATCTGAACACAGTTAATTGTTCTCATTTTCCTTCTCCCACTCCTCCACGGGTATCACCAGTCTGTGTAAGGGAAGGAGAAAGAAGTGTGGGTTTTTTGGGTTGGTTTTTTTTTTTTTTGGTTTTTTTGTTTGTTTTTGTTTTGTTTTTTGTTTGTTTTAATAAAAGCTGATATTCTACTTTTGTTTCTTTTTTGCAAATCTGTGAATTCCACAGTGACCAGCATTGCAAAGACCAAAGGATATGTTTTCTTGTTGTTTTTGTTTAAATAAGTCAGTGATTCTTTTCCCTTTGTCCCTGTTCTTCTCTTACAGCTCAACTAATGTACTATCAACTTTTTACTGACTAGTACATCCCTAAATGGTAATAGGGTATTTGAGGATGGTTTTCAGACCAGTTTCCTGCGCATGCCTTAATATTTTTATCCGAGTTAAAAGGTTACATTTTCCTTCAGTGGAATCATGTATTAAGAAGTTATATTTGCTAAGGTCCATATAGACCTATTAAAGCTGCCTTAAATTAGGCTTACTTAGTGTCACCTAACAGATCTTGCTCTTTAGCAACCAAAAAGGATTTCTTTCTGCTTTCCGATAAGAAAGGAAGAGTTCAGTGTACTTTAGACTTTCTCTCCCTATTGTCCTTGTTCAACTGACAAACTCAAATGGTTTTAACAAGGATAGATTCATTTTTTTTAAATGATACTGAAACAGCATATGAGGTGCTTGCGTACATGAGGGGACAAACCTTAATCATACTTCATATTTTTAATAAGTTGCTTCTGTTGGATTTTGTTTATGGCAATCACTTTGCAAAACAAATGGCGCAAGAAGGAATAAAAGTATATATGTTAACTTTGAAAAATAAAAGCATGCTTCATAGAAACAAAAATAATTCTAAAATGTATTTTGATATTTAAGGGGGTGTGTGCGTGCATATGAGAGAGAGGAAAATACACACCTACAGAAGACTCTATAAACTAGATAGGTTAAAAAGTAAATTGCAACCCTAGATGCTACCATTTCCAAAAATAAATAACTAGAATTTAGTACTAGCATGCACATTTGACTAACCATCAGCACAATCCAAGATTCTTGTATGGAAGGTAGTGCAGAGAGACTGAGTGTGACATTAAATGTATCTGGATTGTAAGCTTTTTGGGACAGGGACTGTTTATGTATCTTATTTTGTATAGTGCCAAAGGCACTCTTGCCATATAAATTTAATAGCTGCTCAATAAATTATTCCATCTTTACATTTTGGTACAGTGAGTCACACAGCTGGGTGAGGAATGGCTAGGGAAACACAAGCAATCAAATGTAGTCTCATTAATCTTGACATTTGTAATTACTAGGATCAGCCTCTCATTCCTGAGCTCATTACAGTAAGGGGATACCTATAAATAGCAGGTCAGGTTCACCCATCACAGCTGTGGCAGTGCCTGTACTTCACTGGAATTTCACTGTATTTTGCATTAACATGTACTATAGGAATTACCTCAAATCTGTCATATCAGTGAGTTGCAGTTTAGGATTCCTTGTATTCCTCGAAGTATTAGAATTCAAATGTGGCTGCCCATATAGACTGTTAAAAAGAGACGAAATGGTGAGCCCCCCTTGATCTCCCCTAAAATGGATATGTCCACAACACATTTTCTGTTTAAAGTGAACTTTTCTCTGGGAGAGATTAGATGTGTACAAAGTAGCCACGTGCATTTCTCACCATTCCCCTGGGCAAAAACACACAACCTCCCTTCCTCTGTGCCTATAGAACTAGGAACCTTTTTCCCTGCCTGAAACCAGTAGTTCAAAATTGGGGAAAGAACAGTTGTGGGGAACTAACAGGCCTTATTTTTAACTTATCTGATAAATGGCCCTTTTGGGGGGGGGGGGGGGGAAATATGATGTCTAAAGCAATGGCCAGCATTCTACTGTAGGTGGTTTATTTGCATCATATTGTATACGGTGTATGTCAGGGTTAACCTGCTCAGTGGCATGGAAACTAATGCCCTGTATCAGTAGGAATCCGTTGATGCAGTACTGCTAATCTGACAGCCATAATCTAAAAGTAGCAAAATTAGCATTACCCTCTCAACTTCTCCACTAAATGCCTGACGTTTAATTTCAGTTCAAAACAGGACAAAACCTAAATTTGTATGTTTGTACCTGGTGGAGTTTGGCGTATAGTTGTCGCCATAGCAGGGATCATTCAGCCTCATGTGGAGCCATATGGTCCACTCAAACAGCCTACATAGAAATGTTCCTTTTATCTGTTGGAGGCCAACCTCTGAATGGGCCTACAGCATCATGTGTGTCTTGCTCATCAATGGTAATTAAGGTGTTTATATAAATACCCTGTAGCTAAGTATTTACACCACCTTCAGGACTGAAGGAATGTTGCCAAGGTAGCTTATTCCATGATAATTTGACCTAGTTTCAAAATGGACACCATTTAGTCTGCTGGACCCATTTAGATGGCAAACAGGTTTCTGGCATGCCTTGATCTGTATAAACTGAATACGTCTAGCATAACGTTAGCTGAAAGAACCCTGTTAGGACAAAATAAACAAGGGATGCTATACTGGAAACAATTTATGCTTAAATGTTTTGTTGTCTTAGGGGTTGGAAAAAAAAGCGTGTTGCCTATTGATAACAGCTTTTGCTCATTCTGCTACTACTGTTGGATTCTTGGCCATGCAGCAGTGAAAACATTAGTCTGTCTACGCTGTCCCACTTAAGGTCTGTTTTGAGTCACTAGCTGCACGTCATAAAGTCAAGGCAAGTCCTTCTTTCCTGAAGTATAAGTTAAGGGATGTCCACAGATTTATTTTCTCACATCTTTATTTGTTGTTTTCCTGGGTATTCTAAGAATTTGGGTATTCTTAAAATTTAATAGCATGGTTTATGCTATTGTAAATAAGCCTAATCCAGTATCTGTTTTAGGGTTTATTACAAAAATCTGTAACCCACTAGTTCCTGCCTCCCCTTCTTTTTCCTCTGATTGCTGAGGTGTTAAAAGGCTGCTTAGAATATGTGGTCTCTTAGAATATGTGTCAAGTTCTGGCGGGATAGCCATGTTGGTCTGCACACAGCAAAAACAAGAGTCCTGTGTCACTTTAAAGATTAACAGATTTCTTCAGGCATCTAAACTTTCGTAAACTTCAACCCATCAGACAAAGTGGGCTGGGGCCCACAAAAGCGTATGCCTGAAGAAACTTTTTAGTCTTTAAGATGCCTCAGGGTTTTCATTGTTTTTCATTGAGTGTGAACAATTTATGCTAAGTAACCTGTCCCCCTTGTATTTAGCTGTGACACTGTGAGTGCGATTCCCCAGACCCAGAAGAGCTCTGTGTATCTCTGAGAAACTTGTGTCTCTCACCAATAGAAGTTGGTCCAATAAAACGTTATCACCTCCTCCTTGTGTCTCTAATATGTTGGAATCATCACTGCAAACAACATTACTGTGGTGGAATTCAGCTAGTTGCTTTGGCACTGGAATGTTAATTTTGGGATCTAAAATGGAGGGAGAGTGGTGCTAAATTTTGCATGTCACATCTGGCGTGATGGTGTGTGGTGGTGCTGGGTGTACTGTGCATGCCCAGGGAATAGCATTTTACTTTCTCCTATAGTGAATGTTCCTGCAGTTTGAAAAGAAACAGGAAAGTATGTATGCCTAATAGTGAAGAAAAGCATGTTTGCTCTTCAGCATAGCTCAGTGGAGATGGTGGTCAAGAGCAGTTAATCTTTGTTTGCTGCTTGTGCTGTTGAGTAGGACTTCAGCTGAGGTGCCAGAATAATGCAGACTCTTCAAATTGTTGGTCACTTTATTTTGTGCAGTAGGGCTTTTAATTTTTTAATACCGTTTTTGTTCTTTTAGTTAAGGAAACTTCATCTTTCTGTCAGAATTGCCTGTAAAGTGGACTTCTGTAAGGTGAAACTGAGCCATGATAATCCAGCTTTAATAGGTGAATGAGCTGGAGTTTGAAATGTATCCCTTGGTGTTAGTTCTGGTTTGTCTGTTTTTTGGGTGGGGGGTTGTTTGTTTTATCATGTTTTAATCATATATCTCTGTTCACAGCTTTAAATATGCAAGTCCCATCAGTTTTTCTTTATCAGAATTCCTCCTTATCTGGGGTCTCTTTTTATAAGAGTACCAAAGCAGTTTTCACCTCTTGCTATAGTGAATGCTTCCCTTCTCTCTTGTCAATTTCAAAAGGGATAGCCGTGTTAGTCTAAGTTCACCCATCTTCGAAGCATCTGAGGAAGTGGGATCTTCTCCCACGAAAGCTCATGCAAAAAATAAATCTGTTAGTCTTAAAGTGCCACACAACTCCTTGTTGGTGATTTTTTTTTTCTCCCTTCTCTCTGCATCAGATGCTTTAGTGCAGGGGTCTCAAACACACAGCCCAGGGGCCACACACAGCCTTTAAAGCTATTTCCTGCAGCCCACAATGACACTATTGTTACTAGTCTTTGCAATATTGTTGTATGAAAAGGTTTCAGTGGTGCGGCCCTTGGGCTAATATGCTAGTTATCATACGGCCCTCTGCTAGTCCTTATGCGGCCCTTGTGGTGATTTGAGTTTGAGACCTCTGACTTAGTGCCTGGCTCCCATAGGTGAGAAGTAACAGCCAGTTTTGCTCTGTCAAGGCTCCTTTAAGCATCTCTTTTTGAACTTTGATCTATGTGTATGGAATAGTGAGAATTTAAAACTCATGCCTTGCTTGTATTTACTGCCATCTTAGAGTAGTGTAGTTTTCATCCACTGAAGCAAAGTACGTATTGTTTCTGATTTAGTTTTTTAACCTCTAACCTAGTCCATATTTAGAAAATGCCATGCAGATTGTTGTGGCTAGAAGTTTGTGTTTGATATGTGTGTGTAAAATCATTAATTCTTGTATTCACTACTTCTTACTAACCAAATTCTAAGTCCTTGTACTGGTGAAAGAAAGGTGAGAAGAAAGATCAGAGCACTTAATCTTTATAGGTGGACTAGCATATTTTTAAAAGCTAATCCAAGTTAAACCTGTTTTTTTGTTTTGTTTTGTGAAACTGCATTTTCTTCATCAGATGCCTACTTTTTTTCTTTGATCATGTGAACAAGAATCTTAAAGCTACATTTTCTTTAAATACTGTCTGCTTTGAGTCCTTTTTACTATTCCCATGTTTTATATCAATTGTCTGTTTTTCAGGGAGTGTGAAATATTTTTTTAAAATTTTTGTTTTCATGATTGTACTTGCCTTGTTACTATTTCAGTTATGCAGATTCTTGATGCTGTGGAAATTTGTGCTTGATGACGCCAAGGCAGCTGCACGTTGTTAGCATTGTAGGTTGTCAGATGATCATGTGGGATTCTTGCAGCATGCAACATTCAATAGGATTGAAAAAGGGCTTTTGATGCAAGGCATAGCTTTCTGACTATTTGTGCCTTTTTAGCTAGCTCATACAGAAAACAGATCTAATTTTAAAATTTAAAATGCTGCCTCATTTTTCTTCTGGTTGGTTTCATTTTGGCTTCACTAGAAGATGCATCTGGTACATCCATGATTGAGGAGTTTATTAATGATATTGTCATTCAGTTCACTTACTTTGTTTTCATTTAGAATCCTAGCTAACCCACAGATGACATGATCACACATTTTCAGTCATTCATATAGAACATACACCATGCATGATTTCTTCCTCTTTATCTCTTCTCTCTGCCTTTTCACATCTTTTAAGTTGCATTGTCATGTTCTCGTTCACCATTAAGCTTCGTCTTCTGTCTTCCTCCCCCCTCATTATTTGCTGTTATTTTTTTTTCCCATGCTTGGTTACTGCAATATTATTTAATTAACTGGCTGTGATGATGATGAACCTGCACACTGGAGGAGCAGCTACTACAGTGGTGATGAAGGGATGTAATAATGGTCGCTATCCTCGGAATTCTCTCTACAGTGACTGCATTATAGAAGAAAAGGCAGTGGTCCTGCAGAAAAAAGACAATGAAGGATTTGGATTTGTGCTCAGAGGGGCGAAAGGTATGTGGCTTTTCTGTGTGTCTGTGTAAAATAAATGGATCTGTACACATCTCTATATAAACAGGAATTATTCTAGGTGCACTTGGTTGCTAGACAACCGTGTTCACTGTATGCTGGGCTGCTCAGATGGATTTTAGTGGTTTTTGTTTGAGCAGTTTGAATTTTATATACGAGACAGCTCTGTACAATCTTCCATGGGGAAGAAAGTTTTATTTTCAGGGCATTTGCAACATTTTGTCATGTACCTATGCTGTTATCCATCCAAGACAAACTACAGCATCCTGCTTCAGAGGGAAAAAAAAATCTCTGTGTATTTCAAGTGCTATCCTATTAAAATTGTATCTATGAATAGCAAATAGAAAAGGAAGGCTAGTGTTTTGCTTAAAATAGTAGATTTTGTGCAAAGTGACACTGTACAGTTTTAGTATGATCATGATCCTTTTTTTATATCTTCAGAAGCTGCATGTATGTTGCTTGGCCTGTAGTGTGTTCTAAGAACTGCTTTTCTTCATACATGTAAAATATTTCACCCTTTTTCTCCTTAAACTAAAATCTACTTTTAAAGGATTCTTAAGTATTAAGCCTTATGTTTAATGCTCTGCTTTTCAACTTGTATTTCAGTGTCGGTACACTTTCTTCTTTTTATATTTAAAAAAATGTATTGATGGTATGCTCGATTTCTTGCTCCCCCTCGGTTTTTCATTGGGTTCTCCCTTGCCCTGCCTGGATCCAGCTTAGGCTTGTCCACATGTGGCCATCAAGGATTTTCCACACCCTTTTATACTAGGAAAACCATTTTTATCTTCCCTCACTGAAATTAACAACACCATTTCTTTTTTTAACAGGTGTAAAAGCATTTCTTCTCTCCTGGCTAAATGCACATGTGTAGGGACCCCAGAAAAGCTAGTGTCTTTAGCAGTTTGTTGACCAGCTAGCATGAGTTGTCTATGCAGCAAACAGAGGTTACACCCTCAATGTAAGCCCAAGTATTGTGTTTATCAGTTGCTTTCACACACATGGGGGGGGGGGAGTCTAAGCTCCCCAGATGAAAGACCTAAAGCTCTTTCTAATCCTAAATAATATAGGGCTGCTACCAGGCCTGCTGTGCCTTCTTTTATTATAGAAACTGTTCATATTTTGAGATGCATACAAGAAAAGTTTGATTTTTACATTTTCATTTAATATTGGCAAGACTTTCCCTTCTAGCTATAGATCATAAACCAAATTAGCTCTTTTACAGAATGAGATGTGCATTTTCATATATACAGCATTTCCAAAAGACCTTGAGGTGTGCTATCAAAATTGAACTGCTGTTACACATTTTGGTTTCTTCATGTGGCAATAAAAGGGAATATTTCTCAGAAATGAAGAACTGTAGCATGCCATGTCAGGGGTTTGCCTGTATCTAGATTTATGATGCAGAGGACTGGTTTATCCAGTATGTTTTTGGCCTCACATAAATCATAATGATAAATATTATCCTTTCAGTAAAATTATATTTACAAATTGTTTTAATTTACTTCTTTTTAATATGGCGTTTTTTCAAAGCTGATACACCTATTGAAGAATTCACCCCAACTCCAGCCTTTCCTGCTTTGCAGTACCTGGAATCTGTGGATGAAGGGGGAGTAGCATGGCAAGCTGGCTTGAGAACTGGGGACTTCCTGATTGAGGTAGGAAAATATGGAAACTGATTATGTGCTCAGGTAGGAGAAACACTGTATTCTGTTCTGAAAAGCTTACCTTGAAGAACTGTAAATGATGCTTATGACCAGTAGTTCAGAAGATGCTGTTGCTATGGTTTTATCCATATTCTTTTGGTTTTCATGCAAAATGAAGGAAAGTAATAACTTGAATATTCAGATATTTTGGATGGAACTTTTGGTTTAGTTTGAAAAGATACCATGTGAGAAATTCTTGATGGCTACTTCTGCTTTTGATTTGGGATAGATGCATAGACTACTAATTCTAACTTAATTGTAACTTTAAAATGTTCTGAAGGATTGTAGAGTTAATTACTACAGCCTTTAAATACAGCAGTTATATATAATTTATTTGATCTTATGGTTTCAAGTAATTGTGGGGAATCAATCCAAAGACTTATGTAGCATGGAGCAAACTGTTGGTGACTATATTCTAAAGGAAAACTAACTTAATGAACAATAGAGAGTTTTTATTGATGTCTGAATAGTATATGAAAGGTAAACTACATTATTTCCTTTAATTGCATCCACATACACAAAAAAATAAAAATAAATCCTCCATGTCAGATTTTGGTTTTGGTAGATATTGCCAGGTAGCTGAGGATTGTTAAATACCTGTAGTAAAAAGTACTCAATATTGTTTGATTTGTTGCTGTAACACAGGCTATGATGCTTTGGAGGATATTTCTGTAATAACTTGCTTTATGGTCAGCACAGTGAGGCTGTGTTTCCAGATGTTTTACAACATGAATCTACAAACTGAACATGCAACTGGTCACACAGTACATGCATATGTGTTAGTATTTAGAGTTTTTCTTCTAATATTTCATGTTTTGTGCTGACACCCCCTCCCCTCTCTGGACCCCCCTGAAATACATTTGTATGTGTCAGACTTGAGTTGGTATACAAAACAAATGCTGCACAGATTAAATGAAAGATATAGGGTTTTAGCCTATCTTGACTGAAAAGGCGGTTTAAGTTTGTAAATCCTATGGTCATTCCATTAAAATACATACACAAGAACTCCTTTTGTATTGGTGAAAGAACAGGCTGAATAGATTTTTTTTTTTTTTCCCCCCCCCTCCCCAAGGTAAACAACCAACTTACATGCCTTTCTGAGCTTAGTTTTACTTGGTGTGTAACTACAATACCTAGAAGGTCATGGACTCATAACATATAAATTGATATGTACTTATTACTGGATCTTAAACATGCAAAGATCCTTAAAAAAAAAAAAAATAAGAATTACTGGTGTGATGAGTCTTTCGCTACTTTGTTTTTAAGATTTTTTTTATGGTGGGGTGCTCCTGCATTTGGAGGACAACCTGATACTTAGGGTGCTTTTTAGGAAATTTGTAGAAGTGTTGGTGCTAAATTGTCTCTAGTGTTCAGTTTCATTTCACAAGGGTTATTCTCAGACAGCTTTGCTTGACTGATTTGTGACCAATGGCACACTATCTACAAGGGTGGGAACAGCTGACACTTCTCAGAGTTGTGTAGATTTTTGAAGAGGTGTAATAATTGTTCCAGAATTAATCCTGTACAAATATGACTTGGTTTCCAGGTTGCGAACAACCTTAAGATAAATCAACTTCAGACCCCAGTTTAGCAAAGCTCTTAAAGTGTGCATTTAAATGCTAACCTGTAGGGTATAATGAATCAGGACCTTGATCCATACTTCAGTGCAGTAAAGTTGATTTGTAGCCTCTTTGGAAAGAGAGAGTAGTAACGTGTAAAGCAAGCCTAGTTTCATGTATCATCTGACTACTTGAACTGCTACTTAAAATGCAAAACCCATCATAGAACAAGAAATACTAGTGTGGAAGAATCACAACTTTACTTTGATCACATGGGTTCCTTGAACGTTTTTTCCCCTGACAACTACATTTTCTTTCCTTCCATTTATTAATTGTGTGTCTAGTGCAGAGTACTTTCCTATTATATAAACCATATTTGGAAACTATTTACATTGATGCAAAGAGGGTTTTTAAAGTATGGCAGTTTTTGTGCTTTAATAACAATAACTCACCTACATCTGAGCGCTAGCTTTATATTCTATAATTTATTTTACATTATCATGGATTAATAAGGATTGAAGTGCTCTTCATATTACAACATATGATGATTATTATAACTGGATAGCATGTGGTCTTGCCGCTAAATGCCAAGGGCTTGATGTCTCCCAGCGTTCTGGAGGTTATGGTATTTCTATAAACCACTGGCAGACTGTTAAATGCAGGGTGGCACCAAATCAGGTCTGGATAGTTTTCCATGATACTTACAGTTAAGCCATTGTCCCACAAATCAACATTTTCAGTGGCCAAGCTGAGATGATCAGTATGATGATATATATAAGCAATTGGATTTTTAGAGCACTTATACATTGATTTTAAATTCACGTTTGACTTAAAACGTTTTATATAAAAGCATTTTTTCATATGTTAGAAGGCTGAAAATAGAGATGTGTGCAAGAAAGGGTTAGAACGAGGTACTCCTGTTCAGCCTCTCATTAACTGTACACACCTAAACACTCTCTCTGCCTTTGTTTCCACATGTCACTACATCTGTCTTATAGAAGAGTTTCAAGGCTTAATTTTATTCATGTGTAGTGCTTTTGAGATCCTTAGTTGGAAGATGGATAAAATATAATATCTAGTTTAATTACATTCATGCTGATGCCATTAGAAAGCTGTTTCCTTGTTCCTGGTCTGGCTTGTGGAACAGTTCTATTGTTTCTACTCCAGTTAGTCTCTCTTGATGTTAAATTTGCTAAAATAGGAATTTTCCTTTTACAATTACAATAGTTGTACAGCTACATACAAATACTATAGAGTGACTAAAATTAACTTCTGATTTTATTGACTTAATGTGTAATTCCAAAGATCTTTGAATATCCTATTTATTTTATAGGCTTATTTTTGCCTGTGGACACTTGTGAAAAAAAGTGTGACAATTGCCCTTTATTTTCTCATAAAATTTTTAATTGTTTAAGGTTTAGTTCTTTATTAATCTAGGTATACACTCCTTTCACTTTTTAAAATGAACCCCCTGAATTCTCAACTAGGATAGAATTAAAAACCTACTTTTAACATTGCATAATTACAGTTATTCTTCCCAGCTTTGCAAACACTTTGCATACATTCATAGATTCTAAGGCCATCATGGAACACTGTGATCGTCTACCCTGTCCTTCTCCTTTATCACAGGCCATTAAACTTCTCCAGAATAATGCATGTTTGAACTAATGCGAGTACATATGTCTGTGTATGCATGTTAAATATATCTAATACCATCTCACAGTTGTTGTGCCGTGTCAAAGTGAAGTCTTAAAATTGCATTACTGATTCAAAGGTAGTTGTCTGCATTTCCAAAAAGATTGAAATTTTATTATTATTGGAGTACTTATGACTCTTTGTAACTGGAATTCCAGGTATGTAATGAACAATTTAATGTTTTATTGTTACAACAAGAGGAAAGCAAAATTAAAGCTTTGATCGGAAGATTTAAAATAAAAGGACTATTTCAGTGTATAGCTATGCAAAAAAAAAAAAAAAAAAACACCTCTTGAAATGATACATCAAAAAGGAATCCATGTAAGCTTCATGGAATACTGGTTTCTAGACTGAGAGATCTTGATAGGAATACCATTTTCTTTTATTAATGACATAGCTCAGTGATTTTCAAACTTTTCTTCACAACCTGGTTAAAAAAAAAAAAATCTTCATGCCAGCGACCCAACAATTACATCATTGATCATCAATGCATTCCAGTCTTTTGGCAGTGGCAGCAAGGGACACCTCGACCCGGTACCATATACTGACCCATGGTTTGAAAACCACTGATCTAGCTAATACGTGGAATGATACATGAAGAGACATCTGTAGCAGATTCTTGCTCTCTTTCCTCAGTTGTTAATAGATGTTTTAGTAGATATAAATTTGTGTTTTTAAATATGGATGAAAAGGAAGCAAAACATCATCATTTTATTTTATTGTATGTGGTTTTATTTACTATTTACATTAGATGAGAATATCCAGTCTCAGTCTAGATATGCAGAAGAAAAAAAAATCATTTTGGACAAAGTTCAAAATCTGTACAATCAGAGAACTGATTTTAGATTACTAGGTTTAGCAACAGAAGTTCTTTTGTTTATGGTATATTTAAGCTTTTGATCGATGGAAACTGCTTATAAGAATAATGTAATATAAAACTGATTTGACTAGCAAGCTTTTACTGTGTTGTAATCCAGAGAGTGTAATTCATATCTTCATTGTTTGAAAAGAATAGTGAAGATGTGTTGTGCATATCTGTATCTGAATACCAGATTGTGTTAATTAGGAAAAAGTCATATTTGTGTGTATGCATATTGTACTTACTGTTCTGTGTACTTTAAGAATAGTTTATATTTTAAATAGATTTGTTTACAAACCCAGTCCTGCAAACTTCCTTATATGGCTAGCTTTCTTTCACAAATATGGTTGAAATTCACCTCTGTGTAGGGAGCCCATGCATCGATTTTAAATCTTACTTAATCCTTCCTTTGAGAATTTAAAATGGTGGACAAGCCTTATGCCATCCTGCTCCATTGAGGGGGATTTCATTTAATAAGTGGGAAAAAGCACACTTATTGAAACTGCAAATAGTTGCTTCCGACCCTGGGTTCTTAACAGAAAAACTGCATGACATTTCATTTAATAGATTTTAAAGATGTGGAGACCATAACCATCCTCTCTCTTGGCATCCTGCATAATATTAGTACAGTATGTGGAATTTCACCTATTTCAAGCCCCCATAACTTCTGGTCGACCTATGGCATATCTTAAAAAAAAAAAAAAAATCCAATCTTAATTTGAAGACCACAGCCCAGATCCTTTAAGGTAGTTGGGCACCGTACCGCCATTGATTTTTTCAGTAGGAGTCAGGCACTTAAATGACAGAATCTTTCACATCCTTATCATGTCAAGAGTTAATTACTCTCCTTGTTAAAATTTTGTCCTTTTTTCTTCTGATCTGAAGTGGTCTGACTTCTGCTTCCAGCCATGATATCTTGTTATGACATTGCTAAATTAAATAGCCCTCTATTGTCTGAAATCTTCTTCCGTGTAGCTACTTACAGACCCAAATGAAAACAGTTCTTCACCTTCTCTAGGGTAAATAGTTTCATTAATATATCTCACTGTAAGGCAGGCTTTCAGATCTTAAATCCCTCTTTACAATCTTTTCTGAACCCTACCAGTTTTTTCAATGTTCTCTTAGCTGTGGAGAACAGAACTGGACATAATATTCCTGTCATAGTCTTTCTAATGTTGTAGTCACTAGTAAAACTTCTCCATACTTTTATTCCTTAATACTTTTATTCTGTTTTCCACTACATGAACATCCAGGGATGATCGTGGCTTTCTTAGTTATCACACTGCATTGGAAGAACATGTTCAGCTGGTTGTCCACCATGTCTGCTGTGTGCTTTCCAATAATATTCCCCTCCAGAATAGCCTACCATTCTGCAAAAGTACGTTGCATTTTGCTGTATTAAACCACAGTTCAAGTGAGCCCAGCTTACCAGTGATCCAGCTTGTTCTGTTGAACAAACCCATCCTTATCATTTTGCTCTCCCACAACTTCTGTGTCATCAGCCAGCCTTACCAGGAATGATCTTCTATTTTCTTGCCTGTCTTTGATAAAAATATTGATTAGTATTGAGCCAAGAACAGACCCCTGTGGGGGGGGGACCACTAAAAATGCCCCATTGATGATGATACCATGTATGCATTTTTAATCTTATCAAATGCTTTGTAGTCCATCCCATGTGTGCTGCACTGTTGGGGGTGGTGCTTATTTTATATTCAGAAAATCATGTGGTGTTAAGATGAGAAGTTAATTTTGTCAGCGCAGTTTCCTTTAACAACCAGACTTTTTTCTTTTAAAGCAAAAATTTAACAAGACCCATTTTCCATAAGACTTTGACTGGCATTTATTATTCTGCACTCTTCCATACTTTGATTTTATCCTGTATTGGCTCTCTTGTGACTTTTGCTTCAGATTACATCAAACTAACTGATAGGTACCTGGGTCATGCCATTTACACGATTTAAAAGTTGGGCATAATATTCATTTATTTCTATTTCTCCAGAACTTCCTCAGTATTCCAAGATTAGTTAAACAATCACCCTCAATGACTCACCAAGCTTTTTTCTCAGCTTTTTAAAATGGTGCTTTGGATCTAAATAAGTTTAACTTTGGCAGTTGTTGAATGTGCTGCCTAGTTTATTGTTGGAATAGAAAGTATTTTATTATGACCTTAAGTGACTACATAACTGGCTTCTTTCCAAAACAGAGAAGAGAAATGTGTATATAACACTTCTGCCTTTTCTGCTTTATTGACGTCCATCACTAGTGCACTGCAGATCCATGAACCTCCATTTTATGACCACATGTACCTGCACCCACAGATGTGGGTATCTACAGATGATTTTGGCATATCACTGTTTGGATGCAGATACAAATTTTGAATCCACGCAGGGCTCTCTCCATCATTATCTAGTAATGGTCTATCACAGATGTGGCCAAACTGTGGCTCTGGAGCCAAATGTGACTCTTGAATGAAAAATTGTGGCTCCTGAAAGAAAGTCAGCAAATCAGTTTAAGAGAGCAGGGCCAGCCTAGGAGTTTAGAAGGGGGTTGGGATGGTGGGGAGAAGCTCAGCATGGTCTAGGATGGAGGGGAGAAGTGTGCTATGGCTAGGATTTTCAGAAACTCGCCGGTAGCCTACAGTCTTCTATACTGAGCAGCAGCTAAGTTTTTACTGTGTAGGCCTAATTTTCATGGTAAACTTAAGTAATTGGTAGAATCTGACATGAGTAGGGTCAATATTTTTCCTCTTTTTACAATAAAATTAAAGTGTGCAATGAATTTTAAACCAAGTAATTTTGGAGTAGATAAAAGTATATGGCTATATGCCTCAGTGCGGCTCTTGAAGGTTTAATAATCAACTTTGTGTGGCTCTTGAGTTCCATAAGTTTGGCCACCCCTGGTGTATCCTATTTGTAGAACTGTTTCTGATAGACTTTTAAAAATTTCGTCTTAGTGTCCTTAACAATGAGGACTGTTCTGTTCTTAGATGTTTACATTTTTTTTATTAATTTTATTTACTGTAATTTATACGCATTGCTTTCAACTTCGTCCTTTTTCCATTTGAGAGGTGTGTGGGTATGTCTAAATTTAAAAAAAAAAAATTATTGTTGGTTTTAACGAGGATAGTATTTCCATTAAAAAACTATTATTTTTTGTGATTGTGGAAATGGTTTGAATATCTAGTAGAGCATTTTTAAACACCCTATTGTCATTCATGCTGTCTTGTTTTACACAACTCCTTCCTGTCAGTTTTGTTCATCATTTTCAACTTGGGGAGATGGGTTTTTTAAGCACTAACTGTGGGGGGAGTGGGAGTGTAGATGGCTTGTATATATATATTAAAAGTAATTGGGTGCAAGTGATCATAATCTACAGAATTCCTGTCTCTTTAGACCAGTGATCAGTTAATTAACTTAAAATCAGGTCTAATGTAGAATTAACCCAAGTTTAGTGCGTATAATATGTGCCTGGAGATGAGTTTTAATCCTGTCGCACAGAAAAGTCAAAAGAAATGCATAGCTTCAGGAATAGTGAAGTCTTTACATAAAATTGGACATCACAGGCGTCAGTCCTGTCTTTCCTTTACACTGTCAATCTTTATTTCAACAATTTTTGGTATCTGTACAAGGGTGGTCATCAGTGGCCGTTGTATCATTTGTGTACTTGAGTCTGTTTTGTTCAGAAAAATGAGAAAATGCAGCTGTGGTCAGTAAAGGTGCTTTCATTCCAATCTTATTCACAGCTGTGTTATTTAGAGTGTACATCTTTTTTTCACACAAAGGATGCATGTCTGGATAGCTTTTCTTTACACTTGTATGAAAAGAGTGCTTCATTGGAGAGCTCCAAAGGAACAGCAGGGCTTTACAGAGCAGCCATGTCAAAGCATTCAGTAGCAGCCACTGCAGAAGGATAACGTGAAAAAAAAAAACAAAAACAAGGAGTCGTGTGGCACTTTAAGACTAACACATTTATTTTTCGCATGAGCTTTCGTGGGAGAAAATCCCACTTCATCAGATGCCTTGAAGAAAGCTCATGCGACAAATAAATCTGTTTAGTCTTAAAGTGCCACACGATTCCTTGGGGATTTTTTTTTTTTTGTGGACTAAACTAACATGGCTATCCCTTTGGAAATTAACTTGTGGAAACATCCTTAATTAAGGAGCTCCACTACAAGTAAGGCAAGTTATAGTGTCCTGATTTAGACAAAGGAAGTCTACGGCATGTGTTTTTAAAATCTTTCATCAGAGAGTCTGATTGCTTTAATCTTTTTCCTTTTTTTTAAATGATATAATGAGTTCATATGTCCAGAATTCTAGCTGCTGGAATTTATTAAGGCACACAATTTTGATGAGTCTGAAGTCTGAGTTCCTTATTCTTTTTGCATATTTTTTCTCATCCTTCCCTTGCTCCTCTCTTTTTTTCCCTTCTATGGCAGCAGCACCTATCCTCCTTTCTCTTATGAAGTTAATCACTGTTTGCACAGAAGCTGGTTTTTACATGCTCAGCATTGAAGTAGCTATGTAGGCAATGGAGAAAATAAGAGAATTCTGTAGAATTATTGTGGTCTTTTTTTTAAAATAGTCTGTATAACGCATTCCCGTAGAAAATTCTTTAGTATTTTATTGAGCTCTTTTCAACACTAGAAAGTAGGAAGTGTGTAAGCCAGAAAAGGTTTAGCTACAAACATTATAAAGCAGAAGGTTAATATGGTCCTGTGTTAAGTTTCTGGGTTGTCATTGCTTGTCTTCTGTTCCAGTAAAAGACTCAAAACCGACAGGTTAATATCCACCCTAAATGATACCTTGCAGTAAGTTCTGTCATAGGCAGAAAAGCTGGCATTCTGTTATATGAAGTGATTTCCTTTTGTTTAAATATTAAGAATGGGCAATGCATATTGTAGAACATTCTGGATTCTCTCTCTCAACAGAATACTCTTTGTATGTAGCTCACCAGAACAAGTCAGTTTACTACATTGTAATCCTTGCCTAAACTGGTAAAATTGAGTATAACTTTTAGATATAACACTTATACAATTATCTAAAAGAGAGTATGTCTCGTTATGGTCTTCAGACTTACCTGGATACATAATACACTTTACTAAACAGACAAGGAGTCTGGTCTTTTAAATACTAACAAATTTATTTATTGCATGTGCTTTCATGGGAGAAAATCCCACTTCAGATGCTGTAGTTTCCCATCTTCAAAGCATCTGATGCAGTGAGATCTTTCTCCCAAGAAAGCTCATACAATAAATAAACTTGTTAATCTTCAAAAGTGCCACGGGATTCCTTTGTTTGTTTGTTTGTTGTAACAATAGTTTGTTCCTAAACAGCTAGATCATATATTAAGGTCTTGTAGTGTGAACTCAAGAAAATGGAAATATGTTTTGGTTTGACCAGCAATTGGCAGTTTTAGGCAATCCCTGATTACTAATCAGTCACACAATTCTCTCTGACTCTGGTGACTCAGTAGCACTCTTTGAGTACAGCATTCTTGATAGTTGGCAGAATAAAAATTTCTACAAACCCAGTCTGTCACAGTCAATAAGAAATGTTTTCTGTGAAAAGTTGGTTTTACATTTCTCTTGCTTTTTAGTCATGTGAGTGTTTGGTATCAAGTAGCTATGGACAAAGGTGCTGCTGGCCCGAGAAAAGACCCAGGGCTCTGCGTCCTGCAACTCAGGGCTCAAGTCACACAAGCACGCCGCAGCTGCTGCAGCCTGGCAGTGGTCTGGGGGCTTGTGCGTTGGGACTTGGGGTTTGAGCCCCATAAGCCCAGCACCAGCAACACCCCTGGGTATGGATGTGACTGTAGGAATACAATAGGAGTGATTGTTTCCCAAGGGCAAGCTGTTTCTATAGACCCAACAGATTCACACCAAGCTGAGCATTTTTGTAGTTAATGAAGTGTTTTGCCTTTTCTGATAAATATGACTCCTCAAAGTTCATTAAAAGTGATAGGTGTTAGGAGTTGTTTGAAACCTATCACTGAAACTATTACTTCATCAGAATCCACTAGATTCATGAGGAAACCTTGCAGAAAAATGGCACCTGATTAAGACCCTTCTCTTACTTTACGTGCAAGTCCAGATTTGCATTGCAGGTCTAGATTTACCAATAGGAACATCTGCCATTCTCAGCAGAATAGCTATAGGTTAACATGATAGATGAGAACTACTGCTCACTTTTGAGCTCTAATGATCAGTAACTAGTTTCATTAGATCTTAAATATGTAAATGTATGTGAAACCACTGCCCAGAATGGCTTGTGAGAAACCAGTGTTCTTCCAAATAGATGGTCACTACAAGTTGGTGTCACAACTTCTGGGCAAGTTCACTTGCATTCTGTTTCCATGATCTTCCAAGGGCATCCACTTTGTCTCTGGCTCCCTGTCCCCACCTCCCCTGGGTAAAGACATACGTCTCACTCCCTTCAGGAGCAGGGTTTTTCAACTGTATTGTGGCTCCAATCCAAATGCAGAGAGCTCTGTGTGGATATAACTTTTCACATCCAATCTGTCATCTGCAAAAGTGGGCCGTGGGGTATCTGAAGATGTAAAGCAGATATGCACAGATATGTAGGGTTCTACAGATTCAGGCAAAATCATGGTGGGGAAGTTGCAGAAGCAACCATAAGTTTTTAGGGTTTTTTTTTTTTTTTTTTTTTTACTTTTGAGTTCATTATTGTGAACAAAATTCTTTTATTTTCATTACAGATTCTTTTGCATTTAATTTCTCACTTGTCCTCCAGAAAATAACTTCACAGGAGAAGGTCCTTTGCCAGCTTGTTTCCATGTTACTTTAGACAAGGGATTCAGAACCAGTGGCCAACTTGGGCTGCAATCTTTTCTTCTATTTTTGACCATTTCAGTCTGAATCAGGGGACTTCTGTAGCATTCATATGTTCAGGGATCTCTCTTCCACAGCAGATCATGAAGTACTTAAAAAAAAAAAAAAAAAAACCTGACACTATTAACACAGAACCTAATGGTTTGGTTTTTGTTTTGTTCTTTGAATCACACATGAAAAACTTTTCCCCCGTCCTCTTAGCTTTAAAGACCTAATTCCAGTACTGGCTGGCCTGATCCCAGACTGTTTTAAAAAAATATGTGGCTCTGTTGTGGTGAATTATCATTTTTGGGCGGACCAGGTTTATTAGGTGAGCATGGTAAGGAAAAACTGTGTTTTCATGGAACATTGTAGGTGCTATTCATCTTCCTCAGTGAATAATCCTTGCATTCTTTAAATGTCCAAAACCTTTTTCCTTTGAAAGTGGGTTTCTTTTTTACTTTCCAGAACATCAGTTGTATGACTCAAATCGGGAAAATTCTGGAAAATAAAAAGTCATGATGTTAGAAACCTGGCTATTATCTGTAATGATTTTACTTATGAGTGTTCAAGTACCACTAAAGATTATTGTGAATGAAAGGGATTGCAGAAGAAATGTCTCATTTTCATTTTTGTGCTTTTTGGCAGCAATTCATGATATCGGTTGCCATGTTTCCCCTATTAATCAATTTCTGGTTTTTGCCTGTTGCATTCTCAGTGCAGTCTCATGGCTGTTTCTTTCTCCTTCTGTCCTTGAGGTAATTGGAACTGCTGGGCAGCCTCTGAAATGTGACAGGATCTCTCTTTCTCTTGGTGTTAGAGGTAACTTGAAATTCAAGGGCTGACTAGGCAAGTGCACTGGAATATTTCTAGCAAGTTGTCGTGATGGGCAGTAAAAAAATTGATTCTTGACAGATTCCATCATACAGATGTTTAATGGGAAAAGGTCATGTAGCTAAGTGCTTCTTTCTTTGCTGATTCATATAACTGCAGTTAGATCTGCAGACTACAGTGTGGTAGCCCACAGACACCTGTAGTTGGAGCCATGTTAGGTAGCTGTGTTTCTGTGCACACTGTATCAGAGAGCCTATGTCTAAAAGGGTCCATTCATGTTTATAAAATAAAATAAATGTCCTAGAGCTCCAAGCTGTGAGACTAGTACTGATTCATGTCAGACACCACATAGGTACTCCTGATGTATTATTGATTTCAGTTAACATCTTGAATGTATGGCAAGATATAGGTGAGGTTCAAGCTCCGTTATGCCCCTAGAAGCATAATTTCAGAGGAAGCCTAATAGCTGTAATTCTGGAACAGCATCATAGAGATTCTTTTTCTCCTTATTAATCCTTATGTCAAAGATCTTTTTAAAGAAATTGTGCATTGTAAAATTCTGTAAGATTGCAGGAAGTTTTTAGTGAATACATAGAAATATAATAATCTATACTGTTGTTGACAGAAGTTCAGTCTTACTCATAATCTTTTTCCTTCCATTAACTTATTCTAGTATCTTCTGCTCCTCTCAAAAAGTAAATTATTCAGTCACAGAACTGAAATCTACACTCATCATCTTATTCTTTAATGGCAGTGCCAGTATACAACCACAATCTGCTAGTGATCAAGAACACACATTTGGTTTTAACTAAAATATGGATCATTATGACTTATTTTAATTACTAGGTGCCAAAAAAAGTTCCTTTTAAATGACCCCAAATATTCATTGTAATCGTGTCTGAAAGTTTATGATCAGTTATAAATATCATTTTTTGATATTATATATAGTAAATCAGTCATGAAAACCAACTGAGTAATATGTATGAGCAATGTCCTAGAAATATCAATTGGAGATAGAAGTGTGTCCTTAAATCCAAAGTTAAACTGTCTCTGTCTCTGACTGGATATTTAGTCCCATAAACCCCTGTTAATTGAGAATTGTGCCATATGTTAATATACTGACCCTGCTAATAAAGGCTGGGCTTTGAGACTGAAAGCCTTGTAGTGTCTTAGCAGTCTTGTAATTCAGGGATGGCCAATAGCATTAACTCAAAAGTATTATTCTTTTGCCACCTTCTTCTTCCTCTGAGTTACTGTTTTCCCCCCTTTTGCCCTGTTCTTTTTGGTGTGGGATGGATGACTTGTGTCATTTTTGGGTACTTGAGCTTCTCTCAGCAACCCTTGCTGCCAACAGGCAGTGGAAGTGATGCAGGTTTATGTTCTTAACTTCTGTCTTCACACGGGGTAAAAGGAAAGTATGGGAAATATCCTGGGCATGGGAAGCTATTGTTGGTTTACTGTTTCAGTCCCATTCTTCCCATCCCTAGACTAGTATCATGGATACACTGTGGTGACAGGAATGGCAGTCACCAGTTACAGAACTGAAAAGGTTTTTTTCTCTATGATGGAATTGGCAAGCTGCCATGTGGTCTAGTTACGGGGAGCAATGGGTAGTTAGTTAAATTACGGTTGTTACAACTTTAGGTTCCTGTGTGTCTCATAGATTTGAAAAGGTTCAAATTCCCAGTGGACTGTTCTGGAATTTGTCCTGGGAAATCTTGTTACATAGTGTGGGGGCATACCTCAATGTTTGGCCCAGTTTGTGACTCCTTTACCTCTTATGAGGAATGGAGAGCTCAGAACTATGACATCTGTGTAGGCCCTTTGGCAGGTCTTAGTGCAAATGACTTCACCCTCACCCTCTGGTTAATAATACAACAGCAGCCATTGGTGCTCATTTTGAGATCTGCACTGGACTAACCTACCTGAATACTTCAGGGTAATTTAGTCCGGTTGAGAATTTAACATATATTGCAGCCTCCACAGTTTGCTATCATGTGGTGTCCATGTATTATTGTTTCCTTCCCCACATCAATTAAAGTCATAATTTAATGAGTCGGGTGGTCACTTAAGTGCTTTTACCATTTACTAGCCTGTGGGAGGCTAGTATACCCCATCCTGCTTTGGGGGCAGAGGAGGTGGTGTTATGGTCCTAGGCCTCAGTGCAGTCATCAATGCCAGTGGTTCCCAGCCTGGGGTCCAGGGACCCCTGGGGGTCCGTGGACTTGTTGCAGGGGGTCTACAGAGCCTCTCCCTACCAGGGTCAAAATCCAGCTGCAGCCCCGATGCTCCCCACTATGGCTGCCTCGCCCTGCCCACAGCCAGAGCCCGGCAGGGGGATGGGGCAGGGGCAAGGGCAGGGGGCCGTAGCCGTTGTAGCATGGCTCCCCAATGGCGCAGACCATGGTGGCAGCAGAGCTGCTTTCCAGCTGTACCAGTGGCACAGGCCAGAGTCTGCCTGCACAGGCCAGATTACATAATCAGCTGGGGGTGTGTGTGTGTGTGTGTGTGTGTGTGTGTGTGTGAACCAAAAAAAAAGGGGGGGGATCCTCAGCCTGGAAAAGGTTGGGAACCATTGATCCATACTATATCCCAGGGCAGCAATGACTAGGGGCCAGAGACAACAGATCAGACCTCTGTGTTGGGGTTGTGGCATCTAAGGGCTGGAGCTAATAGGGCATCTCTCCCACCTTGTACTGTAGGGCCCAGAGGCTGAAGTCAATAGGGTGGACCTCTTATGCAAGGCTATGTGGTGAGAATAGTCACTACCCAGTGGTGGCCAGGGGTAAGACCACATCCTTTCCTACTCCACTGAGTCCTAATCCTCATAGAGAACGGATCACTACTACATCAGCGGGGATCCAGCCTAAACACACTGCCTAGTTTTCCAGCTTTGCTCCAGACAACACTTGTTTTTCCCTGGGTTACTTCTACCCTGTTCTGTATCAAATCTAAAATAAAAGGTCTTATTTAAACTGCTAAATGCTAGCAAATTCAAATATAGCTGAAACACAATCCTTAAACTAGCCTGTTTATAGATGTACATAGTATCTTTCTAAATATAGGCACAGGTGGGTTATACATGAATTCTCCTTAAACACTCTTCTTCTATGACATAGTCAATTTGAGCTTGTCTCTGGAAGTTATTTTCATTTATTTAAACTTCTTTTCTTGTTTGGCCCAAATGTTAGGTCTGGAGACTCTGGTTAGAACTTTCAAACCTTTCTAGGGAAGTCAGATTTATTTTCTATTAACTTTTACATTTCTTATTATCTAAACTCATCTGGACAGCACTGACCACCTCTGGGCAAGAAGTTGTGTCTGTGTTCCTGAATAATAATACCTAATAGCACTCTTCAATCAGTAGATGTCATAGTGCTTTATAAAGGAGAGGTACCATTTTTACAGATGGGGCACCTGCATCACAGAAGAGAAGTCTCTTGCCCAAGGTCACCAGTATGCCAGTGGCAGAGCTAAGAGTAGACCCGTCCCCCACCCCCTTATCTCCTCTGCCCCCATCTAGTGCTCTGTCTTCTAGGCCACATTGTGTGTCTTCAGCTTTGGCAGTTTATACTGAGCAAGTGGGCTGATTCATGCCAATTGTATTGATTTTTAGATGCAGGCATTTACTTGTTTATAAATAGATTGAGGTTACCAGTTTCTTTCATATAGGATATTGTGTGATAAGGTCACTACTGAGCTTTACTAGATTTGAACCAGTGACTTATCTCTGTGTTTTCATGTCTCATAAATAATTCTCCTAAGTTTTCCAGGAAATATGGATTTTGTATATTGAATACCAGGGAATATTAAAGATGTGGAATTTTTAGTTTGTGTGACAAATGACACAATATATTTTTAAACAGGAATAGTAATTTTTTAAATTTCTTTCCTCTCCTGTAAATAATCGATGAGCAAAGTTGTATGTTAATCTGCATGGTGACCCTGCCAATAAATTAACTGACAAATTTATTTACAATTTAGCTTGCCATTTAGGTGGTTAAAAAAATGTATATTTGCCTGTTATTAGACAAGCTTCAGTTTCTAACTTTTTAATGATTGTGTCAACAGACTTTACTAATCCAACTTAAAATATTTTTTAGTAGTTTGTTATTAAGATAATTACACAATGAAAGATAACAAACAAAGAGTCCTGTGGCACTTCTAAAGACTAACGCATTTATTTATCACATGAGCTTTTGAATCTAAACAACCTGTTTGGTTTACTGAAAAAGACTGAACTGACCTTGTGACCTGTCTTTCTCTCTTCTTATTTGTTTCCATTTCATGCATCTGATGAAGTGGGATTACACCCCATGAAAGCTCATGTGTTGTTTGTTAGTCTTTAAAAGTGCGACAGGACTCCTTGTTTTCTGAGCTAAACTAATGTGGGTACTCCTCTGAAACTTGAGAACAGAGAAGGATGAAATTCTGCAGTAATGGATTTCAGTCTGAATGAGGTACAGACAGAATGGTCACAATGGTTTGTGGGCAGTCTTCAATAAAGAGAATTTAGTAGAGTTCAGAACAATTGCTGCTTGTTGTTCAGAATTGCTTTAGCTCTATGTTTGGATGGCTGTATATGATAAATTTATTTCTTGTCCCCTCTTAAATATTAGTTGACCTTCATATTGTCAGGATGGTGCATATCCATCAGTTTGTGGAGCTCACTTGATAAATGACAAAATAAATACTAGAACTAGAGCCAATAGTCATAAACAGGAGGCTATCAAAACTAAATTTCGTCTAATTTTAAACTAAATTAAACCAGTTATCACACTGCTATAAAAAGTGCCTCGCATATCAAAAAGGTGGAGAGAATTACCATAAAAGAAAGGCAAGTAGTACAGCAGATTGTAATCGAATGAAGTGTGTTGCAGCCCATAAAGGCTTATGCCTGAAGAAATGTTAGTCCTTAAAGGTGCCACAAGACTTGAATTGGTTTTGTCTGTTATCAAGACGTTTTTTAATATTAATGTGATAAGGACATCTGTGGCATTAGTGTAAAGCATATTACACTGTGGTTCGCAGCTTTGGAAGGCAATTATATCACTTCAGGAGACAAAAATATCAATCATATCATAATGATGCTCACTTGCCTTCCATTCAGTAGTCCATGTTATAGCCATTTATGCAGCAGGTAAAATTCCACCGCAAGCGTATATGCCATTTGGTGTAGTAGGGAGATGATGGAGGTAGAGCCCTGCAAATCCATCAAATCCACATCTGCAGATACAAGGCAGATATCTGTGGACCATTTCTTTGCGGATGCAGATCAGATGCAGATCCACATATTTGTATCCACTCAGGGCTCTATGTGGAGGCTTAGCAGAGGTGTTCAACAGGGTAGATAAGAGGGACCTACAAAAACTTTTCTCAAATGTTACCTGTCTACTATATGCAGGCTGTTTGTGGTGAGTCTTATTGTCACCTAGTACTGGTTTCTACACCTGCAAAAGCAGATTTTTGTGGTGGTAGCGAAATTAACGCAACTTGAAGAACAAGGTGATAAGAGTCCAAAGCTCCCAGCAGGAAAAAACTCAGAAGCCATAGACAAGGAACTCTTTGAATGAGGTGCCTTGAGAGGAGAAGAAGATAGAGTTTGGGAGACAAAACCTATTATTGCTGTTCTCTGTACATATACAAAATGTACTCAGTAAGGTGCCAGAAAGAGGGTAATGTGGGATTCTGTTTCATTGGTTCATGGGGCTGGCAAAGAGAACAAGGGAAGAAATTCCTAGACTAGAGCACCAGTTGAAATCTTACATTCCTGTTGAGGTGCTTAAGGAAGACAGGATTCATTCCAGAAGAGTGGAGGAGGATTTCCTATCTGGAAAGTGGAATATAAGGACAACCTGGGCTTCTACAGATCACTTAGCTTAACTTCAGTACCCAGAAAGATAATTGGGCAATAAGTAAGCACCACTTGCACATGCACACAAGGTAATAAGGTGATAAATAACAGCCAGCATGGATTTAAGAACAGATCTTGTCAAACCAACCTAATAGCTTACTTTGGCAGAGTAAAAGCCTTGTGGATAGGGGGTGGGAAATGGTAGATGTGGTAAATCTTGATTTTTAGTAAGGCTTTTGATACTTTCTCACATGACCTTCTCATAAAGAAACTAGGGAAATACAACCTAGATGGAGCTGGTATAGCTGGATGCCTAACTGGTGCGGGGGGGGGGAACCACTCATAGGGAGTAATCATCAGTGGTTCATAGACAAAATGAAAGGGCATATTGAGGTGGGGTCCCCACAAGGTTCAGTTCTGTTCAGTATCTTCTTCATCAGTGATTTAGATAATACATTTATAAAACTTGCGGACAATACCAAGCTGAAAGGTGTTTCAAGTGGTTTGGAAGATAGGATTAAAGTTCAAAATGGTCTAAAGTAAATACAGTGAAATTCAGTGAGGACAAATGCAAAGTACTTCACTGAGGAAGGAACAATCAGTTGCACATGTACAAAATGAGAAATGACTCTCTGGAAGAGAAGGCTGCGGAAAGAGATCTGGTTGTCATAGTGAATCAAAAGCTAAATGAGTCAACAGTAAGATACCAGTGAAAAAAGAAATATTCTGGGATGTATTAACAGGCATGTTGTAAGCAATACTTGAAAATTAATTTTTCCACTCCACTCTGTGCTGATTAGGCCTCTGCTGGAGTATTGTGCTTAGGTGTGAGCACCAAATTTCCATAAAGATGTGAAGAAATTGGAGAAAGTACAGGGAACAACAACAAAAATATTTAAAGCAGTGGTTCCCAACTTATGGCTCAGGGGCCGGAAGTGGTCCTTGGGGGCTTTCAAAGTGCCTTGGAGCTCCCCTCCTGCAGGTTGCAGAAAGGAGCCACTGCCTAAGGACCCAGGCTGAATCTATTTCTGCAGGGCTAAAAGCTCATTACAAGCTCCTTGCTCTAACCAAGGGGATGGGAAGTCAGTGCTTCCTTCTTTCCGGCTGTAGAAGGGAGCATGGCAAAGTGTTCCACTTGGGTCCATGTGTGATGGTGAGCCTACTGGAGCCAGAGGGAGCGAAGCTCTGATCTTCTGGCTCCCTGGCTGCAGAAAGGAACCACTGCGTAAGCAGGGACCCAGGTGGAGCACACAGGACTGCAGGACTCATGTGGTTTCCGTGCTGTGACCAGGGAGATCAGTGAGGTGGCAGCCTCTCTGCTGAACCCCTGCCGTTTGTTTGAAGTGGGAGAAGCAGAGCCAGTCTGTCCATAGAGGTGACCTAGGTGGTTGCCTGGGGCTCCAAGGGCTGGGGCTGGGGCCAGCAAGCCTTTCACATTGCTCTGCCAGCATTGGGCCATGGACAGGGAGTCAGCCCCAGCCAGGGGAGTCATGCCGCTGCTGGCATCAAGCCATGGTTGGGGAGCCAGTCCCAGCTGGGGAAGCGGGGCTGTTGCTGCAATTTGGCCTGGCAGCCTGCACAGCACCCACCTGCCACTTGGCCAGGCTTGGGGTGGTGTGCCAAAATCACAAGTACCTAGGGCGCCCAAATCCTTGGGCCAGCCCTGTTGGAACAGACAGCTGCTAGTGAAGACCAGTGGCCCTTCAGGATTTTAAAGATATCTGTGGTCCTCAAGCGAAAAGGATTAGGAACCACTGGTTTGAAGACTAGAAAACATGATCTAATAAGGAAGACTAAAAAGTATGGGTATTCTTTGTCTGAAGAAAAGAAGACGGGGAGCATAATTTAATGAAGTACCTAAAAGGTGCTTACTAGAAAGGAGGAGGGAGAAAAATTGTTCTCTTTAATCTGTAAGGATAGGACAAGAAGCAATGAGCTTAAACTGCAGCAATGGTGATTTAAGTTGGGCATTAGGAAAAGCTGCCTAACTGTCAGTGGAGTTAAGCACTGGAATATATTGCTTAGGGAGGTTGTGGAATCTCCATCTAATCTGCTTTTAAAAATCTGTAAACACCTTTCGGGGATGGTCTCGATGCTTAGTTATGCCATAAGTGCAAGAGATTGAACTAGATGACCTCCCTTCCAGTTCTGTATGTCTGTGATACAACACCAGTGATAGCTTACAGCTGTTGTTTCTGAACTTACTGTGTTTTTTTTCCCCCTTGTGAACACCTATAACTGTAGAATAGGTCTGAGAAACCTAGTTCTTGGGTTTTTGATTTACTTCAGACTGCCTCGGCTGTTTAATAATAATTATTGCATACTACCCAGCGGAATAGCATACAAGTTGTAAGCATAAGGGGGAAAAGTGTATTCTTTCAGACATTTGCTGAGAAATTGTTTTGGTATTCAAAGACCCATCATGAAGAAAATGGATATGCTTAGAATAATGATGTCAGTTTTCATAGAATCATAGAAACTGAGGGACCATGAGAGGTCATCATGTCCGCTCCCCTGCACACATGGTAGGACCAAGTTCCATTTTAAACCATCCCTGACAGGTGTTTGCTTAACCTGCTCTTAAGAATTTCCATTGATAGAGATTCCACAACCTCCCTAGGCAACTTATTCCAGTGGCTAATCATCCAGGCAGTTAGGAATTTTTTCCTAAAGTCCACCCTAGTCTCACTTGTAATTTAAGCCCATTGCTGCTTGTCCTATCATCAGCAGTTAGAGAATAATTTTTTCTCCTCCCTTCTTGTAACGTTCTTTCAGGTACTTAAACTCTAATTATGTCCCATTCTGTGTCCTTTTTTCCAGACAAAACAAACCCTGTTCTTTCGATCTTCCTGCATAAGTCAAGTGTCTTAGACTTTTTAATCATTTTTGTTGCTTTTTGGACTTTCCCCAGTTTTTCTGCATCCTTTTTGGAGTGAGGGGCCCAAAACTGGACATGATACTCCAGTTGAGTCCTAATCAGTGTGGAGTAGAGCAGAAGAATGTCTTTTCTTATCTCTTAAGAAGTGACACTTGATGGCAAATATTGACTGCATCTTTCTGAAAAAAAAAAAAATACCAACATTACACAGCAAATTTAACTTGGCTTGTTGTCACATTTCTTGTATCATTGCTTTTGTTAGCACAAAAAAAATGTGTGGAGGGAGAGGGCCTTGTTTATAGGGTGTAGTATGTTCATAGAGGAGGAGAACATAGCCAAAATAGCTCCTCCTATTGTCTTCAAACAAAGAGAATGTAGTTTAATTTCTTTACTCTCTCCCTTTTTTAAGGGGTGATAACACTTGCATATATAACACAGTGGATTGCCATGCATCTTCTGACTACTTCCAGTGTTCCCAACTCATGCTGCTATTCAAAAGTTGCATAATATTTGGTGCCTGAAATCCTGCTGTTTTTACCATATAAAGACCTTTTCATTCATTTCTAAGAGCTTTTTTTCCCCCTAGTCATTATGCTTTCAGAGAAAAGTTAGAAAACATGAACACTAGAAGTCCAAAAGCCAGGAAACAAATATATGAACTCAAAGCTTGCTACTACTTAAAATCTCATGGGTTTTTTACATTTTTTTTTCTTGAACATTTAGGAACTGGAAATACTGTTACTACAAATAGTACTTAGAACTTAGTTGAGTACTGTACTCTACTGTAACTTGAGTTGGCACTGAGAAGCAGCTCCATAGGTATCCTGTTCTTTTAACTCAGTGTCCCTGATTCTGTCTGTCGTACAGTTGGCTGATTTTCGAAAGGAGTTTGACAATTATTTGAAGTGCCTGTCCTATGAGACCTTATAATAGGCCACCCTGTGGTATATTTTTTTTCTCCTAATATGCAAGTTTCTTTCTTTAATGTAGATCAAGAACATCATCTTGTCTGGTTTTGACCTCCACTACTTAGAGTTTGTAATCACAGAATCATAGGAACTGGAAGGGACCATGAGAGGTCATCACATCCAGTTTTTTCAACAGATGGCAAGACCATGTACCCTCTTAAGTCATCCCTGACAGGAGTTTATCTAACCTGCTCTAAAAAACTTCCAAGAATGGAGATTCCACAGTCTCCCTAGGCAACTCATTCCAGTGATTAATCACCCTGATGGTTAGTAATTTTTTCCTAATGTCCAACCTAAACCTCCCTTCCCCTAATTTAAGCTCATTGTTTAAATAAATAAAATACAGCCATTATGTTTACACACTGTCTTCCATTATTGTTCAGTAATGGTCTCTGAATGAAATAGCTTTTTTGAATTATGATTTTAATTTGATTTAAGTTTGGTTTTGTTGTTGCTTTTCCCTGTGCTAGCTAAAAACTCACTTGTAATGAAGGAATTTACATTGAAAACAGCATGGTTGATGTTTATCTATATATACTGATGCTACAGATTAGGTACTACCGAGGCTGTTCTGTGCAAACTGAGTGAACGAGCAAAGAAAAATTGTAGTCTGATAACTTCTGACACAGTCACCCCATTCACAGTTACTGTCTGGAATTACTTTGAAAGAGAGAACTGATGTCGTTAAGGCTTTGGTCTGGGTCATGGAAGAGTTAGGTTGAACTCCGAACTCTACCATAGACTTTTTTTGTGACCTTGGACAAGTCATTAAATCTATCTCTGTTTAAACTCCTTGTCTCTAAAATGTATCTAATAATACTTTGTTTCCCTCAACCTTTGCATGTTTCTTCTTGAGCTTTCAGGTGCTCACGGTGGGTGCTTTCGTACAAGTTTGTTTAGATGAAAAGTGATCAGAGTTAGGTCAGATTTATCAAACCTCTAGACTACATTAGTATAGGGTTTTTCTAGTCTAGACAAACCTTACTTTTTTCAAAAACCTCAGTGACTCGGTCTTAGTTGGGCCTTTTCGATGCTGTCGAAATACAAACAGTGGCTGAAGTAATGTCCGTTTTCTGGTTTATTATTAAAGCAGATCTTTTAATAGCAATTTTTTATTTCTCAAGCTATATCCATTTGAGCAGTGGATCAGAGGAGCTTGACTCATTCGACTGCTGACAGAATAGTAGCAACTGCTAAGAATATTGTTCATCCCTACCAGAATTAAAACAGAAGTTTAAGGAATGACGTATAAAAGCAAACAAAGAAGAGAATTGTGCTCGAGTCATAGATCATTTTTGCTTTGTCCACAGAGTTAAAGCCTGAGGTTATACTCAGAAATGAATTGGGAAAGGAAGAGGATCTGATCTGCTAATAATAGCGCAAAAAAAAAACCCACCCCAAAACAAGAATAAAAAAATGCACACAGCTAAAACAAACAACAACAACAAAACCCTTACTGATGTGGTTTTTTTCCACCTTGCTTATCTAAATATTAAGATCTTCTGGTTCAGCTTTTGAGTCTGATATTTATGCTGTTGTTCAGAATTGATCCTGACACTCAATAAAAAAAACTCAGTACTGAAATAAATGCCCAATTTGAAAAAAAAAAGTTAAATCACAATAGTTAAAATACTTCAACACTTCATCCTCATGAAAGAGTTGATAATTTTAAAAAAATCTTGGGTATTTAGAACCTGAGATAGAAGAATATATTATTTGCTATTTAAATAAAAATTATAGAAATGAAGTTTCTAAAATGCTATATTTATTAAGCTTTTCATGTGTGTATCTAAATTGTATTTCTGCATACATATTTCAAATGGGATTTGGCTTTTTTTTGCAGCTCTCAATCAACAAAACAAATTTTCACATTACAATATATCCAGTATAAAGAATATATCTGAGATTCCTGGTAGGAGCATCACATCATTTATACAGAGCCTGACCTTTGAGTCTCTGAACAGTTCCATAGATTTTCATCAAAATTCCAGCTATAGTGGCAGCTCATCTACAGAGGCAGAAAATTCAGGTATATCCCTGTCTAGACAACTGGTTAGTTCCAGGAAGAATGACTCAGCAAGTGGCTAATTCCTCTCACACTATATTAACTCTTTTTGCCTTGCTTGAACTCAGTCAACGGAGGGAAAGTCACATTATATCCATCTAGAGAATAGTATTAATCTGAACAGTGTTAGGTTTCTGGTCAGTGACAACATCTCTTCCTCAACAGAGATTTCAGACTGACAGACCCGTCAATCCATGTCAACCATATCCAGAAACATGAGTCAGGATTTCTCAGCCTTCTGAGACATACACCATCACATACTTGTGTCATGCAGCGTGTCAGATTTAACCTTTGATTCATAGAATCATAGAATCATAGGGTTGGAAGGGACCCCACAAGGTCATCTAGTCCAACCCCCTGCCAAAAAATTCATGCAAGTGTAGTTGAGATCAGTTTGTCTACACAGCAGCACATGATGGGCATGGCACCACAAGCGCTTGTTAAACTAATAGATTGAACTACCACAGGCTGTACCTGCAAAGACTTACCTTCCCTGAGTGGAGAAGTCTTCTCTGTCAACTGAAAATTAAAGGGAGTGAGGAGGTCTCAGGAAGAGCTCAAGGGCATATTCTTGGTGTGCAAAATATTTTCCTTTCCTGTCTTCAGGACTTATCTGCTCCAGATCCACAGGTATCCGCATCCACAGATGTGAATAACAACAGATCCATTGTTGCAGATTGACCCATGGATGTGGGTTCTATTTTTATCTGCTCAGGGTGTGATCCATCCCTGCAGCTGCTGCTATGATCTGTGTGAGCAGCACACAGGGGAACAAGGAAGCGCTCCAGCCAGTTCTAGCTCAGCTTTAATTGTGGTCTGCCAGCCAATCGGAGTCTCTGTCACAGCAGGCTGACCTCACTGCTCACTGTCAGTCAGCACTTTGGCCTTTGATTGGCTCATTCCCCATGACTTCCCTGCCCACTTCTTTCTTTTCTTGTTCACAGTTTGCATGCCGTACTATCAATCAGAGATTTCATTGGTGGCCAAGGAAATCTGATTGACAGCACTGCATGCGAACTTCAAACAAGAAAATGAAAGAGTGGGCAGGACCCATGTGGGGAATGAGCCAATCAAAGGCTAAAATGCTGACTGTGAGCTGAAGCTCAGTTGAGGATGTGGTTATGGATATAGATAAAACATGGTATGTGGATCATGGACCAGATAGATAATGTCACTGAGTGAATGTGGATCCTCATTTTTGTGCCTGTGCAGGGCTCTATTAATAAATCCAGGTGTTCCCAGACAGTGCCAAAGGAATGCACTATTACAGATCAGGGGAGTAAAATTCCCTCCACTCCTGTGTCGGGTTCCCTCCAGAGATCTCTGTACCTTCACCTTTCCAAAGCCCAGTTTGTCTCCAAATATCATCATTCAGCTATCTTTATCATAATTATACTGACAGGGTCAGACTTGAGCATAGGGGGAGTAGGTATAGAGCATACCACGCATCCGAAGTTACAAAAAAAACTTTTTCCTTTATAAATGTTTACATATTATATTGGATTTACTATACATTCAATCTCATGCTTTTGATTGGCTTGGTTACTTTACTGAAACCCAGTCCCTGTATAGCGTGCTCTGACAATCCAGGGCCAGTGCTCAACCTACTCTTTACCTCATTTCTACATTCCTCACTTGACTTGTTTGTAGTAAATGGTTTCCTGGGTATACTCCCTCCTTATCTTAACTGTCTCTCACATTCTGTTGTCTTAAGTCCACTGACCTACTTCTTATCTTAATTAGCACAAATGTTCTCTTTTCAACCTAATGATCAGTTTACTTCATTAATTCTATGCTCCAAGAAAGGAGGCCTCTTTCCATATGTTAATTACTCCTGTCACTCTAGACTGCAGTTACTCTGTCAAGAAACCATTTATCTCTGGGAGTATTGCAAGTACCACCACATCACACAGGTATATGTCCACCTGTCTGTTCTCTAGAACATCATAGCAGCTGAGCTCAATGAGAATTTTTCTGAAAACTGAATGGTCATTGAAGGACTCAGTCCTGTAGAACTTTGTTTGTTTTTTTGAAAAACACGTCTACTTTAGGGAACTGTCATCTGTTTACACAAACAAACAAACAATCACTTTAGTGGTTCTGCCTTCCAAAACAGCTGATGGTCCTAAATCTGGACTCAGCATGATAATACATGATAGCCTGGATGTTAGCTGGAGGACAGTCACTGTGAAGCTGCTTAGCTGAGGTTCAAACTACTTTGCTTGAAAGCAGAAAACTAGGCCAGGCTGAATTCAAGGTCAAATAGAAGAATTTTGCTATCTGGACAATTCAGCATGAGTATTCACTGTTGATAATTCTGATTTCAGCAACCCAGAGTTGTTTGCTAACCATGAAACAATTCAGACATCTAACAGCTCAATAAGAGTGTAACTTGCAAATCTTCACTGGATCTTCACATACTATATTGACTACACTCCTAAAAGGTTTGTTCGGTTTCTTCCCTGATAGTTAGTGACCCCTCCCAACCCCACTCTTCTTCTAGGACCCTAATATAGTACTAGCTGGGTTGATGGGTCTCCCTTTGAGCCCATGGCAGCCTGTTCCCTTTACTGCTTAACAAAGAAAGAAGCTTTTCTGGTAATTATACATTATCTAGGTAAGTAGGGGAAATCCAATTCCTCATGGCTGGTCTTTGATCTCACCTGAAGTTCCTGACAAGATCCATAAGGTGTTTTCAGAAATTTATATATAGTAAATCAGTCCATTTGCCTCCAAACTTTCTTTTCCAGGTCTCATTCTAACTAGTGGAAGCAAAGGTTCCTGCTAAACATAATGAGAGTCTTATTTTTATTCAGATAGCACAGTTTTTCAGGAACACATCTAGGGTTTTAATGACTTTCACTGACAGTCAAAGACCTATATCTACTCAGTGTCTGTCCAGGTGAGTCTGATTACATAAAGACTTAAAAACTAGCCAGGAAAGATCCCCCAGTCATGTGATAGCTCATTCTACAGATGCTTAGGCAGTTTCTGTTTCTGTCTTTGGTAAAGTTAAATGTGAGAGAGAGAGAGCAACAAGGTGGAGCTTGATCCACCCATTTGCATTTACTGCTCCCTTCCAGATTGGATGCTAATCATAGAATCATAGGTTTGGCTCTAATTCAGTTCCTTATACACAACTCCAAGCAAATCAACTGGTTCTTAGTCACCGGCAGTGGAGCTTATGTGAATATTGACTCAACCCCCCTCCAAAAAAATCAAAACAAAACAGTTCTTTGTATGTCTTGCAATAACTGTGGTTCTTAGATGTATTGTGCACCCAGATTCTAGGACCTGGCCATTTTCTGTGTTAATTGAGAGCCTTACACTTACGGGGTTCTGTACTGGCAGATGTCCTGGGTGGCAGTTGAGCTGCCTTTCCACAGTGTGCCCTAGGCCATGAATGACGCCTAAGGTAGATTCCCAACAGAAACTGCTGCTCAGAAATAATCTTCTATTCTGTATGTGAAATGTATGTGTGCTAAGAGTGCAAGCTCTTTGGACAACATATTTCTTAAGAACTACTAGTACTTTAAGATCAGGTCTTTAGGTTTATTACTCTGATAAAACTGATTACCAGTAGAAATATTACTTCTGACTTGATTTGTTTCCTCCCAGTCTCATTCTCGAAGTCAGAGTTTCAAGTATACATGAATGCAGCATACATGATTACCTGCTTTGTAGGCAGATGGCATATGGGCATTCAGAGCAAGGAGCTCGTGCTCCTCAGCAATCAGATACAGGTTCTAGAGACCAGAATGACTAAACTGGAGGAGCTAAGGAAGGCTGTCAAGGCTTTTTCCCCACTCTGGCGCTCTGAGTGCAGAAGGTGGGGGCCTGCAACAGGCCTTAAAATCCACTGGCCTTAAAGCTTGCTTTTAGAAGTCTCCAAGGCCTCCAATTCCTGGCCTTGGATTGGTATCGCTGCCACCACCCAAATGCAAAAAAACCTCTTGAGACCCAGGAAGGCGCACTTGGGAATTCCTCCCTGTGAGGTACTTGCAATCCTCTGTATTCCTCTCTCAGGAAAGTGACTGGACCCCAGCTGCAATATGAGCTGGAACTGGAACAGGGTTCCCTTTAGTAGCTGCCTGTGCAGTCTAAAGCACGTGCACACAAACCTCTTGCCTTCCAGGACACAGAACCAGAACTTACTTAAAAGGTGAAATCTTTAATCAAAAAGAACAGATAATAAACACAGAGAGTTGCTTATCTGGGAATTAACTTAGGTAGTTAGAGGGTAGTGGGGGGGGGGGTTACATGTGCTCAGCACAGAGAAATCCAAAAAACAAGCCAAAAACAAAGAAAATACCCTGACCACGTCTAAATAAACATTCCCTGTTCTACTCACGCCTGGTCAGTACCAAACTTAACTTACCTTTGGTAAGGATGTTGCTTGATTCTTCCTCAGGCCCCTCTGGCATCCTCCTGATCCTTCCAGGAGCTCTGCTGCACCCAAACAGGCCCAGGCCAGGCTGCTGTTCCCATTCAAAAAGCTGTGCTTTGTTTCTATTGGCTGTCCTGGGACTCACTGACCAGAGTGTTAACCTCTTCCTCCCCAAGGTTATTACAAAGGCAGAGCAGTACATAGATGAATTTCTGGGACACAGTAGAGCATTCATATCCCTAGTGTACAGCCTCTGCACTTTGAGGAGGATACAAGACTCCAAGGAAGAAGAACATTAAAGTGGAACAGAGGGGAGCAATCCAAAGTTAGGCCTCTTCTTCCATATGATATCATGGTATCCTCTCACACTCAGGTTACCTCTCCAGGTAAGGGAATGCTAGTTTTTAGAAAACAGGGTAAGCAGTGAGATGGCAAAATTTGCAGATGATGCAGAATTACTCAGGAGAGTTACGTTCAGAGCAGACTGTTAAAAGGGATCTCACAAAATTTGGGTGACTGGGCAACAAAATAGCAAGTGAAATTCAATGTTAATAAATGCAAAGTAATGTACACTGAAGAACATAATCCCAACTTTAACTATAAAAAGTTGTAATCTAAATTATCTGTTACACTCAAAGTTCTTCAGGTCATTTTGGATATGTCTCTGAAAGCATCCACTCAATGTGTAGCAGCAGTCAAAAAAGCTAAGGATGTTGGGAATCCTTAGGGAAGGGATAGATTATAATACAGAAAATATTGTATTCTCTTTCTAAGTCTGTGCTGTGCCCACATCTTGAAGGCTATGTGCACATTTGGTCACCCCATCTCAGAAAAGAAGTATTGGTTTTGTAAAAGGTACAGAAAAGAACAACTAAAATAAATTGATTTTTCAGCTTGGAAAAGAGAAGACTAAAAGGGATTATGACAGACATTTATAAAGTCATGACTTGTGGAGAAAGTGAGTAAGGAAGTGTTTTCTTTTGTAATGCAAAAAACACCAGAGAAACTTACCACAGTAGAATTTGACTTTAGAAGGGGAATCGCATAAAAATGAGGAAACTAGTTAAACAGAAATTAAAAGGTGCCATCATAAAAGTTACCAGTAAATACCTGCAAGCTTCATGGAAAACTGCTAAAAACACCGTGGAAGGGGCTATTATTAAATGAATGCTATAAATTAAAAAACGTGGTAAGAGGACCAAAAAAGTGCCACTTTGGCTAAACAGCTAAGTAAAAATTGGTTGTAGACAAAAAGTCGTACTTTAAAAAGTGAAAGTTAAAACATACAGAAGAAAATAGAAAGGAGCATTAGAATCATAGAATCATAGGGTTGGAAGGGACCTCATAGGTCATCTAGTCCAACCCCCTGCCAGAGGCAGGACCATTCCCACTAAACCATCCCAGTCATGGTTTTGTCCAGCCAGGCCTTAAACACCTCCAAAGATGGAGATTTCACCACCTCCCTTGGCAGCTCATTCCAAGACTTCACCACTCTCTCCTAGTAAAAAAAAAAAAAGTTTTTTCTAATATCCAGCCTAGACCTCTCTAACCGCAACTTGAGACCATTGCTCCTCATTCTGTCCTCTGTTATTACCGAGAACAGTCAAGCTCCATCTTCCTTAGAGCATCCTTTCAAGTAGTTGAAGGTTGCTATCAAATCCCCCCTCAATCTTCTCTTCTGCAGACTAAATAAGCCTAATGCTTTTAGTCTTTCCTCATAGGGCTTGTGCTCCAGCCGTTTAATCATTTTGGTTGCCCTCCTCTGAACTCTCTCTAGCATGTCCCTGTCCTTCTTGTAGTGGGGAGCCCAAAACTGAACACAGTATTCTAGATGTGGCCTCACCAGTGCAGAATAGAGGGGAATGATCACATCCCTTGATCTGCTGGTAATACTTCTTTTGATGCAGCCCAGTATGCCATTGGCCTTTTTGGCAGCAAGAGCACACTGCTGACTCATATCTAGCTTCCCATCCACCATGACCCCCAGGTCCTTTTCTACACTGCTGCTACTTAACTGAATGTTTCCCAGCCTGTAGCGGTGCATGGGGTTTTTTCATCCCACGTGCAGGATTTTACACTTGTCCATGTTGAAGCTCGTAAGATTTCTATTGGCCCACTGTTCCAATTTATCTAGGTCTCCCTGAGTTCTATCCTTGCCCTCCAACGTGTCTACTGGTCCCCCCAGCTTGGTGTCATCCGCAAACTTACTGAGAATGCAGTCTATTCCATCATCCAGATCATTGATGAAAATGTTGAACAGAACCAGCCCCAGGACCGACCCCTGGGGCACCCCACTCGTGACTGGTTGCCAACTAGACATGGAACCATTGATTCCTACACGCTGAAACCATTGATCTAGTTTTCTATCCACCTTATAGTCCACCTATCCAACCCGTACTTCCTTAATTTGCCAATGAGAATGCTGTGGGAAACTGTATCAAAAGCCTTGCTAAAATCAAGATATGTCACATCAACAGTTCTTCCTGCATCCAGAAAATCAGTCATCTGATTATAGAAGGAGATGAGATTGGTCAGGCATGATTTACCCTTGGTAACTCCATGCTGACTGTTCCTGATCACTCTATTTTCCTCTAAGTGTTTGAGGATGGATTCTTTGAGAATCTGCTCCACAATTTTTCCAGGGATTGAGGTGAGGCTGACTGGTCTGTAGTTCCCCGCATCCTCCTTTTTCCCTTTCTTGAAAATAGGCACTACATTTTGCTTTTTTCCAATCCTCTGGCACCTCCCCCGTTCTCCATGAGTTTTGAAAGATAACGGCCAGCGTTGCTGCTATCTCATCGGCCAATTCCCTTAGCACTCTTGGATGCAGTTCATCTGGCCCCATGGACTTGTGCACATCCAGCTTCTTTAAGCAGTCCCTAACCTGGCCTTCTGTCACCAAGAGCCTCTCTTCTTCTCTCCCATCTGCCACACCCATGGTAGTGGGCTGGGAGCTGACCCTGCCTGTGAAAACTGAAGCAAAAAATGCACTGAGCGCTTCAGCTTTTTCCTCATCCTCTGTCACAAGGATGCCAGCCCTATTCAGCAAGGGGCCTACACATTAAATGGGGCCTACATTAAATTGGGCGAATCAAGTGTAAAAGTATAAGGTGTTTAAGGCCCAGCTGGACAAAACCATGACTGGGATGGTTTAGTGGGAGTGGTCCTGCCTCTGGCAGGGGGTTGGACTAGATGACCTATGAGGTCCCTTCCAACCCTATGATTCTATAATTAGGAAGGCTTTAAGAGCAACTAGCCAAAGATTCAAAAACTAATAGCAAATTTTAAGTATATCGCAGCCAAGAAGGCCCTGGCCATTTGAAGTGGTAAAGGAGCACTTAGGGAATATAAAGCTGTTGTGAGTAACCTAAATCAATTCTTTGCATCTTCACTGCAGAGGATATCAGAGAGAGTACTAGACTTGAGCCACTCATGTAGGTGACAGATCTGAGTGAGTGTCTCAGTGTCAGTGGGGTTGTTTTGGAACACATTCATAAATTAAACAGTAATAAGTAAGTGGAACCAGATGGCATTCACCCAAGAATTTTGAAGGAACTCAGATATGAAATGGCACAACTGCTAACTGGCATATCATTTAAATCAACTTGTATACCTGAAGAGCATAGAATCACCAGCTTTTAAAGAAAACTCCAGAGCTAATCCTAGCAATCGCAGGCTAGTAATCCTAATTTTAGAACAAGACAAATTGGTTGAAATTCTATAGTAAACAGAATTATCAAACACACACATGAACATGATTTGTTAGGGGAGAGTCAACACAGTGTGTGTGTGTGTTGTAAAGGGGGAATCCTACCTCACTAATTTATTAGAATTTTTGGAGGATGTCAACAAACATGAACATTGGTAATCCAGTGCACAATAGTATGTGTTGAATTTCAGAAAGCCTTTGACTAGTTTCCTGACCAGATGCTATTGAAAAGAAAGGGGAGGGGGAGAGTAATGCCTATGGGATAAGAGGGGAGGTCATCTCATGGATCACTAATTAATTAAAACAGGGAACGTATGGTGGAAATAGATGGTCAATTTTTAGCCTTGAGAGAGAGGAATAGCAGAATTCTCCAGGAATCTGTTACTGGGACCAGTGCTGTTGAACATACTCATCACAATTTGGGGGAAAAAAAAAAAAAGCAGTAAACAATGAGGTGGCAAAATCTGCAGATGATGATGATGCCAATTACTCAAGATTGTAAAATCCAAAACAGACTGACAGGGGTTGCAAAGAGATGTTGCACAAAACTTGTGTGACTGAGCAAGAGTGGCAGTGAAATTTAGTATTGATAAATGCATGGTAATGCACACTGGAAAACATAATCCCAACTATACATATATAATGGTGTGATCTAAATTAGCTTTTACCACTCGGAGATTTTGGAATCGTAATCATTTTTGGTGTTTTCTGTAAACATCTGTTCAGCTCTTTTTTCCCCCCCTTTTGACTGCTGCTGCCGGTGAGCAGACACTTAGGACCCGTTAAAAAAGGGATAGCAAATAAAACAGAAAATATCATAATGCCACTATATAAATCCATTGTATGTCCACACCTTGAATATGGTATGCAATTCTGGTCATCCCATTTCAGGGAATGATGTATTAAGACTGGAAGAGGTACAGAGAAGGGCAACGAAAGTGGTTGGAAACACTTCCATTTGAGGAGATTAAAAAGACTTGTACTTTGTAGCTTGGAAATAAAATGACTAGGAGGGGATATGATAAAGGTCTGTAAAATTCTGAATGGGTGGAGAAATTGAATAAGGAAGTCTTTTATTACTCCTTCATGTAACACAAGAATCGAGTCACCCAATGAAATAAATAGGTTTAAAAGAAGGTACAGTTGGTCCTCAATTTTACGGACTATGGGGGAGGGGGGAGGAGGCATCCGAATTTTCCAAATGTCTGGAAAATTGAAAGCCTCCTCCCCCTAGCTCAGCGCCGGCCCTTTCCTCCCCCGGGGAGGCACTGTCGGCTGTCTGCTCTGCCCACTGTGGTGAGGCCAGGCAGGCAGGCAGAGCAGCCTCCACCCCTCCCCCAGGAGCTGGAAGCAATGCTCCCTGTAAGCTGCGCTGGCGCGCTGCAGCCGCCAGCGCACAGAAGGCTGCCAGCAGCCAGAGTCCTTCAGTAGAGCTGCTGTGGAGCAGGGAGTTTTGAAAACTCCCGCCCAGAAAAGCTCTAACGGAGCATGCCCAGAAAATCTGAGCATGCTCCGTAGAGCTTCTCTGGCCCAGGAGTTAGGGGGGCCGCTGGGAGTGGGGGGGGGGCTGCTGCCAGGAGTGGGTGGGCAAGTGGGAGCGGGGGGGATGCCACCGGGAGCTGGGGGGGCTGCGCAGCGGGCCCCGTGGGGGGGAGGGAGCGAGCGTGCGCAGCAAGCAACAGGAGTTGCTCAGCTGCCCTCTCCCCTTAGAGGGACCATTGGCTGGAAGGAGGGGTGGTTAGGGTCCCCTTCCTTGACTGCTGGACAGTGTTCAGCAGCCAGAGAAGGGGTCCCTAACCATCCCCTCTCTAGCTTCCAGGAAGGAGAGGGGGGCAGGGGCCAGAGGCTGCTGCGTCCACTTGCCCACCCGTCCTCACCACAGCAGGCGGAGCAGCCGGACAGCTGATCCCCCCAGCCAGCCGCGCCTCCCCAGGGGTGGAGGGGGCTGGCGCTGAGCTCCAGCACGTGGGTTCGGGGCACTGGAGTGGCCCACCCCACGCCCAAAGAGTTTGGGCCGTTTTGCCCCCATACCTCCTCCCAGGCCATGAGCAGGCCCATGGGGGGATGGGGGGGGGGCAGAGGCAAAGCGACCCAAACTCTTTGGGTGCGGGGTGGGCAACTCCAGCTCTCCGACCCTGCACGCTGGAGCTCAGCGCTGGCCCCCTCCTTCCCCAGGGAGGCGTGACCAGCTGGGGGTCGGCTGTCTGGCTGCTCTGCCCGCTGTGGTGAGGTTGGTCGGGCAGGTGGGCACAATAGCCTCTGGTCCCCAGCCCCCCTCCTTCCCAGAAGCTAGAAGGGGGGGCGGTTAGGGACCCCTTCCCTGGCCACCGGAGTGGGACAGCCAGGGCCCCGGACTTCGGAAAATTTGTCTGAATGTTCCAAAGTCCAGGGAATCGGCGTCCGGTAAATTGAGGAAGAACTGTATTTCTTCACGTAACACACAGTCAACCTGTGTGGAACTTGTTGCCAGGGGATGTTGTGAAGGCAAAAACCATAGTGGTGCTCAAAAAACAATTTGGTTCATGGAGGAGGATGGGTCCCTCAGTGGCTGTTACTCACAGGGGACGGTGATACAACCTTGTGCTCTGGTGTCCCTGGTTTCTGATTGCTAGAGGCTGAGTGTGTATGATGTGGAGGGTTACTCAGTGATTGCCCGCTCTTTCCATTCCCTCTGAAGTGCCTGGCATTTGGTTACTGTTGTAAGATAGAATACTGGACTAGATGGACCATTGGCCTGACCCAGTAAGGTTGTGTTCCTAAGACTATACTGCAGGACCTGACTTCGAAATGGGTTGGGTGGGGAGAAGTGTGGCTGTGACTCTTTAAAATACAGTATTGTTACCACCAATTTAAACTTCTTAATATTTTATCTGGTATCAAGGACATGCAGGGTGTGTGTGTGTGTGTGTGAGATCTTATTAAAGAAGCAAAATTATTTTGTGTTTGAAGTATTGATGTGGACAAACAACTTACTTTCAAGTCATTTTAATATTTAAGGAAGAGGAAATTGAGTATTTTCTTTCTGACAGTATGTCAAGGAAGTTTGCAGTGTGGTAAGTAAAATTATAATGTGTTTTTAAAAATAAAAAAGATGTTCCAAGCAAAATTCACTGCATATAATTATCAGTGTTGTCCTATGAGTATCTAAATCTAGCTTTCATACTAAATATGATTCATGAAAATGTATCAGGAGGAATGAAATATTCTGTAAATTTGTGTTGATACATAAATCATTTCAGCTGTAACTGTGGGGAAATAATATACTGACTGGTCAACAAGTAAAAATGTCATAATGGAGTATAACAAACAGTCTGTACTTGTAGTGCTATTTTACATTGCTAGTTGAGTTGTAACTCAGAGCAACAGTCTCCTAGCAACAGTCCTTACACTGTGTCACTAGCAGGGATTAAGACTTTCAGAGGAAAGATGACAGCTGTTGCAGCTTCAGTGCTAGCCATTGAGTTTTCAGATATCGTGTGTGCGTGTGTGTGCTGAAAACAGAAAGACAGTGATCCCACAGAATTCAAAACAGCTTGTTACAGCAAACTCAGTTATGACTAATTCTTTCTGAAGGTGAAAAAGTCATATTGATTCATTAGGCCAATTAATAGATAAACACATGTGCTGCTGAAGTAATGCTTACATATCTTGTGTGAGCATCTATGCAGATACCTCATTTATAGAAAATTACTATTCAGAAAATTCTGTTAAGTGCAGGCAAGATGTGAGTTTTCCAAATAAAGTGGTGTAATTGGAAAACTCTCTCTGGGTTGCACTGGTATGAATGTAATGTAGTTTATGAAAATAAATATTCATTGGATGGAAGGGACCAACATACACCCAGGCTTTTCTGATTCTCCTCACATACAGCATCAGGGTAATTGTACCTGTATTCCCCTTTTGTGGTCCCTTGTGGAATCTAAGGTTTCTGACTCCCTTGCATCATCTCTATTGGGCATAGACGTGAATTTCTCTCCCTACTAATCTGTGTTTTTAAGACAGCACATCTGCCTGCTATGGGCACTGTGATATCCACAACAAGCCAGTCTGCCTAAAGGCCAGTGCCTGCTTTCTTCCTGAGGCTAGGAACAGTACATTACCAGTAGTTACGAGTTACCACCCAACGCCTTCTAAGAAAACACATTTATTTTTAAGTTAAAAGCATTACAGAGATAACATGTACAAAACAATAAAACTTCCTGTACACATGGTGAAAACTTACTGGAGGTCACCAGTCAGATTTTTGAAGCTCCTATAGGTAAGTCTTTTAAATCCAAACATTGGGGTCCTTCGACAGAAGGTTTCATCCATTTTCCAGATGAGAAAGAAGGCTGAGAGTCGCTTTTAAGCATCTCTTTATGCCATGTCTTTTTTTCTTTTGTCCTCTGGTCTTTGGAAAATCCAGTTTGAACAAATGCATACAGGCAGTGTGTTTACAACCACAGTTCTTCATCTGAAGGACTCCCCACTATTTATGGTTTTTGGAGGAGCTCTGATCATCCTCCAAGTTGTGTACAGTCTCTGGTTTACAGTGATACATAAACTTAATACAGTATGGTTAGCCAAAATTGCTTGGAGCAGAAATGTGCGTGTCAATCAGCATGCCTCATCATTCCCCTGGTCTTCTCTTACAAACAGTACCATACCTTTTTCATGACACCCTTGTGCTTGGAGTATACTTTCTGATCTTGCCTGCCAAGAAGCTTTACTCCCTTCCTAGTGTCTTCTTTTTTTTCATTAAAAGAGAAACTGTTTCTCAGTGCTGATTTGTCGCATCCAGTTGAGGTCTTTTCTTATTTTTATTTATTTTATTATATATAGGTTTAATTTTTAAAAAACAATAATAAATATAAAATAGATTTTATTCATTGAATTGCAGGATCTGCAATAGCATCCACTATGTAGTAGGCACACTCTAAATGTGTAGGATGAGGCAGTCCTTGAAGTCTAAATGAAAGAGCTAACAAAAATATCCATTAAAAGGGCTCACTTTTATTTAACCTGTTGTATTCTTCTCTTTCCCATAAACTTGACCACAGTGCTTTGCTGTCACACAGTTATTTTTAGTCCAGTCCAACTCTTACTGAAGACAAGAGTCTTTTAATTGACTTTAATGGGAGTTTATTGTGACATTAGGCACTAAACTCCTTGGGGGGAGGGAACTGTAAACTGTCAAATTATAGAAGTAAGTTGATATAAAGTTAACAGATTATTCTGCAAAAGGGAAATTCACTTATCTAACAATTTCATTTGAAGCAGGGGTCTCAAACTCAAATCACCATGGGGGCCACATGAGAACTAGTATGTTAGCCTGAGGGCTACACCACAGAAACCTTTTCATTCAACCGTACTGCAAATATCTGTAATGATAGTATTCTTCCAGGCCTCAAGAAATAACTTTAGGGGCTGCATGCAGCCTGTGGGCTGCAAGTTTAAGCCTTCTGATTTAAACTGTATATTCCGAGTGCCAGTTTGTGGAGTTCTGTAAGTAGATGACAGACATGTTTCACATATGATCTTTATAATAAGCTTTGAACGGAACAAAAATTGACAGTTAAAATTTGGGGGAATTAAGCTCTGTTTTCAGGAGTTAAAGTAGTCCAGAATGCAGTAGAATGCCATTCCAGGACACACTGTTTTTAGGGGCTCTGTGTTTTGGGGCCCCTAAAAATAGAAAATGGAGCCAGAAAGGTGTGTTCTGGCACCCAACATTTAAAAATAATAGGTCCCAGAATGCAGCATTATGGTTCCATTCCCTGTTTTTAGGAGCCCCTCAAACATGGAGCCCCTAAAAGCAGCAGGTCCCTGGAATCGTGTTCCATTGCATTCTGGCTGGTAGAGAGGAGGAGATTTTAAATCTCCCTCCCTGAGCCGGGTCTCACTGGGCATGCTCGGAACCTCTAAGCATGTTAATTTAGAGCCAGCTCAGGGCTGGGGCCACAGCCACTCTGCCCTTTGGCAGGTAAGGGGGCTGGGAGGGGGGGTTCAGTGGAAGGTCACCCAGCCCAGCAGGGAAAAGGCATGGGGGGAAGAGGGTGCAGCACAGCAGGGGTTTGCAGGTCCAGCAGCCAGACAGTGGTCGAAGGCAAGAACTGGGGTTGAGGGTTAGGCGGATGGGGGGCTGGTGTTTGGGGGCAGGAGCTGGGGGGGGTAGGTGGCTGAGGGCTGGTATTTGGGGGGCAAGAGCTGGGGTGCGGGAGAGGGGGCCCACCCAATTAGGAAGGTTCCAAGATGCACCAATTTATACTTTAACCCTTGCCTGTTTTATAGCAGGCCTTTTGGATGCTGCTGAAAATGTGCAGTGCCTCAGCGGCTAACACACCAACTAACCAGAGGCTAGGTAAGGTGTGAAAACAGGAAAATAAAGGGACTTTTCCAAAGTGGGAAAGCACTGTTCTTTTACTAGTACACTTTTTTTCTTTCATGCCACCCATCTGGTTTTTGGCTTCTGTGTGCGAATACCATTCAGGGTAGTCAGGTGCCAGGTTTCCATGGATCTCAGTGGCAGGCTTCTTGAGATGATCCAGTGAATGAGAAGTGGAGAACACATAGGGTCCTGTGGGTGAGGCAGTCCAATTGCCAGCAATTAGAAAGGTGGCAACCCTTTTCTGGGCTGTGTGGTGAGCTGACTGGCAAGCTGAGTGAACTGTGTGGCTGCACACCCTGCCTGCCCCATTTTCTTGTCACTAGAATAAAAACTGGCATATAGTGCCAGAGCAGAAACAAACAATTAAGAGAAGTGGTGTTTGGGGAGGATCTGTTGAATCTGCTTGGGACTGACTTTTTCCCTAACCTTTTCTGCTTTGCAAGTTCAAAGAGTTACAGCTCTAAGCACAATAGCCCTTTGCGTATATTAACATCTTGCTAAGCTATAAGCTTATTACGTCTACCCTGTACTTTGGACAGTATCAAGTTTCAGCTTCCTTTCTGCTGAACAGTTACCATGACATTCATAAACCAAGCCCACTGCAGTTCATGTGGGTTTTGTGATGGGTTCCAGGGTCTCCCCCATATTACACTTAAGTCTTTGGAGGACTGTTTGGTACCTTGTGGAACATGCATCCCATTCTGCTTCATGGAGGAGATGACAGACCTTTCCCAGGAGGAAGTAGCCACCAATATTTTTCTCTTTCTATCAGGCTAGATGGAAGATTGTCTGGTATAGTTGCCATCTCTTTCCTTTTATCTAAAATCTTGGAAGATAGTCTGGGTGAACTGGAGCCTCCCCATCCTTGCTGGTTCTGGATAAGAGCTGATAGGAAACAACCTACTGGTAAAGGCAAAGGATGTCTAAGGCTGGACATGCCCCAGGATTGCTAGGGAAGAGTCAGGATATCATTAAGTGCTTTATGGGGCATCTTACTGTCGAGGCTCATGGTGCGGTTAGTAGCAGGGCAGTCTGAAACAAATTATTTTTTCTGTTGGCTCTTAGTGAAATGGATATAAAGGTTGTGGATGGTCTGTTTCCCCTTCTCCACCTCCATAAAGTCACTATCTGCTGCATAAAGATCCTATAAAGAGGACAACAGTTTGACTGCAGATAAGTGATGGTCGCACATCCTTGCGTTCCCCTGAGAAGAGCTGGATAAGATGGTGAAGGGAAGAGAAGAGGAAGGGAGCTGTGAGGACACAAGCAGAGAGAACTTATTACTGTGCAAATCCCTGAAATGTGGTCTAGGTTCTAAAACCTTTGTGCCTGATATTTTTAGAAAAAAGTGTTTTACGGATTTAGTTATCTTGCATTGCTCCTTATATTTTCTCTATTAATAATATTCAATATAGTTTGTGTTTGTCTACAGAGGGACATCCTAAAACTATTAAAAAAAAAAAAAAAAGAGCAAGGAGTCTTGTGGCACTTAAAGACTAACAAATTTATTTATTGCACGAGGTTTCATTAGAGAATATCCCACTTCCTCAGACACTTTGAAGAGGGAGAACTTACAGAATTGGATGAAAAGAAATGCAGGGGAGTGTAAGAGATGGGATCAAGACTTACTGCAACAGCAAATCAGATCATTTGTAAGGATTGAGACTATAGGAAACAGCACACAGAGGAAGGTTGAATTCAAATTATGTGTTATAATGTGAAAAGAATCCATAGTCACTATTCAGCCCTGCTGTCACACAATTTAATTTGCGTGTTAGTTCGATTTCAGCTGTTTCTCTTTGAAGTCTTGATGTCCCATTGATTTTTTTGATGACCATCGTTAACAAATCATCAATGGAGTGATTAAGAAGATGGAAGTGCTCAGCAACTTTTTTTTATTTAATTTTTGTGTTGTGATTTCTGATGTCAGTGTGGATTCCTTTCACCTTACAACAGGTAATTTGACTTCAACCTCCCTCTGTGTGCTGTATCCTAGAGTTTGAATCCTTACAAATGATCTGATTTGCTGTTGCAGTAAGACTTCATCCCATCTCTTACAATCCCCTGCATTTATTTTCATCCAATTCTGTAAGCTCTCCCTCTTTAAAGTGTCTGACAAAGTGGGATATTCTCCCATGAAAGCTCATGCGATAAATAAATCGGTTAGTCTTTAAATGCCACAAGACTCCTTGCTTTGTTTGCTTTACTAGACTAACACGGCTGCCCCTTTGGAACCTAAAAATATAATCTCCATTAACATAAAGGTACCATATGTCATGAGCACCCTCATTTAAAATTAAGGTGGCCTTTAATTTACTTCCAAAATGAATTATGCTAAATTAAGATAAACCAACTGGATAGCAGTATTCACACAGGAATTTAATGTGATTTAACTAATCCACTTCAAATTCACACCTTTAGTTAACTTGAATTAATTTTCTTAGATGTTCCTGTGTACACAAACCAAGTGTCTGCATAATGTATAAGTGCTCAACATTAAATCATTTACTAATGAAATAATGGAGAACATACTTGAATTAAAAAAAACCCTATTAAATAATTATCCCATAGGTCCATTTTATTTATTAGACCTGTATGCAGTGTAGTCAAATCTAGATTGTCTTGTTTTATTCCATAAACTTCTTAATAGTAATTAGTAATATGTGCTACTCAGAGGAGCTAAAGCTTTTTCTTTTTTGAGTCCCCTATCCCCAGTTCTTTCATTTGTTATGCAGCCAACTTTTTAAGCCATCAAAAATTAAAACAGTACAGTCCTGTCTAAAACGATCCTGAACACAGATGGTTCATCTGTGACCTCCTGGAGTCATATACTACAAGTTTTTAAATTAAAATATATTTTTTCTAAAAATTGTTCTTCTCTTGCCTTTGAAAAAAAATCTTTTACTAGTTGTGCCATGGCAATAGCAGCTAGCATTGTAATTAAGGACAAGTTCAGCTTTCACTTAAATTGCTAATTTGGTTTTGCAGTAAATGAAAACACAGGACAGTAAAGAGAAAATCATTCTGAAAGAGCACCATTTTTCTGATATGCAATGAGTCCATTAAAATGTGAATTGGATAAATAATCTTTATAAGCCATATTCAGTTATTTCAGTACTTAATGTGATCTTGGTCATGGAGTAACTTCAAATAAAAACTTCCTCGGAGAATGTTGCTTTGTGCTGCTAAGATGCTTTAAAAAGATGACATTGCTCTTTTAAAAAGAAAATTTAATAAAATACATCATGGGTGCCTATCCTGAATTGTTAAATTCAGTGGCAAAATTGCAGTAGCTTTAGTGGGGTAGGACTTGGCCTTTTGACTCCTGAGGTCTAAATGTACCTGTAGTAGCTGAAGACATGATATATGAGACCAGCTATATTGTATGGAATTTTTTTTTGTACATCACTTATATCCTATCCTAGCATCTGGCCAACTAAATTAATGTGCTCTGTATATCATACAAACTAAAGCAGTGTGAAAGAAGCTGCATAAATCCAGAATAACTCTTTTGGATCATATTTATCATGTGATGCTGAGTTAGTGGTTTATAATAGTTTGACTACATAGATATAATTTAAAATTGCTATTGCATAGAGATTTGATTGATCGATCTAAAATTGCTCATTACATATAAACTCAGTTGTTAATGGAAGCACCCAATTTTCTGTTCCAAAACAACTTTAGTTGAATGTAACTTTACTTTAGAGGAAGAGAGAAATCTGTCAAAGAGCAACAAATGCTGAGCAAAACAGTATTCTCCAACCATTAAAACCATAAACACACAGGAGAATTTTTGCCTTGTGAGTTAAAACTTATATGTGCATGCATTCTGTTACCTACTTGAATTGACTTGCATCACTTAGCTGAGTCAAGGGTATTTGTGATGTACGCCTATAAGTAATTAATTTATAAAGCACCCACTAAATGAATTCTGAATCCTAAACACTATTTTCCTAATGAATTTTGCTACCCCTTGTAGACAGCCTCTTCTGGCAAGTCTGGGTGAAAGAGAGAAGCCCTATCCTGTATACTAATAACCAGTGGATTGCCTCTGGCAGAGAAGTGAGTTGTGGGCCTGAGGTCCCAAATATGCCATCAGCCTCTTGATTTTTAAATTTGAGAACTATTAGCTTGATTATGCTGCAGCAGATCTTGGCTTCTTTCCTGATGGCACACTAGGAGAGTGGAGTGAATCATTTCTAAAGCAACCTTTATTTTCATTGGTAACATTTGGCCTGGGAAGTAATGGTGCACCAGAATAATAAAGCCGCTGGAATATGCTTTTTGAAAATGACCTACAATTCATTAGTCTTTGGCAGCAGAGCACAATCACACGCATCCTTACCCATGAGCAGTCCTTACTTATTAAATTAATTGGGACTGTTCTGCTACATAAGCACTTTTCATGATGAGCACTATCCCCATCCATCTCCTTGGCCTTAAAGAGAAGCTCGATAGAACAGTAGGAATGGTTTGCAAGTTCAGGCCATTTCCTTGAAATGAAGTATGGAAATGCAAAGCAGAGGAAAAGCTTGATTTTTAAGAGGATAAACAGGTTCTTTGTATCCCAGAAGAGCAAAGTTGTTGAATCATGAGAACCATTTTATATGCTGACTTTTCATTTTGTGATCCAAATATTGAGAGCAAAAAAATAAACTCAAAATTCAGCTTTTTTCCCTTTACATTTCTTATGCCTTTTTATACCCAACAGAGGAAAAGCAAATGCTAAAATTCAAAGTGATGATAAAACAACTTAATAAATACAATTTCAGTACATTAAGAATTTAACTGTTTTATCTTGTTTAACTTAATTACACTGATTTATTTTTTTTTTAAATGTATTTTTGTATTTTATCCTTTGAACAACTTTCTTAAGGACAAGTGGGATAAGTTGCTTGAAGGAAGCTGCTATTTATGTTTGAACATCTATAGACACAAAATTCCCAATAAAAACGAGGGTCCTGTAGCACCTTAAAGACTAACAAATTTCTTTGGGCATAAGCTCCAACCCACTTCGTCAGATGCAGTAGATGGCACTGCATTCTGCATAGCTCAGGCTATGGAGCAAGCGGTGCTGCTTGTCAACAATCTCAACTTGTGCATGTTGGCAAACACACTCTGTAAAAGTCTAGTCTGTTGTTTTGGCTGTCAGGAGTCCATGCAGAATTCTTCTTCTTGTAGCATTAGAAGGAAGGTATCTGTGAGTTAATGTGGTGTTCAGTAGTGTGATTGAAATATTCCTGGAGTTAGAGACAGCAAAAGTAAGCTTCCAGGTCACTGCAGAATCTTCTCATGTGCATCGGTATGGTGGAGCAGAAAGCAGGTCCCTGAGATAAGACAGACTCTTCTGTGGGATTAAGTGTATAGCTGGATAGATTTATCGTGTTGTTGGGTGGTCAAGGGTATCACTGTTGTGGTCCCTTGTGACATGTAGGAATTTAGATGGTTTAATGTCCTTTTTTCCTTTGGAGAAACAAATGTGTGTTGTAGCTAGCCTATCTTCTTTCTGTAAAGATCATGGAAGTGTGTGTGGAAGTTTGGCATTCCATGAGGGTTTCCAGTGTTGAGAGGTCTGTCGAGGCTGTTTCCCCACTCTGGCACTCTGAGTGCAGAAGGTGGGGGCCTGAAAAGCCACGGGCCTTGAAGTCTGGTCTTAAAACTCTCCAAGGCCAGCAATTCCTGGCCTTGGAGTGGTATAATTGCCACCACCCAAATACAAAAACTTCTTGAAACCCAGGGAGGCGCACTTGGGAATTTCTTCCTGTGAGGTACCCTCAATCACTTTTATTCCTAACTGAACCTCAGCTGGGGTATGAGCTGGAACTGGGACAGAATCCCCTTTAGTAGCTGGTTATGCAGTCTGAGGCACATGAACACATCTCTTGCCTTTCAGAACACAGAACCAGAGCTTACTTTTAAAAGGGTAAATTCTTTAATTAAAAAGAACAGATAAGATCACAAAGTTGCTTCACTGGGATTTAACTTAGGTAGTTGCATGGTAGTGGGAGGGGGTATATGTGCTCAGCCCAGAGAACTCCAAAAAGAAACCAAAACCCAAAACAAAGAAGTACCCTGACTGCGTCTAAGTAAATGGTTCCCTGTTCTACTCATGCCTTGTCAGTTACAAATTGGAGCTGATCTTTGGAAAGGAAGTCGCTGGATCCTTTCTCAGGCCTCTCTCTGGCCTCCTCCTGATCCTTCCAGGAGCTCTGCTGCATCCAAACCGGAACAGGCAAGGTTGCTGCTCCAATTCAAAAACCTGTACTTTGTTCCTGTTGGCTCCTCTGGGATTCACTGACCAGGGTGTTAATCCCTTCCTCCCCAAGGGTTACTACAAGGTCGTCTTTGATCTCTTCCTCTTTGCTGTACAGGATGCTGATCAGATGGTTGCATAAGGGAGGCGGGGGGGGGGTGTCTGTCACAATCTCTTACCACAATCTGTGTAGTATGTTGATTACAATGGCTTTTTAAGTTTCAGTCCAGTTGGTATGATGTGCATTTGTTTGCACTTGGAGAGGAAGATGATGTCTGTTTGTATCTGTGTGAGATTTTTTGTGAGATTGATAGATTTCCATTTCATATAGCTAAATTCAGAGCCTTGCATGGTGAAAATTTTTCAGAAGGGTAGCCATGTTAGTCTATGTATAGCAAAAACAACGAGAGTCCTGTGACACTTTAAAAAAACTAACAAATTTCTTCAGGCATAAACTTTTCTGGGCTCCAACCCGTCTAACTATATTATAAAAGAGAAAGTAAAAGCTGTGTATTCCTGCTCCCAGGTGGCGTAATGTGGTGTATTTAATCAGAAAACTCTAGCTCAATTCAAGTTTAAGTTTAAGCAACTGATTTAGATGGTAGATTTATAAATTTTTTTTTAGGAGGGGTGGCTTTAAGAAAATATGGCTCCTGCTGTGCTCCTGAAAGGAGCAGTCGTTGCCACCCATGGGGGGGGGTTGTTTGTTTTTTTTTAATTTCTGTGTCCAGATGCCATTCAGGGTAGCTGGGTGCTGGGTTTCCAGGGATCTCAAAGCTTAAAGATTTTTTCCACTAGAATATTTGAATTGCCAAGCACAAACCAAATGTTTCTGGTTTTCCATCTATGGAAATAAATTCATGACTAACTGTGTATCAGGATATGTTCTCTGTTTAGGAAAACAATACCACTGCCAGTCTGTCCTTGGCATTTGATGCTCCCCCCCCCCCCATGTACTTTTTGGTACAATTTAATTTAATTTATAACCACCTCCTCAAACTTTCTCCAGAATGACTTTGCTTTTGAATGCCCTTGTACTTGTTTTACTAATACAGTCAACATTTAGTGTTGTCAAAATTAACTCTTGCTTGCTGTTATTACAGTAAAGATAGACTAATTGAAATTCTTTGGTTCATAAAACTTAGACTAATGTGATGATCACATATTGTTCTTGTTTAACTACTCTTTGCGCAGTGAAGGCCAGGGAGGAGTGAAGAGAGAGAGAGAGAAGTAAGAGTAGTGATGTGCCTTCCATGCTGTTCTCTCCAAAGACAACCTCATAATTAGGCTTGGTTGGTTGTAGATCTCTTTATCCGACCACTGGAGTGGTTTAGAGCTGGAATTCTAAGATGAGACTACTGTTGCTTTGATTTTTCCTTGCCCATTTTTCACTTTATTCTGGTGCTCTCCTTACCAGTACACTCTCTCTCAAAAGTTTTACTGTACTTCTAGGTGGAATAAGTTCTTGGATCCAAAGAAGTAATGGCCCAAATGCCTTGGCTGTGCTCCAGATTTGGGTACAGCTGAAGCTTGAAATGGAACAGCTTTCTGTTAAGCTAAAGAAGAGGTTAAGATTTTTTTAGTCTTTCCTCTCCTATTCTTCTTCCCTTCCCACTCGCATCCACTTAGCATGTCTGTGTGTGTGGGCTAGTCCTTTGAATGCCATGCTGATCTGTGGCCACCTAACTTCCCATCCAAGGTGCCAGTGGACTAATAAATGCCAACACAGAGCTCTTGATCCATCACAGGCTTCATTAATGCTAATGTGTGTGCCAGGCACTCTTTTTTTAGGCTCAGTGGAAGGAACTAGTTCAGTTGGCTGCAGATAATGAGAGCCCCCCCACCCCAAGGTAAGTTGTACAGCAGGTCAGAGCTATGGCCAGAGGCTTTTCCCTTACAAATAAAGAGGCGAGGTTGTTGGTTGGCAGCTGTGGAGATAGCTTGCAGCCAAGGAGTTGGGTATGTGACCCTGGGAGGAAGCAGAAAGGCACATGATCTTGAACCCAATAGTTGTTGGAGTGGTATAGCTGATTTCTGAACAAAGAAACTACCTGCTGTGTGTTTCCACTGCATTCAGGGAAACAAGATTCAGTTCATTTTTTAAAATAAACAAGATTATACTGAAGAATATATAGCTAAGTTGTGTCATCACTTTCCCCTCTTAGTGCAGTCTATCCTGAAAGGTTCCAGATGTTAGCTAACCACTCAGTCCAAAGGGTCAACACCAGACATTTCACTATGCCACTATGGAGATGTCTTTAACTGTCAGTTTTTTCCAGTATGGTCACTAGGAGTCAAATGTTTTCTCCTTGCAACACTATGAAGCAGGTAGTCTTCCCTGTGACTAATCTGGGGGCTGAGCATCTCCCCTGGAATGTATTAATGGGAATCTACTAATGGGCAATCTTCGTTGGCTATGTCTATGCTGCTAGATTAGTCCAGACAAATTTCTTAGTTCGGAGTAGGCAAAGGTAGTCTGAACTAATAAGTACCCCCTGGTTAGTTCAAACTAGCTGGGTTAGTTTGAACTTTAGTTCAAACTAAGCATGGGGAAGACCTAAAATAATGGCTAGTTCAAACTACAAAGCTGTGGTTAGTCTGAACTAGCCCAAGGTTAGTTCAGACTAACCTTGGACTTTTTTAGTTCGAACTAGTAAGTCTGAACTAAAAAAGGAGATGTAGACATAGCTCTTGAGAGCTTTAAGTTAATTTTAAATGTCACAAATGATCAAATGCACTGCCAGTGCAATGGAAGTGTGTGTTTTACAACTCACTTTTTGTTTTATTAAATGAACAATATAGTAGCTATTTAATACATAATATATATCATATCATAAAATAACTGTATACATTTTAATTGCTTTTCCTCTATATATCTATTTACAAAAAAAACCAAGCAAACAACCCTCACTGCCTGTTTAGCACTGCACAGAAGAGTTAACAAGTTTTCATTATCTCCTTAAATCATTGATTTTGGAAAATCATTTGAATTATACAGTTCCTTCAAAAAAGGGGAAAAGCGGAGAAAATTATGGATTCACCTTTAAGCTGTTTTGTTCTCCTCACATACCAGAACATCTTCTGGTTACCTTTATGGTATATGGAAAACAAGCAAGGAGTCCTATGGCACTTAAAGCTAATAAATTTATGTATTGCATGAGCTTTGGTGGGAGAAAATCCCACTTCTGAAGTGGAACTGTCTCCCAGGAAAGCTCATGCAGTAAATAAATTTTGTTAGTCTTTAAGTGCCACAGGACTCCTTGTTTGCTTTACTGAACTAGACTAACTTGGCTGCCCCTTTGGAAGTTAATGGTATATGGTTTCATGTGATGGAGATGAAAAATGAGTCTGTCTTGAATAAAGTGCATTCCTATTAACTGCTGCACTTAGAACAAAGAATGACTGTGTGGGGTTTTGCTAACATTCATTTTTCTAGTATTGGTTAAGAAAAAGTAACTAATAGTTGCTACTCAAGAAGTACTCAAGTTCTGCTGAAGTTACAGACTTGAACTTGTAAAATCACATTCTAGTTTCTATGTTAAACCTCAGTTCTAAAATGATTTCATATGTCTTATTATGACTTAAACATTAAAGTGAAGAATTGGGAGTCAAGACACTGGTTCAGTCTTCCTTACTGCCACTGACTTGCTGTGGGTCCTTGGCTAAGTCACTTAATCTTACTGTGCCTTAGTTTCCATATCAGCGAAATGGGGATAATACTATCTCATTATTTATAAATGGTTTGGGGAACTTTTTATTTTATTTATTCTATTATATGCAGACAGGAAACTTGTTGAATTATGTCTCCTTGTGAGTTTCATGGTGAGTTAATTCAAGTTCTCTCAAGTATTAATGTCTAAAAAGAGAACATCCAAGAGAATTTCAATTCTTTTTGTGGTATAATTGCCATTCACTATAAAAATGTGCAGACATATTATTTTTAAATATTTATTTTCCAAGTGACACATGAGCTTTTGTATGAATCCTAGTAATTGTGAATCTGGAACTTCTGATTACTTGTAAAATAAAAGTGTTATACCACAAAGAAAAAGCTTAGTTTCCATATTACTGAGCTAAACATTCTAAAACCCCAACCCTAAAAACACTTAATTACCCACTTAATCTTACACACACCAGTAGTTTCATTGACTTCAATGGGAATACTCACATACATAGTTAAGTAGGCGTTCAAGGGAGTTCTTATATTGCATGTAAGTAACTTGCATTCATATTATTGGGAGCTGCATATCTGTGCCAAAAGAAGTATATCTTTAAGGATCTTACTTTCTTTTAAATGACTTGTGTTGACATAAGGATTTGTTTTGAGCAATTTACACATGCAGTGTGACTCTCCCACGCAGTACCCAAAATCAGTGTACATCAAAATGGATTACTCGCCATACTTTTTGAGAATCACTTATTGTACTGGGTAAAATTCAGTTTAAATTCCTGCCACTGAGAAAGTGGTAAAAGTTTCTGGTAAAAGAAATTGATAAGACTGGCAAGACGGTTTCTTGTAGCAAACCACAAATAAACAAAAATAGTTTTTAAAAAATACCTGTCACTAGTTTCTTCCATCTTACTGGTAGACCCTGCGTTGACAGTACTGGGATAATATTTATGTGGATAATCAATAGTTAAAGATTAAGGGTCTTTCAGTAAATTCTCTTAAGTATGAGACTTTAAAAATGTTTGCATGTTTTATATTCCTGTTTTTCTTTTCAATCAAATATAAAAGTGCCATTTCCAGAAAAAATATTTATTTGTATCTGTGTCATTGCCTTGATTTTTCTTCACAGTAAAACAGTAATTAGGCAATATAAAATCATGTATCCTTTGGGGGGGGGGGATTTGTTGAGTAAGATTTTATTTTTAGTGCTACATTACTATAAACTAAGTTTGTAGCATTTACTTCACAACTCAGTCAATGATATATTCTCCTTTTACAGATCAATATTTGTTTTTTCCTCAGTGTTGCGTGTATATAATTCTAGCCTTTGTTTGCACGTTGCTGCGTTCCTCAGTCACCTCTAGTGAGATAAGGTAGGAGCTTTACAGCTACTGGGAGGGGCAGCACCAGTTCCTTTAGCAGAAGCACAAAACTGAGAGAGTTCCACTTTGGGATGTCTTTTTCAATGAATACAATGAAGATTACGCACATACCAAACTTTAACAATTTGGAGTTCATTCTATCAAGGGGGATATATAAATCCACTGTTTAAGATAGCTGAATGAAACGTAAAACTTCTGAAAAACTAATTTAGCCCTATTGAATATCTCTGTGAATTGTAAGAATTTTGAAGAAACATTCTTTGATACTTTTGTATACATATTCCTATACAAATGTGCTCTTTGGCTTTCTTTTTAAATAGCAGATAAGAGCTGCAATTAATTTCTATTTGAGCTAGTAGCATTCTGTGCAAAAAGATCACCACCAGATAACTTATTCTTTGGTGTTATGAATAGATTTTTTAAAACAAACAAAAATAAACCAATGCTCCCTCAAGACACACCCTTTTTAGTTGTATTTTGCATATTAATTTAATTATCCCATGCAGATTGCACTGTATATTTAACAAAAATGAACAGGCTCAGATGTTTTTGAGGGAATTCTTAGTAGACATAATTATTGGGCATATTTTTTTTACTTATTAAATGTGAAGAGAGAAATGTATGGCATTTCTCTTTTAAACCAAGTACTTAGGATTAGTCGTTTTCAGCCCAGCTTCTGTGAACATGCATAATAAGTTGTGCAGGTGGATTTGAAAGTATGGTTTTCTAAAGAGCAAGAGGTTGGGAATACTAGCAGTTTGAAGGAGTAGGAGGATGAGGAGTGGAGGTGGTTGCAGACTGCAGAAATTATAGCTATGGCAACAGTGTTTCTTCTCCTTTTTAATACTTTTTTTTTTTTAATATACTCTGTATGTCCTGGAAAAACAGTATGTCACTGCACCAAATAAAATAACAGGCAACCTTATTAAATGGTGTAACATAAATGAGAAATGAATATTAAATCCCCTTATAAGTACCTAATTTGCAGTTAAGGTTGCTACAGTAAACATAACACTTTAAAAAAAAAAAAAAAAAAAAAAAGTAAATGTTGTAGTTCAAAACCCTTCAGTTGTTAGTGTGAAAATTTTGAGTTAAGCTAATTGAATGAGGTAATTACCCATGCCATCATATGTTCTGTAAATAATAATAATGACATGTAAAGTGATTTTTTACATATTCCAAAACTAACCTTTAACTCTGTCCCACAGAACATATGTAGGAATACTTAAATCATGCATCTGTGACTGTGCCTACCCATAGAATATCCAGTGTGTAAAATATATACAATGAATTGGTGGAATTTTGAAAGAAAAAAATCTGTTGAGTGACAGACATGGAAAATAAAGGCCAAATAATTTGGCCAGGGACAGATTCAGGAAAAAAATAAATAAATCTGTTAGTCTTAAAGTGCCACACAACTCCTTGTTCTTTTTTCCAAACTGTCTTGCAATAGTGCTTCTGAATATGTGTATGTGTAAAAATAAAAATCCAGTCCCCTAGACACTTTTAAGAGCAAATATAAGAATACAGCTTTCCTTATTTGGGAGCATGCCTTGCTGCAGGTTAGGATGACAACACGCCAAAAAGAAAAACCACATTTCTCAGCTCCAAAGGGGTTGTCGTGTTAATCTAGCTCAGCAAAAAAAGAGGAGCAGTCTGGTGGCACTTACAAAGACTAACAAATTTATTTGTCACTTAATTTTTATAAGTGCCATCAGACTACTACTTTTTTTTACATTTATCAACAGCTCTGCTCCCTTACATCTCAGGGCTTATCTGCATAGGGAAATATACCAGTGTAGCTATACACTTTCCTTCTTCTTTCTCAAATGGGAGTTAACATTTCCTCTTTCATTCCCAAATAAGAGTTCACATGGGGAACTGTACATAATTTTAGCACTACTTGTACTAGTATAGTTACACCAATACATTTTCCTATGTAGTATATGTCCTGAGACAGAGAAACTAGTTAAGAGCTACCCAGGATGAGTCTTGGTATTCACTGCCACAGGAGAGGGTACGTTCTAGGTTGCATAAGTTGCAGAACTCCTGCTTTGCGCTCTAACTAGCTAGTAGCTTGAGCTTCTTCACAAACATCCAACTGCTTCTCCAGAACAATTTCTCTTACACAGTGATCATATCCTGTAGCAATTTTTCCAGAAAAGAAGGAATAGCACTGGCCTAGAAGCTTTCCCTCAAACCTCCAGGCTGGTACACCATGTTGCAGTTAGATAATAAATACATATTTTATAAATATTATTTGCTTGGTTGGGTTTTTGAAACAACAGCATATTTTTAAAAAGCTTTTAGCATATTTAAAAAAAAAACTTTTAAAAAGGGAGATGTTTTAAAACATGTAGAGACTAGTATAGACCACTGCTAGTTCATCTGTGACCTAGTATCTTTAAAGAACTGCTTATTTGTGCATTTGAGTATGGGGAAATAGTTAGAATGATATTCTGTCATTCTAAAATTAATCTACAAGATGCAAAAGGCTTCAACAGCCTGTATGTGAAGGAAGGTGGAAAGCAGGTGCCCTCTTCTTTCATCTCTCCTATAGAAGGAAAATGTTATTGGTCATTCAGTTGTTGGTTTTGCTTTTTGGTGGAGTATCATCATATAGTTCGATTTTTGCATTTTTTGTAAAGTACTGTAGAGGATTGTAGCATGTAGTTTGTGCAGACTCATACTACTAAAATCCTGACATTTTGTCTTTAGTTTGGAGCTGAAGCCTACAGCAGCTTTTTTAAAATAGCTGCTGGGGGTTGGGGGTGTGTGTGTGTGTGTGTGTGGTTTAGAAAAAAAAATCCATGTAAAGAAACTGAAAAATATAACAAAAAAGCAGAGGCTCATTGATAGGAAAGTCTGCGAAAAAAAATTTCAGGTCATTTAGCTTATGGCATATCGACACATGTAATCTTGTAATGCTCATGAAAGATGTCACAATGGCATTTGGAATCTTCAGTTCCCTTATTCCTTGTCATATAGCAGCAGAATGGAAAATGGAAGTATAGCGGTCTGTGACTGGCATCTAGGAAGGTAATTTTTTTTAGAACAGCCTATTTTTAAAAAAAGCTTTTTTTTTTTTTCTTTCTTAGAGGATGCTTAATGACTACAAAGAAACATTAGCTCTTCCATAATCTAGATGGAGATTGATTTTTACATTTATAAAGCCCAATTTACTGAACAGAGAGTTCTGTTTGTAAAAACTAAATGTGACATTTGATATGCATATTCTTGAACTGGGGTAGAATTTTACTGGAAATATTTTTAATGTCTTCCTAAAATTTGATTTTGATTGTGTCCACTGAGTCTGTGCATGCTAGGGATAGGTATTCTCTATTTGAAGATCTCCTCTGTATCAAATAGAAGGGGAAATGGAGTGGTTCTGAACTTTGTAGGTATAGATCAGGGGTGGCCACACTCATGGAACTCAAGAGCCACACAAGTTGATTATTAAACCTTCGAGAGCTCCACTGAGGCATATAACTATATACTTTTACATACTAAATTGACTTGCTGACATTCTTCCATGAGCCACACTTTTTCATTCAAGAGCCACATGTGGCTCCCGAGCCACAGTTTGGCCACGCCTGCTACAGTTCTTCATATGCGAATGGGAGTCTTGTGCCTCTGACTCAGCTCCAGGGCCTCTTCCAACCTTCCCAGTCTCTTGCAGTGAGGCAGCTATGCAATTGCATTAAGGTCTCCTCAGTCTGCCAGTTCCTCCCCAGGGAAGGTTCCACAGCATAAAGTGGAGCAACTGTGAATCCCACTGAGCTTGTGCCAGAAATGGCCTTTTGTCCTCACCTCATCACATGAACCTTAGTTCACTCATTCTCTTGTACCCCAGTCACATATGCAGGCCTGCAGCCTACGAAGTCCACTATCTTTAGTAAGCAGAAAGTTTAAATTACATAAGCATTTCATAAGAACATAAAAATTGCCTCCCAGGATCAGACTGGTGGTCCATCTGTGTCAGTATCCTGACATTGGCCATTACCCGATCTGTCAGAGAAAGGTGTAAGAAATCTAAGGATGGACATTCATGGGAACTTTTTCTTTCCCTAGCTCAAGTTAATTTGCTTAAGTCCTGAAGCATGAGATTTGTATCCTTTATAATTTTTAATCTTTTCCAGCAAGGCCTTTTTTGTGCAGTGCAATGAAAGGGTATGTCTGGACAGCAAGGAAAAACCTGTGGCAGTCAGCTTGGATTTGCAAGGCTCTGCTCAGGCTGGAACCTAAGTTCTGGAATTCTCCTGTGTCCCAAGATCCTAGAGTCTAGGTTCCAGCCAAAGCCTGGAGGTTCCCTCAGCGCCAGAACAGCCCTGCAGCCTGAGCAATGCAAGTGCAAGTCAGCTTGCAAAGGCCAGCACTAGGTTCTTAGCTGCACAGACATACACAAATAGTACTGTGGTTCTAAACCTTTTCCTTGTATCCCAGTAGGATTGCCATCTTTTGGGAGTGAGGCTGGGCGTGGACCTTCCCTGGAAGATGATTGTAACACACAGTTTTTGGCAGTGGATTATACTGCTCTTAGTTACAGAGCTGTAAACTTTCATATCAGGATTCAGACAATGTCGTATTCCTGCTTATGGGAGAGCAGTGCATTACATAGGTAGAGCAGAATAGCTGCGTACATCGATTTGGCAGATTTTCTTAAAAGCAGTGCCATTGGGTGGCTGGGACTTGGACTGAATCTATTAGACATCAGAGTTCTGCTCCCATTTCTGAAAAATGGTTGGTTTTCAGTTTTATCAGAATGAATGAAGTCTTATTAAGTAATAACAGTGGTTGTCAAGTAAACAAAATAGTAGCCATGCTAGTCTAGTTCACCAAAAGAAACAAGAAGTCCCGTGGCACTTAAAGACTAATACATTTATTTATTGCATGAGCTTTCATGCGAGAATGTGCGATAAATACATTTGTTAGCCTTTAAGTGCCACAGGACTCCTTGTTTGTTTTTACAAAGGCAGAAGAGACGACTTCTGGATCCAGGCTCAGTGTGCCTTCTCTGAAGCTACAGAAAATTTGGGAAGAATGTCACACTTTCCCCATGCCAGAGGCAGCTTTTGAGGTAAGTGAAGCAGGCAGTCGCCTAGGGCCCCGAGCAGTAAGGGGGGCCCCCACTAGCAGTCACCTGCTTCACTTACCCTACTGCTTGCAGGATGGTTGGGGAGCAGGGGACCATGGGCTGCCAGGGCCAGAAGCTGCAGCCCCCACCCGCCCACCTGGCATCTCTGCAAAAGGGGTAGCGCAGCGCTCCCCGCCTACCTTCATCTGGCCCTGCCTCCCCATCCACAGGGGAAGGAGGAGAGTGGTCAGTGTGATGCACTGCAGCTTGTTGTGAGTGGGGCCCCCTGAAGCACCCACTCTGAAGAGTTCTGGCCACTTCGCCCCCGACCACCCCAGGCCTGATCTAGGGCCTTTGGCGAGGCAGCTTCTATTCAGGCCTGGGGTGGCTGGGGTGAAGCAGCCCGAACTCTTCAGATTGGGCTGCTCCAGGGGACCCCACTTCCAACAAGCTGCAGATCCACAGTCCCCTGCTACCCCCCACAGGAGTTGGGACGGTGGGAGGGCAGTTAGGGTGGTAGTGGGGTCCCGGGGCCCCAGAGGTCAGCATTGGAGGTCTATAGGGGACCCCATAAAGGACCTTCACCTAGGGCCCCCAACTGCCTAAGGCCGCCTCTGCCCCATGCTCCCTATAAAACCTAACCAACCAAAGTGCCATAGGATTTTTCCTATCCTCAGTTGAGGCACTTGCCTGAATTTAGAAACTGTTTCACAAAATTCCAGACAGTTTTGTTGAAGAAAATATTCTCATGGCCCACTTCCATATCTGCTGAGGACAAGAGATTACTATTATCTTTATTTTCTAATATTTCTTTGACTAAAATGAGCCTTGTTTTGAAGTGTTTCATTAAGATTAGTTTGTCTTTTCCCATAATGTTTCAGGTTATGGAGAGATTGACCCAAACTAAAACTAGAGAGTGACCTATGAGAATTCCTTGTGGACGAGCAACTCAAGGTAGAATATGTTGTAAGCAACGGGTCATCCCTTGTCTCTGCCATCCCCTCCACAGTTTCCAATTCTTCCTCCCTTCTCCACATTAGTTGGCAGAAGGAGGAGGAAGGGAAACCCTATTTAGTCCCTATAGCCTTGCTGACCTTATGAAAGACTTGAGCGACAGGTGATCAAGCATGCAGGAGATTTTGATGAAAATTCCATGCAGCTTTTGTCAAGATTCTAAAAAGTAAAATCAAAAAAAAAAAAGGTCTTTTTCAAACACTAGCAAGACACTATTTTAAGCATCAGACTTTGATATTGCCTAATCCAGTTGTGCTTACACTTTGATCAGAATATTTGTCTTAAACTAAAGCATTAAGGTGAATGGATTATTAACTAGCAATCCTGAGGAGTTTTCTCTCTTTCTTTGAAAGAGTTTGTTTTAATTCTTCCATTTTCAGTCCACTGTAAAGGATAAGCTGACCTTACTTCATCCATATTTGCAATTTATAAGTATTTCTAAGTGACCTAAAATAAGATTCTGGAACAGATGGTGTTCCAGTCTTCCAGAATAGCAATATGCAATCATTGTTTAGTCAGGCCTCACAAGTATTACTGCCCTTGTTTGTAAAATTGAGACTCAGAAATTTATTATTATGCCCAAGAATACACAGGAAGTCTGTGTCAAACTGGAGTTCAGAACCCAGTACTCCTGAATCAGGTACGTGGCGTGCCGATAGAGCTAAAAGGTACATCCCCATTTCAGATGGATGTTTTAATCTGTCTCCATTACACATCTGTAAAATGGAAGATAAAAAGACTTACTTCACAGAAGAGGCTCTTAGGAATAAGTATTATTTTTCTTGGTTCCTCCCGTATCCTGAAAGAGCAGGAAGCAGCACTGCTGTGAGAGGAAGCCAGCATTCATGTTAATATTCTTCTGCCAGACTCTTGACTTGGAGCTGTTTCCTACCACTTGGGTTTCTTTGCCTGTTTCGAAGGGCAGGGTTTTCTCACAAATCCCTTTTTTCAAGGTTTTGTTCCTTTTATAGTGTGCCTTTCTAAACCTGCCAACTCATTTCTATAAGCAATCTGTGCTCACCTCTTTAGGTGTGCAATGCCATTTAGACAACCCTTTTAAAGAGTAGCTTGTTTCTCAACTCCTAAAGGCAAGCTCCATGCTCCTGTTAAGTTCTGTTCTTGTTGTCAAGAAGCCTTAGGGCATATTGGGCTGCATTAGTAGGAATATTGCCAACATATCAAAGGAAGTGATTATTCACCTCTGTTTGGTACAGAAGAGGCCACATTTGGAGTACTGTGTCCAGTTTTCATCCCTTCAACTACAAGAGGGATGGGGACAAATTAGAGACAGTCCATAGGAGGGCAACACAAATGATTAGGAAGCTGGGGCACATGACTTATAAGGAGAGGCTGAGGGAAGCAGATTTGTTTTAGTTTGCAGAAGAGGAGAATGCGAGGCGAGGGGAGTTTTGATAGCATATTAACTAGCCAAAGGAAGGGTTTCATGGTAGATGCAGTAATGCTGTTCTCAGTGGTGACAGATGACACAACAAGGAACAATGGTCTCAAGTTACACTGAGAGAGATCTAGGTTTGGTATTAGGAAAACTTCTTTACTAAGAGAGTGGTAAACTACTGTAATGGGTTACCAAGGGAGGTGGTGGAATTTCCATCCTTTGGAGGTTTTTAAGTTACCACATGACAAAGCACTGTTTGGGATTTGTTGGGTTTGGTCCTGCTTTGAACGGGGGATTGGACTAGATAACCTCCTGACCTTCCAACTTCTATGATCTATGTCACTTCCATATAGTTGGAGGTAGCAGTTCATGGGGAAGCTAAATGTTGCAAGATCTGAAATAAAATGAAAATGCAGATGAGTTTCAAACCAGTGAAGGACCTGAATGATTTAAACCGGTCTCTGCCAATGATGTGCTGAATTAGCTGACTAGCCGTGAAATTGATTAAGTGAAATAAATAAGCCTCTTTGCCTGGGCACTGCACAGATTGACTTTTTTCCTTTCACCCTGAATAGTTCTAAAGTGGTTGAAAGGGCCTTTATCAAAACTTCAATTCACACTACTTTTCACTATGAATATTTGCTTAGGCTCACTCTTTTCAGTGGTACATGTCTTAACACAAAGACCTGTTAGTAATACATATAATACTAAGCTTGATGTCTTTAGCATGCTGTATTAATATAGATAGCTTCCATTTTAGATACCAGTCTGCTTGTTCATTTAGATATTTTAATGAATGAGTCAGAGCCTTTTCATAGTGGCATTGAAGAAAAACATATTGGTTTCTGAGCAATTGCCATCTAGTTATAGTCTTTGATATTTTTTAACTAAAATGTTGTTTAGGCTAGATCAATTATTTGTACATTTTATGTATGCTGTGATAAAGAATATTCTCAATTCTTGGGGAGCAGAATTACTATTAGATCTGTAACCTCATATTAAGTAGCCTTTTTTCTGTATAATTTTGGAAATCACTGAAGATTTATGTGTTCAGTTTAACTAGGTATTTTTATCTGTCTCCTGAATGTTTTCAGTTTTCCATATGATATAGATAGGTACATAGGGCAACCAGATTTTCTGCTAGGAGTTTGTTTGCATTTGAGTTCAGAGATAACCTTTTGATAAGCTTTTGTTATGTTTGTTCCATGGGTCTCTGGATTCATGTGGAGTGCTGCTTTTACTAGCAGAAGGTATGCCAGATATCTCAGATGGAAGGAGGATCGGATTTGGGAGAAATATGGAGGCATCATCTTTGCATACCTGTGTACCCAACCTGCACACCCTAAATCAGAAGATGATCTCCTCTCCTTTCCTAGTGAGGCCAACTGATCCAGTCTGGGGCCTGAAAGAGAGGTTTTATAACAACTTTTGTTATCCCTCTCACCTCATGGGCTTAGGGAGGTTAGCACAGGGAATTGCACACCAGGGAAGGGGTGAATAATACTTCATTTCTCTTCTCCACTGGCCACCAAAAGGATGAAGCAAATACCCAGCAACCAGCTTATTTTCAGATCATGAAAAATGTATTCTCTATATAATGAGTGTCCTATATTTGTCCTGTTTTCTCTGATTTGTTGATTCTTCTTCCTTACTATACACAGTATCATTCCAATGACATTTCTCAGGGACCATTTACATAAGTATGTACACTTCTGTTGTTTTAGTACAAAATATTATACAGATTTGGTATATGGTAGTATATTAATTCATTTGTGAGATGCCTTCTGCTTTAATTTCTTTCCTTGTTTTTTGTTACTTCACTATTTCCTTTTCCAGTACCTTACCCCATTAGATCTCTCTTCACCCTTTAGCTTTATACAATTTAAATGCAGGGTACCTAAATCATGATACAAATCAAAATAAATACCCAAAGGCAGGTCTCTCTAAATTCTTTTTCTGTCAGCTAAAGTGTGAGGTATGCATGTTCTTCTCATTACACATCTTGGTATGGTGAAACACAAGTTGATGCAAACTATACTGTGTCTCAACAGACCAGATATAGCATATTGGATGAAATCTACTCCAAAAAGTAGTTTGGGGTTGGTTTTTTTTAAACCTGCTTACTTTACTTTAAAATTGATCATTTAAAAAACCAGCAGAACCAATATTTAAATATTTTAGTTACATTTTCAAGGTCTTTTTCATTTTGGTTTTGGTAAATTTTGTACATAAATAGCTTTATTAAAAAAAAAACTACATATTGTATGTGGTGGTCTCATCGTCTGGTCTCAGAGGCGCCAGAGTCTCAAAGGTAACATTTATTGGGAGGTAATTTCATCAGTTCAGTATTCTTCTCCTTCAGCCAATTTGATCATCTCTTTTATGCAAGCCATTTTATAAGCTTAGTTACTGTGGAAAATGTTTCTAAACCTAATTTGCTTATAGAGGCAGAAAAGTCAGAGACTTGGATTCTTTCAGGAATTTACTTATCTTGTGATTCCCCCGTGATTGCAGCCAACCAGCGTTTACTTGATATTCAGTTCACAAAGGCAATTTTTTTTCTCAACCTTATCTCCAGGCTGTCTTATTTAATTCTTATGGTTTTGTTGTAGTGTAACTTGTTGCCTTCCTTGCAGATCCCATTTGTTCCTCTAGGTTTTGGCAGACAGTAGGGAGAAAGGATAGGCTGCCTATTCAGATTTTTTTAAGGAGAACTCAAGATATTGTCAATTTCTTTTAGTAGGTGGAAGTTAGCGATCAGATGTTTTGCAGGCACCAGAGTTTCATCTACTGAGGCCAGCTGCCACCTCTGTCTATAAGCCTGTACACAAATGTTTCTATTTAGATTAGTGGGGTAGGCAGCCTTCACTTTCAGATAAGGGTTTGTAATACAAAAGCTAGATGACTCAAACAGAATAGAGACTAGTTTTAAATTTAAGATCTGTCCTTGCATAAGAGTTTTAGCTTTGTATAGCTTAAAATTGGACGGCTTGTGTTTTGGGGTCTCCTGAAAACATTGAATTCAAAAAAAAAAAAAAAAAAAGGCAAACCTTTAAGTTCGTCAATATTCTGACCAGATCCCATCTGTTTTCCTCCCCTAAGGGGTTGGTTCTGTGTGTCTTTCCTTCCAGAAATCTTTACTGGGCCATAGTAAGCTCATCATCATCGTCACTGCTTCAACCAGTTCTTCAAAGTATTTTCCCTTTCAGTTACTTTTCTCTTATTTGCTTTGACCTTGAACTGGCCATTAGTCATGAAATAACCCAGATGGTTATTTCTGTCTGACAGGCACGCAGCTGCATAATGATTCAATTCATGTTGCATGTGAAGGAGCAGAAGAATTGGGTGTCATCAGCTTTTTGCTGGTACGCAAAGGACACAGCCCATCTTCTCTAATGTCCTGATGAATACTTTTAAATAGGAGAAGAGAAGAATGAGTTATTTTGGACCCCATTTATTGATGGGGAGTAATGAATGAAAACAGCTTCATATGTTCCAGTCAGCCTCCACCAGGTATTTCGGTGAGTTAGCAGAACTTGACAATCATGATGTTTTGGAGACATACCATGCCTAAGAGTCTGAAGCACGGTAAGTCCATTGCTTCAAAGGGGGAGGGAAGCCTGGAAGTAGCTTCTATGCCCCCTACATTTATGTCTAGGCTACAAGTTGGGTTCTGTGTTTATTCTGATATGCAGGTTGGTCCAGAGAACCTGTAAAATCAATGCTGAACATGAGACAACCTCCCCTCCCACAGGCCTATTGGTGTAGGTGCCTCTGAGGGTCAGTTATATTCTGGTGTAGAGCTTTACAGTGCCAAGAATGTGTGTGTTCCTGTCTAAAAGACTTTACAGTCCTTATGTCAGTTATTTACTACAAAATCTTAGGAAGGTTCCTACCTGCCAAGTCACACTGCTTGAAAAATTTTCTGTTTTTCAGTTTGAAGGGCTGAAGTGTTTTTAAAGACCAAACATAGTGCTACCCTTTGTCCAAGAAGAATCCTTTCCTCAGTGAAAATATGCATTCTGTAATTATGTTCATCACTGAAAAATATCAGTAGTGAAATCTCTGTGGGAATATCCAGTGTAGCTACACATGTCCAGATTAATTCACTAGCTTGCCCTCCTGGAGATCAGTGTGGCACTCACAGTTTGAGGGGAAACCCATACAACATTTTTCCTACTTCTGTTTTCCTCAGTTAAAAGAACTGCAGATGCTATTGACTCCCAAACTGTTTGCAACCCAGCACATGTATCTTTCAGTCAGCAACTGCCATCTTCAAGTGGGACTTCTTAGGTGAAACCTTCTTTTCTTTCTGATTCTATTTTAAAAAGGGAGGGTAAAAAAAACCCTTAAATTGGGGGCCACTCAGAAGGGCTGTAATTAGGGCGGGGCAAGCAGGGCTTTGCATCAAGCAGCTCTGTTTCACTGCTCAGTTGAGAGCACATTCCATGCTGCTTGCTCCAGGCATGCCCCGGGCGCCAAAATATCTAGTTCCATCTCTGCCACTCAGATCCCATTTGCATAGAAAAAGAGGTTTAGCAGGTGAAAAGAAAAGGGGAAATTTCCCCCTTTAAAAAAAAAAAAAAGTAGCATTTCAAAAGTTTTATTTTACCATTCCTATGTTGGTTTCTATGGAAACAATTAGAAACTGGGCCATCGGCATCCAAGAATCCATTTACTCTTAAATTTACTGCTCGAGCAGCCATGCAGTTATCTTTCCAAATTAAATCATGGTAGACTAATAAATGCTATATAATGGGGATAAAATGAAAAGGCCAAATGCAAAGTTCAGTTTCCATTCAAGATGCTATGTATACTCTGAAAAGATGAGATTCTATTTATTACTTCTCATGAGAATAAAAAACAAACCTTAAAATGACAGTCAAGTAAACTTTGTGGAACAAATGTATTTACATTTTGCCCTAAAACTGCACTTTTGATTACTGTAAATGTAGTTATGTTTTACTTGTAATTTAATTAAGAGCAAAATTGTCTGTCTCTCTCCCTTTTTATACTGTTTACATATTTCAGTCTGGTTGAGGAAAGCAGCTCCTATTAAATTTCACAAAGATTTTCTTGCACTTATGCATTAGTGAAAGGTTGGGTAACCAGCACCAACCTACAACGTTTCTCTTAAAAAGTAAAACAAACTGTTCTAACAATTCATAGGTAGGGCTGGGGAGGGACTGCCTGTTAAGCTTGTTGGACACTTCCATATAATAAGACACTGGTTTTAGATACATTTTATAACTGTCAGAATTTAACTACTTGGGTTGAACTTTTAATGCCAAGTGTCTGCTTCAGGTTGATTGCACGTGGAAAACTTCAGCCAAAAATGTTCCGTCACTTCCAAGAACAAATCATAATATGCTTTGCCAATGCTAAAGGATTCTGGCAACCTTCTCGTAGAAATGGTCTCGCAACCCTGTGTTCAGGAACAGACTTGAAATTTGGCCAGTGGGTGACCTTTACGTCAGAGGTGTCTCTTGCTGTGCCGTGAAAATCCACGTAAATTTGACTAAATTGTAAGTAAGCCTTTAAAAAAATCCCCTTTCACACATGCTCAGTAGAAAGGTCTTTAATTTTACCTGTTAAATCTCTGAAGATTCCACCCTCACTGAGCATGCACTTTCCCTTTACAGCTCCTATTTATGAATGGACTGTGCACATGCCATCCCCCCCATAGCTAGCAACTGACCAAGAGTCCATTGTTATGCTTGCAAAGTCAAGCATTCAAAAGTTAGGAGATCTTGGAATTAGGCTTGTATTTGCATTAATGCAGCCCCATTGTGTGAGTGTATTATAGTAGTCTTTTAATTACATGAGTGCATACTATTTTTTCTCAGGACTGCAGTCTCACTCGGTGTGCGGGAAGGATGGTGGCACTCTACTATGCAGTTATTCAATATTTTTTCCCTCATTCAGTGAGCAGTCCCATACTTAGTTTACCATTTTTCAAACCCTGCTGTTAAAATGAAATTACTACTTTTCTCATGGGCTTTTTGTGGCACTCATTATTATAACATTTGAATGCATCACAGACATCAATATATTAATATACCCCCTGTAATGTGGTGGTGGGGAAGTATTGTTCCCAGTTCACAGATAGGGAATTAAGTAACAAGATTAAAGTCAAAATCATCCACTGACCTTTTTTGGATGCCCAGTTAGAGATGCTGATTTTTGTGGGGTAGCTGGCGTTATATGGTACTTTAAACATTAACAATGCCTGTTGACCTCAGTTGTGGCTGTGAGTGGCTCAGCTGTTCTACAGAAAGAAGATGCAATTAGTGACTTGAGAAGTTAGGTTTAATTGTCTTGCCCAGTATCATACAGGGGCAGAATTCCAATTCTGCAAAACAGAATTCAGCTGCTGAGAGAGGGTTCCTCTTCCTGCAATACCATGCCTCCTCATTCACTACATACTGTCTATTTCCTTGAACAAGTAAATATGAATTCAGTATACAAAAGCCTCCTTTTACATACAGCCCTATTTCTTCCCCAGAGCAGGTCTGTACTCTACATTGAATAAGGCTAGGGTCCTATGGAAAAAATAGACTATCGTAAAGCATGTATGGAAAGGTAATGTTAATTCTAGCATTTTCTAACTTTGGAGTTCTTGCCTTTTCATCCTTAATAATGTGTGTTTAATGCAGCTTTTTGAGTATAAAGTTTATGTAGAGAATATAAAAGTCATTAAATCAAGATTTCAAAAACAGTAGAAATATCCTCTGAAATTATAAATTCTGCTGTTCTAAATGTGTTTTTGTTGTAAAGTCTTGATTTTGTGTATCAGAAATTTGGGTCCAAATTGTACATGAAAATGTGTCTAATGTAATCACAGGTCTGACCAATGTGTGTCAGCTTTTTGTTATCTCTTTTTGAAAATACAATTTTCAGCTTTATGTATGAGCACTGGAGATCTGAGCTAACATGCATGGAAGTTAGGGAAAAAAACTTCTGTTCAACTGGCTTTGGATGAGGCCTAATTTTGCTCTAAGGTAATACTTTGAAAAAAAAAATTTAATATATTTGCAACACTGCTTCACTATCTGTTACATGATTAAATATATCAGTATATAACCAAATCAAGCAAGGAGTTGTGTGGTACTTTTAAAGACTTAACACATTTATTTATCGCATGAGATTTCTTGGGACAAAAATCCCACTTCCACAAAAGCTCATGCGATAAATAAACGTGTTAGTCTTCAAAAGTGCCACAAGACTCCTTGTTTGTTTTGCTGACGTAGACTGACATGTCTATCCTTTTGGAACATGTTACTGTATAGTCAAGTTCCAAAGGGGCAGCTGTGTTAGTCTGGTTCAGTAAAACAAACAAGGAGTCCTGTGGCACTTAAAGACAAAGTGGGATTTTCTCCCAGGAAAGCTCGTGCAATAAATAAGTTCGTTAGTCTTTAAGTGCTTCAGGACTCCTTGTTTGCTTTACTATATAGCCAGTCTTCTGTAATAGCTAGTATTGAATGCTTCAGAGGAAATGCTAGAAACTCCATCACCAAATAACTTGTCCTCAGAGTAAATGTGTTCCTGGTTCATGTCAGTGATTGGCTTATCCCATTAAGCATGAGATTTGCATACAGTAGACCCTTGCTATAAGGCCTTTCTCAATAGGAAATGGTGAGTTATAGTGAATGGTAGTGGTTAGTTGTGTTTTTTATGTGCAAAAATACAGTTGAACATAATTATGCACAGAGACACACTAATCAAATGCCATCTGCAAAACAATCTTAGCAGATTTAATGGCACCCCCAGACTTGTAAACACATCAAGACATATGTTTGTAAGCTAATTGAATACAGCTTCCATTCTTGGCAACAGTCCATTACACTGTTAAATCAACGACAATATACTTAAAACTTATTTCAGTTACAGGATGTTAAATACTCTGTTCACCAAGTATAATTTTAAAAATCTTGCCACAAAAGTACATAAGAATGACCATACCGGATCAGACTAATGGTACATTTAGTCTAGTATCCTATCTTCTGATAGTGGCCAATGCTAAGCACTTCAGAGGGAGTGAATAGAACACTTAACCGTGAAGTTAGCCATTGCATCAGTCATTCTCAGTCTCTGGGAAGCAGCAGTCCCTGCCTATCCTGGCTAATAGCTATTACTGGACTACTTTTCTGTTAATTTATGTATTTCTTTGTTGGACCCCTTCATAGTCTTGGTGTTCATAGCATCTTTGAGCAAGGAATTCCACAGGCTGAGTATGCGTTGGATGAAGAAATACTTCCTTTTGTTCATTGTAAACTGGCTGTCTATTAATTTCATTTGATGACCCCTAGTTTTTGTGTAATGAGAGAAAAATAACATTTCCTTATGTAGTTTCTGCACACCAGTCATTATTCTGTAGACCTCTGTCAGATCCCCATTTAGTCATCTCTTTTCCAGGCCACAAAGTCCCAATCTTAACAATCTGTCTTCATATGGAAGCTGTTCTATATCTGTGGTCAGTTTTGTTGTCCTTATCTGTACCTTCTGCAATTCCAGCATATTATTTTTGAGATGGGTGACCAGATATGCATGTAGTATTCAAAATGTGGGCAAGCCATGCATTTACAAAGAGGCAATACAGTATTTTCTGTCTTATTATCTATCCCTTTCCTAATGATTCCCAACATCTTGTTAGCTTTTTTTTGACTGCTGCTACACACTGAGTGGGTGTTTTCAGAGAACTATCCATGACGACTCCCAAGATCTTTCTGGAGTGCTAACAGCTAATTTAGACCCTATCATTTTATATGTATAGTTCACATAGTTTTCCCATGTGCATTACTTAGCATTTAGCAGCATTGTATTTCATCTCCCATTTTGTTGAGCTGTCACCCACTTTTGTGAGATACCTTGGTAACTCTTAGTGAAGTCCAAAGCAGACTGCCATCTTAGTAGTTTTGCCTCATCTTCAGATTTTGCCACCTCACAGTTTATCCCTTTTCCCAGATTGTTTATAAACAAGTTGAACAGTACAGACCCCTGAGTGATATCATTATTTACTTCTCACTATTTTGAAAACTGACCATTTATTTCTACCCTTTCTTTCCTGTGTTTTAGGCAATTATTGATCTATACAGCTACTGAAATTACAAGCCTACTGAATACTATCACTAGATATTCTTGAATGTAATTCTGCTAATACTACTCCTCCTCCTCCTCCTATTACTACTTTTCCTTTATGCTTCTTTTCCTGGTGAGGCTTGCAGCAGCAGCATGGAGAATAGTGAAGACCAGACCTCTCTTTCCTTTGCAACAGGTTCCCCAGGCATTACAAGGCCATCCAGGACATATAATCCCTCTAGTGTGTTCTGAGTTGGTCTCTGGGCCTCTTCCCAATGGGATGCAATGGTGTATTGAGGAAGGAGGATGGGGAGATCTTTGCCATGCAGAAACCAAACAGTCAAAGATGGGGGTCTGTGGTGGAGCTGGTCATGTCCCCTTCTCCCATTACCCAATGGACCCCTCCTACTTACATTTGCACCCCTCTCCCCTTCAGTGGCAGCAACTGCTGTGCCCAATGGAGTGGAGAAATCTCTAATCCTGTTTCCCAGTCACCACCATCCCCACAAGAGGGGGGAAGTGGGAGAGAGTCGGAAAGAGGCCTACTGCTTTCTCCCTTCCTGGTGGGGTACTGCTGTAAGCATTGGGACCTCCACCCTAGTGTGCCAATCCTGAGATACTGAACCTGCCTTCCATAAAACATTTAAGAGACACATTAACCACGACACTCCAACCTTGTCCTGTGATTTCAACATCGCTAGGTGAATCTTGTCTGCCCTGGTTACCTTACTACTGCGAAAAACTTTACCACCACAGTGACCTCATGAACAGAAACAGATGCACCTAACACTGAAATTTTTACTGGTTAGAATGCTAAATGGTTGAAGGGTCTTTGGTTTTCATGGTGGTGTTTGCCTTTAAAGTTTAGTGTTCAGCTACTCACAGCTTTCTGGGCCACTATCACTGAGAGAATCCATCTCCCACTTGAATCACAGCCATGCACATGGGACGTTGGGGTACATGGTATTCATACTTGGTAAAGACCTCAGGTGTCATTATCAATAAACGGATTCTTTTATGTGGGCAATATGAAGTGTTTATCACATGAAAATCGGCTTGCACAAGCAGTTACCACACCAGGATATCACTGTTAGCATAATTCATTTGGGCTGCTCTATGATATCTCAGATTGTACTGTGCAGTACTTATTCAGTTCCAGGTGAAATTTAACACAAATGTGTTAAATCCTGGTTACCTCAAAGAGAGTGCCTTTCTTCTCCCTGCAGTAGTTGAAGTCCGCTTAAGCTTAAAGTTCGTATGCTTTTTTTAAGGAGGGACTGGAGGGCAGAATGCTCACACTGAAGTTCTTCCTTATTTTTTTAATTTAAATATATTAAATCTAAGAAGGTTTAATTTATATACCCTTTGCAAAAATACCTTAAGACCAACTTCCTGTAGGTTCCAAAGGGGTAGCTGTGTTAGTCTAGCTCAGCAAACCAAACAAGGAGTATTGTGGCACTTAGACTAACAGATTTATTCGTTACAAGTTCAGAGAAGAGGAACAAGAATGATTAATGGTCTGGAGCACTTGACTTAAGAGGGAAGATTGAAAAAGCTGGGTTTGTTTAGCCTAGAAAAGAGGCAACTGAGAGGGGACATGATAATAGTTTTCAAGTTCCTAAGAGGTTGTCATGAGGAGGAAGGAAAAAATGTTCTCCTCAACTACCAATGATCGGACAAGAAATGATTGGCTTAAATTCCAGCAAGGGAGGTTTAGGTTGGACATTAGGAAAAAAATTCCTGTCAGGGTGATTAATCACTAGAATAAGTTTCCTAGTAAGATTGTGGAATCTCCATTGGAAGTTTTTAAAACAGGTTAGACAAGGCACCTGTCAGGGATGGATTAAGAGGTCAATTGATCCTACCATGAGAAGAGAGTGGACTTGATGACCTCTCATGGTCCCTTCCAGTTTCTATGATTCTGTGGGCTTTTGTGGGCGAAAATCCTGCTTTGTCAGATGCTTTACTATAGGTATAGTCTTGTACTGAAGATTAGTATTCCCCCCCCCCCCAATGGCTTGTTTACATCTGAAAAAGAGAAAGAGAAGTGTTCCATTTGTGGCCAGCTGCCCAGATTTGTGATTAAAAACATAAGTTATCATGGGTGTCTGTGTGCCACTCCAGTTCAACATGCTGAGTAGGACTTTTCTTTTAAGAAATATAGACCTATTTGTGTCTGTTCTAGATAAGAGTTCTATCACAAGTATCTTGCACTTGTTTTTAAACAACATGTATTTTTATGTTGCTTTCTTTTAAACCAATCTTGCTTGGCTCCATAATTACAACCAGGCTTTTACAATTTCAGTTAGTCTTTCATATACAATAACACGTACTAACAATTAAAATAATTTAAGCATATGATGTAAGAAAGTGCAATTGTGAAGCATTTTACAAGGCAAAAGAGAAGACTTAAAAAGTGAGCAGGAAGGTAATTAAATTCCAGGATGTGTAAGAGAGAATAAATTAAGTCTTGTGACCACCAACTAACCGTAGCTTTCAAACTCTTTTTCCTCAGGACCAAGCTGAAAAATATCACATATGCGTGTGACCCAACAATTACATTTTTGAGCAATGCATTCAAGTATGTTGGCAGTGGCAGCAGGGGGCCATTGTGACCCTGTACTGGGTCCCAACACTAAGTATGAAAACCACTGAGCTAGAATATCTGAACAGTACTTGGTGCCAGCTAATGCACAAGTGTGCAGAAATAAACAAATAAACCATTCTAGGGTATTAATAGTTTGGAGCTATTCTTTGCATCAACCACTGAGATGGAATAGGTTCCAAAACAGATATCTCCAATCCTTTTATTTTGGCTTTTATAAATAAAAGAAATAATAAATAAAACCAATTGAATTTATTACTTAAATTTTGGCTAAAACAAACTTTGTTTTATATGAGATTTTCATTTTTTTCTAAACTGCAAAGAAAAATAAATTTTAAATAAATATTCCCTGTGCATCATTTGAAATCAGATATTGTAAAACCAAGGAACTGGAAGTGAAATGGATTAGGCACAAAAGTTAAATATACTATGATTTAATTGTCCAAGCTGAAAGAAATGCACAAATAAAACACAGAGCAAAGCTGGTAGGTACTACTACTTTATTTTTATTTTTATTTTTTTATTTTTATTTTTATTTATTTATTGGCATTTGAATTTAGTGACACAGGTACAAGAACTGATTTACTGGACACATCAAAAACATGAGTCCAGATTTTCCTTTCTGGCTGAGATGCGCTTTGTATGAGACCAGCTCTTGCTCTTCATGTGTGCCTAGCCGGTTCAGTGCTGGTCCAGATTCCTTGCTCAAATTAGAAAAGTCTAAAGGCAGTTGGCGTAGTTGGGAGCATTCTGTTGCCCTAAGGGACTGTTCCCACAAATGAGAAGGAACAACAATTATCTTCACCAAAGAGAATCTTTGTGTCCTATGTTAACCATTCTCTGTGTGGGGGAGAAAAAATTTACACATATGTGATGTTGCCCACTCCTAGACCCCAACTTACCCCACTTTGCTAGGTGGATACCCACTCCTGGGTCTGCCCACACCGGTCTCCTACATGTTATTGCTCCCAGGCAGTGGAAGTGTACTCAGTAACCACTCAGGGGATGTTTTCCCAGCAAGCACCCTCAGCCCCCAGATGCCACACCAGGAACTTCTGTCCTGCAGAAATCAGGACCCTTCTCTGATAACTGGAAGCTCATGTGCTCCGGTCTGTAAGTTTTTAACAAACTGATATGCCATTAGCTTTTGCTCTAAGTTAGGCTTCCGCATATTCGTTCTTCCTCTAAAATCCATGCAGCTTTAGGTAAAACAAACAGTAATTTATTGATTAAAACATGATTTTAAGTGAGTATTTAGCAAATCAATGTATGATGCTGCAGGAAACATGATACTAACAGAGTGTGTTATGAGCGTTCAAAAAAAGATCTTGCATGACATATTTTGCGTTAAACTATACAGTTGCATTCCAGAGGTTTACAGTAAAGTTACACAGATCACACCACAGGGATGTGGGGGGCTGCATCGCATCTCATCATACCACTAAACGATAAACTGTCCAGTTGATTATACTGTGCCCATCTGCATGTTGTTTGAGAGAGGATTTTTAGCAACCTTACAGAAGATATCTGATGAGCAAAGTCAAATTTTTAAAAACAAAACACACATGCACCCCAAGTCATTGGTGTCATTCTCTAAGTCAGTGAATGTAAATGCTTAAACTGCTTTTCTTCCTTCTCTGGTCTGCTTGCATCTGAAGTATAGAAGCTGGAGGAAGGCTGGGAAGTGCCAACAGCAGTGCTGGGTAGAACAGCTTTATACTCCTCTCTCTGATAATCTATGTAGGGTAGGTCTTGAGTCACAGAAGCACCATGAGCGCAACCAGACAGATTTTTCAGGATCTGTTGAGCGGTGCTTGAAGACCTGATCAGTCTATCCAGAAGTCAACAGAGTTAATCTACCCCCCCCAAAAAAAGATTAATGTGGTATTGATGGGAGGGCATTTCCCATTAGCGTAGCATAGTGGGATGCTGTGCTATTTTAAAAGTTAGGAAGTTGACACAAGCTATGCAAGCTACTCTATGCAGCTTGAGTATTTTCTTGTCAACTGATGCTGAAGTTCATGGGTGTAGATCAGCCCTAGCTCTGTGAACAGTCTTAGAGGACTCTGGTTTGGCAGCAAAGCATTCTCCCACCACCCCCGAGTTTTCATTATTTGCAGTGAGCTTTATATGTTGTCTTCTATTACTTCATAATAAACTATGAGGGGTTTTGCACATAGGAATGTCCATGTTGGGTGAGACCAATGGTGCATCTAGCCCAATCTCCTATCTTCCAACAGTGGCCAATGTCAGGTCCTTCAAAGGTTGTGCACAGAACAAATAATCATCAAGTGATCCATGTCCTGTCACCAATTCCCAGCTTCTAGCAAACAGAGGCCAGGAAGACTTCAAAAAACGTATAGAGAGAAATATAGTTTAAGGAAAGACTGTAAGAGGAGAGTCACCATGCATCGATTCCCCAGAGGGAGCAGATCAATGTTAAGCAAAAGATGAGGCAGATAGAAGAATGTGTGTTCTGACTGAAGAGAGATCTTTTGACAACCATTTGATTTTATTTAAACAAATAGTTCAATCAAAAAAAAATTTTTTGTTTTCCTAATATGCTTAAGAAGGCTAGTTAATGGAGGGACTTTAGCAAAGTAGAATACAGTTCTGTGCATGCTCAGCTCCTGGCTCAGAGTGTTCCACTGAGCCATGTAGAACTGAATGAAGTTCCTTAGGTCTGATAGAGTGTACAGGTCTTCAGTATTATGAATGATACAGAGTGAGAAGTAAAGCAGGGATGTCAAACTCACATCCCGGAGGCTAGATCTGGCCCAACAAGGGTGCTGATCCAGCCTGTGGAGCTAGCTTCTTGGGCTGTACCTGGAAGCTGTCTGCAACAGCAAACTCCAAAGACAGGCTCCTGACACAGCAGGGCATGCTTCTGACTCACTCATATGATCCAAGTCAGAGCACAGGGGAACAAAGGAAGCACTCTAGCCAATCCCAGCTCAACTGTGCTGTGGTCTGCCAGCCAATCAGAGCCTAGGTCACAGCAGGTTAGGCTATCTCCAGAGAGCCACCATGCTGCCCCCCCATCCCAACTGTTCAGTGTCAGTATGCTAACTTGATTGACAGCACATTACACGAATCACAAATAAAAAAGAAAAAAGTGTCTGGGGCCCACATGGGAACAAGCTAATCAAAGGCCAGCCAGGATTGAGCCAATGAAAGGCCAGCATTCTGAGTGGCTGACAGTGAGTGGGACTGAAGGCAGGAGTCCAAGCTGGCTGTCTGCGACTAAGACCAATTCTTTTTTCTGCCTGGCACCAGGGGGAAGGGGGGGGGGTGTTCTGGCAGCCAGTGTGGGGAAAGGGAGCCAACAATGTAGGGGAAAGGGAGGGTATCAGAGAGTCTGCAGGGTTCAGGAGGGGTAAGGGGAGCCAATGCCACTCTGAACATAGAGGGGGAACCCATGCAACAACATGGCCCGTGACGGGTGTCCTGCTTTCCAGGATAGCCTTGTATATTGAATGAGTTTGGCACCCCTAACCTAAAGAGAAGGGGATTTTTATGTGGAAGGAAAGGCAGCAGAAGCGCCGCTGGCCTGGGAAAACACCCGGTGCTCAGCGTGTTGGGACTTGGGGCTTGAGCCATGTTAGTGCACCACCGCCATGGGTGGGCTGGCAGCAGACCCAGGGCTCGGGCGCTGTGACTCAGGGCTCAAGCCCCATAAGCCCAGTACCAGCGACACCCCTGAAAGGCAGTATATATTCATTTGCTGCTTTTAAGGCCCAGCCCCCACACCTCAACTGGAAATTTCTGATTTCTCCCAGGCAACTAATTACAGCACCCTGACTCTACAGTTTGAATAATAAGCAGAGAAAGAATTATAAGAGAGCATCTATCAGGAGATGCTGCAAGGGGCCCTGATATACCTGAGTTGGTGCTGATGTTAAACGAATACCAAAATGTTTTTTAAATGCGAAATGTATTTTCATTAATGCAAATGAAAATATACTATTTAAAGGAAAAAATTATTGCCTTTTTGAGGGCGTGGGGTGAGATTGAGTAATGTGTTCTGCATTGTATGATGATGTTTATTGTAACTTACATTTTAAAGTGATTAGTGCTGTAACTGACTCTCAGTTCATATCTGCAGCAGAATGCATTGTATGTAACTGGCTTACAAAATCATGCATTCTAATGTGCAAGTTACTGTAGTATCAAGCATCCCAGAATTAAGATAGTCTGAACAAAAAGTATAAAAAAGATTGCAAGAGTTGGAATTATTTTAAATTGCGTATCACCTTTATACTGTGTTCCTTCTGAAATAAATTAGATGCTGAATATATGAAAATGCAGTTTATTGACATCTCTTTATCCATTTCTTACCTATTTACTAGGCTAGGTTATATAATCTTAGCTGTATTAAATAAGTCATTAGGGTCAATGCCCGACAATGTTTCCTTTTTTTTGCTGTGTTTTGAATTTTTAATCATATCACAGGAAAGAATTGACAGTACATATTAAGACAACCTCTTGGATGTAGGAACTCACCTATGTTCCAAGGGACCATTAGGGGCATAATCCTACAGTCTCCAAGTAACAGGATATCTGTGTGCTATGTCTCCCTCATATGGCTAGCCAACAGAGTGCAAGGCCCTCCTATAGCTGACAGATAATAGAAATACGTTAGCTCAAGGATAGGGCTATGTTGTTAGTTCCGAAGAGGCAGGTTCTAATTGCGCTATGACAACTACTGGTGTAGAAGGAGATGTTACACCTTCTAGCCAAAAGGCCTACTAAATTAAGTGACCCATCTGAACATGTATGAATGCATATACATTGTGGAAGTGTGTGTCATTCATAAAAAGTATGACCTTGACTTCCAGTATCAAATTAGCGTAAAGCAAACTTTAGTTACCATGAAGCTAATTTTCACTCTTTTTAGATAATTTGATATTTGTGAAATATTACTCTTAAAGTTGATCAGTGATAAGCATATTTCTGTTTGAACAGAAGTAGCAAAGATAAACAAAGCCATTATCCTGAATAACTTGGACCGCTCTCCTTATTTCTAACATACTGCTGCAGCTGTGGTCAACAATTGGCTCTTTAGCAGAATCTGCATCATGAAAAACACAGAGGTCTGCCAGCAGGGTATTTTGGGTCATTTTCCATGGGGAGGGTAGAACTCTAATTTTCCCTCCTGCCTTGCTCTAAAATAGCTAAATTTTATAGTCTTTAAGATAATGCTACAAATTATACTACTTTGGCAGGATTGGGGGGAAAGTTAAGGGTATGGGTTTTTTGCTGTAGGGAGAGAGGAGTCTTTCTATTGTCTTGATTTAAGGCTATCTCTTGTAGGGGCAAAGCTTATTAATTGTGCGCTGAGCAAATTTGAAATCAGAAAACAGCAATGTTGTTTATACCAAACCCTTTTTCAAATTGGATCTGCACTTTAATTAAGTTTGTCAAGACAAGTGATTTACTGTCTCATATATTTAAAAGGTGCTGTGTGCAGCTTTTGCAAAAGTAATAGTTTGGTGCAGGAATCTGGAAATCAAATCATATGGATGAGCTGTGTTACTTTCATGAAATAAAATGTACTATTATGGCCCTTATCCCAACATAAAGTCTTCCAGCTTGGATACCTGCCCCATACAGAACTCCGCTTAGCACATTGTGGATATACTAGTGGACCAAATTGCAGAACTGAGGCCTTTAATGTCATCAGCTTCATTTCTGTCCAACGTCTCCAGTCCCATATTTTCTAATCAACTGCTCAGATTTTTTGTCTTCCTTAGGCTAAACTATTAGTCTTCGCTAGGTATGTGTGTTGAATAGCTTGTACACTCTGTGTTTGAATATACTGTTCTATCTCCTAGCAAGAGTAGAATTGGGACTTTTAAAGATGATACTCTTCGTTAGGAGTCAGAGAGGTGTGGTGTTCTTTCTTGGTCTGCTTTATTCCATGTTCAGTGTATTCCTGACTACCTTGAGCCAAGGTGGGGGGAAAAAGGGCGGGGGGGGAGGGGATCCAGAAGCGTCACAGCCTGTTCCACCTTCAGCACTTCAACTGAAATACAGCTGCATTCTAAGCGTCTAGTCAGCGCCAGCTGTCCTGTTTTTATGACTTTCCTGTCCAGATAATGAGTCTTTGTTAGCAGTTATTTGCCCATTTATATTCACAGTAAAAATATATACATTTGTAGAATTATACCCCATTTCCTTCACTCCTATTTGTAGTGTAAGCATACAAGGCTTGACTCTCCACTGCCTGGCACATTGTGTAATGAATCACACCTATGTTAAAAGCTCAACTGTTATAATTTGGTAATGTTTTGCATATACTGTACAGTGGGATAAAGACGACACGAGGGGTAAGACAATGAAAAATCAGGCCCAGAGATGGACTTACTGATCATTGGTAAATATGGGGTACAAGCATGTTTAGACTCTAAATTAATATCAAATACTAACATTTTGTCACTAATGACCTAATAAGAAAAGAATTATTTTAAGTTCCTTAATAGGTAGCTATATTTGTTTCAATGACTCTTTACAGATGTTTTTATACGTAATTGCTCAAAAGAGCCTAGTGACTTCTAAAATAAAATAGTGGTGAGGGTCTTCTTGTTTAATCTACAGAAAGCAGGGGGAGTCTGAGCTACAGTGGAAATTCTGGTCTTGAATTTGCATAAACTTTGATGTGACCTTCAAAGAGGTAGTGATTTGTGTACTGTTTACCAAACAACTCATGCTGAAATGTGCAATAGGGATTGCTGATACGTGTTTATTCTGACCTTAGTTCCTTGCTTTTGCAATCTAAATCATGGTACTTCAGTTCACTTAAGTATAAATATTTTTTCTAAATGTATTACAGGATAAAAGTGCATCATGTCATTATAGATTATTTGATGTTGAATAGATATATAAAATACTCTGACAAGAATTTGATGAATAAAATGCTGATGTTGTTTTTGATGGCGACCTTTGTACTTATGAGCTACGTTTTTGGCTTTATATTAAAGAAAGGTAATTTATGATTTACCTCCAGATGTTGCATATTTTATCAGAGAAATAATCATGGGCACCATATAATACTTTAGAAAATTCATAGGGCTTACTATGGCCTCAGTTCAACTGTATATCATGCAGAAATTTTGGTTATTTGATATATGTATAACATTCATATCTAACATAAAGCTTTTACCCCAGCCTACTTGCACTATCGAAATACTGACTGTAGTGTTCCGAAAGCAGGTGCTAATGTCTGATCTTAATTATTTTGGTAGGTTCATTGTTGTTAATGGTTTCTAAATGAAAAGTGAATTCTGAGTTCATCTCTGCAAGGTCATAGAACCAAGGACTGATACTTGTATAAAAGTCATGAATGCAGAATTTTAGAAGGTAAAGGTTCCAGATGGCTGTAAGACAATTCTCATTTTTTGGTCTGTCCACAACTGCCATTCGCTTGTGTTGCCCTATTCCCCTCTGCCACCTCAGTGAGAAGGAATCTCTTTTTTGTGGTAATTGGAAGTGAACTCTCTTCAGCTAGTCAAACACTTGCCCTCTGAGCTCTACCTGCCCATCCTTTTGCCTTTCAGTTAAACATTTGGTGTAACCTCAGGCTCCTGTGATATTTTCACCTGTACTGTCCATCCCCTGTCACTGGACCCTGACAGTAATTACTGGATTTGCTACTCCTGATGGAACAGCATACACACACCAGTTTGTTTAATTCAACAGAGTATATCATTGCAGATGTAACAGTACAGCACAATAATCCTGTTATGTTGAAAACATCAAGGTTTATTAATAAAGCAAAAATTTAAAAAATAGCAGGCAAAGGTTACATACAAAACAAAAGGTGCTGTGTCTGTCTTGGAGTCTAAATTTAACACTGACACATTAACATCCTTATCTAATTTGATTTCCTACCTAAAGTGACCTACCAGTGGCCAGACTCCAATTTTCATAAATACAAAAAACCTGTCCTTTTTGTTTCCTTGGTGAAGAATTAAAAAGGAGTGCAATGTTCTTCCTCTTATAGGCAGTATCGGGCCAGAATAATGCAGGGACCTAAAGGGTGTCTCCAACCTCTAAGGCCCCTGCAAGATCCTGCCCCTGCCACCTGCCCACCAGAGCATTGGCGGGGCTTGTTTGGGTGGGGGGAAGGCTCTGGGAGGGCCCCTGCCCTGCCAGCAGTGAGAAGGGCAGGGCACTGGGCCAGAGGCCAGGTTCCATGCTCCCACACCTGGGCAAGCCGGTCTGTCCCCATGGGGTGGGGCAGGCAACATATGTTCGCTCACTTCTAGGGGCAGGGTTGGCTGGCACATGGCTGCTTAATCTGGCCCCGAGTCAGTAAACCTTTTAATGTCCCTTTTGAAGTGAACTTCTGGATAAAAGTCATCTTCATTATTTGTTCTCTCGTGTGACTTGGTAAATTGAAAAGTTTAGTGGTCTTTGGGAATATTTTTTACTTACAAATCCCTTATCACTCACAGAACTAAATGAGGCTTCAACTCAATTTGGAGAATTATTGGTGGCAAGTGTTCTGCTAGTGGTTCGGAATGGGAATGTTGCTCTTCAGTTAGTTAGCAATGTGTGGAGTACCAGGTCGTTGTAGCCTACCTTTTACCATGCCACCCCAGGAAAATGCTCTCTGAGAGGAAAAAGGAAGTGAGTGTTCGACCTTCAGGCTTGCCTGGAGAGCCATCACAGGAGCATCAGTTCTTAGGAACCAAGCTGGTCCAGGGCCTGTGAATGGCTGTAATCAGCGGCAGGATCTCAGAAACAACTCTGATGGTTTTGTCAGAGTGACAACATAGCCTAGAAGTTTAAGAAACTATTTTGTTTATAACTGACTCTAAAGGGAAAAGAACTTCTATTTAAGTTGTTACACTGAAAGATGTTTGGGCTGTGTGACTCTGCTAGAGGGCTGAGCCACAGAAGACATGCAGAGCAGGTGAACAGTCTAGAGCAGTGATCACACTTAGGGCCAGGACCCGGTATTGGGTCACGGCACCCCTTGCTGCCACTGCTGAAAGACTGGAGTGCATTGCTCAAAGATGTAATTGCTGGGTCATGGGGATAAATGATTTTTTTTCCAACTAGGTCTTGAGGAAACAAGTTTGAAAACCACTGGTCTAGAGAGGCCCTGGGGAGAAAAAAAATACCAGCCAAGAGTACTTAAAGAAGTGAGCACAGCTTTCTACATCTTTTGTGGCTTTAAATTCTCTCTAGAGAAAATTCTTGAAGTTCCTCATGTCTTCCTTTCTGGTTAAATATAGGTTCTACTACCTCCCAACTGTGGGCAGTACTTCTTTTTAAAGTTGGTTTCTTTTCTGTGAGGTGGTGGGACAAAGACCAGTGCATTCCAAAGAGTTATGGTTTTTGGTGTTAAGACTTTCTATGCCCAAAGTGGGGAGGGAGGGAACCTTCACTTTTGGAGGGGAAGAGCCTATACCCTGGTTACAGCAAAACAAATTATTTTTTTGTTCTTTATACAGTAACATAAGCATATAACACTATAACAGCTGTTAATTTTACAGTTTACTATAAGGAAGTCATGGCTATTTAATTTCTTTTACATAACCTCAAACATTATCTCAACAGAGAGTTTAGGTAGTGGAAATGTGATGCATCTGTCACTTTGAATGGCAAGCAATCAAAATGAGAGAATATTGTGCAGTAAGCCATGAAGTTCTGCAAAGTATCTGTTTGAAGACACATAGAATCCTAGGGTTGGAAGGGACCTCATAGGTCATCTAGTCCAACCCCCTGCCAGAGGCAGGACCACTCCCACTAAACCATCCCAGTCATGGTTTTGTCCAGCTGGGCCTTAAACACCTCCAAAGATGGAGATTTCACCACCTCCCTCGGCAGCTCATTCCAAGGCTTCACCACTCTCCTAGTAAAAAAGTTTTTTCTAATATCCAGCCTCAACCTCCCTAACCGCAACTTGAGACCATTGCTCCTCGTTCTGTCCTCTGTTATTACTGAGAACAGTCGAGCTCCATCTTCCTTAGAGCATCCCTTCAAGTAGCTGAAGGTTGCTTTCAAATCCCCCTTCAACCTTCTCTTTTGCAGACTAAATAAGCCTAATGCTTTCAGTCTTTCCTCATAGGGCTTGTGCTCCAGCCCTTTAATCATTTTGGTTGCCCTCCTCTGAACTCTCTCTAGCATGTCCCTGTCCTTTTTGTAGTGGGGAGTCCAAAACTGAACACAGTATTCTAGATGTGGCCTCACCAGTGCAGAATAGAGGGGAATGATCACATCCCTTGATCTGCTGGTATCTAGCTTCCCATCCACCATGACCCCCAGGTCCTTTTCTACACTGCTGCTGCTTAGCTGAATGTTCCCCAGTCTGTAGCAGTGCATCGGGTTTTTCCGTCCCAAGTGCAGGATTTTACACTTGTCCTTATTGAACCTCATAAGATTTCTATTGGCCCACTGTTCCAATTTATCTAGGTCTCCCTGAATCCTGTCCTTGCCCTCCAATGTGTCTACTGTTCCCCCCAGCTTGGTGTCATCCGCAAATTTACTGTGTGTGCAGTCTATTCCATCATCCAGATCATTGATGAAAATGTTGAATAGAACCGGCCCCTGGGGCACACCACTCGTGACTGGTTGCCAGCTAGACATGGAACCATTGATTCCTACACGCTGAAACCATTGATCTAGCTAGTTTTCTATCCACCTTATAGTCCACCTATCCAACCTATACTTCCTTCACATGATCGGTGTCACAAAGATTCAGGAAGATGTTTGAACTTGTCTTCTCCTAGTGGCTGGCCCGAGCCACTACGTTGCCTAGTTTTGTGTCTCGGCTAGTTGAAATGTCTAATAAAACCTGTGAATTGGTGCTGCAGGTCCTCGGTTCAGTCGTGATGCTGTCTGTATTCAGGTATGACTTGGGGGGGGGGGTAATAGAACAACAAGATTTTTTTAAAAAAAGTTACAATATGCTTATCTTTTATTAATATCAGTTGTTAAAGGTAAAATGTCTACTAAAATTTATCTCAAAATATACATCTATTCAGAGTAATACAAATTATGGTTGAAGCATCTGAACGCTAATGTCGTATAAAGTATTCAGTCAGGCTCCAGGCACAGGTGTGCTAGGTACTTTACAACATAGAATAAGATATGGTCCCTGCTCCAAAGAGCTACCAAATCAAACGGTTTTTCCAGAAGTCTCACAGTATGTTCACCAGATAGACATATAAAAGTGTTCTATAAAAAACAAGTATTTTAAATTTACAGGTTAGACATTAACACAGTAGAATCTTCTCTACCTACCAACTAATAATTCAGGGCTATTAACTTCCTAGGCCTAATAAACATGCATAATGCCATTATTACAGGAGTGTTCCAAGCCTAGATATAAATATAAATATGTGTGTATGTATGCTAGTTAATAGATAAGATGCTAGTAGATGCCATGCAAAAACATAGTTCCTGGATTATGGAAATCTTTACATGGAGTTCTTAGTACCCACCATGTCCTCAAATGTCTAGAAAAACATTTAATCATTGCAGAGTGCACTAAAAGTCAGAAGGAATGGTCTCAGCTAGAATGAGGCAGGTAAGTAAATTACTATGTCAAGGTTTCTTCACTGAAAATATCATGCCAGCACAACTTGTCTAGATCTCAGCTGCCACGGTGTCACCACACACAAAGAAGCTGCCTTTTTGGTATGCCAAGATGGGACATTTTTTTTTTTAAATGGTGAAAAAACACCATGTATAATTTGCTGTTCTAAACAAAACTAAACTAGCTACACATTCCACAGCTGCTGTAGGTTGCTATCATTTCAGCACCTGAAAGTGGAATTGACTGTAAGGAGGACCAGACTTGATTTTTTTGCATTGCATAAATTGAGAGAAATGAGAGAGAGACAAAGTAAAAACTAAATTGGATTTCAATTTTTTCTCTCTTAATAGCCAAAGAGTTAATTAGTAAATGGGCCTTAAAATAAGATTTAAGTTGATTGTATCCTTTTATTGCCTTGCTACTTCATTATAAATTCAGAATTTTCATTTGCTGAAGGTTATTAGTATAACTTTGGAAAGACACCTAATTTGTCTCTTCTAGGCATTCATGTCTAGTTGCATTGCTTCCATTGATTTTACTACTTGACTGCCTTCTTGCTGCAAAATTCCTCTTACTTGCTAAATCTAAAGCCAAATGCACTAGGACAAATTTTAGAATGGTTGTGTCTCATTGACCCTACATGGAATAAGCAAAGGAATAGACTTCAGGAGCTCTTGAGTTGTAATATTGACTCTGCTACTGACTGACCATAGTGATATCTTGGACAAATCACCTAGTACTTGACACAGATGCATGGTTTGCTTAGCACTTTGAAGATTTAAAACTGTCTGACAGGGCTTTTCAAGAGGACTGAGTGTGTTTCCTCCAACAGTGAAAAGTTGGGAAAGAATTTCTGTGGATGTCTGTCTCTCTAAATCCCTGCTGGGATTTTACTATATAGTATTGTTAATGATTTCTTAGGGCTCCTAGTGCCTTGGATAGATGCATCTTTTTTTAAGCCTGAACAAATCAAAATGCTAAATATTAATAAAGAGCAGTAGTTTATAGTATTTTAGAGTAGTTTATCAGAGTATTTTGCGTATACTAAAGACCTTACTGATGGATGCCTCAAATAACTGCATCTTTTCAGAGTGCAATAACAATACACCATTATACTGTTGGGAAACATGTTTTGTATGTTACTTAATGACTTTAGGTAAGCTACTAAAGTTTTATGATGGTGGATTTGGCTGTTACAAGCCACCTAAATAGAATGATTTATCTGAGATGACTGTAGAGTAAATTAAAATTTGTGTTCCTCTTCATAGTCACTTGGCTGTAGTATAGCTTGCACTGTATCCAACAGATAAACTATTTTTATTTTTTACTTTTTTTAATGTTGGCAACCAAGATCCCATTTTTTCCTCTCTCCCTTGAAAGACTAATATTGTATGATGCTCTTATTCTCCTTCTGTTAGAAGGGGCAGCTGCCTCAAATAATCCTTTTTGAACATTAAAGATAATGTTACATGGTTATTTCTCCACTAGGGCCTACAATGAAGAAAGTAACTTCAAGTGCAGCAGCCTGCACATGTGCATTATTTCTACACAGCTGACTGTAACAAAAACTACTTTTAAATCAATGCTTGTAAGACTCCATTTGTAATAAAGCATTCTTATAACAAGGCTTTTCTGAAAGAAGGTATCTTCTTCGCTTTCAAGATTTCTCCTTCATGAGATGAAAACCACTACACACCTCATTATCAGGTCTTCAGGGCAAAGCTTTTTGTACATTGTGTGCATTGCTGAGAACATTTGTCAGTGCTAGACAAATAATAAGCCACCTGTTCTTTGGACACTCAACTCAGTTATCCAAATTAAATTTGTCAAACTGCAGCGATCTGGATGTGGTACATGACCTATGACAAACAACTAAAAGGAGTTGAAGAAATAAGGATCTATTTATAAAGTGTTAACAAATTATTAAAGGAGGTTTTATTAAAACAAGAGTGGACAGACTTTTTGGCCTGAGGGCCTTATCTGTGGCATGGCAGATCAGAAGCAGAGAAAGGGTCAGGGAGGAGCAGCTGCCATTCTGCCTGCATCATGGATGTAGGAGTTTTGGGAAGAAGAGAGGCTGAGGGGGGTTCTTGCACTGCTTTTGTTTTTTTTCACTTCTTATTTGCAGTTTTTATATATACTGTGGGAGGAAGGGATGGATCTGGGAGGGGAAGTTTTTGCACTAGTTTTGTTTGTTCTTTTCCCTCTCATTTTTTAACCTTTTTTTGTAACATGGGAGGAGCCAGAAGGGGGAGCTGAATGCCACTGGGCTCTTGTCTGAGCCACACTCTGGATATGACCCTAATGGGTGCTGTAGGAGGCCAGCTCCCATGCTCTGGCAAGGTACTCCTAGCCTGTTGGAGGAAGCAGGAGTGGCTGTTGGGTGCTAGCAACAGCACCTCGAGCAAGTTCCTAGGAAGAATGGGTGGAGTTGCAAGGGGGAAGCAGCCACTGTGTACCAACCAGGGTGCCACTCAGCCAGCTCCTCCCTCCTAGAAGAAAGTGATGGAGCCAGAAGGGAAGGGGGCACAGCCATGGTGCTCTGGCCACAGCACTGCTGAGCTTCTGCTAAAAGGGGGTAGTGGCTGTAGCAGCTGTGAGCCATTCACCAGTGCAGCTGGCAGGCCAGAGGAAGGGTGCTCCTGGACCATATCTGGCCTCCAGGCCATAGTTTGCAGGTTATAGTTTGCCCACCTCTGTATTAAAAAGTTTGTTCAATTACAAAATCTTCGGCTAATCTTGGAACCCTCTCTAATTCATGCTACTGATATCTTTCCCATGCCTATAACACTTGTTAACAAGTTACAAACCATTTATAAATGGCACCATAGATTGATGATTCTTTTGTAACTTTTGGGACTTGAATGACTTCAGAACAAAAATTAGTAGTATCCCTTGAGAAGAGGGACATTTTAGAGGCATAATCCAAGTGCTTCAGCAATCTATCCAAAATTCTCTAACCATGCTTCTTACTCTAAGCATATCACTCTGGTAGCTATTGTGTTCAATCTTCTTGACATCACTTCCAAAGTTTTCCACAGCTCCACTTCCCTATGCACTAGTGGGCTAATTCTACCTGTCATGCTGTTGTGTTTCTTGAAGAATTCTGTGTTTTCCTGTTTTTCCCTTAAGCCTGTCATGTCATGCCTAATTCTGTACACCCAAAAATCTACCAGTCAATCTCACAAACGAACAGCCCTTGTACAAGCAGACTTTTCCATCTTAACCTTAATATAGTTTCTTCTTGTGCTACCTTTTTTGTTTTGCATCTTCCCTGTAGTTAATATTTAAGGTAGGTTGTAGAATCCCAGAGGCAGGAAACATGTCTTTGTTTTTGTAGAAATTAAGATTCAGCTTTATCATTATATAGAAATATTAATAATTGCTTCCCTTTTTGTTGATACATGCTTGCCTGCATGGACCTCAGAAGCACAGTGCGGAGTCTGTATATGAATGAATACAAAGCACAATGGACTCTCAGCCCTTCAGTTCTTCTATGTTTGGGATGTGGGAGGACAGCTAGGGGTCCTTTTTCTTTGGAACAACTATTTTCTGACCAGACTAACTCACTTTCAGACTCATGTCAGTCCAGTTATTTTGAATTAACCAAAATTTGTAGATAACCAATGGCTCGGAAAAACTATCCCATTGGGAACTGAAACTATCTGTTAACTCTAGAGCATAAACTTTAAGCCTGGGGTTGATCCTTCTGATTTTAAAGCATGCTGGCTAATTTAACGGTACCTGGCTGGCTCCAGTACAACCAGAATCCTCTAAGATTGGTGCTTAGTGGATAGTTCGTTGTTGGCACACTTTTGTAATGTTTGCTTTCTGAGATGGATGATTATTCCAAATTTGGGAAGCCTAGGGATGCACAACCAGCTCTTTTTGGTTAAGTAGGTTTCTATTAATCAGGGTTATACCATGGGCATTAGGTTTGTAGCATGTTCGTGGATTGGGAAATGTGTTTGTAATGTCAAAGTTGTGGGTTAAAATTGGGGGGATACAAAATTTCAAGCATTTTGTAAAACTATCCATTAGTTGTGTTGCATGAAGAATAATTCATAGTCTGGTTTAAAGGCATTCTTTTGTGACTTATGGCTTGAGTTGCCATCTTGTTTCTGGTTGCCTCAGAATATTGCCTTGTTATGCCAACTCTGAAACTTGATTGGCACTGACTATTTTCAGCACCATTGTCCTGTGTACTTCCCTGAGAAAGATTTGCATACTGGAACATCCCTTGAACTACTCCTGTCCGAATAGGAACTTCAGAATACTTCTCGTCTTTTTACCAGACAAAGAACTCAAGTTCTCCATCCCATTTGTTGCTTTGTACAGACAGTCTTCCTTCATGAAATCCTTCTAGTCATGTCATATCTACTACATACATAGTTCATCATTTATTTCTAAAAGATGGTGGAAAGACCAAGTTAGCAGTATAGATGGATTAGCAAGACTTCTTCATCAAGGAACATGATATGACAAAAAAGGAAAATAAGTTAATATGGGAAAACTCAGACCCTCTGAATAGCATTCCCCACCACTCTCTCCTTAGGAGCTAACAGCTAGCCATTCCCCTGAGTAGCAATGCAAGGGAAGGGAAACAGCTCAGGTTAACTCACTGAGGAACAGGTAGTGACCCAGTACCCTATCAAATTTTCTTTTTGTACCATAAGGCCTTCCTTCTCCCTCTTCTCTGCATTGATACTATGCTCTATTAGTGAACACAGTTCTGAGGATGAGGTACAGTTCCACTTCCTAAATAATAGCTCTTCTCTGTGCTACAAAGAAAAGATGAGAATCAGAGTTGAGCAAGCAATGGGGGTTGGATTAGATGATATCCTGAGGTCCCTTTCAATCCTAATATTCTATGGGGAAAAATTATACAACTTGCTCACATCATTGACGATTGAATAGGAAAAAGGGCAATATCCACTGAATTGTTTGCAATAACTTCTTCAACCACTTCCAGTGAGAATTCATCATCGGAAGAATTATATCTATAAAACCATTTGGTACCTGATCTTCCAGCTCATTCAGTGTCAACTGTGTAGTCTACTCTGAAAGGTTTTGTCTGTCTTGTCACACTGTGGTCAAGTCCAACCACATACAAATGCTGACCAGGCTTGGTCTTGACTTTTGAGACTGCCTATCTCTCCTAGTTGTCTCCTCCATAGCAGCTGTTTCTCAGACACATACATGTGAGAGGAAGAGCCCCTTGCTTCCCATGTTAGTTTGAGCCTGCTGGGAGCCTTACTGATACTCTGCATGGATTCAACTGAGTATTCTCCTTTTCTGTTACAGATCTCCAACCAGACTCAAGAGTTCAAAAAAATGTTTTCCTCCATTGTGTCCAGCAACCATGTATACCTATGTTCCCTGTCCCCCAGATGATGTGAGGTTTTCAGGAGTTAAGTCTCCCTGTAGCTATTGAATGAGAGAGTCAAGAAAAGTCTAACTCTTGTTTATTCTGCTTCACAGGGATAAAAAGAAGGTAGCCATTCTTTAATGCTAAGAGTTACTTGCACTAACTGAGGAACTAATGATCTTGTGCTGCCTTACTATCTAAGGAATCCAAAACCAAGACAAATTTATTAGTCTTTAAAAGTGCCACCAAACTCCTTGTTTTTTTTTTTTTTTTTTTTTTTTTTTTTTTTTTGCTCGACTAGATTAACACAGTCCCTTTGGAACTTGGTAATTCTTTAGTTAGCCATTGATCTGTGCTGTAAATCAGGTATCCACAGGTCCTGAAACCTATGTTCATCCACAATGGGTAGGGAGTTAGGAAAGTGAGTAAGGGATAAGAGTTGTGGTTGTCTGTTTCTTTCATTCCTCCAGACTAATGACACTTGATTAACTATTTTAAAATAGTTTTTCTAGGACTAGTATTTCACAAGATCTGAGCAAATACAAAATAAGGGTTAAAATGCCTACGTGGTACTTCCATTAATGATGTAGGTCTTTGTGGTGGGTTTTTCTGTAGCAATACTCAATGGACCAGGGGGACTTGTATAGTTTCCTCTTCCTGTGTAATAATAATTCATGATGATAGATACTTTTTCCCCCCTTTCTTGTAATGAGATTCATCTAGCATAGAAGCTACCCTGGCTCCTTTAAAGTCAATAGGAGTTTTACCACTGACTTCAATAGTGTCAAAATTTCACCCCAGTATCTTGCAGGAAATCTTTTTAAGAATCTTGTTCAAGAATGTGGTAAACCTTTTTGAAGTGTTCCCATAGGTGCTGAATATTTACAGCACAATCTGTAACTTGCACAGCAATAATCAGGAGGGACCTGAGTTCATATTCAGGTACTTTAGGGAAGGATCCTTAACTATACCCTCTTTGCTAATAACTTCCATTCTAAACCATCCACTTGGCTGAGCTGAAGGAGACAGAGTTTTTAGAAAGTTCTTCAGTCTTTCTTCACCTCTCCAGTGTCATGAGATAGCTACTATATGAATATAGTTGTCATTGTAGAGAGACAGTTTTTGTAACTGCCCTCAAGAAATTACCTTTTAACATTCCTACTGACTTCACTGGACTTCGTGTCAGGCACTTCAGCAGTAGGAATTATGTGCCAGATTATTATTGCACTTGTGTATTGTATATCAGAGTAATTCATGGTAAACAGTGATTAGTCTTTTAAATAATTTAATATTAACATTGTCTTGGCAAATAAGGAATAAGACTTTATTATATCTGTTAATAATTATTTTTTGGTTTTTGTTTTTAAATACTGTGCTCAGCATATTCCTGAATAAAGATGCACAACTATGCCCTCACAGAATGTCTAAAGAATACCCTCCTTTGAAATATTTTCTCTCATGATTCCTGGCATCTCTTCAAACAGATTTCTGAAAAAAAAAAAAAAAAAAACTTACTTTCAGGCCTCTAAAGTCCTCTTAAAAAGCCTTTATGTAGTAAATCCCCCTAAGGGATATGGTGCTTTATCCTCATCTGGAAAATTGAGAAGTAATTTCCATAAATGCTCCCAATTAATTGAAGTTTAGCCTGTTTGCTGAATGATGCTGCTTTTGGTTAGAATTATCTTCCTTTTAACTTCTTTTGGTCGTCCTACTGCAGTTAAAGAGCACACGAATCCATTCCCCACCTCCTCACATACACTTCGCGTTCAGGCCTTAGGTGTACTCCTCTTTCACTTGTATGAGCCTTTTCTACATGGATCTAGGATCCAGGAAAAAGCGTAACGTAACGTTTGATGTCCTGAAGGGAACTCAGAAGTGCAGAAGTTGTGGAAGTCCTGTTAAATTGTCATCAAAATTATTTCCTAGTTTCTTATTTACTCTTTGCTAAGTGAACTTACACCTGTGCCATGGAACTTACCACAGGTTGACAGAAAATTTTTTTGGAAGTGTAGTGTTTAGAATTTTGTTAGCACATCACTGAGCATACATTTATATGTGATGAAACAAACTCTCTCTCCTTGGTCAAGTGATCTTGGTTTCTCATATTTGTAATCAGGGGTGGCCAAAATTATGGAGCTCAAGAGCCACACAAGTTGATTATTAAACCTTCAAGAGCCACACTGAGGCACATAACCATATACTTTTACTTACTAAATTGATTTGCTAACGCTCTTCTGCAAGCCATGCTTTTTCATTCAAGAGCCACATGTGGCTCCCGAGCCTCAGTTTGGCCACACCTGTTTTTAATAGCACTGTACTCAAATAACACTGGTGCCCTAATGACCTTTTAAAAGTATTTTAGTTCGTTGCCTTTGAAAATGCTAAGAGTGGAATCCTGGCCCCATTAAAGTCAATGCCAAAACTCCTGCTGACTTCAAAAGAGCCAGGATTTCACCCCAACTCTCTATTGTACATATTACCACAGTAAAATTAGCGAATTCATGTGTTTGGTTATCTCTTTGTTTTGTGGGAAGGACTAGTTACTAGTAAACTTCATTATCACATGGTTACACTATCGGGCTTTTAAATATCTTTGCAGTTTCATCCTTAGACTTTCTTGTCACTGGACTCCTTTAGCTCTCATTATTTCTTATGTAATCAACCTCTGTGTTTACTTACTCAAATACCTAAAGTAACATTTGTTGCTAATAGGTTAAGAAAGTCTTTTTTCCTTTTAACTTTAACTAGAATACATGGTAGAAAAATGGTTTAGTGCACTTGATATAGAAAGAATAGCATATATGCTTTAGTTCTTTAAAAAAAACACAAACTGATGTTCTTTAGATTTAATGATAACTGAAATTAAGGGAGCACTGAAAAGTGTTTATCTCAGCTGTTGTGTATCTGAGTGGCACTAGTAGGTATTTATTTAAATGTGGATAAATAATACGTTGTTTAAACTTTCTCTGTCTAGTTGGCTCTCACTTTCTTATAGCATGTGTTATCTGCAGTGTTGTGTATAAGAATGCAGTGTTCTGGTAGTTACTCAATGGTGTCATTAATTTTGGTAGAATTGTTAGTGTTAATGGCCTTCAGAGCAAATTTGGTGACAGACTAGCGGTACTGCAGCTGTAGGGAAAAGATGTAGTTCTTTTTCCTTAATAGCTCTTTCATTTTTCCAGCCTTTAGCTCATTTTACTTACTTTTCATTTATAGGCTTTCTGACTACACTCATCAGGTAGTATCAAACTACCTTACTAGTTTGAATGGATTTAATTTGATATAGATATACATATATATACACACACACTGTTGTGAGCAAGGGAAATACTATCACCAAGGGGGGGAACTGAGGTATGCAGAAATTGAGTCAAATACTTCCATTTTTACTTACGTTGATAGTACTTGATTTTCTAAATAGTCTTGCTGAGCCTAATGTGACTATTTGATGTGTATGGAACTACTTACTGTGGGTAGTAGTGACAGAATTTAACATTTAGTGCATTGGCCCATCAGGAAGACCTGGTAATGGAGTCCACGTCTGTAGAATATTGCTTCTCTACTCTAACTGCAAAACCATCCTCCCTGTATTAAGTTATGAGATTGTTTTGAATGAATATGTGGCTGAATGGTGCAATAAAATAAATTTGTCCATTTAATTAGCTAAGATACATCATACAGAATCTGTCTTATTACATTCAGAGCATTAAGTTGTTGGCAGTTAGTCACTGTTAAAAATGAAAAAGTAAATAACTTTCAGCAAAACAGTCTAGTTTATTCAAAGTAGTAGACCATGCAGTAGTTTTCTATTCAGTGCAGATTTAGGGCACATTTTTAGGACAGCTCATCCACTAACTTCAGTGAGAGATGCAGCCATTTAACTGAGGGCCAAACTGGCTTTGTACAGCATAGGTAATATCATGTTGCTATTCTGCAGATATCTGAAATGTGTTAGTTGACTCAGGAGACTTATGGTGTGGCACCCAACAAAGGAATGAAAGAACTAAAACTTTCTTGCCTACTTAGGATCTTCAAATGACCTTAATGATTTTTCATAGCTACTTGTGTCATTTTGTATCTATTTTAGTAATAGCTTTTGGGAAGGTGGGCCACAGAGAAGGGTACACAAAGCAATGTTTCTTGATCCTTTGTTTCTTAAGACAAGAACTTCTGTTTTCAAACTCACTTCCAAGCTCTGTGAGTTTTCAGATTAAATGTTTCTTTTTCCCAACACAAGCTTGGGGGTAAATGGACAGGTTGTATTCTTTGTAAGACATAAAATTTTCACTTAGGCTGATTCTGAAAAGGATTCAGACTATCAAAAACAAGGTGCTTGTTTTATGTTGGAAATCCCTTCTAAAGCATCCTATTTCAAGTCATGATGCCTTTATTTCTTAAAATTGTGGATAATAGTGAGACACAAGCTGACTTATCTTTCGAGGTGGTGCTGCAGGTTAGACACTGAGTGAGAAAAGTGGCAAAATGTTCATTTTTTTCTGTATAGGTGAATAGTTGAAACATTTGACCAAAATGTTTTTCATTGGTTTGTGAATGCAATGAGATCAATATTTACAGACGCAAGGCTCATCTTTCCAATACTAATTATTGTAACTTCAGGTGAGATTGCTGCTTTGCAAGAATGACATGGTTTTTGATCAGTCCCGCTTAAGAGGAAGAAGAAAAAAAAAAAAAAAAAAGAAACCTCCCGGGTAGACTCTTGTAATTCAGTTTACCTGGTCTTAAAATCATTGGGAGGAAAAAACTGTACTTGTGCAGTTCAGAATTCAGCACCATACCTCTTCAGTATCACAAACTAACAAGAACACACAATGCATATTTCCACTCTTCCATTTGTGCTCCCTAATGCTAATAATGGAGTTTTTTAGACATTTGGTTAAATGTTAAGGTCTTAATCTCTGTTAAATGCATGGTACTGGGTTACAGTTTGGATATCAAGCACCCTTAATTGCTTTACCTGTCAAGCATGAAGTGTCAGCTCTTTGACAAGGGCCAGTCTTTTGTGGGTACGTGTGCGTGTTTGTATAGCACTTAGCACAGTGTTGAGTTGGTCCATGACTGGGGCAGTTAATTGCTGCAGTAATACAAAAAGTGATAAATTATCTTAACTCAAAGGTGAAGAATATGTGCATGGTACCAAGCTTTTTAGTGGCTTTTCACCCAAGCCTGTGGAATTCACTCCTGAATGCATACTTCAACCACAATATTCAGCATTTTTCTGTCTACTTGAAGAACTGACTGTTAAGATCTAGTTATCCTGTGTGGCACCATCATAACATGCTATAATTATGCTAATAAAAAAAAACACAACTTGGCTGACAAAAAATAATTACTTCATCAGAGTTAGTCGTCGTCTTTGTTTGTAAGCTTGGAAGGTATTCAGACACCAGGGAAATGCATGCAACCTATAAGTCTAGATATGAATTTCATCCCTCATGATTAGGGAATCTCAGTAATTTTCAATTTATTGATTGACGTGCTGTTAATACTTGTTCTCTCTCTGTATATATAATTAGAACTTTATAGGTAACATTTGAGATATTACAGTGTATAATGTCCTGTATATTAAAACACATGTTCATACATTAATAAATGTAAATGAACACAGTTCTGGCATTTAAAATTCAAGTAGTCCTTCAAGAGATTTCTTGCTCTGAGTAATGCATTTTTTTGAGTAACATTTGAGTTCCTGCTTAAAAAAGATAATTTTTAAGAAATTATCTATTCAACAAAAATTAGAACTTGTATATTTCAGATCAAGAATATGGTTTAATCCATTTAACAAAATAGTGCAATTTATTATGTCTTTTATGTATACTAGTGAACTTTAGGGAACTTTCAATCCAGCCATGACTCTCTTCATAGTTCCTTGTTGGCTTCTGTTTTTTTATGCTATAAATCAGGGGTGGCCAAGTATATGAAACTCAAGAGCCACACAAGTTGATTATTAAATCTTCGAGAGCTGCACTGTGGCCTACAGGCATATGCTTTTACCTACTCCAAAATTACTAAGTTTAAAATCCATTGCACACTTTAATTTTATAGTAAAAAGAGGACAAATATCGATCCTACTAATGGCAAATTCTAATAATTACTTAAGGTTACCATGAACATTAGGCCTTATACAGTAAAAACTTAGCTGCTGCTCAATGTAGACGACTGCAGGCTAGTGATGAGTTTTTTTAAAATCCTGACCATGCCACAGTTCCCCCCCACCATCCCAGACCATACTGCATTTCTCCCCACTCTCCCGACCCCCATCTGAACTAGGCTGGGGCTGCTTTCCTAAACTGATTTGCTGACTTTCTTCTGGGAGCCACAATTTTTCATTCAACAGCCACATGTGGCTACCGAGCCGCAGTTTGGCCATGCCTGCTATAAAGGAAAAGAAGCTTTTTTTTTTTTTTTTGCGGAAATCAAAATTATTTGATAACATTTGCCATAGAGCCATTTTCAAGAAAGAAAGATTTTTGGTGGTTGAATGTTTTTCTAGTTCAATGTGCTTTTTATTATGACAATGTTGTGATTCATCTGAGGTTAATATTTTTCTAAATTATAGTATCAAAATATGTAAGCTGCATTTACAAAGAATCATATAGTTCGGTTTGTGTCTTATGGATCACATCCTACCATTGAAAACAAATTAAGTTCCTTGTGCAACATGCAACTTTTGCTGCCTAGAGAGAGAGACGTGAGATCTTTGAGTTGTAGAACCTTGAAGGTATGTATAGGTTCTTTTTCCTCTAAGCAATTCTGTCCTCTGTTCAAGTTTTTACCTGATATAGTCTTTCTGACCTCTCACCTAAAAAATGGATTCCATGTCTTTCCAAATCCTTCTTTATCACATCTGAAAATACTAGTGTCCTTCCCATTACATTAATTTGCACTTTCAATCTCTTTATTTTACCTATCTTGACTGTCTTGTACTCCTGTTAGTTCTGCGTTACATCTCTAAAACCTCTTTTCCTTTACATTCCTTCCCATCAAAGCTTTCTGTGAAAATGATGTGTCCAAAATCACATTTTGCTCCAGTAATTCATAGTATATTACTCTACTATTCAGAACCCTTCACTGTCTTCTCCTTCACTTCCACTTAGGGTATAAGCACCTTGACATACCTTCAAGATTTCCTACTGGACAAGTCTCACTTTGTATCCCCTCTTTCACAAGCTTTCCTTTTGCTACTGTTTCTTATATTCTTCTCCAGTTTTTACCTGTGCTTCAACATCCATGCTGACTTACTCTCATGCTCGAAATAACCTCCCATTGCTGCTTCAAATCCATTTCTTCCACAAAGATGTTTTTAAAAAATACATTCTGCAGTATTTTACTACCACACAAGGTTTATCATACTTGCATCATTATTGTACTGTATGTCTGAACAGTTCTGTCTGTACCAGACTGTATGCTTCTTGGTGGACAGGCACTGTTTCTTTAAAATATATTTTGATCCTTCAGACACTTAGATATGCAAATAGTAAAGAGTAATGTCTTCTGTTGAAGACAGGGAAATAATCCATCTGACTTCAATGGTACAAGATCAACTTCTACATGTTTGCTAGTTTGGCCCCAATATCCTGACAACACTAAGCCGTCTGGTTTCATTCCTTGAATAATGTCATTCCATCCATTTAATGGATATTTCAAAATGAGTTGGTACATTGCATTAGAAACTTGCATGTCACTTTTCCCAATAGTACAGTATTTAATCATAACTAATTCAAACCTGTACCTTTTTAGTTCTGAATCTGTGTGGAAGAATTCATTAAACGGGCTGTCACAAAGCTGTACCTCTCTTTAATAACGTGTTTCTATGTGAGGGGATGCCTGTTTTCTCCCTGCTGGTGCCACACGTTTTGCTTATGAAATTTACTGCTACCAACACAGTTTCTTTTGAATCAAAAAATATAGAATATAGTGGGAATCTGTGCCTTAAATTTGAAAGGTTGCAGATTATCTAAAGTTGGCATAATTTTCAGGAACCACTAATTTAGAAGCACATACTACTGTATGAGTCTTCCTCTTTTCTTAGCTATCATGCAGAATAAGGCTTACATAATTTGTTTTCCTTGTGGCAATATCCAGAGGGGTAGCCATAGTAGTCTGTGCATAGCAAAAACAACACGAGTCCTGTGGCACCTTAAAGACTAACAAATTTCTTCGGGCATAAGCTTTCATGGCCTCCAATCCACTTCTCAGATGCATCAGGTTTTCTTTATGTACATTGCCAATGGCTACATTGGTTTCAAACAGAAAGATGCATGGAAAATATTGATAGTGGAGAATGATTTTGCTGGCTATGAAGTCAGTGCTTTTATTTGTGGTCCAGTTCTCATTAGCACTGTGTAATGTTTTCAATAGCAAAATTTATTTTTTTACTGGTGATTTGAACAGAATTAATAGGAGGACAATTGGTAAGTGTTGCTACCCCCATTCTTAGTATCTAAAACATGATGATATGTCAAGAGTTAATAGAAAAAAATCTAAAATATCAGAGAAATGAAAAAAGGGCAAAGGAAAACAAAGATAAGGAAGTTCTGCAAGTTTCAAGATTAGCCAAAGTGATTCCACATTACAGTCAAAGGCAACCTTGATATCCACAAATGCGATGTGAACAGAGTGCTTCAATTCTTATTCCTAGTCTTGATGAGGATGTACTGTGAAGATTTGCTCCATTGTGGAATGGCCAGTAGTAATAAAATAGTTTGTTGCAGTCTTTTGTAGGTCCTTAAGGTATCAGCTTCATAGGTCAACAAGACAGAAGCAAAAGCTTTCCCCAGAACAGATAGAAGACTAATGCCTCAGTAGTTACAACAGTCTCACTTGCTGCGTTTACATTTCAAAGCCAAAAGCAGTGCCTTTTTGTCATTCATCTTGGACTAGCTTTCTTCTCTGAATGTTATTGGACAGCATCTGCAGCCATAAAAGAAGGAACTGGTGCAGTGTTCTTCAACAACTTCACAGGAATTCCACAGATTCCTGATACCTTGCTTTCCTTAAATTGCTTTACAGATCTGTGGATTTCATCAGCAGTGAGTTAACCCAGATCATACTATGCAGAATGGGCAAAGTCAGCAGCAGCAGTATTAATTGCTGGATCAAAAGAAATAGAAAGTGCATTTAGCAGCAGATGGTATTGTTCTTTCCAGTGTGTCATGCCCTTTGCTTCTGTATTGATTAGTTGCCCAGAACTAGAGTAGACCACACTGAATGTGCTTACACATTTATATAAATGTTTTTGACATTGTTCTGGGCAGAAGCTGTGGGGGTAGAGTGGAATACAGATTCAAGATGTGCAAGTAGGATTATCTGAGAGACCATGCTGAAACTGGAGGAGCGGACAGTATGTCAAACATGAAAGTGAATAGAAAATCTGTTGAGGGAGACTGTGATGAGGGAGAGGGGTGTTTAAATCCCATACTAGGACTAAAGGGTAAAAGAGCAACTTTGGGCTGTGATGACCCACCCAGTCACATCTCCAGGGCTGATAAGGCGGGGAGTAGGACTTGCCCTGGAAGCTCCTGAGAAGGGAGGCTGTGGAAGTACCTCTGGATAGAGGCACCTATCTACCAGATCCAGAGAGACAAAGGGGTAGTTAATACCTTTTTCTTTGGTACATTTTACTACAGTTTGCAAAAGTTGGACTATAGAGGGTGGGAGAGGAGGGTAAAATATGGGGCAGAGAGGGCCGGTACAAGGCAGTCCTGTGTGCTTGACCCTTGGACCAAGGGCTAAACTCCTCTATCTGCATTAATGAGGAATCGCCCCCCTAACCTCTAGGCAAAGCTTCCATCATCCTCATGCTTTTCTGGCTAGCAGCCTGCATACTGGGGAAAATGGTGTTTTCCTTATTGTCTTTTCCAGTATTTATCTCCAGTAATCTAAGGGAAAATTAGTCAAAATAGCTATGGATAGGTTCCTGCTGGTTTACTCTTAAGTTATTTTCAGTTGACTGTTATTAACTAAGGCTATGTTCACACACACAGTGCTTGTTTCGAAACAACAAGCTGTTTCAAAATAAAGCCTTATTTTGAAACACCTTATTTTGAAATAACAAAAAAGTGTTTTCAAAATAAGGGAAAAGGAGGGAATTGAAATAGCATGTCCAGTGTGACATGCTGTTTCGAAATAGGGGAGGGGGAGGGAGGCCCTGTGCTGGGCCAGGGAAGCCCCACCCCTGGGATTCCCCTGCCCCCTGAAGCTCCAGCCACAGATGATGGGGGGCTCTCCCTGCTGCCTCTGCAGGGGGGCTTCCCCTGCCCCCCACTGCGTCTTCCTGGGGCTGGGGGGCTCCCCCTGCCCCTCCACGGGTCCGGCCTCAGGCAGGGGGGCTTCCTCTGCCCCCCCCCCCCGTGCCGGACAGCAGCCATGGGGGGGGTGGAGGAAGCCCCCCCCAC
>ML681963.1:110490726-110580665 GCA_007922195.1 Podocnemis expansa
CCGTGCCGGACAGCAGCCATGGGGGGGGTGGAGGAAGCCCCCCCCACCCCGGGGCAGGGGCCCCGGGGGCAGAGGGAGCCCGGCGGCGGGGTGCCCCAGGCTTGGGGGCAGCCCCATCTGGCTTTCCCCCCTTCACCTTGCTAGGGGTAGGTGGATGAAGGGGGCTGAGGCTCCCGTCCCCCCTACTCCTAGCAAGGGGAAGCGGGGGAGGGCCAGCTGGGGCACCCTCCGACCCCCTGGACGCCACTCAGCACCCTGGTGAGGGTGCTGGGGGGGGTGGGACCTCCCCCCCAGGGTGCTATGCACCCTGGGAGGAAGGTCCTTGTTATTTCGAAACACTCTTTGTTTCGAAATAACATGTCCAAATGGCTTATTTCAAAACCACTGGTTTCGAAATAACCCTCCTTTTGAAAGCAAAGTGGGTTTAAGCTGTTTCGAAAGGAGGGCTCTTGTTTCGAAAGGAGGAGCTTCCTCCTTTCAAAACAAGAAAACGTTTGGACATAGGGACTTTTACTTCAAAACAACCAGTGTTGTTTCGAAATAAAAGCCCTGTATGAACATACCCTAAGAATTTCAATTTTTGTTTCTTTTAGGGTACAAACATACTTTAACCCAAAGAGAAGTGGTCAGTTTCTGATGCCACGTACATATGTATTCCATTTGTATCTCTATGTTCTTTTGGGGGGCAAGAAATAATAGCCACGATATTCAAAATGCACTCGCTCAAATTTGGCTTGACTGTCCTCCAGTCATAACATGTGGATGGCTAGGCCAAACATAAGTAGTGTTTTGAGGCTTTGTCTTATCAAATTGTAACGCCAGCACCACTCTCCCAAATACATTAGTTGAGGGCCTGTTTCTGAATCTTTTCCTCCAATTGACTGAAGTACCTATCTAAATTAAATATTGGATTGTCCTTAAATAGATGGAATGAAGATATCTTTTTGATATGTGTTTGTTCAATGTGTTCAGGAACAGCTTTTTGTTGCTCTGAAAAGCAGAGATAGTATTTATGGTAAATAACATGGATGTGTTTTCATTATCTGAAGTTTAACTACATTAGTTGTTCTAATGCTTAGAACTTTTCAGGCCTTGCCACTGGCAGACAGGTTCAAGCAATGTACATTGCTTGTATAACAACTTTTTCACGGCTACTTTGTATGCAGATTATGATCCAAGGAAACGCAGAGTGCAGTATAGTTCAGTGGCTTCAAAGCTTCATACCCATGTAATTTTTATGTTTAAACATCCTGTTGCATACTCTAAAACTGCATATGTTATATGGCAGATGTGGCAAAGAGAATTAAGTATGTTACTGACAAAAATGAAAATGTTCTGTGCTTTGCTTCCAAAAATGTATGCTTTATTAGCTCTCATTTTACTATATGTTTGGTATCATTGCAGTTCATGCTATCTTGAAATAAAAACTATTGTATCATTCTCTCTCATTATAGGTATCATTCTTCAGCAAAGTTAAACTAGAGGGATAAAATTCATACAGGTCTTTTTAGAGAACTGAGCCAGTGCTGAAGTCATATGCATTATGGACAAATCCAATTTTTAGAACCCCACTTGGCTTTTTATGTGGTTATTTTTGTTTTCTAACTTTCCCAGTCAATTTAAATGCTTAGCTGGCACTGAACCATTCTCATACATTGTTTTAAGTGGCATCCCTAAAAGTACTATCTATTTACACCATGCTTCTGTCAGTCAGTTTTGTATCATAAGTTTAAAAGGGATCTAGAAGTAGGCAGTGAAAGAAAATAGGTATTAATTTACATATTTAAATTGATCTGCAGACATTAAAGTGCTTTGAAGAAGTCAATATACATTTGCCTTTTTACTAATAGGAGACTGAGGCACAGAGAGTCAAGGAGGAGATTTGCTGTATGTGCTATCTTATTGTGAAACACAGTGCTGAAGTCCTTAATTTTTCTCCTCAGATTTTTTTCTGTTTTCTTAATTCTGTGTGGAAGGAGTGTTTCCTATTAGCTTTTTTAGACACATGGGAGAAATTATTTTTACAAGTTTAAAAAACTAACTTGTAATTCAAAAAATAAGTGGAATTTCTAACACTGTTTAGGAGAGGAAAACTATTCTCCATTCAAATCCCTCTTAAATACCCACTTTTTCCAAGAGGACCACAAGTGGGGACAGAATAATTAGGGGAGTTAAATAAAATATCCAGAATAATACCTCTGGATCTGCTAATAGGTGTTTTCATAGAGGCATCTCTTAAATGGTAAGGGACAAATCTGCAACTGGTGGAAATTGTAATAAATACACTGACTCAATGAAGCCATTTTTATTTATGCCATCTGAAGGTATGTTCTCTCCCTAATTCTTTGGAGTAGAAACTCTAGTAATTAAAAAACAGTGCTGGTAAAGTACTGAACGATTTCCTGGAGCTTAATAAATTTGAGAGAATTTTTTCAAAAAATATTCTAATTACCCCACATGGGGTAAATATAAAAACAATCCTGTGGCCAAAGTAAAGATTCTAATTAATAGTTGTAATAGCTAGTCAAGTTGCTCTAGAATATAGTATGTAGAACTATAAAATAGCTGAGATACAAGATGGGTGAGTTAATCTTTTTTTGGACCAATTTCTGTTGATGAGAGAATCTAGCTTTAGAGCTTATACAGGTTTGGAGAGCCCTGTGGAGCTCGAAAGCTTGTCTCTTTCACTAACAGAAGTTGGTCCAAAAAAAGATGATACATCACCCACCTTGTGTGTGTCATAGCCTGGCATCAGAACAGCTACAGCAACACTATAAAATACCAAATATTCAATATTGTGGAAGATTCCAGTAGCTGTTTGCAACTCAACATCTGTCCTATATCTCTCAAGTAGGTGTGTCCTATTTAAAAATAATAAACATAGTAAATAGTTATTTACTAACTTACTTGAATCTCAAATCTGTTGTCACTAAATTAAATAAAATATTGTGATGATGGCTCTGGCCAACATTTTCAAACTTAAATGCCTAAAATTAGTCACTTTAAATAAAAATGTTTTGATACCCCCCCCCCGGCGTTCACAGCTCCCCTTCTGAACTTCCCGTTGCTCAATGAAAATCAGGCTCCTTACATGTAGGCACCCAGGATTTAAAATGTTGCTTTTAGGCTCTAACCTTGAAACTCATGCACAGTAGAACCTCAGAGTTACAAACACCTCTGAAATGGAGGTTACTTGTAACTCTGAAATGTTCATAACAATGAACAAAATGTTATGGCTTTTCTTTCAGAAGTTTATAACAATAATGGCTTAATACAGCTTTGAAACTTTACTATGCAGAATTAAAATGCTCCTTTGATTTATTTTAGTTGTTTGTTTAAAGCAGTACTTTACTATGTGGTAGGGTGTGGTGTGGTGTGGGCAATTTTGAAAGTATTATTGGTCTCTGCTACTTCTTGAATGCGTACTTGAGGTATTTGGTATTTCGTAACTCTTATGTTCTACAATGGTTGTTAAAATGAAAATTCTTTATGTGGCAGATTGTTATAATGTGAAAGAGGAGAAAACAATAGTCTGTTGTAATATCTCTTGATTAATCCCAAAAATACTTTGAAATTGAAAATAATACAGCTGTTAAAACCAGCACCCCATTCATGTAGTGTATGTGACAGCTATGATAACCATACAAAATTAATGTGATTCTTTTATCTAAAGTATCTATTATTATTCCATTGCCTGAAAAGCATGGTTTAGTAGACATAAATATGCATTCATGGCTCTGAACTGCGTCACAATGGAAAATTTTAAGCATATGTTTTCGAAAAGATCATGCGTTGAAAACAGCTTTTTAACATTTAAATCTTTTTCTTCATCACATCTGCTCTGCTATATTGTGGGAAATAAATGTTCATCTGTAACATTTAGTTAATAAATAAGTGATATTTATATTCCTGTACTGAGGATTCTGCTTGCTTGCTTGCTTCTGCCATATTCGAAATCTGCATCTTGTAGGAAAGCAAGCACCCAACTGATCCCAAACAAAGACCCTGGCAGCTCCTCCCCCACACATTCTCTACGAGAGTCTACAACAATATCTTTTGCTCTCTGAAATTTTACATAAACCAAATAAACCCATATTTTTCTTCTTCACATCCCTTCTGGACACCGTAGGAGCCAAGCATGTATATTTTGTTTCTTGAAAACTATTGGATAATTTTTCTCTGCATAACTGCTTTTCCCACACATAGAAATTGCTATACTTTATTTCATTATTTTAATTTTTAACTGAATTTGATTTTAACAGCTGTGAGTTTTGAGCAAGGCATGATGATACAGGCATGCCTACCAACTTCTACCGTATCTCCTTTATCTGATGCTGTTCCAGTCCCCTTCTGGATCTTGAGTACAGCTCACACCTAGTTTACAAGTTATGATAGGTTCAAGGCCAGATTTTTAAAGGTATTTAGGCACCTAAAAATAGGCATGTAGTGGAATTTTCAAAACTTCCTAGACACACGTCTTCCTCAGATTCCAGAGTGCATTTGAAAACTTGGCCTAAGGGACTCTCTCCTTTTCCTCCCAAATAGGTATTAGGCTTTTCCTAAAGAACTTGGCTTATGTCCATGAAAGATCAATCTTGGTGTAACTTGTCATTGCAAGTGAGGATTTAAAAACAGATGGATGGAATATGCAAGGAAGGTAACAGGGGTGACAATATCATATGATTATTCCTAAAATTATAGGCAAATCTTGAAGGGAGTGTCAAAAGTTGGATTATGGTTGTGGAGGAGAACATATCAGGAAATTAGAAGCGAGAAGGCTTTAGTGAGACCACACTTTCACCTTGGATTTCAATCTGTCTTTGGATTCAAAAAGCTAGTTCATGCCTTTGGGTCCATAGCCACTTCTGCAGTCTCAAAAGGCGACAGTAGCCTGTTGGACCTTCCATCATCTGTGCCTCCCCAGGAAATAGTGACTACTCCTCTTCAGTTTGGACCTCAGCACAAATGATATACTTGTGAAGACTTCTATAGCCACAAATATTTTGTTTAGGGTTACCTATTGTGAATGGTTTTCAGTTAGCTTTTTTATATGGTAATTAAGTGCCTAGATGCTACAGCAGTAAACACCAAAGGTCAATCAGTAAAGATCCATATCATTCCCCAACAGCTGCTTTAATATAGAACTTCACACTCCAGCTTCTTCCCTTCCTTTTGAGGGTCAGATGGTTGGAATGCTCATCACCTAATATTCATTCCAGTCCAAACAGAGCGTGGCATGTGTTTTTACCAATGTGGACACAGGAAGAGGTAAAGTTCCAGAAAACATTTTGAGAAGGAGTTTGGTGTTGGAATGGGAATTACCTTTATTTTCTCCAATTAGCCAAGTGGGAAAAGCATTCAAGTTGATAGAGGCCATCTTCAGCAGTCTAACAGTCAGTGGGTTTCAACGAAACAATCCTGTTGGTGTGGGAGAAACCATAACCTTTTTCTGAGGCCTATGGGATTTTACTGCTTCATTTTTATCTCATTCCCTTTGCTGCTCACGCATCTTGTCTCTTTCAGAAGAGCAACTGCAATGAGGAAAGACAAGCATAAACTCGTAACCCAAAAAGTCACTTGAATATAGAGGCAGAAATTTTCTCCCACAAAAGCTCATGCAAAAAATAAATCTGTTAGTCTTTAAGTGCCACACGATTCCTTGTTTTTGTTTTTGGCTGGACCAAACTAACACGACTGTCCCTTTAGAAATCATTCAGAACTTCAGCTTCCCCAGAGGCTTTTCCATCTTCTATTGGCCTCATTTTGTATATGTTCAGAAGAATGTATACATGTATAACTATATGATTTTAGTGCATGAGGCACAGCTCTCTGGAATTAATTTCTCTGAAAGTCGTTTTACAATTTGGCATTGTAGACTATATCTGATATTTTTGTTTCAGAAGTATTCACATGAATCTTTCCTCTGCCCCCCAACCCTCTGTTGTTGCACATGTATGGCTTTAAACTTGATGATGAAAACTGACAATTTGGGGGGAGGGGTGGAGAGTAGTGGATATTTAAATTCATGCATGTGTTTTTGTTTTGCCAAGCATCCAAGACTATGTATTGCTCACTTGACCCATAGCCAATGCACAAGCTTTTGACAGAACCTCCTCATTTATTTTGCCAGGCAGTAAAACACAAGCAGGAAACAGTAGTGGGGGTGATACTGTGTGAGAAACTGATGACTAGCCAAAGGATTGAACCCATCTATTTTCTGGAGTGCTATGAGAAGCAAGCTTTTCTGTTTCTTTTCCTGTTTCAATATCCATCCATGCTGAAAGCAGCAATGGGAATTGTGTGTACCCCTTGAGTGAATACCTGACAGCACAGAGGGAGTTCATAAGACTGTACATAATGCCTAAACCTCACCTTAAGGGTTTATATGGGGAATAGGGATTCATGAAGCTCCACTGTGTGTGTGTGAATTTTACCCTTTGTGGGGAAACAGGCTTGAGATGAGTAGCTTGTGTATTACATGCACTTGATTCTTTCTTTTCGAGGAAATAACACATTCCTCAGTTTCAAATAGTTTCCGTACAGGGTGACACTATGGCAGTATAACTTGAAGAGGGATTAATAAATAACCCTGACAACCCTTCTGTGCTTCTCAGACAAGAGCAATAATTTAATTGTGGTGCTTATGCTCAAAAGGATACAGATACCTATCTTACATGTTTAAACAAGTGAATCTCTTTTTACTTACCGAATTCCTTTTAAAGAGTTCTACCATTATCGGCTAACAGTTCCCTTGGTTAAAGCAACTAGGCAGAGTTGTTTCTAGGGTTTGCAATTTAGGGTAGGGAAGAATTTGCTTGGAGCATTGCCCAAATCTCTCCCCATTCACTATACAAGTTTGGAATACCCTAGAATGGAATTTCTTGCATTTTGCCAGTGTATCATTCTGAGTAATGTGGGTTTAAGTAAAGGCTACACACTGCTTCTGCTGCCCCAAGAGTTCTCATCTTAGCAACCGGAATGGCAGAGCTTTTATATGTCAACTTGCTTGCCAGCTCCACATGTCTTTGTGAGTAGACTGTGCCACTTGGACAGTATAAACTTACCATGTGCAGAATCTAGAGCTGTGTTAGTCAGCACCTTTTTGGTATTAAAGTGCTCTATCAAAGACCCCGTATTCTAAGAGATGTGAAACATTTGGAAGAAAAAGTCTTCCTTTAAATGAATGAATGAATGATTTGTCTGCCAACAGGCTTTGCCAGTTTATTATATGATGCGATTCAGCTGTCACAAAACCAAAATGGAAGTTCACTTTCTTGGATGAATGAAAAAGTGAGTTAGACTATAGACTATTCAATGGCAAATTGCACTTTTTGGGAGCAAGGAAAAGGAGGTGTGCTATCAAAAATAATCCGATATTTTAAAATAAACTTAAGTAAAGCATTTTGCACCAATTTGACATTGTTGCTCATCAGCCCTCAGTAAATGTGGGCAAATTGTGAAAATATTTACTTATTTCTTTATCACAGCAGGGTATATCCACTTGAGAAATTATTTGAATGAAACCTTTTGTACCCTATTAGTGACTTAGAGCTTGGGTATGTTACTGTACCCTACACACCATCCGTAAGTGTAACAAAATATGGTGTTTTAAGAGGTAAGAGGAGCTCAGGGCATAGACAGCTTGTGGCTTGACTCTCTGGACTGCATTAAGCAAAACTATGTGTGTCACTTGGAATCAGAAGGAACTGTAGCTTGGTTCAAACACTGAGTTGTTACATTTTGCTGCTTTTCAAACCTTGAATATACGATGTGTTGAAACACTAAGGAACTATTTCATGACCAGTCATCCTTGCGTTGAGTGTTGATTGAGTTATAACCCATCTGTAGCAGTGAAATGTAAAGCCTTTGTCTGTGTGGTATACATCTAAATCCCTAAGAACTCTGTCATTGTCAGTTCTTTTATTTTCAGTGTTGGAGCAGCCTGAAAACACAGTTGATATTAGGATATCTTTTCTCATGGAAATCCAACTTTTTCCCTTTTGGATTATTGTTTTCTTTCATCTAAATAAGTCACTTGAGCTGACAATAAGTTTTTTATCCTAGAAAATGTAAAGCCTAGCACTTCAGTATGGTATCTAACTGCAGTGATCCACAACAAAAATTGATATTGTTTGTAATTTCCTGTGTAAGCATTCTGTTGGGTTCATAGGCTCGCGTTAAAAGCATAATGCTGCTAAAGAGAAGCCATTCTACCTAAGCTATACACTATGTAAAACATATTTAATTCAACTGAAATAAAAAGCTGATATTTTGTAAGTAGCTGTTACTCCTGAAGCAGGCTAGAAGTATGATCAAGTATGTGTGGGTGGTCAGTTAGCTGGGGACTCAAACACTGTAGAGGCAAGCCAGGCTAATGGTTGAACTACTTGCAAGGATCAGTAGTTGGGAAATGCAATCCAAGGGACTGGGTCAATGGATTAAAGAGACAAGGGTGAGCAAAGCAACAAGGCAAGGTTGGGTGGGGCAGCAGGCTGACCAAGCAGGGCCAAGTGAAGTAGGGTCAGGAGGGCAAGGGAAGCTTATTCAAAGGTGGCACAGCAAGGCACTAGCTTATTGTTGAGACAGCTGCTACTTTGTGTTAGAGATCTTTATATTGTCCAGGTACTCAATTAGAATGCAGTCTCTTCAGCCAATCGGGGGGCTGAAACATTGCTGCTGAGGGGGTGCTGACCTTGAGCACTAAGGCTGGTGGTCAGGAGTAATGGCTCAGTCTGCCACCGTGTCTCATATAGTGGTGCTGCCTAGGAACCTGGTGGACTAGGATTCAGTATTAGGGTCCTCCTGACAGTACAGTATGCAGCCAGTTAAACACGTCTTGTGTATTAAAACCCCTCATTAGCCATGCTATTGAGATTAAGTACCGTATACCCTGCTTCATCTGTATCTCTTACTAAAGCTATTGATTGCAAGAAGGGGTTTTAAGCAGAGCTCAGCAAGTCGAATCTCAGCAAAAAATTCATATGTATTTTTCTAGATGTTTATTTTGCCTTGACCATTTCTTATTACCTGAGTTTCTTGTTTCCACTCAACTGATGCCTCCAGGAAGTACTCATAAATATGCTTAAGTCTCCGTTGAAAAGATTGTTTGATCCAAAGGAAAACAATGTAGGCGCTTTTGCTGATTCATGCTGTACCTTAACATCCTGAGCGCACAACCAAATTACCCCTTTTTCTAACCCACATCTTCTTAAAAAAAACAAAAAAAAACCTGTTCTTCATTTTCGCTTCCCCTCCCAATCCCTTGCATGTACATTCTTTTAGGGGCACTTATTTTACTAATATGGGACTCAAAAAATAATTGCCTTCCATTTTCTGGAGCAGGGGACAACTGAATTAATCAGCCCTTTATGCATATTCCTAGGACTCTCCATGAGACAAGATATTGGGACGTGATTAGTTGGTACTGGAGTAGGTGTGAAGAAATTGTGCCTCCTTGTTTCTACCACACTCCTTTGTATGATGAAGGTGGCTCCCTTGACAGCTTACCAGGTCTGTTGGCTAAAATATAGGGGAGTGTAGTCAGAGCGCTGCCCAAGTAAGGATATGGTATGCCCTTGATGGAGCAGGAAGTCCTGCATATTATAAAAAATATATTAAATAAAAAGCTTTTTGTTTCGGTTTTACAGAATAAAGCTAATTTCTTACTATAATAGACTGTCACTAATTAAAGAGAAATGTACATATTTATACCTGGCCTACATTGTGGGGGCAGCAGAATGAATTAACACTTCCTGCCATAAAATGCCTTCTCGGTTTTTACAGAACCATGCAACAGGACTTTATAAATGGTTTTGAAGTCTAGAAACTGTAAATTGCATTATAAAATTAATTTTTATTCGAAAGAGGTGTTTCTGCACCTCCTTCATCCATTGGCATCTTGTTGAAAAACTGCACAGTTGTACACAGACAGGATTTGAAGTGCAGATTGAAAGATCATAAGCCTGTTTCTAAGCTTGATAATACTAATTTCAGACTACAAAGAACGTTTTATTCTGTGTCTAAAATAAACCCCTAGGATGTGCATGTGCACATAGAGGAGATTGGCATAAGATGATATGAGACAGTTCTCATAGCCCATTTATTTAGTAAGGAATATCTCCTTTTATTCATAACACATCCTAGGAATGTATTCTTTTTCTTCTACCAATGTCTCTTTTACCCAATCCCTGGTATGGGTGACTATTCTGGATTAAACCTCTTGAACTTAATATAATAAAGACACAGAAGAGAGCGTTACTGACCCGATTTCATTTCTGCACTTCTGTGAACCAAAACTGCATTAGAGGCATGATATAAACTGTTGTTCCTGCTGTCACCAGTACTGTCTCCTCAAGAAAGGAAAGGTACTTTGGTGTATGTTGAACACTGATGCAACTCTCCAAAAAGATGTTTTCTTATTTTCTCCCATGGAATCACAGAGGAAAGTTACCATATATAATCGGGTATAAGCTGATCCGGGCACAAGCCGACCCCCAATTCTGAGCCCCAAAAAGAAGCTAAAATTGGTGACCCAGGTATAAGCCAAGATCCCCTTTTGGCCTTGGCCCCTAACCCCCCACCCACTGTTGCTGGCTTCCTCTGGAGTTTCTGACAGCTTCCCTACCCCATAATCTCTTCTCCTGCTTTTCCCTTGCCTCCTTGCTGTCCATTCCTCTCTCCTGCTCTGCCCTTTCCTCACTGCTGTCACCCCTGTTGGCCCCCTGCTCTGCCCTTTCCTCACTGCTACCTCCCTGCTCACTTCTCAGTTTGCTGCTGCTGCCCCCTGCTCCTCCGGCTGCCCCCTGCTCTGATCTTCCCTCACTGCTGCCCCCTTTCTCACTGCTGCTCTGCTCCTCCTACTGCCCCCTCCTCACTGCCACCCCTACTCCACCCTTCCCTCACTGCTACCTGCTGCCCCCCCTCTCTGCCCCTTCCCCACTGGTGCCCCACTGCTCTTCCTGCTGCCCCCTGGCTCTTCACTGCCGCCCCCCCTACTCCCTTCTCAGTTCCCTGCTGTTGCTCCCCTGTTCCCCAACCCCCTTTCCCTGTCACCCCCCAACCCCTGCTGCTGCTCTTCCCAGCCTGCCAGGCCCCCCCAATCCCCAGTCCCTGTCGCTGCTTCCCTGGGCTCCCCAAAAACCCGGGTTCTCCTGCCACTTTCCTGGACTCCCTGAGCCCTGCCGCCCCTTCCCTGGTCTCCCTGAACCCTCCCCCAAACCCTCCCAGCCATCCCATCACTTTCCCCAACTCCCCGACCCCCTCCCCAACCCCCGGTCCCTGCCACTGCTTCCCTGGACTCCCTGAATCCCCCCCCCCCAATGTCCAGGCTGACCCCTCCCCGGGCCCCTCCTCACTACAGCCCCCGCCGACTGCCCAAGATGGCCGCCCAGCAGCACTGGGGCTCCGGCCTGCCACATGGTCTGGGAAACTCCTGGGAGGGGCTGTCTGCTGTATTCTCTTGCGTATAAGCCGACCGTCTGTTTTTGAAGCCAATTTTCAGGCACAAAATGTTCGGCTTATACACAATGATATACGGTAATAGATTTTTGTGTGAAATAAGAACCAATGGATATGCAGATATATATTAAACAAGGACACTAAGTGCCCCACCCTATCTGTGCCCATCCCAACTAGCTGTGCAGAGAAATACAGGTGACAAAGTACAGGGAGGAAGGAGTGGCATGATAATGTCCATGCAGGGTTTGTAAACAAAGGTCATATAAGTGCTTAGCATGTAGGTGATTTTCCATCTCTTTCTCTAAATCTCTCCCCCCTGCCACTGTTAAAAATAAATAAAGTAGGGAAAATAAATAATTAAAATCTAGATGCTGATGTGGGCTGTCTAGCAGTTTTAAAACTAAACAGAGCTGCAGTACTATTTTAAGGTCTAAATAAGAAAATCCCTTACTATAAGATTTCTTTAATATTTACTTCAACATACAAATCAAACGTGAACAGATGCCATATGCAAAAACTAGGGAGTCTGATTTCACTCTAAAGAGCTGCCTTTTTGGTCTTACACAAAATTTAAGTCTGGGCCTTGCTGCCATTGTCTGAAAACTCCTGCATGTATTTTTCAATGATTTTTTAAAAAGTTTGAGGACACTTAGTTTGTCCCACCCAGCTAGCCTCCTTTATATTCAGAGGTCCCTCAGTCACACCTTCAAAATGCCTTAAAGGATGGAGGGCTTCAAACTCCTGCCCCTCATTCCCCCCCCCCCCCCGATCTTTGATTTGTATGTCTGCTTCCCTGTCATGTGGCTATTTAATACTTCTAGGTGACTACTTCCAATAATTTTCCATTCTGAGCCACAGGAGGGTGTTTTATTAGTGAAAACTTTTATATGTAAATTCAAACTTTTTACATTTATTGTGGCTGACATTAACACCAAGGACTTTTTTATAGTTAGCTTACTTTCAGGCAGCCTTTGGCGAGCTCAGTACTATTCATGAACACACTTCTCCTGTGGAAGACTCTGGAAGAACCTCCCACAGGCAGGCAGGACCCAAGAACAGATATTAAGTAACAAATGAATTATCAGACTGAGTAGTTCTCTTCTCAGTTGTAGCTTTCTTTTCAAGTGGGTGCTTGCAAATAGAGGAGACAAGTGGATCTCCTTGGAGAGCCTTATACACTGAACAAAAGGACAGTCTCTGCAAAAGAATAAATGGACACATCTGACATCAGAAATAGCATTCAAAAACTGGCAGGGGAACACTTCAGTTTTCCTGATTTGGTCCACTAATGATCCGTTACTAGCCATACTCAGTCAAATGGATAACAAATCAAAGTTTCAGAAAGAAACTGAAGAACTGGAATTCATATGCAGATTTGGCACCATCAGCTTAGGGCTGAGCATAGACTGTTTTTGCCCCCATTACAACAGCTAATTTTGTTTCCCTTTTTCCCCCCACCTCCCTTCTGTATGCTGTTCTTAACTGTTTGATTCCTAACAACTGCTTTGATTTGCTGTAACAGTCTCACCTGATCCTATGGCTTATGCTCATACAGCAAGCATCTTACGAAGTGGGATTTCCCCTCACAAAAGCTCCTGTGATAAATAAATTTGTTAGTCTTTAAAAGTGCCACCAGACCTGTTTGTTTCCCTGGAGAGGAAACTGACCTGCTAGCCACCATTCATGGACCACTAACTCATTGATTGATTGATTGATTGATTGATTGATTTTTACTTTTACTTCATTTACTTTGGCACATTCTACCAAGCTGTGAGTCATTTTATCCTTGGACAACTTCAGGCTTGCATTGGATTCCTCAGCTGTATTTAAAATTTGAATGTTGGGCTCCAGATCTGAAAAGTATATTAACAGGGTGATTAGAAAGATTGAAGTGCTCATCTAGTAATATGCCTCTCTGCCTTGTATATTGGACAAACAGGACAGTCTCTGTGCAAAAGAATAAATGGGCACAAAACTGGGATCAGAAATCACAACATTCTAAACTCAGTGGGTCAGCATTTCAGTCTTCCTGATCACTCCCTTGATGATTTGCTAATTGCTGTGCTCAAGCAATAAATTTGTTAGTCTTTCAGTGCCACAGGATTCCTTGCTTGTGTGCTGAACTAGACTAACTCAGCTGACCCTTTGGAACTATGATAAAATGTTGTCTTTTCCTTTACTCCAAACTGTTCTTTGTATTCCTTCCTTTATTCCTATAGCAATGGTTCTTATGAATAACAATCAAAGGTTACTTAGTCCTGCCTCATTCAGTTCCATTTAATTGTTTGTGAACACTCGGACAAATTTTTCTCACTTAGTACCACAATAGAAAATACACCTACCCTCCAGTATTTTTTTCATTACCCCACAATATCCTAAAGAATAGATGCATGAGCTGGCCCATTCAACATCTTAAATTGCTAAATCCCTTTGTGACTACTATAGATCTTCATTTTTTTAAAAAGAAACTTTTAAATGTTAAATTAGAAATAAGCTGCTAAAGGTAAAATATAATGAGAAGTTTGTCAAGTATAAGTGCATTACAGGTGCATGCTACTACAGTAGAAATAGAGGAATTTCAGATGTGATAGGATCTACAAAGACACAACACAATTACCATTGTCAAGACGCATTCTAAAGCAGTTTGTTTATTTTCGAGTTACATGAGTCATCCTTTTTCTGGTACAAAAGGCAAGACAAAGACTGAGCAGTTTGCTTGCTTTGGCCACTAATGAAAATAAGTGCAATTCCTCAAAATGCCTGTCACTTAGATTATTCTTCATTGTCTCTTTTAAACATATTTCTTGTTATATGACAGTAGAAAGATAAAAATGATTAACTATAGTTTACAAATTAGGTTAATGTAACATCAGGAGGATTTTTGGTCAGTAAATGGCATCTACAACAGAAATATTTCTAAAACTATAAGGCTGAATGAGGGGTTTTTTTTTAGAATCTGTCATACAGTTTTAAATCGTAGCCCTGAGCCATGTTAGCTCTCCTGCAAGCCTCCAGATGGAGTATAGTTATGTCAAACAAATTCATCTTCTTTTCGTGTGAAATTAAGTGGTAACCCTGGGGTGAGACAAAAATAAATAAAATCCAGTTTTGCATGCTTTGGGTTAGGTGCTTCCTGCTAACCTAGGAACCAGCAATACAAATGCTAGACAGTGAGGTAGCTCAAACCTGCTTCAGTGGCAGGCTTCCTAATGTGTATAAATGGGAATAAGTGAATATGCCTCTTTAAACAGGTGACGCTTGTTCTAAAAAAATTAAAGTAGCATGAAGAGCAAAAGTTTAAAAATAGTCTGTTAGGGGTGTTTTCTGCAGGCCACATTAAGTAACATTGCACCAGCCAGAAAGCTTAGTAGATGACCCATTCATGCTGGGGTTTGTGGTGATCCTATCATGAGCATGAATTGAACCATGGTAATATTTAAACTGAATCTGCTAAGAACATAAAGACTAAGGAAAATGTGTGTTCTCTACCAGGGCTGTCCCTAGGTGTGTGTGCAGAGCCTGGGGCCAATCAGCCTGTGGGGTGGAGGGGGCAGGTCTCCCAGAGGCTGGCTTTGTACTCCGGTGCCTCCCCTGAGCCAGCCACTCTGCCCCCAGGGGCCAGGCTCTGCTCTCCCGCTCCACCCCTGGGCCGGCCCTCCCCACCCCCTAGGGTGGAAGAGCCAGCCCAGGGGAGAAGCAAGAGAGTGGAGCCCAGCCTCTGGACTGAGCAGGCTGTCCCCATCCTGGGGGTGGGGCAGGGCCAGCCCAGAGCAGAGAACAATTGGGGTGGCTGGTCATTTAGTTCCCCATTATGCTTCTGGGGTTTAGAGCAGCAACAAAGCTCCTTCACTCCTGTATGTTTCTGGTCAGTCACTCAATGGTTCCCCAGCTGTGCCCTACATTTTTCAGTTCCACTTCCATAGCTCTTCATCATGTTGCTTTCAGGTGGCCTTGTTTACACTTGCCTTCCGGTGTCTGTCTTGTTACTATTCTGGTGAGAGAATTAACTTCCCTTTGAAACACACGGCCAATCCATTTCCTGTGCTTTCAGGCAATGATGATGCTTGTATCTTCTTGGCCACACTGTATGAACATATCTTGACTTGAGATTGTTCAGGGCCAACAGGTGCAAAGGATTTCCTCAGTCATATTATATGAAATGAAGACAACGTGGGCGTCATACTTTGCTATTCTCCAGCATTCTGCCTTGTAAAGTAGTGTTGAAAATATACAACTCTGATTAATCTTAAATTTAGTTTTGATGTTACATTTTATTGATTTCCAGACTATACTTAAACTCCTGTATGTGTTCCTGGTTTTACTGATTCTGTTTTGAATGTATGGAATGGAGCCTATTGTTATAAAATCTGCAGATGACACCAAACTGAGAATGGTTGCAAGCATTCTGAAGGACAGGATTAAAATTCAGAATGATCTTGATAAATTTAATAATGGATCTGAAATTAACAAGATGAAATTCAATGAAGAAAAATGCCAGGGAAAAAAAAAATCAAACGTACAACTACAGACTGAGGAATAAATGGCTAGGTAGTGGTATTGCTGAAAAGGGTCTGGAGATCAGATTGGATCACCAAGTCAATATGAGTCAACAAAGTGATTCAGTGGCTAAAATGCCTAATATCTGAGCTGTATTAAGCATGCAAGTCCTAGAAAATGGTTGTCCAAGTTAGCAGTGATGAGGCCCCAGCTGGAGTACACTGTTACATTCTGAATGCCACACTTCAAGAAAAATATGGACAAATTGGGGAGAGTCCAGAGGAGAACAACAAAAATGATAAAAGTTTAAAAAACCTGGCCTATGAGGAAAGGTTTAGCTTTGAGACAAGAAGATTGAAAGAGGGAGCTGATCATGTTCTTCAGATATCTTAGCAGCCATTATAAAGAGATTGGTGATCAGTTGTTCTCCATGTAAGCTGAAGATAGGAGGAAAAGCAACTGGCTTAATCTGCAGCAAGGAATGTTTTGGTTAAGCATTAGGCAAAACTTTCCACTTGTAAGAACATATAAGTACTGGAGTGGGCTTCCAAGAGAGGTTGTGAAATCCCTATAATTGGAGATTTTAAAGAACTGATTAGACAAACACTCTGTCAGGAATGGTATAGGTATATTTGGTGGTCTATCAGAACATGGAGATGAACTATTTGCCCTCTTGAAGTCTCTTCCAGCCCTCCATTTCAATGATCCTTTGATAATATATGTTAAAGTATCAGGTATGCATAGTTCAGTTTTGGAAGCATGCAAGCAAGAAAAGTAAAATACATCACTGTTTCCCAATGCTGCATTGAAGTGAAATATTAGTGAGCTTTAATTTCCTGGTTTTGAAAACCAGGAAATTAATCCACATCTTTGTGTGCAACTTGAGGGATCCTTCCAGTTTTTTATACTTCAGACACATGGTTGAGGACATTGTTTCTTTAATGAGCCCTTCAGTTATGGTCTTATATCAGCTATTGGTTTAACTGCTTAGCATCATGGGGCCAGGTCTACACAACAGACATATCTGTATAACTGTATTGCTCGTGAGTGAAAAATATAAATCTCTGAGTGGTGTGGTTATACTGACCTAACCCCAGTGTAAACAAACGTGTCAGTGGGAAAACATTTCCTGCCAACGTAGCTACTGCCTCTCAGTGACGTATTAGTTCCACCTGTGGGAAAAGTTCTCCTGTTGGCATAGGCATGTCTTCAGTATAGTGATACAGTGGTGCATCTTCATTACTGTAGCATTGTATGTGAAAACGAGTCCTGAGCGTGCTCTCCCTTGCCCATATGAGCAGAATTCTGGACCTAATTCTGATCTCACTTGTACCAATAAATCAAGAGTATTTCCACTAAAATGACAGTGATGAAAATGACATCCATCTCACTTTTTAGGACTCCCATCCATAGAAGAAGCAGCCAGAATTCAGGATGTTCATCATCCTGAGGCCAATGGCATACTGGGCTGCATCAAAAGAAGTATTACCAGCAGATCTAGGGATGTGATCATTCCCCTCTATTCTGCACTGGTGAGGCCACATCTAGAATACTGTGTTCAGTTTTGGGCTTCCCCACTACAAAAAGGACAGGGACATGCTAGAGAGAGTTCAGAGGAGGGCAACCAAAATGATTAAAGGGCTGGAGCACAAGCCCTATGAGGAAAGACTGAAAGCATTAGGCTTATTTAGTCTGCAGAAGAGGAGGTTGAGGGGGGATTTGATAGCAACCTTCAACTACTTGAAGGGATGCTCTAAGGAAGATGGAACTCGACTGTTCTCGGTAGTAATGGAGGACAGAACGAGGAGCAATGGTCTCAAGTTGCGGTTAGGGAGGTCTAGGCTGGATGTTAGAAAAAACTTTTTTTACTAGGAGAGTGGTGAAGTCTTGGAATGAGCTGCCGAGGGAGGTGGTGGAGTCTCCATCTTTGGAGGTGTTTAAGGCCCGGCTGGACAAAACCCTGACTGGGATGGGTTAAGCGGGAGTGGTCCTGCCTTTGGCAGGGGGTTGGACTAGATGACCTGTAAGGTCCCTTCCAACCCTATGGTTCTATGATCATGTTAATGAAGTCAGGCATTCTGGTTCTCTGAGTTGAGAATTCATGGGTCATGCATTTTTGTTGTAGAACAGGAGACACATTTAGCAGAGTTCCAAAGGGGCAGCAGTGTTAGTCTAATTCAAGGAAAAAAGCAAGGAGTCCCGTGGCACTTAAAGACTAACAGGTTTATTCATTGCATGAGCTTTCATGGGAGAAAATACCATTTCATCAGACGCTTTGAAGATGGGGGAAATGTACAGAATGGGATGAAAGTAAATGCAAGGAAGTGTAAGATGTGGGATCAGGTCATACAATAACAGCAAATCAGAGCAGTTGTTATGATTCAGACACTGGGAGGCAGCACATGGGTAATTTGACTTCAACCTCCTCTATATGCCGTTTCCCAGTGTTTGAATCTTAACAACTGCTCTGATTTGCTGTTACTTTATGACCTGATCCCATCTCTGCATTTATTTTGCCTCCCATTCTGTAAGTTCCCCCATCTTCAAAGCATCTAACAAAGTGGGATTTTCTCCCACAAAAGTTCATGCGATAAATAAATTTGTTAGTCTCTAAGTGCCACAAGGCTCCTTGGTGCTTTTTTTTTTCTTTCCCCTTCAGATCTGGCAGAGTTTACCGCCCCCAAAATACAGCAACATTTCATTTGAATAAAATTTGTAAGTAAAAATACAAAAGGTGTAAGCCAACCTTGAGGAGCCTAATGCTATAATTAAGATTAGAATGATCCTCCAACTTCTTTAAGAAATAAGAGGTTTTTCCCTCGTGTTTTGGACATGATGGCCAAAATATCTTAAGTTGTGATCCTCAAACATTTTGCTGAAGTTCCCTATTAACTCCATTTTGTGGTTGAGGGGGACCAATCATTACTTAGATACGATTGCTTCCTTGCAAGGAGCTGTCATGTATGGCTGCCATTTATAGTGGGTGGACCCTCCAGCTACTGCTTCCCCCCACCCACTGCCACCTTACCTAGTTTGGTTCACAAGCCCTCTGCTTGGCTTGCCCCAGTCTCCTTCCTCTCTTTTTCCAATCCCTGCCCCCTCCTGCAGCCTCAGCCTGTTTCGTTGCTGCTTCTGGCTGCTTCCCTTCACACTGCCTAGATACCATCAGAAGCTGGTCCCCACTGTGTACATCTTAGGGGTGCTTTCTTCACACTGCTGCTTGACTCCTGCTCCCCACATTGATGGATGGAGGGGTGGTGAGTATGAGGTCACCTATCCCAAATTGTGTGAAATAGTCCAAAATGCAGAATTCAAGTCCCGGTCCTGGGCTGCATGTCTCCAGGACCACATTTGTCCTGGCTTTCCTGTGGTGCTGCTCTGCCCCTGCACAAGGTTCAGGGACAGCGCTAGCCTCTTCCCTGTTGTGGAAGCTGAGGTAGGACTTAGCCCACCCCCACCCCACACCATGCCACATGAGGCCATGCCCTGCCTCCTCCTTTTCCTCTGGGGTGTAGGGAGAGAGCTTGGGGGCTGCTTTGGGGCATCCTATTCTCCCAGGGCAGGTAGAGAGCCTGGGGCGCCCCACAACACCCAAGCTCCTTGGACAACTCTTATTGCCTGGCTCTGGCTCTGGCTTCTGGCCAAGCCAAAGGCAGGGCTTCAGCAGAAGAGGAGAAATAGTCAGTGGGGCCTCTGAGGATCAGGAGTGGAGACTTGGGGGGGGGAGGAAGAGGAGCAGAGGGCGGCATCCCTGCACATTTGGCTTTCACCTTTTGAAAAGTTGTTTGTCGTAGTGATGGGAATGATGATCAGTATAGCCAGTGCATGCACAAGCTATATAGACCAGTGTTTCAAAACTGGTCTTCTGCAGACACAATGAAGGTGTTCTGCAACCAACCCTGACCCCTTCTAGATGGGGGGCTGAGTGGCGAGGAGGTAGAAGCAGTGTGGCAAGCTGACCTGTGCCTGGGAGAGTTGAAATGCCCCAACTGTAGCAAAGCTTCCAGAAGCGTGTGGACATCCATTGCCACCTTCTTACTTTGCAACCACTGGAGTGTTTTAAATTTTCTGCTGCTATTACTGCCGGCACTGAAATCAGTTGGATACCACTTCTGTGGTAAGACTTTCTTTGAGGAGCCTTACTCCAAGAATAGATGAACTTTGTTTGAACTTGCAGGCCCAAAATTCCTATTAAAACTTGAGTAATATCATTTTCAGTTTTAAGTTGTGTGCATGATCATTATGCATCTATTTTTTAGAAATAAATGTGTTACAGTAGTAAAATATATTTAATATGGTTTCCTGAATTGTTTTCACAGGAATGCATAGTACACAGATGATATAAACATGACAGCTGGTATATACTGGGTTTTTAGCAAATTTTCATCAGCTGTTCCACATGAAGTAATTAAGAGCTTTAGGTGTTCCCCCATCCACTAAAGGTTGAGATACACTGATCTAGACCCTTCCCACATTCCTCTGGAAAACTCCATTGTAACTGTCACATGCAATCACCAAATGGTGCAGCTCGAATTTCAGGCTGAACTTGAGGCACAGCGAGTTCCAAAGTACTTAATGTGAAAAAGAATGTTGTGTAGGTAAGTCTATTGGGGGGTGGGGGTAGATGGGTAGTAAACACCTACCAAGGAGGTGCTATTTCACTTCTCTAGAATTAATTTACTTAATTCTGGGAAATGTTGGAAACCTCTTATACCCAGCCAGGTTGCAAGAAGATAAATAGGATATCAGATTGAAGAAGGCTAGTTGGAATTTTGTAGGTAATTGATCAGTAGCCAGTAAAATGGAATATTTATGTCTAGATTTTAGTTTTCTTCCATGAACACAAATTTCATACATACCTACTTGTCAAAATCTTTATTTTCAGAGGCTTCCACTCTTTTACACCATAAGCAGGTCAGGTTTCAAAGGATTCTTACTTTTTGCTGATTTCTCTTTGTATATTGCTTCTAGTTAATAACATGCGTTAACCTTGTTGTATTTGGTTAGACTTTGTCACTCTGAAAGTGAAGTTAACCAGGATAGAAACAAAATTAAGCAGAATAGAAAAGATTTGAGTTAGATATAGCTATGATGCAGAGTGCCCTTTTATTTCCTGTTCAGCGTAGAATTTACAAGGTGTATTTGATGAATCTGTTGCCTAGCGAAATTTATTTCAGTTTTCAATTTATTGGTTGCATAGACATCCATAAATGTCCCAGGCAAGAAGCTAAAAGTCTGAACTGCTTATTGCTATAAAACATCACGGACTTAATCCATTGTACATTGTTTGTCTATGGTTTGGGGTTCGTTTTAAATTGCCCTTTTTAAAATCACCCAAAGTTTATTTTAAGGAAAGAATTCAAATCCTTGTATTTTTGTTACAATAATCCATGAAATAAACCCGATATTTTGAAAGACAATTTCTTATTATTATGTGGCAAACTACATGTATGTCCTCTTAACAAATCTGATTCTGCCATCCTATCCCCACATACTACAGCATGAATCCACTGAAATCAGTGAGCTATTTGTGCAGCTAAGGTACTATTTAATTTGAATACAAATTGCAGAATCAGACACTTTATGGATAAAAGGGTGGATAACATGACAATCAGTTGGAATTTAAGGGCAAATTATCTGAACCTCTTTTGGGAGGAAAATATCATTTTATGGCTGAAATATACTGCTGAATACTGAATCACAGCCTTCCATTCACATTCAGCTCAGTACTAATTTCTCAGCAGAGAGCAGAAGAGTGCATATGGGGCTGCAATATATATATATTGTGTGATAGTTTATTGCATGAGAACCTATACTTGCTACTTGTATGCCAGAACACAGCTGTCATACATATGTTTAGTTTAAATGAAAATCTACCCAGAATGTCTCCCTCTGGCAATAGCAGTTTGTTTAAAACCCCCAAATCTTAATTAAAGTTTTTGGTTTTATGTTTTAACTACAAATTGCAGAGATACTGCTCATCCTCAGCAACCATGAAACCTGAAAACCTTCAAGCTTCTTGATTTCATTGCTGGCAAAAGAAAGATCTGTTGCTGGGAAAATGGATGTGTGGGAGGAGTGGAAGGGAGAGTGAACTATTCGTAGAAGGGAGAGGTGCTGTCTGTATCATAGTTAGGGATTAGGAGAGAGTGCAAAAGATATTTGGAGTTTTGGCATCTTCAGAATAGAGACAATATAAACGTATCTCTCTAAACTGTAGAATAATTTGTTTATGCAAGGGTCAGGAGTAAGGTGTCCCTCTACAAAATAAAGGTTTTTGATATAATTGGCAGAGTGAAGCAAGGCCTTCCACTCACATTTCTCTCTAGATTGTCTGCTTGTCTGAAATATTAGCATTGGAGCACGAATCTAATTACAAACATTCAGAGAATTTTCTGAGCATTTTTGGACCAGAACCCTATTGCTTATTGGTGAAAAATAGAAAGCTTGAAGGGTGAATTCGAGCCACGCGGAGCCCCTGACCTTTGAATATCAGATTTGTCAGCTTCCACCATGACTGAAATCTCTTACAGATCAAAGAAGTAAAGGGCTGCCATTAATGCCTCTCAGCGTAACACCTACTACACACGCATCAGTTCTATCCATTGTCCCAACAGAGTTTTTCAGATTTTGACAGATTGAATGATTTATCCCCCCAAACAAAAGAAATGGAAGCACATAGAGCTCCTGGGGGTGGAGGGAGTTTAGAAGGGAAGCCTAAATGGACACATGGAGCCTAAGCCATGTAGTGAAGGGGGAAATGAGGAGACCCACAAAGTCTCTGATGTGGTATGGGTGCAGAATGGGAGGGACACACAAAACCGAAGGTATTGAGGATGACGTGAGTGTCCCTGCAAGAGAAGTGAAGCAGGATGAGAGGATGGAACACAGGAAGCTTGAGGGGGGCAGGAATTCAAGGAACCTCTTGTGTGCTTGGCCTACAGAAGCCACAAAGTAAGTGACCCTTCAGTTATTCAGAATTGACAAAAAATTAGTAGTGCAATAAAATGATTCTTTAGTTCCTCTAGGAGGTTCAAGGTATATGTTCCAAGAGAGAACTGTCAGTAAGAATATAGTAAATGACTGACCTAGTTTGTCTTCCCACCTGCAACCCTAGGATCTGTGACACTGGTTCCCCCAGTGGCCAGAGAAGCTGTCTGTTACCCCATGGTCTCAGGGACAGAGGAGCTTGCTCTCCCTGCTGTGGCCCAAGAGAAGCTCTGTGTCCCCACCAATTGAAGGTGTTCATGCCCTCATCTACCCACCCACGCCTCCACCTTGTACACACCCCCGGGAGAGAGGGAATCAAAATAAACAGACTTCTCTGAGGGCATCTAATCATTTCTTCTTTCTGTATGGGAAGAATGGCTTTATAATGTCCCGCAGATGTGTTGACATATTATTAATTTGCGTTAACAGAACAGTAGAAGGCAACTGCTTGTTTTGGCGATGCACTCTTGGATTGGGAGGTCAAAACATCTGGCGTGTACAGCTGTGGAAGCAGTGCCCATAGTTGGAGAAAGTCAGGGTATGGCCCAGCTTTGTCATCCTTGCAGCTGATGGCTGTGAGAAGGGAGTTCCAACAAACATGCTTACATAGCACTCCCAAATTCAAGTGGTATGGATGCTGTTTAACGTAGAGAGATTTGATTGATTGCTTACCATGTTTTATTTGGCTATCCCTTTAATTGCAAGTTTCTGCTTTCATGTGAATTCAAGATACTGCCTCATCGCATCTTCCTGAATTATGGGACATTTTCTTCCCCTCTAGGTCGTTACCACTCTTGTTCTCCAGAAAGCATAGTGATTTATCGGCTTTATTCTGGAAAACAAAAGAGACTCTTTCAGTGTAAAGCCATCTCTTCATACCACCACCACCACCACCCCCACTACTCCCCTGGTTTAATCCAAGCATGATGTGTCATTTTTCATCCTTTTTTTTAATACATTTTTAGTGATTCTTTCTCTTGGACACTGAGCTTTTTCCTGAGCCTTTTACACCTCACCTGTTCTGTGATTGTGCAAAGCTGTTTGATTTCTCCAACAACAGTTGTTCTTGACCTGGAAGCCCAAAGGGTCGGTTGAGCCTGGATGGGGCCTTCCCCCCAGTGTGTGCTGTCTCTGTATGGGTATAAAGAAGATGCTTTTTCTAGTCGAGATTAAGAATTCTTTAAAGTTCTAGAGATAGTTAAAGCCAGACTTCTGAACAGAATGTGGGATGTCATATATGACCTGATTGAGATTTTTTGTTTTAAGCCTATTATTCAAAAGTTCTTGCTCCTGGATTCCTACAGTTTTTTGCAGATTCCCATGCCCAGGTAGGTTAACTAGTTTTAATGGAACCTTTCACCAAGGTCAGATTAAGAAACCGTGGAGCCCCAGCCCCCCCACAAAAGCAGCCTGTGGGGGTCTTGGGACCAGAGGCCACTCTCCACTGGCCCTGGTCCTGCTGTTCTGCCCCTGGGGGAGTGGGGCCAGCTGGTGTGTGGTGGAGCCCTCCAGTGCCATGGGCCCTGGAAGTCCAGGCCAAAAGCCACACCATGTGCCAGCTAACTCTGCCCCTGGAGTGGAGGGAACATGGCCCACCCCACCCCACGTGAGGACCAGTCAGCCCAGGGGCAGGGCAAGAGCTCCATAGAGCCTATCTGTGGGTCCAGGGCCTTGCCCCTCAAGCACTAGCAGCAGCTCTCTCAGCACCCCTCCAAGCTCTGCCGGCACTGTAGAGTTGAGCAGGGCGGTGTGGGAGAGGAGGCAGGTCATGCAAGAGCCATAGGGACTGGAGTCTGGGGCCCCCCTTTAGGTCAGGACTCAGGGCTTCAGCCCCTATAGCTCCTGCATTAATCCAGCCCTGCCTTTTGCCTGAATTTCTATTTCTCTGGCCAAAATTTTATCTCCAGTTTATGAGGAATACATTCTTAATGATAGAGTTGCATTGGAAAGAACGATATTTAGAAATACAAATTGATTTTCTGTCAGGAATGTGTAGATTTGGAAGACTGTGTTTATGTTGCAGTGGTATCTAGGGATCACAGTCGGATCAGGAGGACCCCATTGTACTAGGCCCAGTACAAACACAAAACAAAAACTGTTGTTAGAACATCTCATTACTATTCATTTTTCATGGCTCCTTCATAAGTGTATGGGGCCTAATAAAGAAGATCCATCTGTGGGGGTGTGATGTATGTATGGCAGAACACATTGAAATTTGGCTTTTTTAAAAAATGCCTTGGACAGTATCCATATTATGGTTTTTCAGGGACTCAGTGTTCCACTGTCTCTTTTCCCATGACAAGAAATTAAGACAATTTCTGGCACTGTGAAACGGAGCACAGATTTGAGTCTTTTGCGTAAAATTTTAAAAAGCTGCTAAGTCCCATTTTTTAAAGTAAATTAAGCACCTTAAGTGATTTTAGGAGTCAAAGTGCTTTTGAAAATTTTACCTTGTATGGTCTGGCTTGTTTCTTATTCTGTCTTCCTCCATGCCTTCAAATCACAAACCCCTTTGAGGTAAGGACCTGTTGTTTGTTGGCACTGAACTTCCACTGTACAGTGTTATGAACAGCAGCAGAAAAATTGAAATGACTAATAATAGGGATGCAAGAGAAACGGGTAATATTTGACTTTTCCTTTCCTCTTCTTAGTATACCCAAGTTTCCCTTTCTTGCTTTTAAAGCTCAGAGAAATTCTGCCTCTGCCATCATGTCTTCCTTTTTCCTTTTTTCTATGCTCTTTGTGCATCTCTTTTCTGACTACTTCATTCAATGTAGACTTAAACAAGATTTAATAATAATAGGTAGAGCCCTGCAAATATGAAGATATCCACATCTGTGGATACAACACGGATATCCAGAGACCATTGCTTGTGGATGCAGATCAGATATGGATCCACATATTTGTATCTGTGCAGGGCTGTAATAATAGGACCAGACAATGTCCAAACCCAGGCCAGTAGGCACCCCCATCCCCACAAAGTTTACAATCTAAACCAACAAAACTTATACAGGGTAGGAGAAAAGGATATTATGCACAACTAGAGTGGACAGTGTGATGACGGCAAATGTGTTTTGTTGGAGTCTTTTTGCTCAGTTTTTTGTTTTGTTTTTGTGAGGAGGGAGACTTAACAGATAAATGGGAAGAAAGTGAAGGAAGAGGGTACACTGTGGGGAAGGAGGATGAGCGGGACAGAGCAGGGGATGAGAGGTGTGGTGAAGAGACCGTGAGTGAGGGGGAGAGAAGATGGGAACAAATGCCAATCCACACAGGACAGAGTAAGCCCAAACAAAACTCTGGAAGTCCAAAGGTCCCAGCATGGGCTACTTCTGCTGCTGCTCCTACCAGCTGGAGTCTCTGCCTGGTTCCATGATGCAGTTTTCCCCAGGGTAGCCTCAGGCTTGTGTATAGTAGACTCCCTGGCTTCTCTTCTTGAAAGTTCTTCTAAAGCTTCATCTCTTTTGGAAGTGGTGGTAGTATACTTGAGACAATGTTTTAGCAGTTGCACCTTCCATTTTTAAGTATTTTAAAGTACGGACCTGTTGTTTGGTACACAGTGCACATTTCACAGCCCTGTGTACGCAGTTGCTATGCAATATAAATATCTGAGCATAGTAAGCTGAGGCATTGGGGACCAGTTCTGGTTACAAGAGACTGAGAAAATGTGGTCTCTGATAATGCAAATTCTTCTCTGTTTGCGCACACAAGGCCTCCTTGAATTGCCTGTGTAGATTGTGCACTCTGTCTTTATCCATTCAGCTACATTTTCTCTATGGGATGTTCCCTGTTGGCTTTAAACCCAGCTGTTACCTTGCTCATTTGTGTACACAACCTTTGATGAAAATTAAGAGAAAAACATTGAGGATCTGAAATGAGAAATTTTGAAATGCTTTTTAACACAACTAAATCTGTGTAAATTGACTTCTTTGTATTCTCATTAAGTCATCAATTTACTCGATCAATACGTAACGTCATTCACATGCTTAAGTACCCGGCTGAGCATGGCCTTAAATAGAAGCAATATTTTGACTCATAATGGCCTAAAATCATGTGTTATGGGTTTTTATGTTTTGTTCGGGTTTTATTAGTTGGACAGGAGTATCTTTTTATTGTGTGGTATGATTCTTACTTCAATGTGCTGGATGTGAAATATCAAAGATAATAAAAAGACCTTTAACAGTAGGTGTGTGCCATATTTCTCTAGTGTTAAATCGGGGGGGGGGTTCCTTTCTAGTTTCCTTGTCTCCCCCTTCTCAGTCTCTGTGCATTTCGGTCGGCACATGAATTGCGATTATGGACTTTCTGTGGGTTGTTCTGTTTTTTGTATAGCCCTTATTCAGTACATTAATGAAATATCAGCTGGTAACATTACTGATTGAGCAAATATGTTGCATCACATAAATGACCTTTTTTAGTGAAGCAGGCAGTTAGCCTTTTCTTATTAACTTTAGGTGTTTCAGGGGAAAGTACAGCTTGGGTTTTCTTTTGGCCTAGCAAAAGGAACAGTCTTCTCAAGCTTCCCTGCACAGAGACTTTGAATGTGTTGCTATAGAGCAGGAATGACCAAACTTAAGGAACTCGAGCCAGACAAGTTAATTATTAAATCGAGAGCTGCACTGAGGCATATAGCCATATACATTTACCTATTCCAAAATGACTAAGTTTAAATTTCATTGCATGCTTTAATTTTTATCATAAAAAGAGGACAAATATTGACCCTCCGAATGTCAGATTCTAACAATTACTTAAGATTACCATGAAAAGTAGGCCTATACAGTTAAAATTTAGCTGTCACTCCGTGTAGAAGACTGCAGGTTAGTGGCGAGTTTTTCTAAAATCTGGCCAGTAACTTGTCAATGCAGTACATAAAAGCTCTCTCAGCAGCTGATCTGTAACTATTGCATAATGTTTTGATTTCACAAATTTCATTATGAAATATAATGCTTCACAGCAGTAAGTTGTGCTGAAAATTGAAAGCAATCCAGACTGTGCTACACTTCTCCCCACTGTCCCCGACCCCCTCCCAAACCCCCAGTCCTTGTCACTGGCTCCCACAGGCCAATCCTCCCCAGAGCCTCCTTATCTAGCCACCCCGGCAGCTAGGCACAACCTGGGGCTCCTCCTACCTCCATCCCCGAGCATGCTTAGGGCAGGAGATTTAAAACTCCTAGGCTGGGGCTGCTTTCCTAGATTAATTAGCTGATGTTCTTCTGCGAGCTGTGCTTTTTCATTCAAGAGCTGTAGTTTGGCCACACCTGCTTTAGAGCAGACATTCCCAAATAATACAGTGCAACATCTTATTGGTGCTAATAAGTGAGGCACTGGAAGCACACACACAGTTGGAGCAGTGCATAAAGCAAACACATTGCTTGGCTGTGTGTTTTATTTTTGCTTTTCAAGGTGGTTGCCCCAGAACAAGCATTCTGTCATAGGATAGCTGTGGCTACTTTAAAGGCCAATGCTTGTGTTCTATGAGTCCTCAGATCACGTAAGACTAGAATTCCAGATTTAACTGTTTACAAATAAAATCAAGCTTATTGAAAAGTTGGGTGTGAACCTTACCCATTATGCCACACATGTTTTGGGGATTGTTTCTTTCATACTTCTAAGACTTGTTCAGTAACCTAAATAAACTATTCCCTAGTAACGGAAAAGCTTTCAGCATCTGTATTGTTGCTTGAGGTGGTGATGGACCACTCTGAATCGATGTTAAGAGCAATAGAACTTTGTTATATTGAGATAATGACTAGGAGACCCATTGTGATTTACTGGATTTTGTGACTTAACAGCATAGCAAAGAAAAACCATTTTAAAAAAAAGTGTTCCCATTTTGTTTAAAGTTAATTACTGTTTTATTGCATACTAGTATATTATTGCATTACATTGTTTATTGTATATAGCATTGTGTAAAAAGGAAATTTTAATACATGATGGACCTCTCTAGAGTTTCCACTGTTAAAACTTTAGAGAAAGAGTCAAGTTTTCTGTGTTATGGATTAACAAGTGCCTGCAATGTAGCCTGGTTGCGATTCTCTAACCTGGGTTGTATAGGTCTTCGTTCTATGAATACACCAATACAAGTCAGTGATTCTACTTGTGGAGTAAGATAAGTAAAGGTATCAGAATCTTGTCTGCAGTTGGATCTTTTATAATATATAGTGACATATCAAAGTCCTCCACATTCATAGAGTAAGACTGACTGAAGCACTGTGAATCCCCTACATTATCCCTATTTTAAAGATGGATAAACTGATATGTTGAGTATGTACAAAGCCATCTAGTGAGTAAAGGTTAGCGCTGTGATTAATATGCAGTTCTGCTGAGTCCAAGTCCCATATCATTTTGTTGTTCTTGTTGTTCTACCAATTTTCATTTGTATACAGAACATTTTAACATAGAGGTGGGTCAAGGAAGTATTTAAAAAACAAAATCCAGATTTAGCCAAGTCATATCAGCATGTATAGCATGATTTTTACCAAGTTCTTAATAAAACTTAGGACTTAAACAATGTTTTACACTAGGGCTGTCAGTTTTTAAAGAAGTCATGATTTATTGCTGTTCTAACCACTCTGTTACACAATAAAAGAATGCCAGTATAAATTGGTGGTAATAGTTGGGATGTTGTTGTGCTTTTTCAAATATATTGATTTCAGTTACAACACAGAATCCAAAGTGTACGGCTCATACTTTATATTATTTCTATTACAAATATTTGCACTGTAAAAAGAGACAGACAATGTAATCAACAAGTTGAAAAATTAAGGGGATATATGGGTGCTTAGCACTTCTGGCATGTACATACTATACAATGCCAGCTGTAACAGAGCCTTCCAAACTCACCTGTTTTTTACTTTCAGCTGACATATATAAGAAGCAGACAGCATTATTTCCCACCAATGTAAACAAACTTGTTTTAGCAATTGGCAGAACAGGAAATAGGACTGAAGTGAACTTGTAAACTCTAAAGTTTTTCTTTTTAAGATGAATTGAAAAATGCTATTTTTTACAGTGCAAATATTGTAATTCAAAAACAATAGTGAGCACTGTACACTTTATATTCTCTGTAATTGAAATCAACATATCTGAAAATGTAGAAAAGTATCTAAACATAATAATCAGTTTAAAATGATATTCCATTGTTTGACAATGTGATTAAAACCACAATTAATCATGACTATTTTTAATGTGATTTACTGGTATTGCTTAATTGCTTGAGTTAACTGTGATTAATTGGTAGTCCTACCTTCAGGAGTGATGTGGGCCCAGGAGAAGGCCCAGGCCCTGTGCTGCCCCTAGACTCAATGTGTGGCTTGGGCCTGATCCTGCCCAGATCAGGCACTTGCCGTGCGCAGTCTAGCCTCAGCAGCAGGGCCCCAGAAGTTAGCCACCGCTGCAGGCAGCCCAGCGCTGGGCCCCTGGCCAGGAATGACAGCCGCCACCATGGGTAGCCCAGCGTCAGACCCCAGCCAGGGATGGGGCCGGAGAAGACAGTTGCCACCGCAGGCAGCCCAGCAGCAGACCCAGGGCACTGGCACTGGGACTTGGGGCTCGAGCCTCATAAGCCCAGTGCCAGTGATGCCACTGCCTACTTTATACAAATACTGAATAATTGTATAAGATTATATGGCAGAATTTTGCTTTAAGAGGAGAGTGTTCACTATTATTAAGTCCAGCTGCATGTCACACACTTATTGCTTGCATATTCTACATCAGAAAGGCTAGCAGATCTGTGTCTTGTACAAGCAATCCATGAACCAAATGAGTTTTACCAACCCTAGGTTTCCAGCCATGCAAAGACTTAGTGCACTACCTACTTATCAGAAGTCCCACTGAATTCAGTGGGGCTACTCACCATGTATAATGTTAAATAGGTGTGCAAATCTGCAGGTTTGGCTTCAAATTTTTTGTAAGGCAGATTGGCTCTCTGATGGTTCTGCTTGAGGACTTTTTTTTTTTTTTGTTATATAGTCATAATGCCCAGTGGTCCTGAAATAATAAGCAATGGAAAATATATATGTCTAAAATGGAGTCTTGAAAGGACCACTACAGTGGCTGATGCAGAATGGAAATGTATTCATTTAGAAGATAGCATATAATAATAAACTTTAAAAAAAAAAAACATCAGCATTAATAAGGACAACACACCTATTTCAAGGCCCAGAGTGCACAAAGATGAGAAATTCTACAGGGGTTACTCAGTTTTACATATTGCTTTTTCAGGTTTATGCATTTGAATTTGAAGGCAGTTCTATTTTTTCTTTTATGTACAGAGTTTGTTGCTTAGCCAAATTATGGCATTCTGATTTGTTTCTCTAAAGTGCTAGATAAATATTTCTTTATATAGCCCTTTTTCTTCTCCAAATTATGGCTGCTGTTGTAGTCCACTGCAGAATTATGTATAGCTAGTATGTGCCCAGTCAGAAAATTTGAAAGTAGTGACTGTCTGTGTACCCTGACTCTATTTATGCTCGTGTTTGAGGCAATAAAGGGTGGGTCAGGCCCTGTATCTCCAGTCCCTTCTAACACCGCATGATCCAGATCAGAACCTCTAGTGTCCTCTGAGGTAGCTCTAATACTTTTAAATGTATATAGTTTTATTCATTGTTTTAATAGCTTACAGTTTTATGACAGTCTAGAATAAAGCAAAGTTTGGGAACTTCTACCATCTTCCCCTTCACACTTTGTACCCTATTTGGGTACTGGCCTATGTCCAGAACTCCAGGCTTCAATTTCTGCACCATCTGCTTGCTGTCGTCCTTGGTCACTGATGATCATCGGCACTGTTTTGTCTGCCTGGGAGAGACCTGCATCACAACTAGGTGCATTTGTTGAGCTTTTCTCAGCTATATCCCAAAAGTTCTTTAGTCTCCAGAAGTATCTTATGGAGACAGCCATGCGACCAGCATTAACCCCCCACCCCATACACTGACATAAATCAGCGAAGAGGGCACCTCATTCTGTGACTACGTCCAACTCTAGTACTGGTGCAGTTACTGCTAGATGCCATGGTGAGGCCTTGTCAGGAGATTAAGAAGCAGTATTCCTATAAACATGGGACTAAGTCTTCTGTCAAGTCCACTTCCAAGAAGCTGGACATTCCCTCCACTAACTCAGGGATATAGCATGTTCTAAGTCCCACAGGCATGAGAAGATGACCCATAAACGGTGGCATCCACTGGTTTCAGACAGCAACCCATCAATTCCACTGTTTCCAGTACCCCACAAAGTGACACTGGTACAAACTTCAGCGCTGTTACCAGCAGCCAGAAAGGAGAGTATGTCCCTTATGCCAAACAGATCCAGATCTATAGCTGCTCCCATGGGGTCTTTGCTTTACTGGGTCCAGCGTCTCTTCTTCCCTTTGGTCCTTCCACTTTTCAGGTATCCTTGCCATGAGATATGCCTGTGGTACAGAATCTCTTGCCAGCCTCATATATGCTACATACCTCTCTGATGGTACTGGATTTGCAGCCAGATTCTGTCTTTTCCTCTTTAGACAAGTCAGAGCCAGAGGAACCACTGTCTTTCCTGTGCACTGCTATTAGAAACTGCCATGATCATAGGAGCAATCACTTCCTCATCTTCTGTAGAGCCAATGGGGCTCCATGCCATGGGAACCTCTGTAACACCCTGGTCAGTGGGTCCGAGGGGAGCCAATAGGAACAAAGCACAGGTTTTTGGAATTGGAGCAGCAGCCTTGCCTTCTCCCGTTTGGATGCAGCAGAGCTCCTGGAAGGATCAGGAGGAGGCCAGAGAGAGGCCTGAGGAAGGATCCAGTGACATCCTTACCAAAGGTAAGCTCAGGTTTGTTACTGACCAGGCATGAGTAGAACAGGGAATGTTTACTTAGATGCAGAAGGGTATTTCTTTGGTTTTGGTTTGTTTTTGGACTTCTCTGGGCTGAGCACATGTACCCCTCCCACTACCATGTAACTACCTAAGTTAAATCCCAGTGAAGCAACTCTGTGTTCTTATCTGTTCTTTATAATTAAAGAATTTACCATTTTAAAGTAAGCTCTGGTTCTGTGTTCTGAAAGGCAAGAGATTTGTGTTCATGTGCCTCAGACTGCGCAGCCAGCTGCTAAAGGGGATTCTGTCCTAGTTCCAGCTGATACCCTAGCTGGGGTTCAGCCTCTCTCCTGAGGGAGGAATAAAAGTGATTGAGGGTACCTCGCAGGAAGGAATTCTCAAGGTTTATCTCCACACAGAGAATTGCCAAATGGATTTCTGCTTGCATTAAATTTTGCTGCCAGTTATCAAAACTTCTTCCCGCATGAGGGTATGGGCTCACTTCATTAGTGCTCAATCAATGACCCTGGCATCACTTCAAGATGTGCCTGTCATGGATAAAGTCAGAGCAGCCACATGGAGTTCTGTCCACATGTTCACAGCATACTACTTCTTCATGCAGGATTTTTCAGCATGGTGAGTCTCCACATGACCCTTCTGCCTCTTACCATACTCCCACTTGGTCAATCGTCCACAGTGGAATACATTAGGAACCCTCACTTGAAGAAGAGGAGGAGGTTATTTACCTGTAACTGGAGAGTCTTAGAGATGTGTAATGTTTAGTACCTGCCTGCCTTCCCATCTGCATCAAATCTGTCAGATAGCTGGTGGAAAGAGACCTGGAGATGTAGTCAAATTGCCCCAGTTTTAATTGTCTTGGATGGAAGCATGAGGAGAGTCAGGGAGAATGTATGGGTCAGTGGACATTGCACCCAAATTCTCTGATTCCAGGTGCATGGTTTTCATGTGCAACCCAATAGTGGAATACAAATATGGACCACACAACCTCCAGTTACAAGTAAGTAACCTCTTCTTTTGCTGCACCTAATCTCAAAGAACAAACAAAGGTTTCTATTTTTCATTCTAAAATAATTAGTGTCATACTGTATTTCTTTCCAGATTGTGAGGTGGTATGATCGTATCTGTCCTAAATTGTCCACAGTACCAAACACCCAGACTTCTGTAATTTTTACCTATATGACAGCTAACTCAGAAATACAGGCACATATTATTTAGACTTCCAAATATAAAGCAGACTTTTACTTTGATTAGTTACTTCCAGGTTGAATATATTGGCACACACATGCTTTTATATGTTTGCCAGCTGAAATTCATGAAGCACTGAATTTATTTTAGGCCATACTGCTGACATTTTCCAGATTGCCAGCCAAACAATTATTCAGGTAGACATAACATGCAGATTCACATTATCTAAAAGATTACGGTAGGTTGTTGAACAGCAGCATGTATTAGAGAGCTCATGCTGGTGCAGCTTATTACTTGTTTGATTTTTCTGCATGTACAGATGCATAATACAAATAGTTGGCTATCTTTATATCCTATGAAAATGTTCAGTATAATCATTTGTCTAATAAGGTAATAAATTTAATTTCACCTATAAAAGTGACATAAAATGAGATTGTTTGAGGCCATTTTAAGTATAGGTCTTGTGATGTAGTACTTTTTATGAAAGGTGGTTTATAGTAACACTCATGTCCTGACTAAATTCTAGCAGGAATATGGCTGTTTTAAACATCCCTGAACTATAAGTACAATTAAATAAATTATTCTAAATTTCCCAACAGTAACATATTGTTGGCAAAGTGTGCAATACACCATAACAAAAACCTAAGCCATATTTTACTAATGGATGCAGCAATATTTGATTACTGTAAGATCTTGCTCTCTTACGTAAAGGACCGTTAGTGAAGGTAAAGTTGGTTGAAACTGATTGTATGGAAGAGTGGGAAAAAAACAGAGCTTATATGTCTGGTGAAGGCATGTTTTAAACCTATGTATTCTGTGAACAGGTGTTAATTGTGAATTATTGTTAAAACACAGTGCTATTCATTTTATCTGACATGTTTTATACATGCTACTGTCTGGTTAACCGCAGCTCATCTGCTGAAAGTGGAAGTGAATATTTGAGTTTCCTTATTAACATTTGATGAACAGTACTGTTTTTTTTTCTTTTAGTATTCTTTAGATAAAGGATTATAAAAGGTCTTTGAAATAGATATGTGCAAAACTTTGAAATAGGTCATCTCAGCCTATTGGCTCCTAGCTATTGCAAATACCTATCGAGTAGCTTGTACAGAATTTAAGACAAGACAACCTAATGTTAAGGAGTCCTGTGGCACTTGAAGACTAACAGATATATTTTTGCATGAGCTTTTGTGGGAGAAAATCCCACTTCATCAGATGCTTTGAAGAGGGGGAAAAGTAGAGAATGGAAGGAAATAAATGCAGGGAAGTTTGTCATGTGACCTGTTCCTAGGACTTACACTTCCCTGCATTTATTTCCTCCCATTCTGTAAGTTCTCCCTTCTTCAAAACATATGATGAAGTGGGATTTTTCTCCCATGAAAGCTCATGTAATAAATATGTATGTTAGTCTTTAAGTGCCATGGGACTCCTTGTTAGTCTGTTTTACTGAACTAGACTAAACACAAAGGCTGCCCCTTTGGCTCTAATGTTAAGTTATTTGTAGTATGAATTTGTTAGTCTTTAAATGCTACAACACTCTTTGATAATCTTCTCCATGCATGCGTAAGTCTTCATTACTGCTAATGGGAGTGAGGTACATATAACAAACATTGAACACACTTTTCTTTATTTTTAAATAAGTCCCTGTTTTACTCCATGAGAACTGGCTAATTCACAAGATTTGACAGTTGGGCTATCCTCTCAGACCAGAGAATGCTTCTGTTTTCTGGGGCAAAATCTGTGTGGGGAACTTATCGTACGCAACCTGCTACCTCTCAATCAACATAACAGCATCCCTCATTCACCCCATATGCAAATCTGATGCTACTCTTCTGCTTTTTGAACTATGGTTTGTCTTCTGTGTTTGGATGAAAACCAGAAAAAGGGGCTATAAGTATATTAAATCAGATGAGAAATGGGGAAGAACTAGCAGGAATGCGGCACTCGTGGCAGAGATCAAACAGTTACAAGTTCACATGCACTTTTCTGTCCACCATAGACAAGTGAGCTGTATTTGTATGCTGATTTTCTGTAATATCATAGAAGCTACACACACATTAATTGCAAGCTTTGTGTTTATAATGCACAAATATTGATAGAGATTCTGTTGTGCTCAGGCTTCTTTCATAATTTTAATAATTGTCTGGGGCATTTACCAAAAAGAGCATCTGAACCAACATATTTAATTATTTTTCCCGTGTTTGTGTAATTATCATTTTTGTATAAAACAAAAACACATGTAATAGAAGGCTGATCTGCCCTTGGGTAAGAAACCAACTCGAACACATCAAGCAAGTACATATCAAGTAATGTAATCAGGTACTACTACAACAAAATAAACTAAAATATGTTGTCTAGCCACTCAAGAGCTAGCCTAATTTAAACCATTTGTAACTATATACAATTGAAAATGGCAAAAGAGTTTGTGGCTCTACAATTATACTGTTGTCATGAGCATGCCAACAAAACAGGTTTCTTGACAACAGTAACCAGGTGAGAACTTTGGTATCTTTGCTTGCATGATAGATTTTAAGGCCAGAGGGGACTAAGATCAATTAGTGTCTGACCACCTATGCTTCCAGAAAGACATGTCCTGAAACTGTCAGGAGATGAAAAATCCATCACTTTCCATAGGATTTGGTTAATCATCCTTTCCATTTAAAAACAGAAGAAAATTGCACCTTCTTTATAATTTGAATTTGTCTGGCTTCGACTTCCAGCCATTGGTTCTTGTTACATCTTTCTCTGTAGGAATAGAAAGCTCTTTAGTATGCCATATGTTTTCTCAGTGAAGGTGCTTGTACACTGCAATCAAGCTCTCTATCCATCTTCTTTTGATAAATCAAACTGATTTGAACTCTTTTTAAGCACTCTTGTAAGCCATTTTCTCATGTTTTTGAATCATGTTTGTGGCTCTTCCTTGCAGTCTCTCCAATTCTTCTATGTTGTTTCCAAAATGTGGACACCAGAACTAGATACAGTATCCAATATCTGTCTCATCAGTGCTGTGGAAGTAATAACGCATTCCCACTTGTATTTGCCACTCTGCTCTTTACACGTTTAAGAATCACATTAGCTCTTTTTGCCGCTGCATCACACTGGGAGCACATTGTCAACATTTGTCCACTGTGACCTTGAAATTCTTTTCAGAGTTGCTACTTTCTAGAATGCTGACTCTATTCTGTAGATAGGACTTTCATTTCTCATTCCTAGCTGTTTGACTGGCTTTTGCTTACCAAAGAAGTCAGATCATTCTGTATAACTGTATGGTCCTCATCATTATTTACCATTCTACCAACCTAGTGTCATCTACAAAGTTCATCAGCAATGGTTTTATACTTACTTCCAGATCATAGCTGAAAATTTTGAATAGCATTGGGCCTGATATTAATCACTACAGAACCTCAACAGAAACACTCCCATTGTTTACTACTACTTGAGATCTCTCATTAAACAGTTCTTAAGCCATTTAATGAATGCTTTTGTTGATACTGTGTACTGCTAATCTTTTCTTCCAACACGTGCGTGATACAGATTTGGCTGAATCCTGTAGTGGAAAATTATCCGTCTTTTGTAGTCTGACCTAGCCTTTGGAATGATGTACTTTCAAGGCTGCTGGATCTGGACAATATCCAATCACTGTTTCTTGCTTGTTCTGGATCTCTAAAATACACTTTCATGTGCCACCCTTTTTTGGCATATTGGTCTAGGCAGTCTCACTGTGCTAAACCAATGCTCTGACCCTACCCAAACCTCCTCAGATCCTTATCCATACTTTCCTCCTCCCAACTCAGCATTCCCCCTCCCTGGAAATTTGAGGACAACTTTTTGTTCCAGAAACCAGAGTAAGAAGTCAGGAGGAAAGCCATTTTAGACTTAGTTCTGACCACCAACGAGGAAATGACAGTGAATCTGAAGGAGGAAGGTGATTTGGGTGAAAGTAAAAATGCAATGATGGATTTCATGATTTTAAAGAAATGGAGTGTGTGGGGGGGGGAGACAATGTATTTCAAAAAAGCAGACTTTAACAAACTCGGAGACCAGATACCTAAGGTTCCATGGAAAGAAACTCAAGGGGGAATAAGGAGTTTAGGAGAATTGGAATTTCATAAGTAGACAATATTAAAGGCATAATTTCAAACTTCCTGATGTGAGGAAAAGATAAGAGGAACAGGAAGAGTCGAGTATGGCTCCATCAGGACTCTATAATGACCTTAAAGTCCAGAAGGGATCCTACTAAAAGTGGAAACAGAGAGAAATTGCTGAGGAGTACAGAAGAATAGCACAAGTAGGTCAGAACAAAATCAGAAAAACTAAAGTACAAAATGAATTATGCCTAGGTACAAAATGGACAATAAGAACATCTTTAAATACATTAAGAGCAAGAAAAAGATTAAATAAAAAGTAGGTCCTCTCCTGAGTGGGGAAGAGAGCTAATAAGTGGTAACATCAAGAAATCTGAGGTGTTTAATGTCTGTCTTGCTTCAGTCGTCACCGAAAAGCTTAATGGTTACCAGATACTCAAAACAATTAATATTAACAACAAAAGGGAATAAGTGCAGTCCAGAATAGGGAAAGATCAGGTTAAAGAATGTTTAGACTTGTTAGAGATATTCAAGTTGGTAGGGCCTTATGAAATTCATCCTACGGTACTTAAGGAGCTGTCTTTTGAGAACCATTAGCAATTATCTTTGAGAACTCCTGGAGGATGGGTGAAGTCCCAGAAAACTGGAGAGGGACAAACATAATACCTGTCTTCAAAAAAAAGGAACAAAGAGGCCCTAGAGAAATATATATTGTCAGCCTAATTTAGATACCTGGAAAGATACCCGAACAAGTTGTTTAATCAATTTGCAAGCACCTGGAAGTACAATAGGGTTATAAGTAATAATCAGTTAAGGATATGTCAAGAACAAATCATGTCAAACCAACCTAACTTCCTTCTTTGATAGGGTTACTGGCCTGGTGGATGGGCAAAATAGAGAAAAGCACTGAGTATGATTTTTATCTTTATTTTACTAAGGATTTTGGCATAGTCCCATATGACATTCAAGCAAGCAAATAGGGAAATATGTTTTAGATGAAATTACTAAAGATGGGTGCATAACTAGTAAAGACCATACTCGGAGAGGAATTATCTATAGGCCACTGTCAAACTGGGAGGGTGTATCTAGTGGAGTCCCACAGGAGTCGTTCCTGGATCTGGTACTTGTCAATATTTTCATAATGACTTGGATAATGGAGTGGAGAGTGTTCTTATATAATCTTCAGATAACACCAAGCTAGGAAGGGGTTGCAAGCACTCCCTGGTTTAGAATTCAAAATGACCTTGACAAGTTGGAGAATTGGTTTTAATTCAACAAGGTGAAAATCAACAAAGGCAAATACAGAGTACTTCAATTATGATGGAAAAATCTAAGCCACAAATGCAGAATGGAATAACTAGCTAGATGGTAGTACTGCTGAAAGGGATCTGGAGAGGTATAGTAGATCACAAATTGAATGAGTCAACAAAGTGATGCAGCTACAAAAAAAAGGCTAATGCTATTTTGGGGTTTACAGGAATATTGCATATTAAACATGGGAGATAATTGCCTTTTTCTACTCAGCTCTGGTGAGGCTTTAGCTGGAATACTTTGACCTGTTCTGGATACCATCCTTTAGAAAAGATATGGATAACAGGAGAAAATCCAGTGTAACAAAAAAGATAAAAGATTTAGAAAACCTGTTCTGTGAGATAAGGCTAACAACAACTAGGTTTAGTTTAGCCTTGAGAAAAGATGACTGAAGGAAGAACAGATGAGTTTTCAAATAAGTTCAGGGTTGTTATAAAGAAGATAGTCATCAATTGTTGTTCATGTCTCCTGTAGGTAGGACATGAAATAATGGGTGTAATCTGTTGTAAGGGAGATTTAGGTTAGATATTAGAAAAGAAAAAAGTGTATTTAAAATTTGAAATGAGTTTCCCTAGGAGGTTGCAGAGTCCCTGTCACTGGAGACTTTTAAAAACAGGTCAATAAGGGCCTGTGAACAATGGCCTAGGAATACTACACAGCAAGGGAGCTAAAGTAGACGACCTTTGGAGGTTCCTTCCAGCTCTGCATTTCTGTGATTTTGATTCTGTGGATGCTCTGGTTTGTACTTTAACTTTAGCACCAAGTGGCAGGTCCAGTAGGGAATTCAGGCTTTGCAAGGTCGTTTCTAAAAAATCCGGGATCTTTTAAGACCTGTTTCCCCATGCAGTTATTCCAGAATAGCTTCTCTGCTTTACTTTAACCTTTATACCTACTTAAATCCAGAATAACTTTCATGTTTAGACTAGCCTCTCCTCTAAACGTTCAGGAGGTGCAGATCTTCCAGTAAAATGACAAAAGCTTGTATACTGTCTCTCCTGAGTCCATTCTCATCACTTCTTATGAGTTCTTATGTACAGTTCATGTGTGAAGTCAGTATGCCCCTCTGTGTTGTGCACTCCTTTAGTTGCCTGTCTGTGGTCAGCTGTTGACAGCAAAAGTCTTGGAGCTGAACTTTCCTTTAGGTATATGCTCGCTCTGTCATGTGACTGAATGAGCAGTTTCAGAGTCCCGTCACAGACTCTAAGGCAAGGGCCGGCAACCCCTGGCACCTCTGCTAAAAATGGCCTAGGGGCCAAGCCTGAGTGGCATGTGGTACCATTCAGGCTCCCTCGGCACTGCATCAGGTGGGCAGAATGAGCTGCGTGTCACGGCTCCAGGGCCCCACTGTGCACAGCCAGCCAGCAGGGGCAAAGAAGCTGTGGCGCACAGCTCCCAGCCCCTCTGCTGGGCAGGGCCGGAGGGGAGCAGGGCAGGTCAGCCCCACCCTACTTATGGATCTGACCACGGAGCCAGAAGTCGCCCGCCAGTGGAGGAGAGAGGCAGCCCTGCCTGGGACCCAGAGGCCCCAGGGAGAGAGGCAGGCCTGGCTGGGACCTGGAGACTGCCCACTGGTGAGACGGGAGCCAGCCCTGGCCTGGAACCAGAGGCCTGGCCCCACTCCCTTCTGGCCTTGACCCTGGCACCCACTGAGGGTGTGGTGGGCAGGGCTGGCACGGGGGCCAGCAAAGGTTGCAGACCCACCTGCTCTAAGGTCAGAAGGGACCAATATGATTCTGATCTCCTGCAAAATGCAGGCCTTAAAACCTCACCCATGCTTTCCTGCAGTGGACCTCTATCCTATGACTGAGTTGTTAAAGTCATCAAATCATGTTTTAAAGACTTTGAAGTATAGACTAGAATCCACCAGCAAGTGAGTCATGCCCCATGCTACGGAGGAGGGTGAAGAAGCCCCAGAGCTGTAGCCTAGAAGCCCTACGGGAAGATTCCCTCCTGACCCTAAATATGGTGATTAGTTGAACCCTCAGCACGTGACCAAGTCTCACCAGCCAATCACCCAAGAAAAAATTGTCTGTAATAATTCAGAATCCACCCCATCCAATCTTTCTTCTCAGGCTGCTGGCATATCCACCACCAGATGTCAACACTTAATCTGTTACCGAATTAGGCTATCCCATCATACCATCTCCTCCATCACTTATCAAGCTCAGTTGTGAAGGCATTTATGTTCTTTGCCACCACATCTACCCTTGGAAGGCTATTCCAGAACTTTGCTTCTCTGATGATTACAAACCTGCGTCTAATTTCAAACCTAAATCTCCTGACGGACAGTTTGTATCTATTTGTTCTTGTGTCCAGATTGGTGCTGTACTCAAAATAATTCCTCTCCTTCCCTGGTATTTATCCTTGTGATGTAGTGCACAATCCTTTCTCCCCTCAACCTTCTTTTGGTTAGGCTAAACAAGCCAAACTCTTTCTCTCTCCTCTCATAAGACAGGTTTTCCATTCGATGGCTTATCTGTGTAGCCCTTCTCTGCACCTGTTCCAATTTGAATTCATCTTTCTTAAACATGGGGAACAAGAACTGCACACGGTGTTCTAGATGTTGTCTCACCAGTGCCTTGTATAACAGCACCAACACCTCCCTATCTCTACTGGAAATACTACTTCTGATGCATCCTAAACTGCATTATCTTTTTTTCACATCTATATCATGCTGGCAGCTTCTAGTCATCCTGCGATCAACCAATGCCCTCCAACTCCTTCTCCTTTTCTGTCAGTTCCAACTGATGCATCCCCAACTTAAAGGAAAAATTCTTATTTGTCCCTAGATGCACTTCCTATTGTTAAATTTCATCCTGTTCCTAATACTCCAATTTACAAGGTCATCTGCATCATTCTATATATCTTGATCTTTCTCTGGATTGGCAACACCCCCACAACTTGGAATCATCCACAGATTTAATTAACATAGTCCTACTGTTTGTGCCAAGGTCAGTAATAAAAATGTTAAATAAGATTGGTCCCAAGACTGACCCCCTGAGGAACTCCACTAGTAACCTCCTTCTAGGTTGACATTTCACTTTTCACTCTGACCCACTGTAGTCTTCCCTTTAACTAATTCCTTATCCACTTATCTATTTTCATATTAATCCCCATCTTTTGTAACTTAATTCATAATTCACTATGAGAACTGTATCAACTGCCTTGCTGAAATCTAAGTAAATTAGGTCCACTGCATTCCTTTTATCCAAAAAAATCTGTTATCTTCTTTAAAAAGGATATCAGGTTGGTCTGGCATACTCTACCATCTGTAAAGCCATGTTGTAATTTATTCCAGTTACTGTTATCCTCCATATCTTTAAGTACTTTCTCTTTTCAAATTTTTACCCAGATCTTGCATACTACCAAGGTCAAACAAACAGACCCAGATTATTTTTATTCCCTTTCTTGAAAACAGAACTATATTAGCAATTCCCCAGTCATATGGTACAACCTCCAAGTTCACAGATTCATTAAAAATCCTTACTAATGGGCTAGCAATTTCTTATGCCAGTTCCTTTAATATCCTTAGGTGGAAATTATCCAGGCCTCCTGATTTAGTCCCATCAAGCAGCTCAAGTTTGGTTTCTGCCTTGGATATGTGATTTCCACTTCCATGTCCTCATTCCCATTAGCCTACCCTAACTCTATCCCCATGCTCATCATTACCCTCATTAAATACAGATCGAAAGTACTTATTTAGATAGTCAGATGATTAGCTGGGAAATGCCTCCCTTCCTGGAGTCTAAACAGGGAAAAGTAGTTTGTTTGACTGGCCACCGTTTGTAGCAAAAGCAGTGTAATGGGGATTCCCTGGGATTCAGAAGACAGTTGCCATTGATGACTCCTGTGTTTGTGTATTCAAGGAGGTACGCGATAACTGCCTTGGTCTCTTGACCATTCTCAGAAGTCCAGATACTCAGAATGTAAGACACATACTTCAACATGGTGAAACAAACAAGGTATCTGGTGGCACTTTTAAAGACCAACACCTTTATTTGTCATATCAGCTTTCATAGGAGAAATCCCACTTTGTCAGATGTTCATGTGCCACATAAAAGTCACAATTTTGTACTGATTTGTACAGGCACAGACAGATTGGTCCCAGTACCATTGTGAAGTGATCATGGGAATAACAAACTGTTCAGCGTGTGCAGTGGTGGGGTCTTGTTTTGTTTTATTTTGGAGAATTTTGTTTTTCAGCAGGTGGCTGTTTTTGTAAAATACTGCAAAGGATTATCCAGCAATAAACTTTTTTTTTCCTCCTACTTTTATAAAAAAGTGAGAATCTTTCTTTCAAGTCACATGTGGAAATGACTGGCCAAATTCATCCATGGTATAATTCCATTGATAACAGTATGTTCTACTCCGATGCGTTAAGCTGTGACATATCCTAGGAAACGTGACTTAAATCCAGTGATTCATGATAGCGATGAGTACTATTTAATGGAGACACTAATTCTGTTTAATAGGAATGTCTCCAGGTTACTGAGTGGTGCTTAGGTTGTCTCTGTGTCTAATGATGGTTTTCTTTACTTCCTTACTACAGCTTCCAATTGCTCCCTTGATAAAATAAATGCCAAGTATCTTGCAGCTGCTCCTAGCAAGGACAATAGATAGGCAGAAACCTCCATCTCTGTCATAGTTCACCTTCTTCCAACTTGGCAGGCCTGTAACATAACACAACAGGCTCCACACCTGGCTGCACAGCAGCAATATTATTAAACGATGTTTTGTTTTACGTGGGAGCTGAGCCTGGAAGAGAGTTATTCCACATAGCAGCTAGAAGAAGGCGCTGCCTATGGTGAGTGAAAACTCTGTGACAGGCACCCGGGTTACATACTAATTTTCAAGCTATTGATCATCCACCAACTCCTACTGAATTCTGTGGGAGCTGCTGGATGCTCAGGACTTCTGAAAAAGAAGCTGCTTATTTAGGGATCTGTGACTCTAATCCTGGACAAATTTTAGCATATGTATAATTTTTAGCACAACCAGGGGCAAAATATGGACCCTTGGAACCTAATTTGTGGCACCCATTTTTATACATTCTGGGCCATTTTACATCCTGCTCTCATATATGAATGTACATGTGTATGCAGAATGCACATGTGAATGCATGTAACATACATTATATGTTTGAATAAAATGTTCCACCAAGTGGGAACTCTATCTTATTAAGCAGTTCATTCACTGTATCCATTTTCCTGGAGGTTGCGTGTAAATGACAGTTAAAAAAAAAATCCACACTAAAAGGTATTTTCACCTCATGTTACATCAACACACATCCACCACAGTTAATACAGCACTTGTGCATGTCTACACCAGCAATAATGTACCTGTGTGCAGTTCACTGTCTTTTAGAAAGTTTTAATAATGCATGATGGGGCTGAAACAAGTTGCACAAAGGGATGGGGAGAAAAGGATCAACTTCAGCTGCTGCGGCATTCTCTGTCCCATAATTTTCTCACCAATTTCAATTTCCTGTGAACCCACGCGGGGCTTGTCTGTCATCTCTGACAGAATCTTGGAGCCTGCACAGCTTTGTGCTATTGTCATGGACATTGCAAGCACAGAACTCACATGATCCTCCAGTATTTAAGAGCTGCAAGAACCACAAGGAACATGACGATTTCCTGATGGCCCATTTGTTGTGGGACACAGAGAATCAATTCAAGGTTTTTGATTGCATTCATGAGACAATCAAAGGTGGTAGATGGCCACTTACGGAGCAGAGAAATGAGCACTGACTGGTGGGCTCACATCATATAATGCAGGCTTGCGATGATGAGCAGTGTCTGAACTTTCATATATGCAAGACCACATTCCTGGTTCTGTATGCAGCACATAGTGGGTGGCTTTCCAGCTATGAGGTTCCTGATCTTCAGTAGAGCAATAGACTGCATGCACATCCCTGTTTTGGCCCCAGAACATCTTGCCATATAATACATCAATAAAAGGGGTTAATTTTCCATGGTTAGCACTGGTGGATTACCAGGGATATTTCACTGACGTCAGCCTTGTCTGATAAGGGAAAGTGCATGACAGTTGCCTTTCTAAGAACACAGAACTGTTCAGAAAATGACAAGCAGTGAACCGTTTTTTCCAGTTGGCAGATTACCACTGGCAAGATTGAAATGCCAATAGTAGTCCCACGGGATCCTGCCTATCTCTTACTCCCTGGCTCATGAAACCACGCATTGACCACCTTGAAGCACCAAGAAAAGATTCAGCTACAGGCTCAGCAGGTGCAGAATAACAATTAAATGTGTTTTTGGAAGATTGATGGGGTGAAAGCATTATTTGCTGTTCAGACTGGAACTGAGTGCAGGAAAAGTCCCACTGGTTATGGGTGCTGTTGTATCCTGCATACAGCTTGTGAAGCAAAAGGGGGAAAGTTGCCACAGGGTTTGAAGTGGAGTAGCTGAGTTTGAACACTCAGACACAAGGCTTATGAACTCACCATGAAGCTATGTAGCATAGGAAGGGTTTGTAAGAGCACTTCAACAGAGACTCTCAGTGATGTGCTGTGGCATATGGTGCTCAATGTAGTGTTGTCGTTTGGGAGCCTGTTAGGAATTAGGTGGTGCTTGTTGCACATATGTGCATATCATTGCCACTGCAGCTAACAATGTTGGGGTTCTTGTACATTTAAGACTAGTAACTCCACTGTTTGGCAGTGATCCCACGGGTTGTGAGTACACAAGACCATTGCTTTCTATGCCAGTCAGCATTATGCACCATGTCTTGTAAATAAAGGAGATAAGTAACTTTTAAACAAAAGTATTTTATTCCATTACAAAAACAGCTCCAAACAAAAACTCCAAATAGCTCAATCATTTGAACTTTAAAATAAAACTTAGGGATCTTAATAAATAGCCATGACACAGGACCACTGTCGTCCACTGTAGCAACATGTACCTCAGACATGGGTCTCAAAGGTCAGGGTGTGTGAAGCTATGGTTGTCCATGCTGTGCCCCTGTGTAAAGTGGCAGAGGGAAATGAGCATGTGAAATGCTGAGGGCAGGTGCTGCATGAAGTGTAGGGAATCACGATGTTGCAGTTCTGCACTAACTGCAGCAGAAGCAAACCTGGGATTATTGAACCTGGAGATCCACAAGAGTTTGCAGCCAGGGGCATCCTTAGAAGGGGGCAGCCAGGGCAATTGCCAGAGGACCATCTAGAGTTCAGTGTGGCTTCCGGTGTGGCCCTCCATGGCCACAGTCCCTGGGAGGTTATGTCAGAGGCCATACAGCGTGCCAGCCAACCCTGCTCCCGGAATGGAACAACCTCTGGCTGGCCCAGCCCAGAGGTGGGGCAGGAGCACAGAGCGTGGTGTCTGGCTGAGGGCAGCCTCACCCCTACATCCCTGTCCCCCCACTGGCTGATTGGCCCTGGGCCCTGCCCACCATTAGGGATAGTGCTGTCTGTGGCATCTGCAGTTGCTGATGGAAAAGCTCAATTAGTCCTGGTGCAACTCCCTTTCCTTTTACTGTGCCTGTCTCCTGTCTGCCCTGTCCTTCTCAATATAGTCCACAATATTCATCTGCCAGCCCCTCTGTTCAAGGTCTGCTGCAGCACTGGCTTGCAGGGTCTCACTGAACATCTCTGACATCCTGTTTTTTCTCTTCTCCTTACTTATCTTAGTATTCTGCTGGTGTTGAGGAGCTACCCCTCCAGGCCACAGCATGCACAGCTGCAGATAGACCATTAGCACTATTGTAGGAATGGGAAGTGAAACAAGATTCAGAACTTCCCTGTGTCTTGCTCCCCTAAAATGCTTAAGAACATATGCTTATTGGCACTTCCTGATCCCCATTTCCAATCTCAGCTCGAGCCATGGTGATTGACACTCCAGGGATGAGGGAAATTGTTCAGTTGCATTAAACTATGGTATAGGATACTTGCACTGAGTGCCAGCACTATTTTCCACTGGTGATGGTTTTAGCCGATACCTCTCTCCTGAGGATACAAAGGCAGAGAGAACCTAACTGCTACTAGCATCTGAAAGTTGCCTGCACCTGTAGTTCGCCAGCCCATTTGCTGCAAGGCTGTCTGCCAAAGTTGCCACCTAATGGGGTGAGAAAGTAGTCTACCAGGGAGAAGGAAATAAGGCTGCCATCCTCAGACACCTTTGGTGGAGGTCCTCATGAAGAGCTGAGAGGACTCTCTGGTTTGGTAGACAAAACATGTTTGTTTTTCCCCATAGAAATTTCATGGTTTATTTGCAGTGAGTTTCGAATAGTTGTCTACTCGTACTTCATAATGAACTGTAAGGAGGTTTGCGCATAAGAACGGCCATATTGTCTCAGACCAGTGGTCCATATAACCCAGTATCCTGTCATCAGACAGTGACCAGTGCCAGGTGCTTCAGAGGGAGTGAATGGAACAGGTAACTATCAAGTGATCCATCTCCTGTTGCCCATTCCCAATTTCTGAAAGCAGCAGCTAGGATCCTTCAGAGCATGATTTACATCCCTCTGCATCCTGGCATAATAGCCATTGATGGGCCTATTTGCCATCAATTTATCTTATTTATCTTTTTTAAACCCTGTGATAGCCTTGGCCTTCACACCGTGCTCTGGCAAGTAGTTCCACAGGTTGGCTGTGTTTTGTGAGAAGAAATATTTTTTCAAATATAATACTTTTTTTTTTAAATTGCTGCCTATTAATTTCTTTTGATGATCCTTAGTTCTTGTGTTATGTGAAGAAGTAAATAACACTTTCTCCATACTGTTCATGATTTTATAGACCCTCTAGTCTATCTCCCCCCTTAGTCATCTTTTCCATAGTCAAAAGTCCCAGTTCTATTGTCTCCTCACATGAATGCTCTTCCATACTCCTTAATTATTTTAGTTGCTCTTTCCTGAACCTTTTCTAATTCCAGTGTACCTTTTTTTGAGATGAGGTGACCAAATCCGCATGCAGTATTTAAGATGTGGATGAATTTTATAGAGATTTTTTCCCTCTTAATATCTATCCCTTTCCTAATGATTCCTGACTTTAACTTTTCAGCTGCAGAGTGACACCAAGATTTTTTTTTTTTTTTTTGAGTGGTAACAGATAATTTAAACCCCATCATTTTACATGTAAAGTTGGGCTCATGTTTTCCACTGTGCATAACTTTATCTATCAGTATTGAATTTCATCTTCCATTTTGTTGCCTGATCACCCAGTTTTATGAGATCCCTCTATAACTCTTCAGTCCCCTTTGGACTTAACTGTCTGTAGTAGCATTGCATTATCTGAAAATTTTGCTGCCTCGCTCTACCCCTTTTTCCAGACCATTTATGAATATACCACTACTAGTTCTAGTACAAATCGCAGAGGGATGTGCTGTTTACCATTCTCCATTCTGAAAATTGGCCATTTATTTCTACCCTTTGTTTCCAATCTTTTAACCAATGAGAGGACCTTCCTTCTTATCCCATGACAGTTTACTTCTCTTTTATGAGCCTTTTGTGAAGAACCTTGTCAAAGGCTTTCTGAAAATTGAAGTACACTATATCTACACACTATATCTGCAGGGTCTTGTCCACATGCTTCCTAACACTCTGCCCCCTTCAAAAAATTATAGTAGAATGGTGAAGCATGATTTCATTGTACAAAAGCCATGTTGACTCTTCCCCAACAAATCACATTCATGTATGTGTCTGATAATTCTGTTCTTCAACCATTTTGCCTAATACTGAAATTAGACTAACTGGCATGTGTTCACCAGTCTCGCCTCTGGAGCCTTTTAAAGAATTGCCATCACATTAATTGTCATCCAGTCATCTGGTACAGAATCTGACTTAAATTATAGCTTAAATATCACAGTTCGTAGTTCTACAATTTCACATTTGAGTTCCTTCAGAACTCACGGGTGAATACCAGTGGGTCCTGATGATTCAATACTGTTTAATTTATCGGTTTGTTCCGCAACGCCATCTAATGACACAACAATCTGGGACAGTTCCTCAAATTTGTCACTAAAAAGAATGTTTCAAGTTTTGGAATCTCAGTCATGAAGATGGAAGCAAAGACTTAATTTAGTTTCTTTGTAATGACCATATCTTTCCTGAGTACTCCTTTAGCATCTTGATCATCCAGCTGCCACAGTGGTTAACAGGTTTCTTCTTTCTTAGGTACTTCAAAAAACAACAGCATTTTTTTTTTAAAGTTTTTGGCTAGCTTTTCTTGAAATTGCCGGAGTTTGTTCCTTTTATTTTCCCCAATAGGATTTAAATTTCACTTTTTAGAGGAGGCTACGCCCCTATCCCCCGACTATTTCTTTTATTTTGCTGTTTAGACGTCACAGCACTCTTTTCCTTTTACTATGTGTTTGGTTTGTTTTGTTTTTTGTTTTATTTAAAAATTTGGGGTATACCTTTAAATTGAGCTTCTCTTATGGTGTCTTTAAAAGGTTTCTGTAAAACTTGCAGGGAGTTCACTTGTGGCACTGTATCTTTTAGTTTCTCTTTAAGTAACCGCACTGTTTGTGTAGCCCCCCTTTTTCTGAAATTAAATATTACTGTGATGGACTGCCCTCTCCCCCTCCCATCAATGCTAAATTTTCTTATGTTATGATCCCTATTACTAAGTGGCTCAGCTATATTTACTTCTTGGACCAGACCCCATGATCCCTTTAGAACTAAACCATAATTGCCTCACCTCTTGTCATTTCCAGGACTAGCTTCTCAAAGAAACAGTTATTTTCAAACTTTAGATGAAACTTTGTCTGCATCCTGTTCTGAGGTGGCATATACCCAGTCAACATGGATTAGTTGAAATCTTCCTTTATTATTGGGTTTTTATATATATGGCCTCTCTAATCTTCCTGAACATTTCACTATCACGAGACTTTTAAGGTGGTTGACAATATAGCCCTACCACTGTAATCTTATTATTCAAACATGAAATTACTATTCATAAACATGCTTTTTTCATATAGTTTGATTCATTTGTTTTTTACTTCACATGACTATGCATACTTTCACATATGGTGCCACCAATACAAGCTACTTTGTTCTTTCAGTGTGTTTAATACACTGGTATTACCATGTCCCATTGATTATCCTCATTCAAAGAATCTGTGATTTCTATTATATCAATATGAGGCATTCAAGTTCACCCATCTTAGTATTTAGGCTTCTAGCATTTGTATATGAACACTGGAAAAACTTGTCGCTTTTTTAGCTGTTAGCTGTAATTCAATGGGACTCTCTTTCATTAACTGTTTCTCATCAGATCCTACCTGTATTTTATCATACTCTAGCTCCTCGTCCTTAGTAGAATATAGAGCAACTCTATTAAAAGAGCTTCCCCTAAGGGATGCCTCTCACCGAAACCCATGCCCTCCACCCTTGTTAGCTTTCCCCTAGTCCTTAGTTTAAAAACTGCTCTATAGTTTTTACTTTTATGTACCAGCAATCCAGCTCCATTTTGGTTTGGGGGAGTCCAATCCTTCCTGCACAGAGTTCACCTTTTCCAAAAGATTCCTCAGTTCCTAACAATATGGGACAGCTGTTGGAGGTCTTTAGGATCAAGATAAGCAATGCAGTATTTGCACTTATGCTGCGGTGACCTCCATACATTCACCCTGGCTCAACACGACTTAGGATGCTTGTGTTACTATGTTAGCATAATGGGGAATTTACATTAGTGGAAGACAAAATGAAGTCTAGATACATGCACAACTAGGTTGATAAAAGGTGGCTTATATTGACCTAACATTGTAGGGTAGACCAGGCCTAAGAAGGATTTAAAACGTTTACAAACCCAGTATGTTAATAGCAGGACATAATGACATGCAAAACATATTTGTTATGTTGCTACTAGATGCACTTATGACTGAACATGTTGCATCACATCATGTGATCTGATACATCAGACCCGTAACTACAGTGGGCCCAACAGGGCAAAGCCCTGAGCAGCTCAATGGAGCCACGCTATTAAAGGGGCGGTGTTGTGGCACCAGTTCTAAGCGCTGCTAATGAGAAGGGCTTGTTCCAATCAGAACGCACCCCAGGCAGCAAAACAGCATTGCGGCTCTGTGATGTATATTTGGCCTTGTAGGATTTTCGTGTGTGTGTAAATATAATATGTAATACAAAAAGAAAAGAAGCCGAGTGGGTTATTTTTAGGATCTGGCTGTCATTGTAGATTTGAACAGAATATAGGATGTTTCTCATATTCTATTAATGGAATAGAAATTGTATGTGGAATGCAGAACTATTTCTATACTTTGAAACATGGGGTGTAACAGCACATTTCTATTTATAAACATAAATAGATTTGTGTAATGGTATTACATCACATACAACTTGAAAGGTCTTCATGTCAGTAAATCTAGGTGTTAGACTTCTAATCCTTGAGCCTCAAAATAACGTTCACACTACCATGGCATTTCTCACTTTCTTGAATTTGAATAGCAATTCATTAATACTAGTGACCTCAAGATGACTTTAAAGGCATATAACTAAAGCTTGCTTAAGGAGGTTATTGTCTACATATGATCCCTGTCTTGTTCTTCAATACATGCATCATATTGCTAAGTAAAAAAAAAATGCTTGTATCATCTCCTCTGTTTGAAAAATTAGATATAATAGTCATTGGGGGAGGAGTGTTTGGGGGATAGTTTACCGGAGAGGAGATAATGGGGGAGGAATTGCTTCTAACTTGCATATATAGATAGATATTCTTCTCACCTTAAGTCTCATAGTAGTTTAAGGCTTTATGTAAAGTTCACCACATTTAAACAGCTAAAGTGGTTTCCTAAAGGGTCTTCACAAGAATTTAAATAATGAATTCTGATTTACATAAGATATATTTTCCTATATGTTAGGGATTTGTACTACTTCCTGTCACCACTTTATCTGAACGCCTCCCAAAAATATTAGAGGCATAATGTAATCATTAATAAACTTCATAGTGTTACCTGTAGGTTTTATGTGTTGTTTTTCTCAAGTGCTATAAATATTTATTTTCTTTGAAGGAACTTTATAAATTCACTCTAGAAGCATAGCACTTGTGAGCTGCTATCTAATACCAGCAAAGCAGTGAGCAAGTTTCAGTGGTATAAAAATTATTAAGAAAACAAATTTCAGGTTTGAGTTTTGAAATGTTAATTTCTGTGACTTATTAGAGTTTGTTTATAAATTGAAAAAAAAAATACTAGACTGTGCCCTTTCAAGAGGAATATGACTTCTAGCTGTAATGGTAGTACATGCGTATTTAATGTAAGAGAGACATTTTGGAGATCTAGGATATCAGCTGTCAGCTTATCAAAGTTTTGGTTTAGTTTGGTTTTTTTCCCCCCCTGCTGTCCTACAGAACATACATGGCCTCTTACTGCAGGAGTTGTCTCAGGCATATTAGCAGTTGAGTTCCAGTGGGTTGGAACCAGCTGCTTCACGTTTCTGCTTCAGTTCAGTCAGTGATTGGTGTAGGGTTACTAAAGTGGTTATGTATTTTATATGTCACTGTTACAAGTGTTTTTGGTATTTGAACTACTACACAGGAAATCATTAAGTTCAGTGACTTGAGTCACACAGTATGATGTATCAAAAAGGGATCCTATGGATAAATGGATTTATGTATACAAGTCCATTGTTCAGTCTCTCTGTCTGAATTAATGAAAGCTTACTTTGGAGTTATAAAACCTTGCTTCAAACTAAGGGTTAAGTTGATTTTGTTAGTTCTAATTAATCCAGCATAGCCATGTTAATTCGAACTAACCATTAGTTTGAATTAACACTTTTTGACCTTGTTCCTCCCATGGTGCCTTCCTCTTTCTATATATTGGGTTGGGGCATGGCCCTTCTTGGGAGCCATTTTGTCATACTTCCTATGGTGCCCCTTTCCTAATTTAAATTAGCAAGTCCTTTCCATGGGTGTGCTAGTTTGAATTGGTTTTCCTAGTGGGGCCATGTTAGTTTGAATTAAATTAATTCAAACTAACCTGCTAAGCATAGTCATTGCCAGAAAGAATTAGGAACTTCTGCCTTTCTCCTTTTATTCTTCCCTCCCTCTCCCCAGTTAAGAACTCCCCAATCAATATTTTATTTTTGCCTATTTAGCATAGTACTCGTAACTTTATTAGGGTGTGCCGTATAGAGGAGCTGCAAAATCATGGACTCCATTTTGTTATGGTGGTGTTTATGGTTCCATATGACCTCTGGCTGAAAGAGACTGTTGCAATATTGACAACAAAATGCACACACAGCTTGGTTAGTTTAAGAATGTTTCAGGATTTATTGTTTCATGTTTTAAACACAAAGGAGAGGTCAGATATTGTTTCTGCTTATTGTAAAAAGATTTGACCCAACTATAAACTTAGGCATCAGAATTAATCTCTGCTTTTCAATGGTTTTGCACTTAACATACTGGACTCAGGTGATAATATGATGCTTCCCACACGTTTCTGGTGTGATCTTGATCGAGTCACCTATTTTGTCAGTACATTTTATGTCAACAAATATCAGAAATAAGCAGATTAAGATTTTCATGTGGGATTTTATAATTATATTTTCATAATCAGATATAATTTTTTAATTATTAAAACAGAGGCAGAAAGAAAAACCACTTGTGAAAACCATCTGACATAAAACATTTTCTTGCCCATTGGTATGAGGCTCATTGTGATGTAGATCTGGTTGTTATTTTGAGTATCAGAAATGCTGCACATTTACCATTGGGAGGCTAGTGTACTTACACTTTATTCTTAATTGACCCTGCCACAGCAATTAGTTGCTCAATAAGTGATGGAGATGTTCTCTTTGAAATGAATATTGTAATAATGCAGTTGGTCTATTCTAATCAATAGTGTACCCACTCTGTATTTATAACAGCAAATTTTCAAAAGCCAGCCTTCATACATGTGCATGAAACTTCTTGTGAACATGCAAATATTAGTGTTTGTGTTTACAAACTTAATTGTGGGGTGTTTGTTTTGTTAATGCAAATGGTAGTATTTGTGTTAGTCTGTTTTAAGTGAAGAACTTTTTAAGAGTGTAGAGGGAGAGGTGTTTGCAGACATGTGAATCCAGAGTTTTCTTTTTCTAGATAGGTTGATTTGGGGCTGGGAGCTATGGGAACTGTATTTAGTCTGACTCTATGTACCATTAGCCAGACAACACCATGAAAGAGATGACTGGGATCTGCCAACGTAAGTGCTGTTATAAATGGCTGATAAATTTTTCTGCTGAGAGAATGGCAAGAAAAATAGAAGGATCAATTCCTGGTGAAGGCAAGTGTATGCATCTGTTGACAAATAAGGCTGTTCTTGTCATGATGCATAGAGGGAATTTACTTTAATAGATTTTTTTTTTTATAAAAGCAAAGAAATCTTTTACCATGTCTGTCTCTACTGGGATCTTTCCTTTGTACAATCCTACCGGAAGGCTGCTACAGTACATGTTTCCATCCCATTCCTCCACTGACAAAAAATGTACAGTTGTTTTTTTTTAACCAACCCATCTCATAATTCCCTATATCATAGAAAAAACCTTTGAAATGAATTCCCACTAGCCATGTCAAGAAATTCTGCATCATCATCTACAGGAGATCCATTAAAACACAGTTTTATGAAAAGCCCACATGGTTTGATAATTGTACTTTTTCCTCTTCCCAACTCTGCATATTCGTGTAAACCCACTTGCTCTATTCGGATCTTGGCAAGTCTATTTACTGCTTAATCTAGTTGGAGAGGGAACTAATGGGTGCTCTAACAGAGCTACTTTGTGTGGGATGATGCATGTTTAGTGATGATAAAGTCTCCCCATGTACAATGAGGAACAAATAACATTAAAAAGCCTTATTTGGAAGGAAGGAAAACTGTCCTGTGTTTTGTATTTTGTGTTTTTAATAATAAATCCACAAAAATTTGCTGGAGACAATTCCATGTTTGAACTCATTTCTGAAATAGATTCAGACTTTAGGCTTTGGAGTAATTGTGTTTGTGTGCAGTTGTTCCCTCTGATGTTTATAAGTTAAATAACTAGCTTGGGGTTTTTGCATGGTTATCATTAAAGGCTGACTCACTGCTGTGGCTAAGATCTGACCATTGGCCCTACTCTTCTATTGCAGCAAATACAGGCTCTTTGTTGTCCTGTAGGAGTCCCAACATAGTTGTGTCCTTACTAGTGTTGTGCAAAGAAGTGATGTTTTTAGATAGCTGGCACTCCTGAAAATTAGAAAATATGGTTTTTGAGTTGAATCAAAATCAATATTTTGGCAAACAGAAAAAACTTAATTTCTGTTGAATAGAACATTTCGTTTGGGATATTTGGGGGGGGGGAGGAAATGCTGTATTCACACAATGGGAATAATAGTGGTGCTGCCTACTTATACCCAGTAGTTGAGGCATTCTACTGGAATGTGCAAGATCCATGTCTGAAGTCTTAATCTGGAGGAAGGACTTGATTTCACATCTTCCCCCCACCCCCCCCATCCCAAATAAGTGTCCTAACCACAAGGCTATAGGGTAGTCTGGGTTGGAATGCTCTGTCTTTGCTATTGAAGTCTACTTTATTTAAGTAATTATTAACTAGAGATGGGGGCTGTCACCTGGGCTTTCTCAGCACCAGGTGAGTGCCCTAACCATCAGGTGATCAAGTCTCTCTCTGTACTGGTGACCATACAGGAATGTTATGCAAAGTGGACCAGCTTCAGCAGGAGAGATTGAGGTAGATCCACCTCAGATTATCTGATAGCCTAAAGATTAGGGCAATTCCTTGTGAGTATACCATCATAGAGTGACAGATTCCAAAGGCAGTATCCTTGTCAGTCTATTCCAGCAAAACCAAAACAAAGGAGGAGTTCTGTGGCACTTCTAAAGACTAACACATTTATTTATCACATAAGCTTTTGTGGGTGTGATCCCACCTTCTTTAGGGGGATTATACCCAAAATTGATGCAATAAATAAATGCATTAGTCTTTTAAAAGTGCCACAGAGCTCCTTCTTTGTTTTGGTTTTTCATCATAAGAGTGGCTAGTCCATAGCACCATTTTGTGTTTTGATCAGCCCGTCCCCTCCAATATTTTAGTTATTTAAAGCAAATGACACATGTAAAGGGTATGACTGTGCATATCATTTTTTCTACAGTTTCAGTATAGTTTGAGTTTTCACTATGTACTTTAGAAGAGAAAACGATACAGTAGTACAAGCAACATTAGTAGTAGACGATGCATGGTCCTGTAGATTGCATGGCTTTACTTTTCTCTTAATGAAACCACTTTCTTGTAATGCATTGGTCTGGTTTTACTGCTGCTGTTGAACAGTGTCTTACAACATTCTATCAAACTTTCATCTGCATTTTTCCAATTATTGTCATTGTTAGAAGTCAAAGCCTTCATGTCCAATAGTAGTCTTTGTGATGCAGTCTGGCTCTAGCGGACTGGTTATGATTATTTTTCATATTAATATTTCATATTTGTAATAATCCATATGTGATATCCCATGTTTGGTATCAATAGGCTGTAATCTTCTAAGAGTGATTCCAGGGTTTATGTGTAGGTATCATGCCTGTATTAGAAATTTTAAATCTATTTGTTTTTATTTGTACTCCAAGTTCTTTGATTCCAAGCAATCCCAGACTGGGTGTCTGCAAAACTATTGTCATCCTAATTGCCCATTAGGAGCTCCCAGCTACAGTGGGCCCAAGGAGAAACCTGTTTGACAAGTCACCCAAGCTGACTATGTGACTCAACTCCATTTTGACTTGGCAAGGACCCTGAGAGCTTGGGGAGGGCCATAAAGTGATAAAAGGTGGAGCCCCATCTCCATCTTGTCTTTACTCTACTCTTCAGTCTGTCTGCAACCAACACCCTCCTCTGGAACTATTCTTCTGGGGCTGAACAAAGGACTTAGACACACCCATGTGCTGGATGCATATCAGAGGAATTGGACTAGACTGCAAACAACATATTCTTCAAGGACTAGCTTTCTATGGACTCTAAATCATTTGTATGTATGTGTTTCAGTTTGACCCTTTAACATCTCTCATGTTTTGTTTTCTTTTTATATTAAACCTTTAGTTGTAGTTACTAAAGGATTGGCTGGCAGCATGGTATTTTGGGTAAGATCCAAGCCTATATTGTTCTGGGTGATGTGGCTGGCCCTTTGGGGTCAGGAGAACCTATTTCTTTAAGAGACCTGGTGGCTGGGGGGGGCCATAGAAGCTGATGTGCATAAAGGGGGCTGTTTCTATTGCGTTATGCTTGGTGATGACCGGAGTGGGGAATAAGCAACATGTTTTGTTACTGACTGGGAGGTTGGTTTAAGTACCACCCCGTCAGTGGTTTGGGGGTTTAACCTCTGGTTTCGCAGCTTGCCATAATTTTGGCACATTCAGAAGGTTATCCCAGGAGACGTGGGTCACAGTCTTCTCCTCAGAAGCACCTGCATGGGTGATTTGAGCACTGAAGTCAATACTTTTCTATCCAAATTCAAAATGCTATGTTTATCCTAAATAATTCCAGAAGTACTTTTGCATCATAACTGCTGCTTAGTTTGTTATACAAAAGAGACAGCCTACAAATACATGAGTTTGAAACCATCGCCATTATATGTGGGATTTTTTTAAACAAGTGAAACTTCAAGGGAAAAAAACATATTTGCTATATTGCAAAGAACATAATTAAATTTAATAACAAGGTCCACATTTTAATCCACTCTGCTAGAGTTTCTATGTCATTGTTAAAGGAATTGCCACAGGAAAAATATACATTTTAAGTACTTCACTGATTATAACAATTACCTTCTTCAGTCAGGTTTTAAAGAATAAATTGAAGAGATGCAGTATAGTCATCTGGGATTATTCATTGCCAACACTTTGCTGTAGAAGCAAAGAAGCAGTCTTGCCAAATTACTTGTACCTGAAGAAGTGCTACAGCAATAATATCAAATTAAGACTATTGGGCAGAGTTGCTGCCAATATTTTTTTTGGCAGCAGTACCATTCAAGTGATAGTACTGTGAATTTATTGCATTAAAGCTTACATACTTTAATTTTAATATCATTCTGTGTTAACTGAAAAGTAATCTATTTTCATCTATGATGAACAGTGTTTTAGGTTGATTTTCTGTTGTGTACAGCAGAGCAAAGTAGGTATAAAATACAGTCTTTCTGATTTAATGTTGTTTTATGTTTGCTTTGCATTCACTGCACGGGTATAAATGGCTGCACAAGCTGCAGGGTGAAATCTTGGCCCTACTGAAGTCAATAGTGTGTTCTCATTAATTTGTTTTTCTTTATTATTCAGAGTCAACAAAATCTCACTCAGGTAGTGTGGTGGTGGTGGTGGTGATAATGGTTAAACCACACCATATGCTTGCACCTCTTTCTAAAAGCAAAGTACTCTCATGTCCACTTTCAGCATCTTTATTCTTGTAATAAAAATCTTTTTGTTTCAGTGGCTTTTTCATGTCATGTAATTGTATCCTTTTTAACAAATCCATTGAAAACATTCAATTATAGATTGATTCTGAGACAGTTTTTGAAAAATATGGCTTGTATAAATTTGTCCCTGCTCCAAATGTTAAATAACATCATTGCATATAATGATGCCAACAGATGGTGCTCTGCATAAACCATTTATCACTTTTTATAGTAAAGTGTGCATATGTTTAATATTCAGTTGATTTATTGTAGGTCTAACTTTTTTTCTGATGACATTAGAGGATGTATTCTAATCTGTACTGTCTCTGGCTCTTTTAAAAGAAACAACTCCAAATTTGAAAGGGAAAAAAATAGGAAAGGCAAGAAATAGATTTTAATTAGAAATACTTGTGTTCTGTAATGGAAGAATTAGTTTGTTGTACTGTTTAGTGATGAGAACATCTTAAGAAGTAAAACATTTGTTCTGTTTCATGAAATATGCCAGTGGTGCAGCAAAATTAATATCCTGTCTCAGACAACAGCTAGTACCAGAAGCTAGCAAGGTGTAAGAAATTTTATAGCAGATTTTGTCATGTTCATTCAGTCATCTCTTCCAAAGCCAAAATGCTGCAATCAATATCTCAGCTGTAGCTGTAAATTTACAGGCTTTTGTCGCTACCCCCCTCCCCACCCAGTCCCTTCAGTGCCAGCCCTAAAGTGACCATGGTGTAAGGCTGGATTTACAATGTGTGTATTTTCACCTACCTTTACTCATGAGAAGTGAAGAGGTATTTGTGCGATCAAACACAGTCTTAGGGACACCCCAGTTGTCCAGTAAATTGGAACTTTTGGCTACAATGGGTTTCTGCCTGGCCACTTACCAAAAAAAGTTTTCATCATAGTGCATCTTACCTTATTTAAAGTTTGAAAAATTCAGAAGTGGATGTTTTGGGGGGAGGCATTTTGGGTTTGTTTTCTTTATAACACAGAGTGACAGACTATACTAAATTGTAATGATTTCTTTTTCCTCCAAATCACAGTAACTTGATTTTGCTCTAAGCTTTCCTCTGATTAATAGTAGTGGAGGGTTAGCCTTTCAGAGCCTATGTCTATACTTAGAGTTTCAGTTTGAATTACTGAATTCCAATTAGTCAATTCACACTAATAATTATTAATTCAAATTCAGTCAATTCGAATTGACATGGCCACATTAGAAAATTCAATTCGAATTGGCATGTCCATCAACAGGACTTGCTAGTTCGAATTCAGTAGGGTGCACTATTGTATAGGGAAAAATCAAGCTGTGGCTAATTCAAACTAACAATGAATTCGAACTGACATGGCCACACTGGGTCAATTCGAATTACTCAGTTCAAATTGACCTTAACTTCGAAGTCAAACAAGGATCAACCAATTCGAAGTCAGCTTTCATCAATTCAAACTGAGGAGTTCCTCAATTCAAATTGACGAAAGCCAGTGTGTCCATGCACTTAATAGAATTTGAATTGATGGCAATCAATTCAAATTCAGCTCTAAGTGTAGACGTACCCAGAAAGTATTAAAGTCAAACCTTTTTAATGTATTATTTAGTGTGCTTCGAAAAAATGCTTGTTAATTTTTAGGGCATTGAGAGAGATCAGTATGGATGCTTCTTTAGCCCTGTGTATAAATGATGTCAGGTATTTTCCTCGAATAAAAAAAAAAACTTGTGTGATATTTGTTTTTTATATGGTGTCACTGGTGCGTCTCAAGCTGTCAATATTGACCATTTATGTTTTTGTACTAGATATTGCATCGTTTAGAGGAATAAAAGGTTACTCACATCCTTGAGGCTGACTTTTAATTATGAGGTTATAGGAGGGCTGATCTTGAGCTAAAGATTCTAGGAAAGACTCCCAGTGACCAGTCACTATTCAGATTCTTAAGGCTCTGATACAAATCTTTACCAGATACACCAGTGCAGTCAGGAGTCATCCTTGTTCAAGGCCACATTTTTGGTGGCATTATTTTATTCATTGTGTCAATGAACTGGTGCCTGGCTTAGTACAGAATAATTCAGATAAGGCTTTGGACCTTGGGGAGATGAAACCAGGTGAACATTCTATTCCCTTGACATGGAGAATGTCAAACTGATCAGAGAGGGAAAGGCAAACCTATAGTGGGATAAGAAGGTGGCAAGGCATGGACTTGCCCATTTGGGGTATAAAAGGCTTATGCTTTAGTCAAACACCAGTTGCCTGGCTCAATACAAAGCTAACTGGGTGAAACATAACAGAGGAGGTCAAATGAAATGATCTTTTGGTCCCTTCTAGTTTCAAACTCTGTGAATCTATATTCTGGACAGACAGTGAGAATGTAATTCCCAGCTGACTTACAGGTTTGTCCCAGCTTCATTTGAATGCATTGTTTGTTATAAGTTTCTTTTCTGTTTTTTATACAGAGTGGAAATTATTGCACTTCTGGACAAGTACTATTTAAAATAGTTATTCACAGTGTCATGAAATTATTACCCACACCACTAAAATTCCAGGGTTTCTAAAACTCATGATTTCCCCCAAGGCCTTAATTTTTGTTTATTTCTAATGATTTAATATATGAAAGGTTGGCTTTAAACAAAAAAATAATGAAACCATGTATAAAAGATAGCATGAGGTATTATACAGAGGTGACATACCCAGTAGAGAGAGGGGAGTGTCTTAGACACTAATTCAGGTTTGACTAGTTCATTATCAAATTCTGAAAAGTATGTTGTGTTGAGTAGTGGTCATTCTTAAAATCATCATTCCTAAAGTTTCATACTACAGGACTAAATTTTGGTCTGTCTCCTGTACACAATATGGTTTAACTCCCATGGGTTTTGAACTTGTCTACACAGCCCTGCAGTGCAGAGCCATGGTTCTCAACCACAGTGTCAGAAGACATTATTGTGTCATCACACAATGTCTCAGAGAAGCAGGGAGATGGCTGGATTTGGCTGGGGGTTGAGGGGTAGACTGGTGAGTCCTGTAGGATTGTCATATGACACCGAGTGTGTCATAACCTGCAAAAGGTTGAGACTCACTGGTGCATACTACAGGAGTGTGAGCTGCAACTCAGTTACATGTTAATTGCCCTGTGTATACCCTGCTAGTATGAACTAAAAAGTGCTTACCTGACATTAGCATAGTCTTGCAGACTTGACAGCAAACATATACTGCTTAATATTTTTGTATTCAGTTTAAAAAACTTTATTTCATAGCAAGTTTAAATCTTATCATAGATTATCAATTTCAAATATAATTTTAAATGCTTTAATAAGCCTGCATTTAACTGAAATTTTAAAAATCTGATTTTTTAATCAATTTTCATTCTTTTTGATTTGTATTTTTAAGATAGATTTTACTAGGACTTGAACGCAGGTCTATTAAGAGTCATTACAAAGTATACATGCACAAAGGAGTTTGTAATGTCTCACTTACCACAACTGCCTGTGTCAATCTGCAGGGTAAACATTTTCAGGTTTAAGGCTCTCTTACTGGTTATCTTCTCAGCTTGAAGTTGCCATTAGCATGGAAAATAGATTTGGTGTTGCAAGCCAACATTATCACTTACAAACAATTAAAAGATCACATGGGATTCAAGTCATCAACGTTCTCCATCATTTGGGCTGTTCTCTTGGACTGTTAATTTAGAAAGACATGAGTAAGACAGAAACATGGTTTTTGTTCATAAAATGATAGATGGTATAGAGGAAGTAGATCACACACTTCTGTTCTTCCAATCTTACAATGCGAAAACAGTGGGACATTTTGATATTAAAAGGTGACAAATTCACAATTAGCCTGTGAAAACATTGGCATAAGAAGTCATTGAGGACAATAGCTTGGGAAAATTCAAATCCATAACAAGAGAAAATGGGTAACAGCAGGGTGTCAATGGCGCCTGGCACACAGGGCACATGCCCCGAGTCCCAATGCCAGTGCCCTGAACAACCAACGCACCCCTGCTTCTCCTGGCCCCATCTCTGGCCAGGTATGCAGGGTCACGCCAGCCCTGGCGGCACCTGCCTCTCCTGGGCCAGGCCACCCATGGCAGCCACTGCCTTGCCTGGCCCTGTCTGTGACCAGAGGACTGGGCTGGCAGCAGCAGGAGCCTGTGGCCCTGACTCTGGACAGGGGCGGGGCTGGGGCCCAGAGGGTGGGACCTGGGCCCAGGCTGCGGGTCTTTCCCTGGAGCAGTGCTGCTCCTGGGTAACAGGAACACTTAAACTGGTCACTAACTAGTAGAAAGTAGGATGAGATCTATTGGAGCGGCGGTCTCAAACTCACAGCTCATAAAGTTATTTTTCATGGCCCGCAACAGCACTATTGCTATCAATATTTGCAATACCGTTATACAAAAAGGTTTCAGTGGTGCGGCCCTTGGGCTAACATACTAGTCCTCATGCAGACTTCTTGTTGATTTGAGTTTAAGACTCCTGTGTTGGAGGAAGCAGATAATCATAGCTGTCTTGTGTTCTTGGTATTTTTTTTTTCTCCCAAAGCTTCTGGTGCTTTTCATTATTGATTAGTTGTTACTGAACTAAATGGACCTCAAATATAATGCGGTCTGGCAATTCCTATGCTTGTGACATCCTGAATGACTTGTAATTCCTTACTCTGTTAGTAGCCTAAAAACCACTTGAACAGCAGGGTAGAAGAGGCAGAAAGAGCTCTCTGTGCAGTGCACTACCTTTTCAGCACCAAGGTGACAGGTAGTTTCTTCCTATCCTGAACTAACATAAATAGAGAGTAAAAGTTCAACATTTCTTCAGAGAAATCTGACTGCTCATCTTCCATTTTATCATTGAGTATGCTGTACTAAGTTAAATACTGTAGGATTTAATTGTACTCCAATTGCATTTTATCTTGATATATAAAAATTGCTACCTGGTAGTAGGATGGGGGAAGATCATGGATATGGACAATAGTACCATTTGGCTGTATATAGAAATGAACTGAAGCGGTTCCATTGTTCAAAAGATATCAGATGGAGAGCACCTTCCTGGAGTAAAATTGTTTTGTGTGTTGATTCATGATGCCGTGTATTAACATATTTTGTGTGTTACATGAGTTCTAAGCCAGTAGGATATTATATTTTGTAGAGATGATTTTGTACAAGGCGTTAAATAAAATGCCCTGCTTCCATTAACTGTTATGCTTGGGGAATGATATTTATTGTACCATTTGACATGCTGTATCATTTTTTAACAATTTTGGCAACGATCGCTCCAAGTTAAATCAGTAGAGCTCAGTATACCCAGCTAGCCTTAGAACCTATTGAGTTAAGTATAAATCATATAAAAGTTTATTCCAAAACCAGAGATCCAGTATAATATTTTGCACTAATATTACACAGATCTTTGCTATCTAGAGATAAGTATCATATATTGGGTATTTTATAAATATGAGAAACTGAGGCACGGAGTAGTCAGATTGACTTATTTAAGGTCACATGCACAGTCAGTGGCAGAGCCTAAATATTTTATGTCCACAGAACTATGTGCAGCTATAATGGGTTAGGGTTACACAATAGCTAATTTACTGTTCTTTCCTTTCTTGTGAGAATCCTTTTTGGACTGTGCTAGCCACACTTATCATTACGTCTCTTCTTCGGGCTCATGCAGAGCTGGGGAAAAGGCCCCTGAGAAGCAAGTAAACGAGCATAAAATAAAAAAGCCTGTTAAGAGTCAGAATTCTTTACACGGGTGAAATTTAGTTATTTCCTGGATCTGAAACAAAATGAAAACACTCTGAATATCCTGTTCGGCATATAAAAGAAAAAACAGCATACATAAATACTCACAGGAAGTAAATAGTCAGCTTAAGAAAATCAATACTTTGTAGAGAAAAAAAAATTAGTGTTGTGACATTTAATGCTGAACTAACCCAAATCTCTTCCTTCTGACTTCATGGACAACAGTGGACATAAAGGAATCACACATGTATTTTAAGAAGATCTAGCGTTTTATTTTTCCTGTGGCAATGTTAGTTGACTTCCATTTTTGTAACAGATTTTCCTTATTTAAAAATACAGAAATTCTGTAAGTTCTTGTTTTGTTCCCCCCATTTTTAAAATCGAGAGAATATTTTTTCTAATTCTGATCTAAAATAAGGTATTTTTTTTCTTGTAGGTTAACACTGAAAATGTAGTGAAAGTTGGCCACAGGCAGGTGGTGAACATGATTCGACAAGGGGGCAATCACCTAGTTCTTAAGGTTGTCACAGTAACCAGGAATCTTGATCCAGATGACACAGCTAGAAAGAAAGGTACATTTTTCTCTTTGCTGCCTGAATTTTCTTCTGGTGTTGCTCTAAAGAAAGTAGGATTTAAGCTGGAGACTATTTAACATTATTTTAGTTACCTCTATATTTTACATTCCTGATCTTAAATATGAACTTTCATTTTACTATGTAATCTACAGGCAATTTATATTTGATGAAGAAAAATCAGACTTCATTTATAGCTGTATTTGTGAAGGAGAAAATAGAACTCATTCTTGTCATGGTCTCTGTTGATGGTCATCTTCCTAGATCTTACTGTATTATTCTTTTAAGGTTATATATTCCAGCTTTTTAACATGAGCACATTAGAGCATTTGAGGGAAATTTATTAAAGAAAAATCTGTTTCTTACTCAAAGCCATATGCACAAAGATTTGAAAGCTCATGGGGGGTTGGGCCCATTTCTGCTTCTATTAAAGTTCATGAGAATTTTAATGTTGAGTGCTTTTGGAAAAAACACATCTGTGAAAATGAAACAATGCATTTTTACTGACATATTAATAATAAAGCAATATATTCAGAGATGCCCAGCGGTTAAAATAGATTGAAACTGAATGGGGAACCATCACTGCTCTAGCTAAGAAGGAGGGGGGATCTCTTCCTCAGCTTTCAGCAGAAGAAAAGGTGTTGTGCTCACCTGTTATGCCATCTCTGGAGAAGGGGCGAAGCTTTTGCTTCAGTAAGAAAGCAGGTATTTTAGGATGACTTCGTGTAGCTTCAGACATAACAAAATTACTTTGAGTGCAGTAGCTTGGTACAAAATAGGAGCTTTTCATCTAAAAGCACCACATTAATTTCTGTTAAAGCTAGAGAGTAACACACATCATGTATTTATGTTAACTCTTCAGTTTTAATGGGAATTAGTGTGTGGCAGCTATGTACTCAAGTCAGACTACACCCTTAGGAGCTGTAACAGTTGTTTGTAGTCTTACTTTTTTCCCCCATATTGAACTTCCCCAAATTACTTTGTAGGAAACACAAAATTTGCTCAACTAAAATCTGCGCTAGTAGCTTGTTGCTAGTGGTTGCACATGATTTGCATTAATTAGAGAATATGGTTGCTGACTTCCTCTTCAGTACAATGTTCCAGACAGACCTAGCATTTCTTTATACTGGCATAGCCTACGTTTTCTGCCCATAACTAAGGGAAACTTGTAAATTTGTGATTGTTGACACTTCCCTAAGGAAGGGCAGGTTGCCAGCATTTCTGAAGTCAGTCAACAGTCCTCTACACAATGAATTTTCTCTTGATGTTGACTGTTAGCAAATTAACATCTTTATAATTCCCCCTTTTTGGGGGCAAGACAATTAAAATGGTGAATCGCCAGGAAATCACAGATTTCTCTGATCACTGTCAACAGTGGGTTTGGTTCTGGAATTGTACAGGCACTGTAATCTGTTTCTATGACAACAGATGTCCTCCTGGAGATGGACAAAGCGTCAGGTGATGATTAAACATCTCTCTTGTGCAGACTTCTCAACAGATCAGCATTCCTTCCTCTTGTTCAACCTATCTGTAAAACCACTGGGGCAGACAGTGAGGCAGTTTAGCATGTTGTGCCATTAGTATATCCATGACACAGCTGCATATTTATCATTGAATCTGTACAATGTTATGTCTTTGCTTTCCCAGTGTCTGAGAGAAGCTTGGATAATCACAAGGTGAATGAACATTTAATTCAGATAGGATGGAGGTGATGGTAATATACCTAGAGAGTATGGCATGAGTTTTGACTATCTCCCTAACTGATTTGCCACACATAGTCAAGGTACTTCACAGTTCGGGGTGTTTCAGCATCTTGATTGCTCCTGATGACCCAAGAAGTCCCCAGTTTTCCTGTCTGCATGTAGCCTGGTGACAGACATGTTGCTCTCTTGTGGCCTCCAGATAGGGTTATTTTAATTTGCTCTACAGTGCCCCAGTCCTTGAAAAAGATCTGGCAGTCTACATCTCTAGCAGTTTTAACATCAGTGTTCCAAAGACTCTGCACTGGGCTATAGGTATGAGACTAGGTGTTTGCATTCATCCATAAAAAGACCTACATGATTTGGCTCCTAGCTACCTGAGGCGCCACCTTTCCCTATCATGATCATTGAGATAAGCATCTGCACTCTGATCTATAGTCCTTAGGGCTGCAGGCAGGTATCTTCAGTGGAGGTCACTGCAAGCTGGAGTTAATTTTCCTTAAAGCCTCAGTTGAACTTCAGGATACACTGTAAAATAAATATGTATCCTTGCGCTACTGCCCAAAAGTGTGACACAAACAAACTCCTTTATTTTTTGTACATGTGTCCAGACACAATGTGATAGGTACATTCAAAAAAAGAAAGATGTATAAATATTTAGCTTAAAGAGCCATACTATATCCTATTATAACTTTGCTGGGTTTTTTGATAACCTTTGGTAGAGCCAGAAATGGTTAGAAATGCAATACGTGACAAGTTCCTAGGCTCTTCAGAAAACACTGAAAGCATTGTTTCCAAGGAAATTACTGTGTATATGTATTGGATATTATTATAATGAATATATTGGAGACATTTTTAAGATCAAATACAAATGTATATTCCAAGTGATTTGTAACCTTTGGCTGAATCTAAAAAGTGTATATGTGAATATACAGTGCTTTGGAGACGTATATTTACTTATACTGTATTATCCTTCTATTTAATGCAAAGCCCCACCACCTCCAAAGCGAGCTCCAACAACTGCATTGACCTTGCGATCTAAGTCAATGACCTCAGAGCTTGAAGAGCTTGGTAAGCAAGTGTTTTTAACAAGCATGTTGAGAGAGCGGGGATGTAAAGAAAATTTATAATTGTTTTAAATGAACTGCACCCTGTACAGTACATGATACAGAAAAAGTTTCAGGAATGCTGCATCTCTGGAGAGTCCAAAATATGCATGACATGCATGAGTGATTTTTTTTTATTGTGCCTTTACTGCTCTGCAAAAGAATGTTGATACATTTTTTATGCATCATCGAAGTTTGGCACAGTAATGCTGTATCATTTTATTAGCTTGCTTTTAATCTCTCAGTTCATCTAATATTGTTTTATTTTAAATTTCTGTGGCCTCTCATTAGTGGATAAAGGTAAGCTGCCAGAGCCATTGTTGAAAAGTTGACAGTTAAAGCAGTACCTTCAACTGCAACTAGTTCTCGTTAGACATTCTAATTTTAAAATCTGTATATATTAATATCACTTTGACTTTTATGTTTGAACACAAACTTAATAAAATCTTCCATTAACTTTTAGTAACGAAAGTGATGAACATTCAGTTTTTGGCTTGCTAATTCTAAGTAATGTAAATGTAGGAAGATATCCCAGCAGTGGGGCTAATATTTTAGATTTGTGTGACTGCTTGGGATTTCTTGTTAAGTCCACATGGAAGGAAGAAAGGAATGTTTTTTTCTCCTGTTGGATCAAGAGAAAAGTGGTACTTCAGCAGCCTAGACTATCAAGTATGTTCTGATATGACAGTATTTGCAAAAGACAAAATTAAATTTCAGTATCTGATGTCTTAGACAAATGAATTATATCACTCACTTGCAGAGTGATGGACTTGATCATCTTTCTCATGCTATGATCCTGCATGAATTTAACAGTACAGGTTTTGTAATCATTTTATTTTAGGCATTAATTCACATTCATTCACATGAAAGTCAGATGAAAGGAGCCAAGTCTTGTGGATAATTAATCACATTAACAAAATAAAGCTGATACATTTGAAAGCACTACCATTATGTAGAAGGATCCATAAATGCATCAAAACTCTCCCCATCTTTAAGTGGGAGTTCTGGCCAAGAAAAGGGCTCTGAATAGAATCCTAAGTATTCTGAGTCCTATCACAACCAAGCAAAATCAAAGGGTTATTTTCTATTAGTTTAGGCTAGTGTGGGGATTATAAAATTTCAGATGTTCATAGCTTTGATTAGTTTTTGTCATAAGCTTAGTTGTTTAAATGTAAGGTTTTATTGTCTGTTAATTACCAACATTTTTTCTCCAGGGTTTAAAAAGTGAGATCTTTTTGTCCTTCATAGAGTAATAAAATTTTGTTTAATTTGAAACAAGTCTGATTTATCATTTAAATCTGCCAGAAGCAAAATTTTATTTAGGCAGTCCTCCTATCCACCCACTCTCCAAGGCTTCCATGTCTCTGTGGAGCCCAAGGAAATTCCAGTGTTTCCCTCCCTCTTGACATTCTACCGTCATATTGTAGGCTGCCTCTACACTATGAGATATGGATGTTTCCTCTGCTTACATGCACACAATCATGCTAGGTCATCTCAAACTAACACAAGTATAAATAGCGGTGTAGCCATGAGAGCGCAGGTACCACCAGCAGTAGCGGCATCACTTAGCTGTGCAAGGTACAAAGTCTCCTGCACCCCATGGAGACATACTCAGTACAGCTAAACTGTGTCTCTGCTGCCACTACATATGCTACCATGGCTACACTGCTATTTATAACTGCACTTACTTAGTGGAAGGGAGCTCAAGTATGTGCCTAAAAGCAGGGGAATCACAGCATCCTCCTAGCAGAGGAAAACTGGAAAGAACTCCGTCAGGAAAGAACAGTTTTTAACTGGCTCAAAAAAATGTTGTTGCATAGCTGTTGGCATTCTCTACCCCAAAGATGGAGCATTCTTCAGTCCCACCCCTACTTAGTCCGTGAGAACATTAATTAGCTCCACACAGTAGAGCCTTCGTGGTTACTGACATCCTAAAGAGAGACTATTTTGAGAACCAGCAAACTATGTGAACTTTCTTAAAAAACCACCCATCTTCCCCTGTAGTTTCATCTGGATAGACTAAACAAACCCTCAAGTTTCAAGGCTTCATGGGTCCAAATACTGTTTAAGCCTACTCTTGAAGTACCTTTTCCCCTAAGAGGCAGCTATAGTTTTGCATAAATTCTTCTTTGCCTGTGAGATTGCAGTTGTCATGTCCATGATATTAATGTTTATCAGGCCAAGGAACATAGGAACTGCCATTCTAGATAAAATCTGTGTTCTGCCTGTTTTAGTGAAGTGTCACTGGCAGTAGCTCGGCATAGAAGATGCATGAAACCTTATAGTGGGCAATAAATAGATAAGATGCTTATACAGAAGAGTTTTTATTAATTCCCATTGGATGGAGGCTGGTTTATGCCCTGAAGTATGGGGGGGTGGGGGGTGTTAATACTAGATGTATATATGTGAACAATGACAACATGCACAGTTCATCTAAAGCTAGTAAACTCAGTCTCAGTGATGTCTTGTAGCAAAGAGTTCCATTAATTGTGGCTAATAATGTGCTATGTACCGATTGTATTTCCTTTTATTGGTTTTAAATTTGTTGCCTTTTAATTTCATTGAATGTCCCTTTGTTATTGTATTGCAAGAAATGATAAAAAGGAATTCCCAATTTACCATCTCTCTATCATTCATTATACTGTATATATCTATCCTGTCCCCTCTTACTAGTTTTCTCTCTAAACTAAATAGTCCTAATCTTTTCAATCTCTTATGGAAGTCTTTCCCATCACTTTTGTTGCTTGTCTCTGCACCCCTTCTATTTCTGCTTTTATCAACATATTGTTACTCTGTTATCCGTAATAGTGCATAGTGCCCCATCTACAGCTAAGCAACCTCAGTTCTTTTCTTACACAGGAATTAATTTGAAATATTAACTAATGGCATGTAAAAATTGGTTTACAGTTCATTCCCTTTTTGAACTGCTGAGATGTTGAAATGCCTTATTTTTGTAGCCCATTTATATATCATAAAATGCCCAAATTGATTTTTAATTTTAAGAAGTAAATCTCATTCTGCATAGCCAAGGTATCTAACTTAGTTTTCTATAGTGAAAGTATAAAATTTGATAAACTGAGCTATGCCAAGATACTTATGCTTAAAGTAGTTTGAAAAATAACATGCACAGTCCACAGTTAACATGCAGAGATTGACCTCTTAGGAATTGAAGAAAAGTGTTTGTGTTCAAAAAAATCAGTCAAGGATTTAGCATTTAAAATGGGCTTACCTTCAGAATTGATTTACAATTCATTCCCTTTCTGTTTCCAAGCTTCAGTACGGAAGAAGAAGGGTAAGGGGAAGCATTTTGTCTCTTGTTTAACCTGTTTCTCACCTTTCCATAGTGAAGGATAATAGCATAACTGTAAATGTTGGCATATGGTCCAGTTTATTTTATGGTGTCAAATGTACATTAAAGATTGTATATGTTTTAGTTATTTAGCTGATAACTTGCAAACACATACAAAACTAATTCAGTCAGACGAACACATTTGAAAATATTTCCCTGATACCTTCCTTTTGTCTTTTCTATTCCATCTGCCCCCATTTTCCTTCTTCTGTCTCAGATTTTTTCTGAAGCCCTTCCATGTCATCTCCTCATAGTTACTGTGCTAACTGGCAACCACTGAGAAACAGTGGCAAGTAACATGATTTCAGTGTAGTCCTACATCAGTGATTTCAATTGCCCTCTTAATGGCCAAATGTGATTCACATAACCACACTGTCTGTCTCGGGAATTAGGGATTCACACACAGCTTGAACTTTGACCTGGAGAAATGCTGCTCTGCACAATTTCAGTTGTTAATATGACATCATCCACACTGTCCCGTATGCATGGAATGCCCTCCCTGAACTGATCCATAAGGCCACTACACTCTGTTCATTTAAATCTCTCCTTTGAGACCCACATCTGTTGGGGTATCTATATTAGCAATCATCCAGTTAATGATGGGCAGGTGGAGGGGCAAACAGGAATAGTTGACCTTTAATATTTTACCAAAATGTGTGTATGTATATAAAAGTTTGTTTGTGTGTAGTTCTATCCTTCTTTCCTCACCCTTTGTATGTCATTTACCTTTCTAGACTGTAAGCTCTCTTGGGCAGGGACTGTGTCTTTACATGCTTGCATAGCATCTTGCCCAAGGAAAGGCCTCAATCCTGAGTGGACCTTTATTATAATTATAGTCAGTGGAAGACAATTAAGATTACAGGTAGAGTAGATAATTTATAGGCACTATGACTCTTGAATAGTAGACTAGTTTTTATATCTTCTTAGGATAATGCAAAGTAAATTAGTTGTTTCCTTTTTCTTCATTTTTGCTTATTTTTTTAATCTTTCCTGACCTCCCCTCATGTTTGAACTGTTTTCTGCTGTTAGCAAGGTCAACTACTGGTACACTTATTGCTCAGGGCAAGATTGCTTAGAAACAGTCTTCAGAATATGACAGAATAAACCATTAGTGGTTTTCTTGCATCATATTTTTATAGCAGCATATATATTTTCATTATATGAATATAAGGAGTTTTTACATTAATTTTTATAATTCAATAACATTCATATTTCCTATTTGTTATAGATCGGGGGACTTTTAATTTTGGTTGTTTGCTGTTTGGTTGGGGTAAGGGGAGGGTATAGGCTGTTGGTACGTCTCGTCAGATAAGGGATGCCTTTTAACATCCATACATAAAAGTTCCAGTAGGTAATAAAAGCTTGTCATATAATCTCAAACAAAAAATGAATTGAGTATTATTATAGCTTTTACTCAAGTTATCATATCACAGACCATTTAAATCTCAACAATACTAAGTCTGCTGCTTTGACATTTTTCTGCTCACCACAATTGCCCAATGCATCGGCCCAGCATCAGATTTCAAAACACTTTTTTTTTTTTAAAGTAAGAGTCCATTCTGTGTTTTCTTTTGTTGCTTGTAAGTGAAGAATTGCTGAATGAATGAGACATAGGCATCTGTAACATAACAACTTCCTTCATGTTGCAGCAATGTGTTATAAAGCTGCAGTTAGAGCATGTGCAGGTGCCCCCATCTGTTTTAGGGAAGATTACATTAACATTTAATGGAATAAATTAAAATACGTAAAGAAGATAAACAAATTTAAAAAGTAAAAGTGAATTTATTTATTAAAAAAATGCATTTAATTGGCTATTTGGGAAAGAATCCTCATAATTAATACTGCATTACATTTATTACCCTCTTGACAAAAAATAATAAAATATTAGCTAAAAAGTTATTTTTCCAAGTCACTAATCAAATGACATTGAACTCTGGGATGTATTTTCTCCTACTATAATTTGTTCTATTTCAGTAATCATTCAAACAATGCGGGAAATTTGAAATTTATATTTAAAAGAATTAAAAGAATCTTGAACTCTGTTCATTAAAAACAAATAGAACTCGTGGCTCATGAAAAGTTGGTTTTAATTTTTTATTTTCAATTAGTCTTCTGACTACTTAAGTTTTTGATTATGATATATGAGTTACCAAAGAGGTCCAAAGATCTCATGCTTTTTCTAGCAAGGAATGGAGTTGGTTTATCAAGCAACTTTAGAATTATTTTAGAGCCTCTGGAGAGTATAGCAAAGAGTTAGCTATTTTAATTGGAGTAGGGAACTTTAAAAAGCTCAGAGAAGCTGAAGAAATGGAAATAACAGAAAATTCCATTTTTGTTAAATCTGCCAAAGACAATAATACAACAAAGTATGGATTAGGTGAGAGGAAAATAATTTGGATTACAAAACATTAGGTTAATTGTGGCTGGAAGGTTTTTGATATGAACTTGCGTCTCCTTTTAGTATAAAATGAAAAAGAAAATATCTATTTTTGTTTGTTGGGCTTGCAGTATGAATATCAAACATCTGTAGGAATTTTCCTACTTTTGACCATGTTAGGTGTTGGTACAAGTTTACATGTATATAATACTCACGGAAGTCTGTCAAGTAACTGGCATATTTATTTAGGAGAAAAATATCAATTAATAGCATTCAAAATAAATATTATTTGCTCTGTCCTCCAACAAACATTCACACTACATCACATTCCAGTTGTTCATTGTTTCAAAGATGACACACCTTAACGGCTCCTGAAACAATGAAATTACAGAGCAAATAAATATGTGAATGCTATACGGAGGTTGAAACAAAAAAAAAATTACCTTGTGTTTGAAGAACTCATGAACGGAAGGCCATGAATTTGGAAATCCATTTTTAATTTCAACGTGGTGGAATAGATGATGGAGACTTGTCTGCAGAAATAAAATGGAATTAGCAACAACAGTCCTTCTTCAACTCCCTTGATACTTCCGCTACCAACAGAGTGGTTGTAAATATGAAGAAGGTTTTCCAGACCTTTATCAGAGACTACACTGAAAAGATAAAGATAAGGGAGGAAAAAAAAGGACACTGCAGCTAGAATGAAGATTACCTGTAGAATGTTCTTGTAAGTAATTTATTTTTGTTACTTATTGGAAGTGTTAATTGATAATGTCACAAGTAAAAATAAATTTTTTTAATGTTATGGTAAAAGGGCATACAGTAATGATTTCTGAGGCAAAAAGTTTGAACTCACAAGCCTGTGATTTTTGTGATTATAGATATTCTGCCCCCTTTTATACTGATGTAGCTAAGAGTGATTATTTTGACTTCAAAGAATTTAATGTGGATTCACTCCAGTGTACCAGAGTAGAATCAGTTTTCTTAAATATTGAATTGAAAAGTATGTAGAGTTACAGTATTACAGGAAGAAAAGTCTTCACTTACATGTTTGGGTATCCATTATTTTGGACACCAAACTAGAAAAGCATCGAGTCTGACTTCAGAAACTCTGTCCAGTTGATCTGACATCAGTAGGTACTTAATACTTCTGAAAGTCAGGGTCTAATTCTGAAGTTGGGCACATAAAATTGTCACTCTTGGAAATTTTGGCAATACTGAGAAGAAATAGAAGTTTTTCAAATCTCCTCATCAACATTTAGCTGTCAGATGCAGTCTATTAGTATTATTATTACTACTAGTACTACTACTTTAAACCACATTCATCTGATTAATCCTAAGCATGAAGCCCTTTCATTAACAGGTACTTAGTTGTTTTTCTTTGCCACAGAACAGCAATTGAAGGTTTCTTCACCATCCAAACAAGACAGTGGTGTGGGGAACAGGGAAAGAAATCGTAAGTGTTTAAGGGAAATACATGTTTGTGGCATTTGAGGCTATGTAAATGAGGAGGCTCTGGCATTTCTGAGTAGACAATTCTTATGAGTTAGCAGTTAAATATGTAGTACTATGTGCAGAGCAATGAGCTTTAAGGAACAGTAAAAAGGGCAAGGTTATTTCCAGTATAGAAAAGTTTTCAGTTTTTTTTAAATATGTTTTTCTCTCTTTTTCAGGAACCAGGGAGATGAACGACAATCTCCCTCACCTCACAAAAACAACCAAAAAATATCCCCCCAAAATTTTTTTTCTCCTTGCCATTTCCCTATTTTCTTCAATTGTTCATTATTCTATGTTCATTAACTCCTTAGATAACTTAAAATAAATGTTGTGGATAACTCGTGGTGGTCTGATTTTAATTCCATTGGTGTGAAAAGTGAGTACGTCTCATAAGATTGCAAAAATGAATGTATTTCTGCCTGTCTTTTATTTTTTCCCCCCAACTGAGCCCAGTTTTCAAATGCTGTCTCTTAAACATGTCATTCAAATTGCTGTTTTCTTTTCTCAGTCCTTAAAATTTCACCTAGCTTGCAGGATGGGGAATGGTGTTTTGTTTTTGTTTTCTGTTCTTGTTTTTGTTTTTTATACAGGAACCCAGCGATACACAATGACCATTCCTTCTGCAAGGTAGGGCACCCTTTGGGGGAAGGTGGGTTGAATTTTAAGACTTCAGGACTGTAGGCATACTCTAAATGCCTCTCTGCTACTTTGGGTATTGGACATACTGTTAAAGAGATGGTGCTTGAAAATTGGGCCTGTAATAAAAACTTTAACATACCAAAGGATATATGTTATGTTAGTAATGTGCACACACAATCTATATGTACTGGGGTGAAAATACTGAATCACAAAAGTATATGTAAAGCCTGGTTGGAGGGGTGGGTGAGCCTAGATTCCTATTAATTGTGAATATATATGCCATACACTTTTCTGAATCATGTTTTGATGGTTACAGACATTAAGGAGATGGTTTATATATTTACTTAATTACCACCAGCAAACAGTTTTTGTTTTAGTATTTATTTTTATATACGTTCTATTTTTCTTAGTCTGCCACTATAATGAGTTACCCCAAAATGCGCACACATTTTTATCCAGTTTTCTTAAAAGAGAACCTTTTTAGGTTGCTTGAATTCAGTTTCATATAGTTGCCAAATAAGCTATAATTACTAACTATATTGTTAAAGCACACATAACTTCTGTCGGCATTTAAAAGTGACAGTAAAATTTCTGCCTAATATTTGTACCACAGTAACTGTTTGAATCTGGTGTTGTAACTAAGGTGTGATTCTGCAAGGTATTGTTTGAGTGGCTACATGGAGTGTCTCGTATGTTGGTGATCCAGATTTGTTCCTGAATTTTATACGTGTCTGTGGTGGCAAATTCTCCTCCATGGAGTACTTTAAAATCATCATGGTATCTATGAACCTTGCCCTAATTTTGAATTGAAAACTGCACAAAAGCAACGATTCTTTTATTTTAAAATGTATTTTATTGTTGTATGTGATGTCTTTTTGACACGTGTATCTTTTTTGAAAAGAAATTGTAGAGGCTAATTGGAACCTAACAGACTAGTCACTTAACCTTTTAATGTTTTAAAATCAGTGTTATTTTATTCTATTTAAAAAGAATTTATATAGCAAATTTTGATTGTTTGTATTATTTTCTTATCATTAGACAGTTATTGGATCTGAATCTTACCATTTGCAGGGGGGGGATTCAGAACCAGGATTTTGACTGAGACAATCTCTGTTAAATCCTGTCAGCTAAAAAGCTGGCTATACTTCAGTCTTCCTTGTTAAATTTTCTGCTTTTGAGCTTTTTGTCCAGTCAGTCATACTAGATCAGGTAACTAGGACCAGCATGGATATCTAACATTAATCATGTAAATTTAGCTTCACATATCTGCATAAGTAAGTCATCTGATTTTTCAGAGTTGTTGAACATCTGTAAGGAGCAAAATGGAACTGCAGATGTTTAGACCCTCAGAACTGAGCCATCTACTTAAATGAAGCATGCAGGTTCTAAAAGTTGGGGCTAGACCTACTGTTCTTTGCTTACCTAATTTGCACTCACTTCCACTTTTGATCTCTGCTCAAAACAATCAAAATATTAGAAAAAAACATGTTAACTCTATAACAAAAGTAATTACACACAAGCTGTTAAATTTGACAAAAAATTAAATACACACAATTGAAGAACAGAATTAAGAATACATGTGCATTCCAATATTTGTGCATAACCGAGTATACCTTTAATACCAGTACTACCTAACTGCATGTAATTATTCCAAGGAGGGGTAGATAATATGGTATGTTATGCCTGTTGCCATTTGACAAAGACAAAAAAGTGCTTTTTGCAGATTCATGACGAGAAAAATGGGAAGAACATACTGTATATTCTAGTGAAAGCAATGAATCACAACCTTACCGTTAGATAAAGTGAATCAAGAATTTGTGTGTTAAAAACATGAAAGGCTGTTTTCAAAAGCACAAGTGCAGAAGATCCGTTTTCAAAAGAAGTGTACACGCAAAATATTTGGTTGATTGCAGATGCTAGAAAAGGTGGGTGAAACCACACCATGTAAGTGTAATTAGCATTGCCCTAAGTTTTGTGTAATTCATTGTGCCTGGCACAGCTTCTGTCTGTATCTATCTTAGGGATTTACAAGGCACCTTGGTACCTAAGCAGTTTGAAAAATATACCTGCAGCACAAGGCATGATGCAGATACAGGCAGAGACCCATGTCCAGAATGGCAGTGGCAGGTCCCAGGAAGCTTGTCAGCTGCGTTACAGCTGTTGTTGAGCTTCTGGCCACACTTGCTGTGTCCAAGGAACAGAACATCTTCACCTTCCTGTCGGCTGGAAGACGGTGCCCCACACCTCCAGTCCACCTCCATTTGTGGGAAAAACTAAAGATAATGGAAATGGCAACGATCCAGTAGCAAAGGTGAAAAAGAAATTGTGGGATTTGAAAAGGAGGGATTCTTAAAGAGCAGCATACTTCAGGGGAGGGATCAACTGCCAGTCCAAGTGGCAGGTAAGACACAACACAGGCTTAAGTCTCTCCAATGTTCTCCAATGAACAAAAGTTAAATAAGTACTTCTGCTGTCCTTAAGTCTGTCTGCTAGTCAAAGTTCAGTATAGCCTGGGCTCTGTTCTTGACCTCTATATTAGCCTGCCATCCCTGCAGCTCAGTAGCCTTGCAGTTCTCTGTGGATTAAAACCAGAAAATACAATGTAAATCATCTCCAGCATCCTAAATATGTTTACTGACAAACTGGAAGGACTGTTACCAAGTATGTGAGAGAACGCCTGTCATGGTGCAAGAAGCCAGCACTACAAAGCAGTACTCCAACACCATGAACTTATCCCAGCCTCCAGAGACCTGGTGTAGCCCTGCCTTCTGGCACCATTTAACAGACATCATGCCTGCAACATCCAGAATACCTAATTTGCTATACAGAGGGCAGGAAATAAACACAGGCATAAGGAACATGAGAAACCTGTTGCTGTGGCCATCAGAAGAAGTTACAACATTGTGTAATCTACCACATCAGAAAAGATAGTTCGAGTGCAACAAGCACATGAAATTGTCAGTATAGTGTGCACACATGTATCATTAGCAGGCCTATCCTTCACCAGAGGAACAGTGGGTTCATTTGACAGTACAAAGGAGAGAGCAAGCAAAAGGCATCTAATACTAAGTTGTCAGTCACTATGCACAGGAACAATGAAAGTCCTGTGGCTCCTTAATGACTGACAGATTTCTTTGGGCATAAGTTTTCATGGGTTGCAGCCCACAAAAGCTTATGCCTGAAGAAATTTTAGTCTTTAAGGTGCCACAGGGCTTTCATTGTTTTTGCTATATACAGACTAACATAGCTATCCCTCTGGAACTATACACAGGCTATCTTAAAGAAACAGTCAGGTCTGTTGATAAATGCAATAGAATCAATAAGGTGAAGCAGAAACCATCCCCCTCAGATCTGAAAATGCCATTTGATTTTGGAAAATGAGTGCATACTGTGGGACCGAACATTGAACTTAACAGGGCAATGGGCCCTCAATTCCTTAACTCTTACTATCTTCCCCACTCTCCAGGTATGCGCTTTTCTTACTTCTCTAGTGGGATAATTTGGGGTATGGCTGAAGTCATGGCACGGTGAGATCAGAGATGTGGAATGAGACCACAATTCAAGACAATCAAAACTTGTTGCTTCACCTCTTGGAGTTTATATGCAGCCAGTAAATAAAATGACCCTGTGAGAAATGTAAGCCATGTGCCCAACTATGCACTCTTACCACTGTGAACAAGCAGGCTGCCAAGCTAACTTAGGTGGTTACAGGCATTGTTTGATCGGATGTAAATTTACCAGTGAGGTCAGAGGGAGTCTGGACAGCTCCTCCCACTTCCCATTGCCATTAGCACTGCATCATGGGTAGGCACAACATGCTGCTTGTGCCCACTATAGCTAAAACTTCTTTTAGAAACCAAAAAGTTGTTTGACAAGTAAAAACAGAATCGGTTTGCTGATTCACATTTTGTTCAATGTTTATGGTCTCTGTTTCACCATAAATCTAGCGTATTTACTGTCAATTGTGAGGAGCCAGCCTATTGTCAAGAGGGGCATGGTTGAAACAGCTAATTCAGGTAGCAGTTTAACGTTGGTTTTAATCCTCCTGTCTTCAGTTCAGAGCAGTGAGTCACTTGTCCATCCATTCCTCCACCTGATCAGTACAGTTTCTAGGTGAAGCTAGTTTTTCTTTGCCAATGTGGTAGCTGACCACACCACTTCCTTAGTTCAATATAGCAGCTGATCCTATTCTATTAACAAGTTCCCATCTGAATTTATCAGGACAACCTTTAATCACCGAGGAAAGGATTTCCTGGACAGAAAAGCATACCTTTAACACTGGTACCAGCCCTTAGCCCTTTACTAAAATTCCCGCAATTGTCCTGCAGTAGATGAAAATACATGCAAGGCTATGCGTGTAATGCACCCATGTTCCCCATGCCAATATTTAATAAAGTTTACAAAGCCGTAGTTACTTGAGTTGGTCGAACTCTTTGTTCTGAATTTAGACCCTTTATCATTAGTGGCTAGTTAACAAACTTATCTCAGTATCTGAGAATGTATTCATTATTCATAAGTATTCGCCAATAGTTTTAATTAACTTTCAGCCATTTAGTTATTTGCAAATTGCTTACTCAGAATATGTGTCGTTTGTGTGATTTGTCACCCATGCCAGATGATACTGTTTCAGCTCCCAGACTGGTAGACAGAAAATATTTAAGTAGGAGAATGACAAATTGTTAACTTCCATAAGTCTGTTTTTAGTGAAATAACCATTTGTTGCAAAAAACTGTGCAACTTTTCAGGGTCATGGACGCTTTCATAAACATCTGACAGGTGATTACCCCCCTGACCGCTTCCCCAACCAAACTAAATTAAGTGATGTTGATAAAAATATTCATAAATTAATGGAGTATTTTTCAGCTTTTGCTCTTTTTTAAAATGATTTGACTAGTTCTATTATGTGTCATTGTTAGGTGGGCTCTGTTCAAAGTGCTTGTCAGGACAATGGAGTATTCAAATGTGGAGGACTTGCTGATGGTATATCAAAAGAATGATATTTTGTATGACCAGTGGCACAACCAGAATATATATATATAATATATATTCCCTTTATATTGCTGATTCCCTACAAATTAACTGGAATGCGTGTTTTGCTTTGTGTGGTAAAAAGAGATTCCCTGTTTTTGCATGTCTACTCTATTAGAGAAGCATTGAGAATTAATTTTGTGGTCCAACACTGCAACTTTAAAAGATATTTGGCAACAAAGACTCACAGCTGTAGCTGTCTTAGTTGGAATAGCATTGCAAAGGCAGCGGGTATTACAGAGGGATAATGTCAAAGCCAAAGTCCCTTTTAAAATTTTCATGCAGTGGGAGAGCCAATGATTGCATGTCCCTAATATTCATTTCCATAAGGAGCTCATGCCTTTTTACAAATACAATCTCATCCTCACTTTCCATAAAACATGCAACTGGACAGTCTAATCAGACACCAATAGAATGTGAATACTTTGAATGTGAATACTATTAAAGTAGTGAATTTATTAAATGAACTAATAATACCTAGCATAAAAACTAATCAAATTAAATAATTAACTGCACAGTAGCCCTTTAGATAAATGTAGTACTTGAGGCACTCAGAGAGGTAATGAGTGCCATATTGAGAATCTAATTAGCTAGGGATTAATGTATAAATGTGCTGATAGAAGGATTTTTGGGACTCTGAGAAGAGGGTCTTAAAAATCAGGAACAGAAATATATAAAATCACCCCAAGAACTCCTAAACCCAAAACCAAAAGTTGTCATCTTAACCTGACCGCAAAAGCATCCATCAGACATAAATGCACAGCTCCAGATGATATTTTTAAGAGCAGCATATGTTTTGTATCAAAGAGCAGAATTTAGACCTTACAGAATAATATTTTCCCACATTGAGGTGCTGTGCAGGCATGGCATGGAATCAGCATTTTGCACATCCTAGCACAAACACTACAGAATAACCAGTTAGTCAGTTACAACCAGCAGTTGTCGTTACTTAGATGTGACAGTCTTACAGTGGTATTTCCACATACCTTTTTCCTGAGAGTGGAAAAAACGGGCTCTTTGGGCTAAATTATAGAATTATTTAGATGAACAATCGCAGATAAATTTTTTATAATCAAACTGCCTTTCCAAAACTTTTGAAAGACTTGTTTTGTTTCAAGCATGAAAAGGTTGAAGGTTCCAGCCATAAATGTGTACAATCAGAAATGGTGCTGAGCAGATCACACTGTAATGAGAGCCAATGATTGAGGTGTGTGCAAAAAGTCTAGTCATTTTCAGTCAGCAGGAGTCTGTTTTATACTGGGGTGGATTTAGATTAAGCAAATTTGTAACATCCTCTTCAACAGCATAATTAACCACTCCTCCTTCCATATTAAATTGTGCACAAGGAAACACTTGCAACACATTGCCACCAAATGTCCTCAGGTGTTACAAATTAAGGGAAGGGGAGCCATGGCCAATGGAGAGCAAAATGAAATTTACCATACATTATAAATAAATGCATCCTGGTGAGCAATGTCCTCAAATATGATCACTTATTGTTTGGAAAATAGTGAGATAATAATGCAAGCTTGTGAGGCCATTGCTTACAGGATAAATGCTGTTGGCAACCAGAGTTGCTCTACAGTGATGATTGAGGAGTAAAAACCCAAAACACTGGGGGGGGAGGGGGGTGACATGAAACGTCGGACAAAAGAGAAGATAGCCAGCAGTGCTTCAGAACAGCAAAGGGCTACCACACAGGCCAGTGGTGGAGCACATCTGACACCACAGGAGACTCAATTGGACAATTGACCCTGAGCTCATCACAGGGATTTCTGACTGTGACACCACTACAATTCATAGGTGAGCTTTTTGAGAGGTTCACTGACACTTCCTGTCACAATCACAATGAGGTGTATTTGTAGTTTTGCCTTGGGATTCAGCACAGTTGTGTGTGTTATGGGTGCAGGACTTGTATAAAGTGGTTAGTAACTTCAACTGCCACATATCCAATTCAGCCATTGAACTTTAGTCTGCCCTTCTGTTTGCCCAAACACAAACACTGTGATTTCCCAACTGGCTTCTTTCTATGTGTTGTCCAATGCATGTAGATACCTCCATCTTCCTGGCCTCAGATACAGTGGTTGTTGCTCCTCTATTTGATTGCCAGATGTCACTGGGGAACAAGATGGGGAGGTTCCTGGATGCTCGGGGCAACCCAGACGTCAGAGAGCGAGCTCACCATCCACGCCTGAACAAGAACAGGAATCCTCAGAGCCTGCTTCCGATGAAGATTCACCAGCCAGAACCACAGAGAGCTGGCAGTGGCCATTGTCCTCATCTGAAACGCACAGCAACGTTGGGGAAGATTTTGAGGGATTTCAAACACCAGAGCGGACTCCGGAGTGTACAATGGACATACAGTCTCCTGGGGATCAGTCACTCAGTAGGACTCCTCAGTTTGAAAGTGACTCTCCTGAGGAGGAGGGGAATGATGAAATGAATGAAGAGCACCATGGTGTTCAGCCTGTCCCTAGGGATCAGGGTTGGAGAGGGCAGCCCCACCTAACAGAGGGAGAAAGGCTGTTGATGGAAACCAACAGTAGGATTGTGCAGCTGCTGGAAAATATCAAGAGAGAGCATGCACAGTCCATGGGCCTCATGTCACAGTCCATGGGCCGCATGGAGCTGCAGTTAGGCATTGTGGCTACATCCACAAGAGCCATCCATAACTACCTGTCTGAGATTTTAGCTTTCCTCAAACAGCCAAGGACGCAGGTCCTTGAAACGCGAATCTCCCAAAGAGCCACCCCCCATGTTGAGTTAACTAGTGCCTCAACATGGACTGGTGAGGATGCAGTGGCAGCCTCTGCTGTATGCTTACCAGGGGATCAAGGAACTAGTGTCTCTCGAGAACCATCACAGGCCACTATGCCTCGTCGCAGTGGCCGGCTGCAGAGAGCCATAACTGAAAGGGCCTCATTGCCCATGCCTACACGCCAGGCAAAAGGGGGAGGGAAGAAAAATTAATCACACTAGTGATAGGATTTTTAGGGGTTTTTTTATGTGCCTGTCCTTTTAATTCTTAGCCATAAGGCCATGAGTGGCAGAACTCAACCATTTCTACATTTGGCTAACATTGTATTCTGGCTGACTAGATTAGTCTAACATTTTGTAGTTTATATTTGCATTGTTAACAATGTGTGCTGCTGGTATTTGAAGAACATTTGCCTCTGTTCTTTCACTTTTAGCCTCATGAGAGCATTTTTTTACACTGTGCCAGGCATTCATTGCTTTTCTTACAAATACAAGTCATTTCTTGAGGCAGCTGTTTTGAGTTTTTTTTTTCCTCCATTATCCCCATTCCCTCTGAGCAAGCACTGGACTTGGTGGTAAGTATGCAGGTCTTGCCAATACTTCCCTCAGAAACTGTGTTCGATCAGTCTTTGCCTGGTGTTTCTGGCATGCTGGCCTGAGGTGTTGGGGTTAGCCTGTAAGTGCCTTTTTTTGGACATGATCATCCTTATCCTCTATGGGTCTGACAAGATCATTCTCCAGCCTTTCAGGTGGAGCTAATCCACCTCTCTTGGCTATGTTGTGCAATGTGCAGTCTTGCCAGGGTTATATGGTATTGGGGGAGGGGGGGCTGTACAGTAAAGTGCTGCCTAGGCACTTGACACTCATTTTCCAGAGTTCCTTCTGCAATGCACTTGGTGGCTTGATGGGTGGGCAGCATTTTAATTTTCCTCTGAGAGAGTCAGGGGATTTGGAACAGGAGTCCTTAGCCACGTATGGGAAAAGTACCATTTTCTTCCCTAAATGATATCTTTATTTGTTGGACACTGTCCCTAGTAATTTCACAGATACAAATTTATATATAAAACTGCTACTTACTCAGCAGCCAGGCCTCCTGAGAATGTACAAGTCATGACATGCTGTTGGGCACTGTGCTACTTACTACATCTGTGATTAAAAACTGTATCACAAATGACCTGCACACTAATAGAATGGAGCTCCTTCTCATCCCTTTAGGCCTTCTAATTTCCTGAGGAGAGGGTATCCTGAGCAGAAGATAGGTGCAATCAGTAGCATGCAGAACAAATAGAAAATGCTCTTTGGAATAAAATTACTTTATGATTGTTGGTGCTGCCTCTCTCGGGGGAATTTAATTTAGTGGCACTCAAAAATTGCTGCATGCATGCAGAGGCATCAGACTGGCTTATACTTGTGATATTCCTGTGGTCCTCTGAAAGGTTCCAGTTATCCAGAGCCCCTTGAACAGTGGCGACTGTAACTATTACAGGTGTAGCACGGCACCGATGTTTGACTCTCCAGATCTCCATGTAAGTTTTCATTAATGCTCCGGAGAGCCTGTATGTCAGACATACTGAATTTCTCCTCTTAAAAATTTTGGATGTTAATCTTCGGCCTACAAATCCCATTCTGTGGATGCGTTCAGGCTGTTCTAAGTCGACTCAGCAACTGGACACTCCTCTTCCCTTTCCCCTTCTGTGAGACTGAAGATGGTCAAAATATGAGCAAGAAACATTTTGCTATAAATTAGCCGCAGACTGCTCCATGTAGGAAGTTGTTTGCACATGGCTGTATTTTTGCTAAATGCCTGGGTTAATGAAATGCCACTGGTGTGGGTTGAACTCTGGTGTAGGCATGTTGAAGGTACATTTTTTAATTCAAAATATTTCTCCCATGACCCACAGCATAGAAGTACTCACCCATTAAGAATTCCATTTGGGTCCACTCTCTTGGCGTCGCTGCCAACGCACCACTCATGCCAGGTGCACATTTTTGCACCTGCATTTCATTTGTGCCCCATCTGTGCCTCTTCTAAATCCTGTTTTGTTAAAATTGTTTATATAGGTAGCCTCATAAATAAATACATTTCCAAAATCAACATGCTAGAGCTCCTTTTTCTGGTGCAAGAATACATATTACTAAAATATGTAAGAACACAAAAAGGGGAGGGGGGAAGAGAAGCTGCGTGACCAGATATCAAGCGTACAGAGGGTAGAGGGTAATTGGTTTTTATGTAAGACAGAACCCCAAATAATGAGACTGTCCCTATAAAATTGGGGCATCTGGTCACCCTAAGGTGAAGTCCATTATCAAACTTGAGGAAAAAGTGTTCCACTGGGCCACATTTTGAAAACACGTGACTGTTGCAAACATGGTTTGCACACTACTACTGTAGACATGAGCAACCTATTTTAAGGGTATAACCCTTTGAAATTTTGCCCTAAATATTTATATTTTATTTCTTTTGGATGAGTTTGTAGTGGAATTACACACATCAACAAAAGGCCTGTTGACTCTCTTGATCTAAGTACCACGTATCTAATAGTATAATGAAAATGTATTTATTTACATAGTGCTGTCATTTTAAAAGTGTGGTGGAACTTGAGGGCCATATGTTAAGATTCTAAGGTATTCTGCAGGACCCGCCATGTAGCTGCTGCCATTTTGGATTACTCTTACTCAACCCCACCTAAACTTGGGCTGCTTTTGAAGCTTCAGAATTTTTGTTCTAGTTTTAAAATGCCATCTAACTGTTCTATCTTGTGCTCTGATCAGATAAAGCAGTGCAAAAAGGCAAGCTGAGCAATATTAATAATTCTGCCTGTATTGCAGTTAGAACCACTGCAAGGTCCCCCTTAAGTGTCCCCCCCCCAAAAAACAACTTAATCATATGGAATCGTATTTCTGCCTCCCCCAACTCTAACTTGCTTCAGCTGGTCTCAGCTAGGACTGCAAAGGAACCAAATACAATTTGAATGGGAGCAGCTATAAGGTGAGAAGGATTGAGGAGCTGACAACATTTAAAGCTGTAAAATCGCAGGGTAGTTTCCCCCCAAGCTGATGTGGTATCAATGTCAGATTTTGCTGGAAAAATGTGTACAAACTGATATTATGGTCAGATTAGATACAAAGATCTGACTTCAGATACTATTTTGCAAAATCAGTACAGTTGGAGGGTATGTATGTTTCATCTCCTAAATGAATACTTCCATGCTTTTCAAGTGTCTGTCAAAGCCTCATCATTCTTTCCCTGTAGTTTTTTGTTGTCTGAATAGGTGTATGGTTATGTGTCTGGTCAAAATAAAGGGGATAAGTTTTTATATGGTATGTTTATTTACAGATTTTGCATGACTAGGGCTTCAGTCCCCTAAACACTTTTCTCTCTGGCTCCCAAAAACCAGTATTTGGTCTTTTGGGATCATATGAAGGGCTGGAGAGATGTAACATGAAATTCTCATGCCCTTGATGCTATTGATGGTAAATACCCCTAAATATGATTCTGCAACCTAGCCATATTTTTTTCTGTTTAGCTCAAATGTTTAAATCTATAGCTTTCTGATAACATTTGCCCATCAGAACATGACAAGTATTTTCTTCAGAAAAGTATACAGTTTGTATTACTGTTAATACCATATGGAGTATGATTTTTTTAAATGTTTATATGTATATGTGAAGGGGTTTTTTTTGGAGAGGGGGTTGTCCTCCCACTTTAGTTGTCTATTATATGAAAAGAAATAAAGCAAACAAAAACTTCGATACTAGTTCCAGTGGAAAGAAGACTGTAATGCTTCCTCATAAGCCACCCACGTACAATGTTCAACTTTAGTTACTCTAGCAACTGTTCCTCTCCTGCTCTGTCCCTATCAACCAGTGTTCCAAAAGTCTCCTGTCCCAGGGCAACTGTCTTCCCAATCAGAGAAGACTGAATGTAGTTCCTCCATTTCTATACCAGCCAGAAGTGCTGTTTAGGGAGAGAAAAATCTCACTTCCTCTTGTCTATTTCCTGTCTCTTCTCACCTTCCCTAGGGTCTGAGTGTGCTGCTTTCCAGTGAGGGATCAAGCTCAAATCCCCAAATCCAATACTTTGCATGGTGGTGCCACTCCTATATTACAGGTTTTTAAGTCGATGACAACCCAATGAACTAGTTTTTTCCCCTCCTAATTTAGTTTTATCAAACCTTTGAGATGCAGACATATCATGCTTACATCCTAAAAAGTGATGTGTGGCTTGACCAAAACTTGTAAAATTTCAGTTGTGGGAGCCTAAGATAAGAGGAACCTGCAGGCTAAGGAATCACTTCTAGCTGGTTCTAGTATGCTACTTCTAGCTACTCAGAGATTGTGTGACTGGTATCCTATTGCTTTAGAGAAATTGAAAATAAAAATGCCAGCCTAAATTAGAATGACTACCAGCATTGGGTTAGTACATACAGTGCCAGTGTGCAGTCTGCGCTTTCACAGGAACAGAAGATAGGATGAAAGGGGCAGTAAGGAAGGCTCTTGGTTAAAGCACAGATTTAGATTCTAGTCCAGATTCAGGGACTGAATCACTCAGTAGCCTTAGGTAAATAACTTGTTTAACAACACTGCCTTAGTTTCCCAAGCCATAATAAGAGAGTTGTAAGACTTCAGTTGATTGTGTAGTGCTTTGAGATCCTTGAATTTAAGGAGTTACAGTAGTGCTAAATAATATATATATAAATATGTGTATATATTAAATAGTATTACTGCTGCATTTGGTCTGTGGTCACAAATGGAGATGGGTCTGAGTTCACTCCTGAATTTTGCAGGATCTCACATGTTTGCAGATGGTACTTACCAATATATTGCATACTGGATCAAAATCTCAGTTCTAATCCACTTGCTACCAGCGTAAGGCAAGTTCTAATCCACATTGAAATTTTGACTATTGGGCCCATTTCTGACAACAAATAAATATGATGTTTCTATCCAAAACTAATATAAAGCACATTTAAAAAAACCAGAGAGACTTGGAGCAGTTTCCAGTACTGCTAAATTGTGCTGCCTAATAGGCTGAGATGATGAGTAAAGTAGAAGGTAATTTACTGGAGAAAAAGACATAAAGAGCACTTCTGAAGTAGTTGTTATTGTCCAAAATATCACTAAATTCTGATGATTAAGTACTGTCTACTTATCACTATGTGAAATAGTGCTCTATGGGTTCATGATCTCTAAAGGTCTTCTTTCCGTTTCTATATAGATATACTCCCTTCACATTTTGAAGGTTTGAAGAAGAGGATTGTTTTTCGAGTCACACTAAGTAAACATTAAATGCATGCAGGCTTAAAACTAAAGCATGCATGTTACGCAGCAGCAATAAATAAGTGCTCGGCTTGCACGACTTTTGATGCTCAAGCATTGCCTTGTTAAAATGCCACTAAAAAAAATTTTTTTTTGCATTTTTTTTAAAGTAAAATTCTTCCTTTGACCATGCAATATTTAGATTTTCAGTCTTTGGACAAATTATATTTATTTTAGTGAATACTTTTATGTTACAGATAAAGTGGATGAAATTGTACCGGTTTCCAAGCCATCAAGAATTGTGGACAATGCAGCTGTGGACTCGAGAGTGGCAACAATTAAACAGCGGCCTTCCAGTAGATGCTTTCCTTCAGCTACAGATGTGAATGTGAGTGGTGCATTCACTTATGAAGTATTGGTTCTAGTTGGTACTGATTCAGTAAGTTCAGATCTTTTTATATACACTGGTTACTATGCACACAAGAGCAAGGGAGGCTGAGGAGTATAAATGTCTCCCTGTATTAATTATAATCATTATCACCATGCTAAGTTTGATCATTAACTATAAACCCAGTGTGCACCTTTGTCTCACTATTGGGTTTATTTACTCTGAACCACATGTATTGTTTTGGTTTTGACTAGATAAAACTGAGTAATTTATAGGGAGAGAAGATAGCAAAAATGTGATAAAAAGCATGAAAGACTGAAATTCTGTATCTTGGAAAACTGGACATGAGTTGTGTTGGGGAAAACGCCCCTCAGGGGACAGGCATACCACAAGTAATTTTTTGGCAGAGTCTGTAACTGACACAGGTGTGCCAGCCAAAAAACAAGTGCTTCCCAAACTTCCTGCTTCCAGTCAGTTGGCTGAAAACAGGGCGTTTGAGAAGCAACCAACTGAGAAACTAAGCTGCTCAAATGCTTTAGTTGCCTCGATCGCTTAAACAGGGTGTCAGCAGCATGTGTGGGCCTGCTTTCAAAGTGGGTGGGCCATAGCTATGCCATTGCCTCAGAGTATGTCTACACAATAAACCGGGGTTTTCCTTCCTCGCTTGAGAAGACACACCCACAGTAGCTCTGATTGATTTAGCACCCTAAAAATAGAGCATACGTATGAGCAGCAGGTGGGCTAGTTGCCCTGAGTACCTATCCCTCTGCAATCACAAACATGGACTTGGGGCACTTAGCGCTTGTACCTATCCCTCTGCAATCACAAACATGGACTTGGGGCACTTAGCGCTT
>ML681963.1:110580675-110640615 GCA_007922195.1 Podocnemis expansa
CCTATCCCTCTGCAATCACAAACATGGACTTGGGGCACTTAGCGCTTCTGGGCACTGGTGCCACTGTGGCTATGCTTTATTTTTAGCATACTAGCATCATCAGGGCTTGCATTTGAGCTGGATATTATGCTTCCAGGTTTGGTTTGGTGCCCCCCCCCCAAGTAGAGGTAAAAGTCAGGGCAGCTCCACCATGGTCCCCAAGAAAAGATTCTTCTTCAGAATCTGAGGGAGAAAGTCATTGCTTCACCCAGGGATACCATCGCTACCCAGCCTATGCACCACCAGACTTTGGCACTGGGCCCCAGCTGGCACCAATGCAGTGACCATCCTGGGACTCTTGGCCATTTCCTCTGGTCCTGCCTGGGCATTTCCCCTGGTAGTGCTGTTCCTTCTTGATGGCTTCTAGGATGTGATCTACTGCTACATCCTTGCCACCGGATCCCAACTATGGTACTAACCCTGGTACCAACACCCGTTAAATGGCCCCAGCAGAAGTGGTGGAAGCAGTCCCTCCTCTAGAATAGGCCTCATCATCCCCAGATGAGGTTGTGGGACACAGCAACTTGCTTCCACAAGATGACTTCAGGGACACCAGGACCTTATGTGGGTCACAGCAAAACATGGATCTGGAAATTGATGAGCTCAAAGAATCAACACACAGCCTGACTGCAGCAACTTCCTCCAAGGTGGCCTTGCACATCAATGAGGTCAAAATCTTGTGGTGAATACCTTCTTCTTTGGTCCCCACCTCTAAGAGGGCACAGGGAAAAGTACTACGTATCTATACTCACTTCCCTTCTGGGGTCCTTGGTGGTTGCTGCAGTGAATGAGTGTAATAGACAGGGACAACTGAGTGCTACCCAGAAGAATAAGGATACAAAGAGTCTAGAACTTTCAGAGAGGAAAATTTATTCATTAGGAAGTCTCCAGCTGCATATCTCCAACCAGTCTTTGACTCTTTGTCTAAATTTAAAGATTCTCAGCTATAAGAGGTGAGACAGGAATTTATGGCCCTCCTAGATGATGGTAAGACTGTGGCAGCCAGGACCTCTTTCCAGACCACTCTGAATGCAGCTGACTTGGTGGCCAGGACAATGGCTTCAGTAGTCACCATGAGGTGATGTTCTTGGCTCCAGTCTTCCAGCCAACACCATGAGATCCTGCAGTCTATCCAAGACCTCACATTTAAAGATATTTTTTGGGGGAGCACTTCAGGACCCTGTAGCCTCCTCAGTTCTTTGCACCCCCTATATAGGAGGGCCCTATACATAGGTGGGTGTATTATAAATGGTACCAGCCTCCTCTGTCTACCTCAGCCTTCCAGTTAGGAACTCAGAGATACTCTGACAAGTCCAGTCAGCCCTTTCGAAGGTGCTGTGCTGGTTACCATCTCAGATCTGCTCCTGCTTTTGTCTTTGGGCCATCTGTGGCTTTTCAGCCCAGCATGAGCATCCGTAAACTCAGACCATTAGATCATCGGTACAAGTTTCTGTCCACCTCTCCGTCTTCAGGGACTCATTTCACAAGCATCCCCTGCATTACCACAACAGATATTTCAAGAAACGGAGGTTGCACGTGGTCTCCCTGGCCTCCATCATTCCATCTCTGAATACACAAGACTTGTATGCTGCCCTCAACTTAACAGATGCATATTTTCTCATGTCTATCTTTATTGGCCACAGAAGATTTCTCCAGTTTACATGGGTTCATTGTTGCTTCCAATTCACTGCCCTTTCCCTTTAGCCTGTCAGCAGCCCCACAAGTTTTCATGATGCGTATGGTGGTTGCAGCAGTCATCATCAGGCACGAAGGAGTCCAAGCCTACCCATATCTTGATGACTGGCTAACCAAAGGTCAGTTCCAGGATAAGGTATGGCAGATTATTAATCAAATCTGTGACACCTTCCAGGGACAGGGTCTGCTGATAAATGAGTAAAAATTGACTCTGGTCTTAGTTCAGAGAGCAGAGCTCATCAGGTAGCACTTGATGACCTAAGCTAGAGCCTTCCCTATGCCATCAACTGACAGATCCATAACAATGCTAGTTTGGGGAGAATAGTGTTGCAGTCAGCACATCCATGAACTCCAGGTCCATCTCAGAGAGTACTCCTTGTGTGTCACCTTGCATGGAATGGACATGATGAAACACTTGACGACGAAGAAACAATTACAAACCTCTTTGAAATGTTTGCTCATGTCCTATCTGTAACCTACCCCACTGTTGGAGTTCACCAACAAGCAGAAACTGAGCAGGTGCAGGGTTGGCAGTGCCTCTTATGTTGGCACATATGCATAGGGCTCTAGAGGATGCTAGAGCTGGCCCAACAGATACCACTGAGGGAAAAATTTCCAGCAGGCATGCACATGGCATGGACACCAGCAACACATTTCAAAGAGCAACAGTTATGGATGGTTAGTTCTCTTTTCCAAATGTAGGCATGATATTGGATTCGAGTTTCCTTCTAACAGATGAGGAAAAATGTTTTCCCTGCTGTCTAGCTGAATTTATTTTCCACTGCAGTAGCACCCATCCCTATACACCCATCAGTTGCAGAATGTTCTAAATTATATCAGCGGTGTTGTCGGTGGTAGAAAGTACATAGGTTTGTATAAAGCCTACATACTGGAAGTCTAAGACACTGGTCTGAGACTTCAGATTTCACTTCTTGGCTCAGCCAAAGACGACTTGTGTGACCTTAGAAAAGGCACTTCGGCCCCGATCCTCAATGGGAGTGAGGTGCTTAAATATGATGTTCTGAGCCCTAGTCTCTCTCAGCCTCAGTTCCCCATCTGTAAAACAGGGGTAACAGTACATCCCTACCTCACAAACGTAGAGAAAATAAAATCCACAAATAATTATGCAGCACTTGGAGGATGACCTGTACATTGTTAGACAAATTGGAGAGTACAGACTGAGGCCAAGAAACTGTCTATTACTGAGTTAATTTCCAAAGGGATAGCCGTGTTAGTCTAGTCCAGCAAAAAAAAAAAAAAAAAAAAAAGACAATTCTGGATAGAATGACAGCTGCAATTCTAATGTAGCTCCCCTCCAGATTCCTAAGAATGGTCAAGTCTTTTATTTCTGCCTCCTCAAGGGCTGCTTAAGCCACAAATGGTCCCCAAATTCTCCCCAGCAGCATCTTCAAAGAGTCAGTTACAGCAGCAAAAGGCAAAGCAGCACTGAGGTTGTTCTCTGCAGCAGAGAGGGAGCTTCCATTTTATGTGTTTCAACTAGGATGATTACTCTGGAAAATCTAGTTGCACAAAACGGAGACTGATCCCTAAGGCACCACTGCATATGGAGGGCTGACTGCCAGCTGAGCTCAGTAGGCATTCCCTGTACTGGAACATAGGACAGCTGAGACTTGAGGCCATCCTCATTTACCCCTGTCCTTTCCACAAATAAAATGTCATATAACCTCATAGTCTGTTCAGTCCTAGATTCCCTGTAACTCTAAATTGTAATGCTGAAGAGCTTATCTGTTAGATTTGTTCATGGCCTCAAGGTAGAGACAGCATGAGCAAAAAACCCAGCCCACTGAGGAGGGAGGGAAGAATAAGGGGCTTTATCCCTGAAAGATAAGGGGCACTTTAGAAGGGAGCTAACACTAGTAAAAATAGATTAGGGACATGTCTAGAACATAGAATAATCCATACGGAGTGGGAGATGATTAAAATCAGGCTTTATGGCTCAATCTATTCGATAACATCTACCTCATGTATCTTTTTGTAAATTGTCCCATTCCCTTCGATGTTAATTATCAATTTATTGTATACCTACATTAAAAAACCTATCTGCTTTTTTTTCCCCCTTCATCCTCTTCTCCTACTTACCCAAACCATCCCTGTACAATCCATGCTCTCGGCTCTCTACCTCTTTCTGTATTCTGTAACACCATTTGTCCTGCCAGCAGTGATGCTAAGAATTCCATGTTACAAAGAGACATCCCTCCTTGAAATAGAAAATTGCCAATTTATACTAATAAATCAGTATGGGGCACCTTTTATAGTTGTCAACTGGCTGGTTTTTGTACACCCTCACCAATTGCTGGTGAGAATGTGATTTATTTTTTTCACTGGAACTTACTTAAGGGAATATTACACCCAGCGGGGGTAAAAAAAAGCGGGGGGGGACATAACCTGCATGCATGTGCCATCATGCCAGAGAGTGCTACCACACACATCACAATCTCAAAGCTGAGAGTATGGCTGTTGCGGTAACCTGGACCCTGCACTGTGTGCATTTCAACCTGTTGAAATAGTGGTAACTCCCTGGGAAGTGGGATGGATCTGAGGCTGTTAGTAAAGAGAGGATTGGGAGGGGGGAGAAGCTTCTGGGGGGCATAGTGTAGGGACTCAGTACTGGAGACCATGAAGTAGAATAGACAGGGACCCAGAAAGGAGGAAAATGGTGCTAAAAAAACCTGTCCCATATTTCTGAAATATAATTTTGACAACCTACCTCCCAGACCTGTTTCTCACCTTCTGCATTCTAGTCAGGTGGCTTCCTACTTCTCATCACTGTTTGTGTGCCAGCAAAGGGAAGCATTCAAACTGCAAGACCTTTTTCCGGTTTTCTGTTTCTATATCAGGCACTAGCATAGACCTTGGGCTGCAGGGAGGAGCAAATGTAGGGAAAGTCCTGCTCTGCTCCGGGACCGGGAACCTGGAAGTACAAACAGAATATGGGAGACTGTAACTGCTAAGCTCTAACAAGTCTCTACTGAACATGTGCAAATGATAAATTTCTAGAGACTTAATTTTGGGCGACTTTATGCAAATTTTGAGTGATAGCAAAAGGTATATTGCTGACACCAGGTTGTCCTCCTGCAAAACGTCAAGTCTCTTCTACAAATCATGGAGGCCCTAGAACTTCCCAGTAATACAGCTGTATATTTTTTTTAACTTGAGCAAAACAATGCATTTCCCCCAACCTTGTTCTTGAAGATGACTAAACCATAGTATCTAAAGCTTTCTTAAAAAAATAAATAAATAAAATAAAATTCAGACTGAGTCGGGCAGCTGTCCTGGGAAACTTCATCCCAAATGGTTAAATTTGGCTGTAATAAGCAATAGTGAAAAAGTAGCCTTAATTATGGGCAGCAGTCCCAGTTCTGCCTATAAAGCAGTGGGTCACAGCATGTGGTCCATGGACCACTGGTATGCGCAAGGATACTGCGGATGGTGTGGGAGGGGAGATATTACTGCAGGTAAATGTACTGTGACAAGTACAATATGTTTGTGGGTGAGCATAATTATTAGAAAGAGCTGCATTTTTAATATCTTTTGATATACAAGTTTGTCTCCATCAGCCATTGGCTATGTTAAAAAAGTTTAGAACGGTTTGCTTACGTGAGGGTCCACAAAAGCTTTTAAGAGTGATGTAGTGGTCCACATAAAGAGAGAGGCTGGGAACAGCTGAATATCCTACAGGCATCCATCTCCACAATAAGCTTTGTTATGAAAGTGCTGTCCCCTAATTCTGTCTGTCTGATCTTGAATATTTCAGACTCAATGGGATGAGACCACTTAAAGATGACCTAGGTCAGAGGTCTGCAACCTGTGGGTCCGGAGCCGCATATGGCTCTTTGACTGCCCCCTTGCGGCTCCAGTCTGTCCCCCACCCCCCCCCCCCCCATGAGGGAACTCTGAGCAGCCCACTCGTGGCTCTCCTTCTCCCTTTCACCTCCTGCCAAGGGACCCTGCAGCAGGTACCCTGGCCTAGCTCCCACCACCAGGAGGTTACATCCATTGCAGCTCCCAAAACACTGTTGTTGAAGACATTTTTAAAAATGGCTCTTTATCTTTTGGGTTGCCAGGTCCTGACCTCAGTCTTTCCAGAATAACAAAATATTTCTGAAATGCTGAGTTCCTGTTCTGTTCAGTTATTTCTGATGATCATGCTAAACCACGCTATTAAATCATAATTTCCCTATCAAAACACTTCAACAACACAGAATCAAAATAAAAGTTCAGGGCCAAATTTTGATTCAGACAAGTAATTTGATTTGAAATCAGTGGGGTTACTAATGTGAGCAGTATCAGCAAATTTAGAATGAGAAGTATTAACATGCTAACCCCAGAAAATGTAAGGTCTCTCTTCTTTACATAAATATTGGAACTCATATGTTGGTGCTAAGTGACTTGAACTACAGCGCAGTTTGTAGCAATGCCTTTGAGAGGGAAATAAACAGAAATGATACCTTCACTTTCAAAGTTACCATTAAAATATGCTAGAAAAATAGATAATTTGCCTTTTTAAGTAACTGTGCTTAAAAAGCTGTCTTCAATTTCTTAAATACAGATAAAACACAGTCCCGGTAGAAAATAAGTGCATCAGATGTGTTTTTCATTTGATCACTGACTGCTTAAGAAGAACAGCAAAGTAGTACGTGGAACAGAAGATTAATTTATTTTTCTCACGGTGTCTCTCTCCAACAAGACCATTTTGTACATAATGTTTTTTTGTTTTGTTTTGTAGTCCATGTACGATAGACAGGGTATTGCAGTGATGCCACCAACTGTACCTGGGAGTCCTCAAGGTCCTTTTCTAGGTATACCTCGGGGTACAATGAGAAGACAAAAATCTATAGGTAAAATGCCATTTTCATATAAATTCTATAGTGCATTAATTTGACACCTTTTGTTAACTTCAGTTCTTACTTTGAAACATTTTAACTCACTTTTCTTCAATCTAATTGAATCATTGGTTAATTCTGATCCAAAGCTCAAGAGCCAAATCAGTTTGCATGAAAACTAGTGCAACTGCCATGTTTTCATTTGATTGCTTTAAGCAACTGTTGTGGGGTTGTAATGACTATGGAAATTTGTCTTAAAGAAAGAATGCCAGAATTTTGAAAGTGAGAAGAAAAACAGTTGAGGGGAGGACCTTTTGTGATAAATCAACTACAGCAAAGTCATTCAGGCATATATTGATGTGAAAATACCATCCTGTGCTAGGCAATCTGTGATATGCAAACTATTGGCCAAGTGGATAACAGAAGACCAATTTTTAATTCAAAGGGATTATTTTTCTTCTCTGGGAGGAAAACTTAGTTTGGGGTGTATTTTCTATTAGCATTGATCCACTTTACTCAAGGTACTTTTGATCTAGTTATTCACAAATTGTGCTTTTGTAAAGATCAGTAAAATTACTACAATATTTTCAAATTTTATATTACGGCAAAACCATCTTTTATAGAAAATGCCATCCTTTTTGAGCCAAATCAGAAATTATATTATTACATAGAGGATAATGTTTTTATTATATAGAGGGCAATGTTCCCTAAATTAAAATACCTAAGAGACATAAGAGCTGCTAGTGACTGAAACACTTTTGAAAGTGATATTAAGGCTCTTAAGTTACTTAACTGCATTTGAAAAATGAAGTTAAAATGCCACTTTTTATGTAATGTTCATAGTTCTGTATATTCCCTTTACTAAAACAATACTGGCAGAATTCCCAGAAATGCCTCAGTATTATACTTGTTTTGTAAGCATAGCATTGCTTTGTGTTTCTGGATTGCTAGAGCCAGATACGCTCACTTTTTCTGTATATAAAAATGCCTTTTCTCATTGGAGCATTTCAGAGAAAATTTCCCTTCTGTGCTATTACCTCACCTACAAAACTTTTAATGTTACTCTGAGTAGTTCTGGCTTTACTTTTTCTCTTTTAATACTTTTACCCTCTTTCAAAGAGAAATACATTGGCCCTGAATGTACCTCGAACAAACGCCTCTGCCTAGAATCAGTAATCAGTTTAGTTTTGCTGCTGCATCACTCCTTTTTAATACTAGCATGTGTCTTTATGGAAAATCAACAATTATAGAACTCTTAATAAGCAGTAATCAACAAGCCAGCCACATTTTATTATTTCAGATACGCTTTGTGACATGCAACATTGATTTAGCATCTTAGGATATATCTATATTGGCCACAGGAGCAAGTTTCCATGCCCACATCAACAAACTGTCTGTCTAGAAGGGGCTCTCACTAATACTTTAAAAATAGGTTTGTAAACAATACTAAAATTGCAGTTTAGACTCTGAAGTCTAGGAAGGGAGAGGTAGGCTTTGGAGCTACAGCCCAAGGCACAATTTCACAGTGCTGTCTGCACAGCTATTTTTAGAGCAGTGGTATAAGACCACCTAGGCCATATCTGTTGACCTGTGCTAAGATGCTTGCTCCTGTGGGCTGTGTCAGCATTCCCTTAGAGTCGTATCTTTACTGGAAATAATATAACATCGGGTTTAAGTAAAGAGCAAAATTTTAAAGTTTTTTTTTTCTTAAATAGGAATAACAGAGGAAGAACGGCAATTTTTGGCTCCTCCTATGCTGAAATTTACCAGAAGTTTATCCATGCCAGACACTTCTGAAGATATTCCCCCTCCACCACAATCTCTACCCCCTTCACCACCACCACCTTCTCCTTCCCTTTACAACTCTCCCAAATCTCCAACATCAAGAAGCTATGGAACAATTAAACCTGCATTTAATCAGAATTTAGGTTCAAAGGTTTCTTCAGGTAGATCTGAAAATATAGGAACAATGATGAGGGGCAAAGGGATGTATTACAGGAGAGAATTGGACCGTTATTCTCTAGATTCTGAGGATTTATATAGCAGGAATGCCGCATCACAGGTAAATTTCAGAAAGAGAGGTCAGATGCCAGAAAACCCATATTCTGAAGTTGGAAAGATAGCAAGCAAAGCAGTTTACGTGCCAGCGAAACCAGCAAGGCGGAAGGGAATGCTAGTTAAACAATCTAATGTTGAGGATAGCCCAGAAAAAACCTGTTCTATTCCAATCCCAACAATTATTGTGAAAGAACCATCTACCAGCAGTAGTGGGAAAAGTAGCCAAGGAAGCAGCATGGAGATTGATCCTCAGTCTTCAGAGCAGCCTGGACAACTCAGACCTGAGGATAATTTAAATGTCAGCAGTCCATTTGCAGCAGCCATTGCTGGAGCAGTGAGAGATAGAGAAAAGAGATTGGAAGCAAGGCGTAATTCTCCAGCGTTCCTTTCTACAGACTTGGGAGATGAGGATGTTGGGCTGATGCCCCCAACACCACGTATGAGACAGTCTAAATTTACTGATGAGGGCCTGTTTAGTAATGAAGATAGTTTTAGGCAACTTATGTCATCATCTCCAATTCCTGCACCTAGAGCATCTGAAAATCTTTTTAATAGCAGTGAACCTACCAATGAAAGTGAGGCAAGGACATTAAACTCTTCATCCATAAAAAAAGTTACTGAAAACAATATGGTGGCCACTCAGACTGTAAATGTGTCTAGTTCGGATAATTATGTTCATCCACTCACAGGAAAGCTATTAGATCCAAACTCGCCTCTAGCACTCGCACTTTCTGCAAGAGATAGAGCCATGAAAGAACAAACACAACAGACTCCAGGGAAAGGCGAAGCTGGTAAGGCAGACCTTAATAAACCACTTTATATTGATACAAAGCTGAGATCTAATATTGAAACTACATTTCCTGTGACTGCTACTGTTACCAGGCAAAATACACGTGGCCCACTAAGAAGGCAGGAGACTGAAAACAAATACGAAACAGATATGGGGAAAGAGAAGAAGTCCGAAGAAAAGAAAAACATGCTGATAAATATTGTGGATACTTCACAGCAGAAGTCAGCTGGTTTGCTAATGGTTCATACTGTGGATGCAGCGAAGTCTGATGACACCACTGAAGATGAAGAGAAGAGAGTTGAAATGGAAATAAATCCAGACAATTCTCCATCAGAGATGCCAGAAGGTAGCGAAGAAGCAGACAGTGGGTTGAACATATCTGCTAAATCTGAGCCACCTGCATCTCCCTGCAAAACTATTGTAGCAGTGAGCTCTGTTGATGAGCCTGTCATTTTGCCATTTCGCATCCCTCCACCCCCTTTAGCATCTGTTGATATTGATGAAGAATTTATTTTTACTGAGCCATTACCTCCTCCCTTAGAATTTGCGAACAGTTTTGATATTCCAGATGACCGTTCAGCTCCAGGTTCTGCTGTAACGGACTTAATCAAGCAAAGAAAAAATGGAACACCTCCACCTGCTTCTTTCAACCCAAACCAATCAACCAATTCTATAGATGGTAAAAAACAAGTGGGTCTTTCAAACTGTTTGCCTGCCTCATTTCTGCCCCCCCCTGAAAGCTTTGATAATGTCACCGACTCTGGGATTGAGGAAGCAGACAGTCGAAGTAGTAGTGACCATCACTTAGAGACAACCAGCACTATCTCAACAGTGTCCAGCATCTCTACCTTATCCTCTGAAGGGGGTGAGAACTTGGATACATGTACAGTCTATGCAGATGGGCAAACATTTCTGGTGGACAAGCCCCCAGTACCTCCCAAGCCAAAAATGAAGCCCATAATCAACAAAAGCAATGCACTTTATAAAGATGCTCTAATTGAAGAAACTGTAGATAGCTTTGTTATCCCCCCGCCTGCTCCTCCGCCACCTCCTATCAGTGCCCAGCCCAGTACGGCTAAAATTGTACAGCAAAGGACCTCCAAGCTATGGGGCGATGTAACTGAGGTAAAAAGCCCAATTCTCTCAGGCCCAAAGGCTAATGTTATTAGTGAATTGAACTCAATACTGCAACAAATGAACAGAGAGAAATCCTCAAAGCCAGGGGAAGGGTTGGAGTCGCCTACTGGAACAAAAACTGCAAGTCTTAGTACAAGGTAAATGCAACTAAAAATTAAAAACATCTTTTCTTCTTTCAACATAAATTACTTTGTTCCTAAAAAAAAAAAAAAAAAGGCATATTTCTAAGCATTTTTACAAGCTGGATCCACCATAAGTATTTTGATAATGTTAAAAGGGTGCAAATATCCTATGTAGCAGACAACTTTTGCCCTGCTTCTTCCTTTGACTTCCAGTATAAAATAGTGTGCATTTTCATTGGAAGAAAGGGCCCAATTTCTTTGGTTTCGTGTAGTAATAACCGTGTTGATAAGGCTACTTACTCCCCATTACCAGCTAGAGTGCCCCTCCCATAAAGCTCAAATTTTAGGTCACCATGTAAAAGTTCCTTGTAAGTAACATTTAGTATATGATAAAAGCAAGGACCAGACACCAGAAGGCAATTTTGTTTCCATTTTAAGTTTTTAAGCTCTGTTTTTTGAGGACAGTAGAATTAAGTGGTTGCCTACATGGACCAGCAATGCACACTAACATGTTGCATGTTAATTGAGCCACATAGATTCAGTGGATGCACATTTAAAATTCCCTAATGCCTGTTGATGTAGTATTGCTTAAAACAGTACCATATTAAAATGGAGTACTATGGAACTTGTGGGGCTCACCAGCAGGATCTGCACAGGCAAATAAACCTGCAACACACATGCACTGTTTAGAAATCACACCTTATACTGTTTGCGTTACCTCACTGTATAGACAGGCACCAAGAAGGCTCCATTTGTACTCCTAGCTGAGGCAGAATTCATATCGGCTTGAAGCTTGAGTTTTGCCTCGGTAAGAAAAGCGGGAGAAGATGCAAAATGAATACTGAAGTTATGCATGATATCTACACATGGAGACTGCAGTCAACATATTGCATAATATTGTATTTATTTTTAATAAGAAAAGGCTTATGAAATATGTGGCCACTTACAAACAGAGCAAAGCTAAAATTCATGGGAGAAACTGAAATGAGGTAAGGAGAGTTGCCTACAACTGGATAAGAGTTTTCTCAATTTTTATAACTTTAAGACACAGAGCATCCATTATTTTTATGTGAATAATTTAGGTTTGGGTTTGAGCTGGTTTATTTTTTTTCTTTAAAACAGATTTATACAAGAGAATTCTTGTAACTTTTTTTATTCAACAGTTGTTATTGACATTTTATTCAGTTTCATAACAGAGTGAGGTAGATAAAATACCAGTTTTCACTTAGTCTTACTTCACAATCTCAGTACAGCATTATCTGATTCAAACAACTAACTCAGTCATGTTAGATTTAATCTGCCGTATAAGACATGAACCACAAAGCAGTTTAATAATTTTTATTGAAATTACATTACTATTAAGCCATTAATTAAATAATCCCCATATGTGGTATCCTTGTAAATCACCTGATATATTTACAAATTTCATTTTTTATCTAAATTCAAGTGTGCATATTTAGTGAAAAATCTGTGAAAGAAACAACTTAAGGGGGTTAGAAAAGTTTCTAGATCAAATCTCCTTTTGCAACTTAGCTCATGCATTTTTAATGCTGTTTAAACAAGTCCTGTGTGGAAGTGCAGGATATCATATATCCTTGCATGCTTATCTGTATATTATACTGGCTACAAAAATTATCAGTAAAAATGAGCTGAAAGATCAAGGGTATAATAATGCTAGCCATGTGCAAAGGCCTGCAGGTAAATGGAAAGGTGATTATATTTTGCTAAAATAATGGTAGGTAAGCTACTCACATCTTAAAAGTGGATATATTCCTGTAAATCCTAGTTTGGAATAGAAATTTTTTTATCTTTAGCTCAGTTTTCTAAATGTTACTGTTGTCCTACAAGTGATTTGAATAACTATGTGTGACCAGTGTATTTTATAAGAAAATATGGCATCCTTTTTTGTGATAGGGAGAGGTTTGGCATTATACAGACTGCAAGCCTATCTTTGGCTGCAGCATTTTTAATTGTGAGATCTGACTTACCACATGGAAAAAAATCCATTTTTGTTTGATGTCTGTCCCAAAACTGTAATCCTACTATATACTAAAGGTGTTATCCAAATTATTCACCGTGGAATTACTGTGCTGGGGAAGCAGTAGCACCATGTTCAGAAAAATAACATGGCTCTCTGTCTCTTTGGATATATCAGGTGTGTTTGGCATTATTGAAAGACTGGCTTTTTTAATACTAAGTAAATGATCTCTTGTTTAGGAAACAGTAGTGTCTCAGGTCTCAAGGATGGTATTTAAAGTTTGTTCTTTCTCATTGAATGTAAGCTGTTGAACTGGTGGCTGAAAAGGAAGGCATGCAAGATCAGAGTCCTAGAATGAAGATATGGGTGAAATAAAGCTCCAGAAGAGTGGGGTTCCTTTCAGTTGTGCTTGATGCAAATAGAGAACATAAACTGAGTTGCCTGGTGCCAATGACACAGACAAGACAAATTCAATGAAATCTGTACAAATTGACCAATATATATTAGTTTCTTAATGTAGGTGGTCTCTGACTAAAGGTGGATCAGAAACTGAACTTAGTATCTTTACAGATATCTTGGCTGATCTCATAAAACAAAATTTCTCTAATTATACATTTTAAGGCCAGACTGTGTAGTCTTTCTGTTGCCTTCACAACTGCATTTTTTTAAAACTATACAGTGCTTGCTTTTTTGTCTCAAGTCGCATTAAACAGCTAGTGAACCTGGTTTTATTGACCCAATCTCGTTCAATTCTTTCATATTTTAAACTAATAGTTCTTTTCCACATTATACTGTAACTAAGCATTCCTGTTTTTTTAAAATATTTTGTGGCAAATAATTGAAAGATATGCTTTGCCATTCCTTTTTGTTCTGAAATAATCAGAACTCCTATTTTCCCTGCAACTCTAACGAGTCAAAATGAAGCACTGAATTTACTGTGGAGAAATAAAAATGTAGAAATAAATGGAGAGATTTTTCTTTTCCCTGGGGAAAGACAAAATTAGATTGGGAGGGAAGCTTGCAAGTAGTTTTTGAAGAACTGCTAAAGTGTTGCATTAAAAATAAAGTTTCCTTTATACAGAAAAAGTAGTATTCTTAGATGTTAGACCTCAGTAGTAATTGTCTAGCTGGAACTCCTAGGGAAGCAGTTACGTTATGTTGTTCTCACAAAGTTTGGATCTTTTCCTCTCCTGCACTAATTTTTATACCACACTAAAATGAAATTTGCAGCTGCAATAACCAGTCAGTTAAGAGGTACCTTTAACCGTTAGATATCCAGGGAAATAGAAAATTAAAATTGACTGCAAGCTAATACTTCTATGGAAAAGGAATCCCAGACACATTTGGAAAAAGAATTGCTGAAAGACCTGGGAGTGATAGCAGACAGCAAACCAGATGTGTTTGCAACGTGGTATGACAGTTTTAAAAAATGGGCCTGTAGAGTGGTGTTCTGCATATAAGGATGAATCACATCACCAAGAAGGGATTTCACTACTTCTATAATTCTAGCAGAATGCCTCTGGAGCATTTGTGGGGAGCAGAAAGATTTTGTTTGTTGAATTCAGGACACCTTAGTCTCCATATGCAGATGCATGAGCTCTTGAAAGATGAGCAGTAAAGAGGAGCTAGGGAGATGGATTAGGTAGCTGGAAGGATTGATGTATGTGAAAAGACTTAAAGGAGCTACATAATTTCTAGGCTAAGCAAACATTAAGAGGAAGTACAGAGGAGAAACAGCTGTTGCCTACAGCTGTTTAAAGAATGTAAAAACCAAAGGTGAAAGGAATTCTTTACTACCTTACAGGCGGGTACAGTAGTATAGAACTAGAAGTAACAGGATGATGGAGAACTTTCGACTCCTTAATACACACAGGACTCTGTATTTCAGGCCTGATCCACTCCAAGTGCAATCTGAGAGGTCAATGACTGCAGTGGGGCCGTGATTGGATTCTTTGGGTCTTTCTTCCTTTGTGCTCTGCCTAAGGAAAAGAATTAACAACAAATTCCTGGATGGGGTGGGAATGAGAGAAGGTACAAAATGCTAATAGGCAGAGTCAGATTTATGGGTAGTCAACCACCTGAGGTGCCTGGCTTTGTGGGTGTTGGGTCCTGTTTTTGTTGTTAGCAACAAAAGGGAAAATAGAACATTTGAAGTAAAATGTTTTGGGAATTCTGTATGTGGGTTTATTTTTCACTAGCCTGCTAGAATGTTCTGGACCTTTGCAGAATCTCATGAAACCTTCCAGGCTTTCTGAGAACTACATTTTCCTTAAACCAACTTGAATGTTTTCAATGTTGGTCCCAGTTCAATTTCGTGATGTTAGTGTAATTCAGTTATTCTTAAAATTTTGAAAGTATCTAAGCTTTAAGGAAACAATTTTTTGTTTGCTTATACATGGCATGAGTATATACAGATTTGCAGATCTCAGCATACAAATTTATGGCCTTGTATGATGGGGATAAATCATTCATGCAAATTATTCATTAAAGTCATGAAACATGCTACACATGCAATACAAAGATATTCAAAAGTTTAACAGTGGAGAGTGAGAAGACATCCCTCGACTGGGATGCCCATTTGGTCTATTGCACGCCCTAGTAATAGAGAGAGTGCCTACTTCTCCATCCTGACATTTAATTTGAAACTGACTTTAGCATATTTGTTATTGACTAGATAGAACCATCCATGTTAAATTTGCAGGTCTACTTTGGAAAGTATGAAAACATCTTTCTTACTCAGCAAATCTGCCACACCTCTGTGTATTCAGTCATGCTGATTTCAGTGACAGAAATATTTTTTCACTGCTTTTACTCCTGCCCCAGTTACAGCTGAATAAGTTGCAGATTCTTTACTCTATTTGTGCATGATAAATAGAATTATTTACTAAGTTTCAATGTACTTTGGACTATCCTCCCACCAAATCTTCAAGCCATGGAGGCATTAGAATTCTTTAAAATATAGAAAAGCTTTGGACAAGCTAAATATAACAGCTGCTGACTTTCTCTTTGCAATACAATATTAGAGAAGTAGGAAGTTTACCACAGAAATCCTGTTGAATTAAAGGAACAGCTCAATGAGCTCTGCTAAAGAGAAACTCATAAATATTTTAGGCGCCCTGTTGGACACCCTCTCCAAAGAGAAATGGTAGTACAAGCATTGTTAACAGCTCACCTTTGGTTATGTTCACAACACACCACAAGAGATGCCAAATGAAATTTAAGCATATGTTGTTCATTTGAAATATACAAAATTACAGCCTAGGTAGCATTCCTAAACATACTAAAAATAATCTTTGCACCACTAACATACTTTCAATTGTATGATGCTTTGTAGCTGTCATACACCTGTAGCACAATCATGGTGATTTTATCATTTGATGGTGCTGAATGAAACTTTGATAGCATAGATTAATTGAATTATAGATATTTGGTGAGCATTAGTCAGAGAGTCATGAAATATGAACTCTGTGTTTTCTGATATATGGTAACTACAGAAGTGTTATTGTGCAGTAATGAGCTGAATTTCACATTGTTAAGCAAGTAGATGGAACCTAGGCACATTTTTCTTCATATCTTGCTAGAGTAATCATTTTTATCTGTGGAGTTGTGATGGCCCATTGTCCTCGCTGGAACACTGAATGTAAAAATGTGTGGCACTATGTTAATATAGCATCATTTGGCTACAAGTCTAATTGTGTCTCCACTGGCTGACCTAATTCATGGGCAGAACAGAAGGAAAGAGAGAGAACTCCAAAGGATGCAATTACTTGCATTTCACTATTAAAAGAAGAAATGATAATTAACTAGAGAAGGGATTTGATCTGTGTTTGAATCTGGCCTACAGCCATTTCCCTACCACCTGCCAGCTTTCTAGTTCAGACAATTTTGGAGACCAGTCCTACATGTAAAATACTATGTTGAGTCTATTGTGTGTGTCTGCCTGCATTACCTAGGTTCTTACGCTGCAGGTCTGGATAGCTGATTCTCACTTCCTCCCTTTTCATCCTCTGCCCTTCCCCGCCAAAAAGAAGAAAATTTATGCTTTTTCTAACATGGTGGTTCTATTTGAGTCCAATGGAGAAAAAAGAGATTTTAATAGTAGCTGAACATATTCAGTCCTAGGGATTTTGGTTTAGATTCATCTATTTTAAAAAAAACCTTGTTGATTATTTGGAAAATAAATCTTCATTGCAGCACTGAAGGAGTTGTATTTTTCCCTGTAATTTTGGGAACTAATATTAGCTGTTCTTTGAATGAATTTGAAAACCTACAAACTTCTATATGGATCTATAAAACAAAATAGAGAGGGGAATAATTTGGGGTTTTCTAACCTTGTTAACAGATTAGTGTGTACTCTGTGAACCAAGTAGTTGCTTAGCAACATGATGATCAGTGCAACCTGGAGGATTCAGTGAATAATGTCAGTGAGATTAACATCAAATAAACCAAGATGCTCTGAAGGGGACTAAAAAGCAGCAGCAGAGCCCAAGGTGAAAGTGGCATCACTCGCCATGAGATTCTGAAGTACTCCAGTCTAATTCAACATGCTAATAAGTAATAAACATTCTTGTAGTTTACTATTCCACTGTTACCAGATCACATTGCTTTAGAAATAAATGGTTATAACTTCCAGGGTATAATTCTCATCTGCTTCTGTTTCATGTTAGCAGTTAGCCTGATTCTGTGTGGTCCCAACTGGCTGTGTGATGCTGACTTGCACTTAAAACAGTGGGAGTCAAACATGCTTAGGTAGCTTGCAGGATTGAGGCATGCAGGGGAAAAATGAATTGTAGTGTTTTGGTGTACCAGTTTTTTAAAAATGAAATTGCAATTATAAATGATTTATCACCTGTCTCAATTTTTTTATAATATTTACCTGGAGAAGTGACCATTTTATCGCAACCAGGTAAGGCAGAGTTAAATTCTGTAGTGAGTTCTGCATAGTAAATAACTGTGCATTTACTTCTAGGGTTAAGTGCAGCTTTAACTCAACACTATCACCTTTTTGAATCTTCTAAACATGCAAGCCATCAGTGAATTTTTACCATTGCTATTGTGTTCATTAGTTTCTGTTCATCTCATTGTCAGTCAGTCAGTCAGTTTGACAGGATCTCTTGGTTTGTACATTATTTTGCAGTGTTTTAGTTATTCCATTTTGTCATTTTTATTTGCTCCCATGACTGCTGTTCACAGAAGAGGGTCATGCTGAAGTGCCATGAAGTAAGTGACGACTAAAAAGCATAGTGTATTGTATGTTGTGCCTTCTGTTTCTTTAATTTTCACTCATTGGTGTCACATACTTAGTGTTAACTTTGTTACTAACTCTGATTTGGATCAGTTTGTCCTAATCCAGAAATGGTAGCTATTCTAAAACCACAGATTTACAGAACTGGATCTGATTGCAAACTGACATTAAAGCAATCTTTTCCATAGAGACAGATTTCAGCAAAGAATCTTATAAAACAAGCACCAAAAGATGGGTTCTTAAATCCATATTTAGGTATAAATAGCCTGACTGTTAAATATGTGGTGTCTCTAGAACTTTGCTGGTGTTTGTGGGATTTTAGTATCTTACTTACATACTATTATTGTTTTAGATAAAACTCTCTTCCCCTCCCGCTTTCTTTGTGTGCAAAATGAGTTACACACCAATGTTACTGCAACATTTTAATTCACAAAATTTGTGAGATCATGCACAGTCTCAAGGTTTTCATGACTGGGGAGAGCACAGGACAGATCAACAGCAAAACCTACTCACAACACTGATTGCAGACAACGCTTCAACAGTCTTTTTCCACATAGCCTTATAATAGCCTCTTACTCTGCTTTACCATATTCCATTAGTCTGCTTCCTTATTGGAACAGCTGAATAAAACACAGTGGTGAGTGACCTATGTCTATATGGTGACATGTGACTACTGTGACAAAATGAAATTGCATCTGATTTTGTTTAGTGCATTTTTGCATGTGCTTTTATCGAGTTAAATACTAAAGACAAATCAAAACCACAAAAGATTATCAATTTCTATTTTTCAAGTGTGTGCATGAGGTACAACCAAATTCCACTACAGTCTCTGCATCTGTAGCTACCATTCCTTCCTCTTTCTAGTTGTACCCACTTTCTGTTCATCATGTGAAAACTGCCTGCTCCTGCCGAAGCTGCCTCTCTTCCCCTATCAGAATCTCTTTCCCCAGCCATGTAGAGCATTTCTCCACTGCAGAGATTTCTTGAGCACTCGTGGTTGTCACTGAAACTTACTCCCAGAGACCCCCAAGCCTCTCTCCCACAATTGCTATGTGTGCTCAAGTGTCTACACTGTGTCTACTTGTGTCTACACTACCTGCCCTTTTCCAGGGCAGTCAAACTGAGATATGCAAGTTTACTTAAAATAACTTGCATACCTCTGTTTGAATCCCTACTTCTTGCTTGTCCACTGTGCTGTGTGGAGGGGAGGGGACTTCCCTCCGACTCAGTGCGACCCATTTGCTGGGCTGATGTTCTGGGATCAAACTTCCAGATCGACTGAAGGAGTCTTTACAGACCCAAACAGTCGGTCAGGAAGTTCAGAATTACAGCAGCGAATTTGCCCTGAAATTGTATCACCTGAACAGAGCTCTCCTTCCCATTTCTCAATCCTTCCCAGCTGCCACTGAAATAACTACTTGGGGGGAAAAAACGTTTTGTGCCCCACCGACCTGCATACCATCTGTACCAGTCCCCTGGGAACACTACTGATCTTGCCTCACTTCCTCTCCTCCCTACCCCCAAACCTTCCCAAACTCAAATGGAAGGGCCTCTTCTGCTCTCTCTCTAGTTCACAGATTTTTACAGCTACCTTTTCAGTTTCTCTCTTGAAGGGGTTCTCAAACTGGGGGACATAACTCCTTAGGGCACTGTGAGGTTATTATAATAGAGTCATAAGCTGTCAGCACCATGCACGCTAGTAAGAATGGCATGGCATGGGAAGCTCATCCCTTTTGTGAGGGGGGAGTCATCACAACATGAAATATTTTTAAAGGGGGTCTTAGCAAAATGAGAACCCCTGCTCTATTGTGCTGAATTGAAGTAAAATACAAATCTTATTTGGGTTTTAGGAAAGTTTTTGTTTCCAAAAGTGAGGGCTTGAATAACTTATTTTGTACTGTAGTGCAATTTATATGTTGTTGACACTTTTGCTAAGATGTGTTTTTCCTAAAGAAGGTGGAAGAGCTTTGTCATAGACTGTAGGCCTTCAGGCAAGTCACAGTGTAAAAATAGCTGTGATGAGAGTATAATGCAGGGTTTGGTGTATCCCCTTTCTCCCTCCACAAGGGAGCAATCTAGGATATTCTTACAGTATCCTGTCTGCCACTGAATTGTTTTAAAACTAAAAATGTGTTTTAAGTCATGCAAATATGATTCAGAATAAGCTAGTAAAATTTCTTGTTTGCAAGCCACATGGACTGTTTTTGCACTTGGAAAATGTACCATTATGATTACAGTAATTATACTATGGTGAAATATGAGACTTTATAATATCTACTGCAACCAGTGCAATTGCACACAAGTGAATGTCTCCTCCAAAATACTTCCATATGCTGATTCTTAAGAGGGCCAGATTTATTTGAAATAGTCGTCATGTTCTTTACCTTTTTAACTACGCAAGTAGGGAAGGAAGAGGATTCAGCGTGTATAAATTTTTATAAAGAAATTTGGTTTTAGGTCCGAGAACATTAGTCTCACTATGATCAGACACACACACACAGCTAGAATTTACATGCATCTATTAGCTGCCATTTTACTCACCTTCTTATCATAATTGAACCATAGAACATTTGAGAACTATGTAAGCTTTCATATTCTACTCTTCTCAAAAAATAGAAATAAAAGAAAAATGAATTCAGAGTCTAGAGTAAAATAGCTGCTATAGAAAAAGAATAACAAAACATAGGCAGAATGGCAAGTTTTTAGATGCATTAGAGTTATGATACTGTGTGCACTTTAAGAAGCTATATAGATTTCTGTTTACTATATGAAAATGCCGGGATTGGCATAACATGTAAGAACAGCCATAGGGCACAGGCCTAGGAATGAGGAAAGGAGTGTTCTATTTCTGGCTCTGCCACTGACCTCGTATGTGACCTTGGCTGAGTCAAAGAACTTCCATGTCTATCATCCCATCTGTATAATGGGGTGAGCCTCCACTACAGAGGAGGACAAAAAAGTTGAATTAATGAACGTTAGTGTAGTTTTTTATTTTCTTGGACTGAAGATGCAATAAAAGAGTAACTTACTTTAACATGCACACTCTAACTATATCCTGTAACTTGATAGAGCTGTTTCGCTTCTTTCATTAATCAACTAAAATAAATTTGTCCGCGCATCAGGCAGTGCCATAGAAATAGCATGAATAATATCTATGATCAGAACATGCTGTTAACTTTTTTGTTAAAGCCATGTTGTAGTTGACATGTAAAATGTACAGTAATAATGATTTTCTGGGCATACATATACTTGGCATTTTTTGCAGCAGTAGTTAGCCACAAAGTCGGAGATGGAGATAGAGCCCAGTGTTGTCAGTTATTTTCCTTTTGCAGATATGGGCCTAGCACAATGGGGACTCATTCTTAGCTTGGTCCCTTGACACTACAGTAGTGAATATGATTAATAAAACATGATTTCTTATAATAGTACAGGAAAGATGAAGTCACACAGTAGGTGGCAATGTAGGATTTGCACGTGCTAATCATTTCCATCCTTCTTCAAAATAAAGCTGTAATTGTCTTCAAGTGATGTCTTGCTTTATTGAGGAATTTGAGTGGACACTTAGTTCTAAGTTAAAATTAGTACATCTATTTACATCTCTTGATTCATAGATTTCTAATAATTTCTTACTACATACATACTGATAGTCTGAAAGTGCTGTCTGTTGAGACCCAATCCTGTAAGATTCTGAGAGCCTTTAAGCAGTGCCAGAACTAGGTATTTTGGCACCCGAGGTGTGCCGTAGCAGGTGGCATGAAACACGTGCCCCTCAATCAAGCATTCAAATGGATCCACTTGATATGGTCCCTGGGGCAAAGCCCCACTTGTCCCGCCCTTGTTACGGCCCTGTCTTTAGGCTCCAAGCAACTCACAAGGAGGCACTGAAGACCTGGAAGATTTTTAGTTTTCTTGATCAAATTCTAATATTGTGCAATAATAGATAAGTTCTGAAACTGTTACTCTTAGTGCAGTTTTGGAGCAACTAAAAGACTGATCCTGCAAAGCCTTAATAGACTTGTTTCCTTTGAATCTGATGGAATAGTCTGTGTGAAATCAGTAGGACTGATAATGTGCATACAAATTTCTCAAATAAGCAATGGCCCACAGCGTCAGGTTCTGATAATTAGAACACAAATTCTGCTAAGAACTGATTTGTGTATACCTTGAACTTTTCAGATCAATCTGATTTATCTGGCTTTTAGCTGTCATCATGGTAAATATAATTCAAATAGCATGTGTTACTAGTACAGGTAATTTGTATTTGAACAATTATATGAACTATTGTCTCAGAAATAAGCCTGAAGAATCCCAGTTGATGAAACAAAGTCAGGTTAAATGCAACAGTTTTCACAGTACCCAGAGTATATAAATTTGAGACTGTATCACTTAACCTTTAATTTAAAATATTTTCAAGGACACAAATAGACATCTCAGGATCCGTCACAAAAACATGTGCAGATTTTATTTTTATTAGACATTTGCTGCCCAAGTGACAGCTCTATCAAAATTCTGAGTGTCCTCAATTTTCCTTATAGTCAAAGATAACTGAAGGCACCAAAGTACCTTAAAAAAATTTCACCCCTAGTAACTTGAGTTATGCCAGTTAAGGTAAAACTGGAAACAAGTTTGATTTGGCAGTTCAACAAAAAATAGATACATAGATTTTAAGGCCTGAGATATCCACCTTGTTCATCTAATTATTACTAGATAGATTCCCGTCATGAGGGACAAGAAGTCAGTTACCATGGGAAATGATTTGATTAGTGAAATCAAGAATGGCAACATTGTGGGGAAAAAAGAATGAACTGACAGTTAAAACATAAATGTGATTTGCTGTTGGTTGTTTGGTACCATGGTTTAACTCTTGCCACATTTACAATGGGATGTCTGTCTGTTCTTAAAAATTATTAAAAGCAGATTTTTTTTAAAGGGGGGGGGGTGCCTGGGTAGCACATGGGACTGGTAAAAGGATACAGCACTGTTCCCCTGTAGATAGCTATTTCAAATCCTGCTCAAGTTATAGTTTTATTAAAACAAACACAAAAGTCAAGCTGGCAGCTATACTGCACCTTTGTAAAAGGAGACAGTGATCCCAATCTAATTCCTAATGTACCCATCCATAGCTATATAAATTATTGGCATCTTGGGCAATATCAGTAGAGTCCTGCAAATCCACGGATATCTACAAATATACACCTTATATCTGCATCCGCGGATACAACATGGATATCTGCGGACCATTTCTTGTGGATGCAGACCAGATAAGGATCCACATATTTTTATCTGCACAGATCTATAGCCCTGCAAATATGTGGATATCCGCATCCGCGGATACAACACGGATATCCGCGGACCATTTCTTGCAGATGCAGGTCAGATACGGATCCACTTATTTGTATCTGTGCAGGGCTCTAAATATCAGCAAAGGCTTTAGTGGGCACTTAAGACTAAATGACTGTTTTTTCTCCAAGAGCTGATCTCTGCAGGAGTCATTTGAACAGTTTCAGGTGGCTTATTCCATATCTGTTATATAGATTAATGTGTCAAAATGTGCCCCAGGGGTCGGTCCTGGGGCCAGTTCTGTTCAATGTTTTCATTAATGATCTGGATGATGGGATAGATTGCACACTTAGTAAGTTTGCAGATGATACCAAACTGGGGGGAACGGTAGACACCCTAGAGGGCAGAGACAGGATTCAGGGAGACCTAGACAAACTGGAGCAGTGGGCCAAGAGGAATCTCATGAGGTTCAACAAGGATAAGTGTAAAATCCTGCACTTGGGACGAAAAAACCCCATGTACTGCTACAGGCTGGGGAGTGATCAGCTAAATAGCAGCACTGGAGAAAAGGACCTGGGAGTCATGGTGGATGGGAAGCTGGATATGAGTCAGCAGTGTGCTCTTGCTGCCAAAAAGGCCAATGGCATACTGGGCTGCATCAGAAGAAGTGTTACCAGCAGATCAAGGGATGTGATCATTCCCCTCTATTCTGCACTAGTGAGGCCACATCTGGAATACTGTGTCCAGTTTTGGGCTCCCCACTACAAAAAGGACAGGGACAAATTAGAGAGAGTCCAGAGGAGGGCAACCAAAATGATCAAAGGGCTGGAGCACAAGCCCTATGAAGAAAGACTGAAGGAACTAGGCTTATTTAGCCTGCAGAAGAGAAGACTGAGGGGGGATTTGATAGCAACCTTCAACTACTTGAAGGGTTGCTCCAAGGAGGAGGGAGCTCGACTGTTCTCGGTAGTAACAGAGGGCAGAACGAGAAGCAATGGCTTCAAGTTACAGCTGGGGCGGTCCAGGCTGGATATTAGGAAAAACTTCCTTACTAGGCGAGTGGTGAAGCATTGGAATAAGTTGCCTAGGGAGGTGGTGGAATCTCCATCTCTGGAGGTGTTCAAGTCCCAGCTGGACAAAACCCTGAGTGGGATGATCTAATGGGAGTGGTCCTGCTTTTTTTGGCAGGGGGTTGGACTAGATGACCTCGTGGGGTCCCTTCCAACCCTATGATTCTATGATTCTATGAAAATACACTGCAACTCACTGAGTATTTGATTTTTTTTAAGAAGGCCAAAGTCAAAGTAAATGACCTGCTTGAAGTGAATAGCTTTAAATTCATGTTTAAATTCTATATTTTTAGCTACAGTATTTCACTGTGTGAAAAGCAAATCCTTATTTAATCAGAGAGGCACCAAACCAAAACCCCAAATCCAGCCACTCCCTAGATCAGAGACATGTTCAAATTCTGTGAATTTCGTAGCCTAATTACATGTCTCAAACTCACTTACAAAGAATCCTTGTGTTTGTAACATTTTCTGATTTGATTTTGAATTGATTTATAGTATCCATGGAAAGGGGAAAAAATGTAAATTAATGCTCCCTTGAAATTTTTTTTTTTAACTATCAATGAAAATCTTGCCTATGAGTAGTGACATCATGGCTCACCATTTATCAGAGAGAACTGGGTTTGTTTTGTGGGAAAGATCTGTGGTTAACTTCTTGGTGCTTGTGCTTTAACCTGACCTTGAGTGCTCACGGGAGGCAGGGGAACACATACCCCAACCTTTATTTAAAAAAAAAACCACACTCCAAAGCCACTTTTTTCTCTTGCTGATAAGGAATGGCCTTCATTCAGTTGCTGATGTGTGTGGATGTTTTTTGTCTCTTTGTACTTTCAGGAGCACAGAAGTCATGAGTACTGTCTCAGGTACACGAAGTACAACTATCACTTTTACAGTCCGGCCTGGAACCAACCAGCCTATCACATTGCAGAGCAGGTCCCCAGATTATGACAGTAGGACATCAGGAGCAAGACATGCTCCAAGCCCTGTTGTTTCACCAACAGAGATTAATAAAGACATCATGCCTGCTTCTCTGACTGCTGCTGCTTCAGCTTCATCTCCTTCTCCGACTCTGTCTGACGTATTTAGCCTACCAAGCCAGCCTCCGTCTGGGGACTTATTTGGCTTGAACACAGGACGCAGCAGGTCTCCTTCTCCCTCAATATTGCAACAGCCAATCTCAAATAAGCCTTTTACAACTAAGCCTGTCCACCTGTGGACTAAACCAGATGTGGCAGATTGGTTGGAAAGTCTGAATTTAGGTGAACATAAAGAGACCTTTATGGACAATGAAATAGATGGCACCCATTTACCAAACCTTCAGAAGGAAGACTTGATAGACCTTGGAGTGACTAGAGTTGGGCACAGAATGAACATAGAAAGAGCTTTGAAACAGCTACTGGACAGATAAAAATGGCTGTTTTTGCCTCTCAAACTTCTGTTATAAATAGAGATGGGCTGGCACTAAAATACCCAAAATGTCTTGGCTGTCTGCAAGTGCCAGCAAAAGAAGAAAAGGTTTAATTTAGCTGCTGGTACTCAGTAATGCAGACTATGTTTAGTATCCAAGTAAATGAAATTAATGGAACCATTTTATTGCAGAGGTGGGGAGGTGTGGGGTGGAGACAGAAGAGAACCTTGCTAACTTCAAAATATTACTTATCCATTAATAATGCCCTTCTGCTGGGCCCAGAACATGCAAGTTTTCTTTTGATTTAAAATTCCAAGCATTTCATTTTTGAGCAAAAAACACCATATTTTATATACGCCTCTCCCCTGCAAGCTTGGCTAGTCAGTTCTTGACATTCTTCTCATGGAATCTCTCACCATTTTTTCCCTTTTAGCTTTTTTTATACAGATGCTCACATTCTTTACCCTCTTTTTAAGCAGTTTCAGTTAACAAGCAGCAGATGCACAAGTTCACCACCTCTTTCACTATGTCATTTTGAACTAGTGTAGATCTCTGGTTTGTTGGCAGTAAAGCTGATTGCGCGTTGGAAACTTTTCTTCAGAGGTAACCTTGTTCTGCTTTACTTAGGTATTTCTTTATTTCGGCATTTATATTTAGCACACCTCCAAGGTAGCAGAACAGGTTTTAAATATTCTGTACTGACTTGAAGCAGATCTTTATAGTCAGATTTCCAGTCATGCTGAGCCCAATGGATCCTGTAATTCATCAAGTAGCTATTTAAGACAGGATATTGCTTCCATGTAAGTTGCCGGAAATGTTGCCACTGACTTAAATGGGGGCAGGGCAGGGACCCATTAGTAGAAGTAGAAATGTTTCAAAAGATGGCCACCTACTGTTCAAAAAATATGCAATGGGTTAATGGTAACCAGGAAGGGGAATACATGGTGTCCTACAGTGGAGATGTTCCAAAGAGCTGGGGGGGGGGGGTGTCTAGATGATGGACTCATTTCCAGGCTAGCCTGAATTGGGAGGCATATTCAACACCTAAGCAGGAGCAGAAAGCTTCCCATCACTCTCTAGCAACTCCTTTGCTCAATTCAGAAATGATGGTAGCGAGGTCCAGAAAGAGATACATCAAGCCCTTATCAGTAGTAAGGACCACTGGCCTAAATTGGTTGTTTATTGACTTGTTTGTTCTGCAGTCAGTGCATGTCGTGGGCATACACAGGTTTGGCACATTGGACTTTTTAAAAAAGTTAACAAGTTTCTCTGTGTCTGACCCCTTTTGCAATTAACAACTCTATTAATTTCTGTAGGAGTTTTGTGGATCTTGCTGAAATTCTTATTCAGCCTGTTCAAGAAGGATGCATTATGTATGGAACCTCAATCTAACATACCATCAGGTTCCCCACCTTTTGGAAGGCACCTGATTTTTTTTCCTTGTGATGGTCCAGCCTATCTCTAATTATTATTATTATTATTATTATTATTATTATTATTATTATTATTTATTTTTTGGCTCACTATCAAGTGTCTAATTAGGTCTACAACAGCCCTAGAACAAGTACATGAAGTTTAGCAATTTAAATACCTTTCTTTACTGCAAGTTTAAATAGTTGTACAGATAGTTTATAAGCACAATATTTTAAGAAAATAAGTGGCTGGTCTACTGGGCAGCCTTTGTGCCATTTCAGTGCTAGAATGTTAAAAACTTAAAAAAAAAATACAAAAAAAATCTTTTGTGGTTTAATACTATTTCTGTGGAATAATAAGTCTTGACCTTTTTAAATCAACCTCATTTGGATGCATCTGAACCAGCAGAGCTGTGTTATATTTTCTATTTTTCCTAGAACTTCTTCAAAGGAGGATGAATATTTCTTCAGAAGTGGTTAAACAATTAACAATGCATTAGCAAAGCAACTATTCAACCTCCTTGCGCCCCTTTATGGAACAACAAGTCTTTTGACTTAACATCTGTTATTACACCCTTTGCAGGTCTATATTTGTATTTGAAAGTTCCAAGTAACCTTGTAATAAAAATCAAGTATTGAGGCATTTTACTTTCAAGAGTACTGAGTTTTTCCATAGTTACATGCTATTGTTGTAGAGAACGACATTTTCATTCAGATATTCAATAATGGCACCTTAAGGCCATCAAATACTTTAAAGAGTGTAAAAATGGTAATTCAGCCATCATTGTCTTCCATTTGGTGATATTACAGAATTCAGTAAATAAACCACTAATGCCATGCTCCTTTTTGTTTCTTTGACTACAGTTGGTATTACCTCTATAATATGTGCCAGAAATTACATTAGATAATATGGTAGTAAAAGAAAATGTAGAAGATGACTTTTAAGCTGCTTTTAAATCACAACCTTACTGCTGAATTTAGGTTTAATGAGTGCTGACATACACAGGTAAATTACAGCTGATGGTAAACCCTTTCTTAAACAAGTGTTTCTTGCTTATGTATCTTTTCAGGCACTTAAAGAATAGGTATGGTATAACTAGTAGAACAGATTAAAAACACTAAAGAGCTAATGAAATAGTTTATTTTTACATTGTGTCTTATGCTCTAAAGGGTAAAAGAGGTCTGAAGAAACCTACTTCTACCAAAAAAATACAACCTCTGCCAAGATGAATTGGTCTCTAGCTCTGTTTGAAGACTTTGCTACAGAAAGCAATAGTAACAAATATATTTCCAAGTATTTTCATCAGTTTTGGACATGGGGTGGGGGAAATGCCCTATTATTTCATGCTACTATGACAGTGGAGAATATAAAATGTTAGAGATTTATGAAATATGTTATGATATTCCAGGTTTTAGGATCAACTTTTGTTTATATACTGTAATTTAAATAAATTGCATTTACATGCCTAGTTTCTGTAATATTGTGTATACAATACCAAAATCACTCAAGATGTAAATTGTGTATAACTGCAGACTCCTTTCCCTGGGTGTCTGGGAACATTTTAAGTTTAAATCATATATTATAAAAAGACTAGATGTGACTGTTGATTTACAGAATTTACATATCACAGAAGCTAATTATTTGTGGTACTTAAGTTAATAAAAATAGTGTTTTTTCTGAGTTCTTTAACAAACAAGGATTATCCAGTTGATCTGGCAATGATTGTGTGTGAGCCACATATATTGATAATTTTCCCATTACATTTTTTTCTTTTCTTTTCTAGATATTAATGTTTCTCAATATAGTTTGTGTAACAACTTGTGTTCACGTTATCTATGTTGCTGTAATTTTTGTGCTTTAATTCCTCTTATTTCGAATTGATTAAAAAAATCAAGCTCCTGTAACTTGCACTTTCCCCAATCCTTAACTCTTGTATGGCAACCAAAATTCCTGTAAGAAATAAATATAATATTGCACTAAGGTTGTGGTTCTGCTTGCAAACAGTGAAAGCTGTCTGAATTTTTGTTAAAGAGAAAAAGTTGCCAAACTTACAATCTAATGTAACTTTATTGAAACAACATTAAATGCTTTAATGCCATAGAGCTACAGAAGAAATAGGTTTATGAAATGTTAGAGAAAAAATGTTTGCTTCAGTTTATCTTCCTTAGTTAACGCTTTTTTAATGCTGTAACCTATTTCACTTTGGAATTTCAAATTCACAAATTCGATTTGAAAAGTAAAGAATTTTAAGTGCTGGCTTTTTTCCCTTTTGGGCCTGGAAATGATTTCAGTTCATCATTGTTCTGGACTTGGTCTTCCTTTATTTTTGTGTTATCAAATTTGAATTGTTGATCTGTTTAGCAATCTGCTGAAATCCTCACAGGATTTTTGTAGGAGAGAGCAACATTACAAAGAGTGAAGAAAAAGCAGCAGCAGTCCTTATGCAGAGTACAGGCCTCTTGTGATAAAGACTCTACTGCCAGATTCCAATAGGACTTTCAGCTTCACATTTTCCTTCAATCATTGTTACTTAAAGAGGGTTTTTTAAGATATTGAAATAAGTATTTTAACTGCAGTCCTTGTCTCATATCTAATATTTTCCTTTTTCTTTTCTTCTGCGATGCTGTTCTATTTCTTCTATTTTTATTTAATTTTTCCAGTTTTTCCTACATATTTTTCTAATATCAACTGCTTTGTTTTATTTCAGCTATTTGAATAATCCAGTTATGCAGAATATCTTTGTATCTATAGGTATTCATATGAATACATGGATAAAAATAATAGTTGTGTAATACACAACTAGAGCATGCTGTGGGACTGCCAGTGCTATGGAGAATAAAGACAGTTACACAACCAGTTTTCTGAGAGCAGAAGATTTAATTATTTCTATTATCTGCATTATATTGTTACTTTTCTCTCTCTCTCGTTCCTGTAACATGTTTCTACATTTCACAGTCTTCACAGTTTTATGTCCAAGATCACAACAAAACATTGTCCAGAGCTACTACTCTGAAACAGCAGTATGGTTATAGTAAGTCATAACTTGATGCTTCAAAACTCACAAAAAGAAAAAAAAATGTGTGCCTTGGATGTTTTGATCTGATCTGCATAAATCCATGTTGTATTCAAATTATGTACATAGATGAAAGGGACATTTTATCATCAATGTATTATTGTAGTTGATAAATTAGTTATAGTGCCTTGTTTTCTGAACTGAAAGTCCATATCAATGCACAACTAAAAATGGTTAGAAAAACGGAAGTGTTAAGATCTAGATGATATTCTGGGGCCCTCTCTTTATCATGAGACTGAGACTGAATCACAGTCATTAAAGTTAAAATAAATAAAAAGAAAATTGAAATAAGATTGTGTTTGTTAATTTCCATTAACAAATTTATTTCTATAACATACATTTAGAATATAATTATTTAACTGAGTGTACTGTATTTTGATTGCAACGTAACATACAATAACTAGAGCCAATAGGCTTTTGCTTTTAAATACGTTAATGTTTTATGGTGACATCTAGTGGTATTTGATGGACACAGTCTGTGCTATATTTATATATAGGCATAGAATGTTTTAAACCTTTATTGTTTTTTATTTAAAATACATGTAGTCTTTCAACAGAAATTCATCAAAATGAATTTTTGACAACTGCATGTTGGGCCAAATGTATGACAAAGAATAAGGCTGCAAAATTTCATTAAAATATTAAAAGATGAGCCAAAAATTTCAGATCTTGATTTCAAATCCCCCAACGTTCAGAGTGTCTGAGTGGGGGAGCTAGTTCAGTACATCATAAAGGTAGCTGTCACTTCACAAAATTTGGATGAACTGTCCTTGAATTTTTGAACCCAAAGTTTATTCAGGCCTTATTCTATTTTTAACTTGAAGTCCTCTGGTTAGTTTTAGATGTTCATGTATAACCTGTGAGTGGGAGAACAGCCTTATTTTTATTAAAATGTACCATCATAATCCTGTAGTGTACTATACTCCTTTCCCCTTAGATTCTACAGCAGCCACTGTAGAGAAATCTCACTGTACTCATAATGTTAATATTTTAAATTAATTTTTAATCTAAAGCCTTTCCATAACCTTTTGAGTCCACTTTAAACCTCCTTATACTAAAAGAAGTGCTTTTAAGGATGCTCTTAGTAGGCAAGATGTTAGATAACTGAGAGCCTGCTTGAGTCAGTTCTCTTTTAAGGCTGAGCCTAAAGAGGAAAATGTATAGGCTTGTTGTGGGTACGTCACAGAGACTCCACAGCTCCCTGAATGTGTTCCTGAACTTATGGTTCTGGAGACTGGAGTGTACTCCACAGGAGGTTGAGGCTGGATATTAGAGAAAACTTTTTTACTAGGAGAGTGGTGAAGCCTTGGAATGAGCTGCCGAGGGAGGTGGTGAAATCTCCATCTTTGGAGGTGTTTAAGGCCCAGCTGGACAAAACCATGACTGGGATGGTTTAGTGGGAGTGGTCCTGCGTCTGGCAGGGGGTTGGACTAGATGACCTATGAGGTCCCTTCCAACCCTATGATTCTATGATTCTAAGTTTTCCTGCCCTTCTGCTTCACCAGTAATCCTAGAAAATACCTAATATGAACAAGGAACCATTATTGCAAGGGGGTATTTTTGATCTTACCGTAGATAGACATGTCAAGGTAAGCAATTTCAAATCTGTCACCAGAAAGTTAGTGAACTGATGGACCTCTTCTCTCAGATGAGTTGAGAGTTTATCAGATATAAGAGACTAGAATTAGAAATAGTGCTTATTTGCTATCACTTATGCAGTGGTACCAGCTTATTAAACCATCACAGAAAATAATTTTATTCTGATTTCTAAATAAGCAAACTAGCCAGGTGTATATTTAAACCCATCTCACTTAGCCCTGGTCTACACTGACAGAAATTTGCATAATACTGCTTACCTCAGCTTTCTACAGCTTGGATCTCCACTGTCAGAGCAGCACATCTGCCGGGGGGGAATGGAGCTGTCAGTCCTTCTGCTAACACCACCCTTGCAAGTGGCAAAGGACTGAGGTTGAAATCTACAATTCTAATTTAGGTGCATGTAGCCAAAGAGTAGGTCTGTCAGCTTTTCCTGTCCCCTTTACCATGACAACATCACTCCTCCCCTGCTTACAGTCTGGGAAGTTTTCAGTTATTTCTCTGTGCATGAAGCACTTTGCCTATCTGTTCTGTCTGTGGAAGAGAAACAGCAAAGAAAGCTTTTCCTGTTCTTTTTTTTTTCTTTAGAGAAGAGGGGAGGGTGAGTGAGTGGAGGACTGCTGCCCCACAAGCCCCTGCACCTATGACCCACACTTCAATGCATTTCAGAAAGTCCTGTGAGCAGTGGGGACATGAGACCCTGAGCAAACAATTTGGTGTAATCACCCTCCTTTGCCTTCTGTAATTCAACAGCCTAAAATCAAATTACAACCCCATCCCCACGTAGACAAGCCCTTAGATCATCCTTTCTTACTATTCTACTGGTAAAGCTATACCTCCCATCAACTATCTACTTGGTTACAACAGCCTGCTTTCTTACACTGTGGTCAACTATTCTTGCCCTATGCAAGGAGGAGTGCAACTACTGTGTACATGCAACACTCCAAAAGCATTGCCTGTTCTTTCATATCATTCAGATGTAATACTTTACTAACAAAATAATACTTTGCACCAGAGTTCTGAGCACTTTATGGATCCTGGTAAATGGTCTCTGCAAGTGCTAAGACTGAAGCCAAGAAAATGAAGTGCTTTGCTTGGTGATTTGCAGTGAGCATAGGTGGTCACTTGTGGGGAACAGTTTTCAGGCTGCACTTTCAGAGCTAGTTAGAAATGACTGATAACCTTTCTAGTCCATCATTTCTGGATACCTCATCTGCTAGCTTCTTAAGTTGCTAGATTGTTATGCATAGGAATTGATGCCATCCTATAAATTGACTGACTCAAATTGTCTGTGAAACAGTAGAAGGAGCCTAGTATTTTTGACATGAACCTGTTACAACTTCCAAGTGGAGACGTAACTGCCAAAACATACATTAAGTTGTAAAATTACAAGTAGAATAATGTTTGTTCCAGCTGGTAGCCTGGTGTCTTTCTAACTCATTCAATCGGAGTACATGAGCTGTAGGCATAGGTGCACCCATAAGTCAGAAAGTAAAAGTGATCTTTGTTCCCACAGTTGCTAAATTGGCTCAGGAATATCTACCTACCTACAAGATTTTTTTAGATTTATTTCTTTCTCTAGGGCTTCTGTGGTGTTTGCTAAAGAATACCTTTAGTATTTCTTTGGTGAGTAAGGACTAGAGGCATTAGGGGAATTTAGGTGCTTAATTGCACCTGTAGGCATCTAAGCATAAAATCTAGCCACCACTCTTAGTCACAAAAGTACCTATGCATCTGCCACCTGTTACCATTGTTGCTGCTTACATTCTCCCAATGATGATGTGCTTGAATTTTTTCCAGGGGCATATGCTCTCCTAGATGCCTCTGCTCTGGTGGGCTTTGGAATATGGTTTTCCTCACCAGTATTGCCTGCATGATCTGGTAGACATACTCTAAGGCTGCCTTGAAAATATCCAGTGGAATGGGGCTCAAATAGAACTTGGGATGAGGGGGAATAATGGTGTGCTCCCTCTCTTTTATCTGCTAGCCCATGGGTTGGAGCATGCACTTAGGATGTGTGGAATTCAGGTTTAAATCCTCACCTGGGCACAACTGCCTTTAATTAAAAAAAAAAAAAACAAAAACACACAGACAAAGTGGGGCTTATGGCTGTCAGTCCTGAGGAGGGGTCTCCATCTAGACCAGAGTTCAGGACCCCAGGTCCTAATGAAGTTACTAGCTACCTAATGGTTCTAAACTCATCTTTACACACCTAAATCTCTCCCTGTGTAGTACAGAAACCTTGGCTCCTACCTCAGGACTGCGGATGCTACTAGGAAGAAAGAAGCCTAAACATTAGGTGTTAAAACACTGAGTCACTGTTTTTTATGGAAATAATCTTGGCTATGTCTACACGGCTCTTTTATTTTGAAATAAAACTGGTTATTTTGAAATAAAAGAAATTAGGTCTACATGACGTTTTCTTATTTCAAAAGGACGGATTCCGTCCTTTCGAAATAAGAATCATCATTTCGAAAAAGTAAAACCTGCCCCCCCCACGGCTGTTATTTCAGAAGGGAGATTTTGAAACAACACTGTGTAGACCTGTTGTTTTGAAAGAACTGTTTCGAAACAACAGGCCCAAACGGCTTTATTTCAAAATAACCATTTCAAAATAACAGCCGTTTGGATTGCAGGCTTTCCCTTAATTCGAATTAACTTATTTCGAAATAAAATCGAAATCCTTATTTCAAAATAACAATGCATGTGTAGACATAGCCCTTGAGTGCTTAAAAAGGATGCAGCTCTAGTTTATCCAGGTGGAGAGTGAGTACATTGTTTCATCTTCTCTAGCCTTGTGGAATCAGTGTTTGCATTAAAAAGATGCACTTTTGAGTCCCAAGGGCTCTTGACAACCTTTGCTTTTACTTCCTCGCTAGCTGATAGAAGTCATCGCCAGGTCCACAGAAGACACCAGTAACACTTGTGCGTGTAAGCTAAAGCCAGGTCTCATGCTAAACCACTTTGGAACATGAAACTTAGGATGGTGGTGAGGACTTACTTCAACAATCCTACTCTTCTGAAGTAACTAATTATTTACTTGAACATAAGCCACAGGTTCTTAGCTTATTTACCAGTGTGGGCCATAGCTGCATTTTGCTGTCTTATGTTGGCCATGTCCCCACAAAATAGATGTGTGTGGGTGTGGATATGATTCTCAGGATGTCACGTGGGTGGCAGGACTCCATGTGTACTGATAGGACTCCAGGCATTGCAGGGACCACATGTTGAAAACTAAGCCAGCGAGTCTGAGCTAAAATGTTAGACCTTGTCAAGCATTGTAAGTTGGAGGTCCACGTAGTCAGAGATGTCACGGATGCAGAGTTTGCTCTGGATCACGCCATTGACTGAACAGCTATGCTTTGACATCCACAATTTCATTTTACAAAAGGTTTTTGCTAGCTAATGAGTGGAAAGCAAACCTTATGTCAAATAAACCAATGCACTGAGACGGTGCATGAAACAACATCTGTGTGGGGTTTGGACTGCCTCATTCATCTTAACTGGGTCATTGTAAATAGCACTAGCGTTTATGGCTTCACTTCTGATCATCTTAACATCAGAACCCTAAACTGCGTCTTTACTTTCCTAAGCAGTAGAGAACATTTATAGTTTTTGGTCATCTCCCCAAGCTTTCAACTCTACTTTGACAACTTCTGTTGCTTTTACGGATTGCCGAAACTACACTGAAGTTAACAAAGGGAACAGAATTGCAAAATAAAAAGAACCCTGATCATATTGCTTATTTTTATATTTAAATGTTTAAAACAGAAGTATTTAAAAGTTAAATAAAATTGACAATGTCCAGCATGCTGCAGAATCCAGGGTCCTTAGCATAGAATTTATAGCCTTCATACCTCAGAGCATGCATGGCCTTAATTACAGTAGGCCTAGCACAGGCGATAGATTTCAGCGGTGAGACCAAGAAACAGCAATCATAAAGGTTAGAGATCCAAGGCCTTCACAACAATTCCTTTTTGTGCCTAATGAAAAGATCCTTTCAACACCCATAACTAATCTCTTAGGCTATGTCCATACTGCAAGCCATTTTTGAAAACAAAAATTTGAAATAGGTATTTTAAAATAAACTTATTTTGGAAAATGCTATTTTGAGAGAGTAGTCCTCTGAGACTCTCTGTCTTGAAATAAAGCAGTGGGGTTTGGAGGGGGAGGGGGTTGGTTTGTTTTTTTTTTTTTTTTGTTGTTTTTTTTTTTGGTTTGAAAAAGAGAGTCCAAAGGTGGTAAATAGGCAGACTTGTTCAAAAAGGTCCTTTTTCTGACAGGTGACCAGGTTTAACCTGGCTGAAAAAGTGCTCCAGTATTTTGAAATAGCAGGGCACTTTTTATTGAAAAAGCACTTTTTCTAAAAAAGCCAGCTTTCACTTTTTCAAAAAAGCACTCTGGTGTTCCGAGACACTGGAGTGCTTTTTTTCAAAAAAGCAAAAACAGTTCCCAGGACACAGAAGAGGTTTTTGTTTTTGTTTTTTTTTTTTGTGATAAGGCTCCTTACCCCAAAAAAACCTTTGCAGTGTAGATAATGCCTTTACTGAATAGATCCCTAAATCAGGGTGCTCTATAAGTTAAATCCTCCTGAAATACTCAGTTTCAAAAATATAAATGCTGTGTCTAGCCTGAAGACATTTGTGCTGCATCAAGAGTTGTATTATCATTCAATGTTTGGATTTCAAGAACTTTCAGTAGCTAAGCATTATGTGTATTCGAAGCAAGGCCTGAGCGATTTGTTAGAGCATTCATTGTGTAGATAAATGCCAGTAGGTGACATTTATAGCAATTAATGTATTGTTTAAGTGACACTTACATTCAGAGTAGTCAAGTTTTAATAATTGAGAGGGTGCTTAGTAAAAGAAATGATAAAAAATGTGATTAAACTGTGAATAAAAGTGTGTTTTACAAAACCAACCTTTACAGGCCTCAACGATAAATGGGGTTCCTAGAAATGTCAGGCACCAATTTACATTGAGAGTCACAGGGACATAACTTATATCAGAGGTGCTGTCTGACAAAAATGACAGCCCCCATCATTATCTACGATGTATGGGAGGACGTACTCCATGCAGAGTTACTGCTTTAACAAAGCAGGATCTATATCTTGACAACTGATGTAAAATACAGAAGAGGAATTTGGAGCTACCTTGGGCTGGAGAGTTATAGACCAGAATTATTAAATGTAATTTTTGGCAGGCAAAGGGTTGTTATCTAACCTTCAGGGTTTGCCTGTACTATAGCCAAGAATAGTTTGTAATAAATGCTTTCAATGTTTAATTAGATAGATAAAATTTGCTCCCATGATCACTTTGCATTCAACATTAATAGGTTGATTGAACTCAAGAAGCATTACCAATGATAAAATATTATGTAAAAGTTTATACAGTTCTTCAACAGCAAGGCTGTTCTTGGGCAATATGCTGTTTGCTTTCATTTACCCAAGCTGCTCCCTGTGAAGATGTGGCTGAAACTAAGGCTCCAACTTTTAGCTAAGCTAATTAAGGGAGGACAGCCATGCAGCCCTTCCTAAATAAACTACCCACACTTGAAGCCAGTATTTGTTTCAAAACACTAATCCTTAAGAGGAGGCACTTGTAAAATTTTCCCTAGGATCAGTAAGAGATGAGATTTAAACAGAAGATACTTTGATGCAATACACAGCAAATACCCAGCCCAATTGTCTCATACTGATGCCTGGTATTATGGTGACAACTATCAATATACCACAGTACTCTTCCGTAATTTCCCATCTTCTCTGAGAAAGGGAAGGAGTGGGGGAGGAAAGGTGGGATAGAGGTTAATGTGGGGCAATGGCAACCCATGATCTGCAGGAGTAAAGGAAGTGACTTCTGACTCTTGTAGTTGTACAGCTCCTGTGCTAGTGAGGTATTTCATAGCCCCTGAGTTGGACCATCAGCTTTGATGGTGAGAAGGGTGGAAATTAAGGGCCTTTTTCTCAGGGGTTAAAGTAAGCTGGAACACAGCAGACCGTTGTTCTGGGGCCCACTATTTTTAGCAGCTCAGACATCTGGGCCCCCTAAAAATAGAAAATGGTGCCAGAACACTGCATTCTGGGGCCCACCATTGAAAAATAGCAGGCCCCAGAATTCAGTATTCTGGTTCCATTTTCTATTTTTAGGGGCCCAAATGCTGCCCCCACCCCCACCCCCCCCCCCCAGCCAATCCCAGGCCACGCTGCCACCTCAACCCAGAACCTACTGCACTCACCTCCCCAGCCGCACCACCGCCAGCAAGTACTGGGGCAGCCTAGCTAGCACTGGGAGAAGGGGTCATTGGGTGGGATAGGTAAGGAGGGCGGGAGGTAAATTTTGGAGATGGGAGTGGGCATTGGGGGCTGGGGTTGGGTATTGGGGGGCTGGGATGGATTTTGGGGCAGGGGAATGGATATTGGGGCACTAGCTGGGGTGTTGGGAGAGGGGACCCACCCATGCAGAAGGGGTGGATGCCAAATTATACTTTAACCCCTGCCTTTCCTGAACTCTGCTCAAGCCCTGCCTATGGATGAGGCTGTCAGAAAGAAGGGATTACTGCTGTTCTTTTTGCCATCCAGGATTCTACATTTTGCTAGTCCAGCCAAATCTTCTGTCCGCAAGCAGGCAGGTTGAGGTGGTATGAGAGCATTAACTTTACAGAAACCATAAATTTCACACTATCCCAAAGAGGGGCATGTATCCTGTGCACATGATAGACCTACATGCAGAGTTTTGGTGTGGCCACAAAAGTTGGAGGATTCAAGATCCTTTGATCTGTAACTATAAAACTCATGTCTAGTGAGTATTTAAAGACAAACTTCCCAGGAAACCCCAGGCTGCTGCAATAAATGGCTGTGGGTCTGTAGCTGTCAACCTATCTTCTATCACAGTACTAAAAATCAATGTCCCAGTGCATCTAGGGGGCACAGTGCCATTGGAAAGCCCCATCTTTAGCTAAAATTGACATGTTTTTCAAGACACCCTCTGCTGGTGCTGAGCCCAAATTCCCATTTGGTAAATAACATACTACTTTAGTCCAACCCCATTGAATTTCAGCATGGAAGTTGCTTGTTTTGCTCACTCTTAGAGTTGCTGGTACTGATTCTAGCAGAGAGTCACCTTAACATTTTGGGATGGAAATTCAGGGACAGCTCTCTCTTTTTTGTGTGTACGTGTTCAAGTTGTACACTGATATTTTAACAGTCTTCCCTGCAGCCTAGGTGTAATGAGCAGGACAAATTCTAAGCTGTTCTAAAAATCCTTTCATACTGAAATCTGCTGTATTTTATGTTAATACTAACATCTTCATTATAACAACATTCTAGATTATACCCAGCTGTAAGGTCTGCATGAAAAAAAAGGAATGGGCTAACATATACAAACAGGTGGGGCTTACATTGCCTCTTACTTGCTCATGTAAATCAAGAGTAATTCTATTTAAAGCAAATTACACCAAGCAAGAACTGATAGATCAGTATCAGGACTCTGGGGAATGGGGTTCAAAAAATTGCAGCAGAAATTTGGTAGCTATATCACTCTACTCACACAGTAACATGAGCTTAGCTGAGTTTTTGTTTTAGTATGATTTTTGCATTTCTGAACAACTAAAACTCTCATGCTCCTTTTTTATATATGTTGGGATGTCTTTCTGGCCAATAGCCCAGCAAACACCTGACAAATTTTTCTCTTTCATGTTTCCAGACTTGCCAAATCCAATCCTTACATGACATGGCTGCTCTTTGGTCTGCATAGTATCCAGCATTGCACCAGTAAAATTAGCATGTATTCAAAGACTTGTTTAGATGGACATGTATAATAAGTACTAGCTTGTCAAGTAAGCACTTAAGCCTTGTAGGTGTTTGCTATTAGCACATTAAATGCAGCACTCAAATCAGCTGTCTTCAGAGCCCTTTAGTTTCTGTTGAATTTAAGGTGCTAACAAGATAGCAGCGCTTCAAATTGTAGACCTGTAAATAAACTACATTGTGTGTAAAAGCTCTAGCTCAACCCGATCTTAAAAGGGTTAAAAATACTGGCCCCATTGTGATATCAGACAAGAGCATGGCCAATAAAATTGCAATGCTAGTTCTCACTGATCCTGAAAGAGTTAAAAATTAGAGGAGTTAAACCAATAAAATATATTCAAAAGGCAAAGGAGGAATTGTTCTGTGCGTTGCATCTCTGTACGCTGATTGTACTACTGTGGCTTGCTGGCAGAACTCAACCCTGACGCCAGCCATCTGGGCACAGGAGACTTCCCTGGGTGGTGTAGAGCAGCTCCTGTGCCAGTCCTCTCCCAGCTGCCAGCCCTGGGGGACAAGGCTGGAGCACCCCAGTGTTCATATAAGTAGCTTTTCAAGGAGTAATGTTATAGCGTGATTATAACATGTAGCCAAAGTTGGGGTTTGTTAATCCTGGAGCAATAGGTCTAAATCCCCGCTTGGGATACACCCATGTTCATGCTGAGTCACAGTAGTGAGCAAAGGGAGATGGGGCTCAGATGGCGAGGTGGAAAGCCTAGGTACTGACTTAGGAGGGTGGGGGGGCAGAGGAAGGGGACTACCCCATCCAGCTGCTCACACCACTATAGCTATGCTTCACTTGTTTTGCATAATCACTTATACAGGCACTAGCTCTGCTCAGCTACCAAAGCAGGAACTTTTGCCTCCACTGCTAGTGTTGATACAGCTAAAGACCGTCACTTTCAGGCAGTGACCGAGAACACAGCATATGTGAAAGAAGAAATGAAGCCTGAATATTGCATTGTTGTCTCCTACCCTACTCCTGAAGCTTGAATACTTAACTTAGCCCTAGTCTATGCTTGAGCTAGTTTTTGATGCCAGTCTCCCAGCATTTACGCAAGGCACATAAAATGTCGTGCATAAATGCTGGTGATTTTCTTAGCTGCCAGGACATACTCAAGAAAGCTGACCACAAGCTTTCCCATACACCACCTGGCCCACAGGACTTACAGGGCCACCTTCCAGAAGCGCAGCAGTGAGTTCAGCCTTGCTCCTAAGTGCGCCTGAAACACCAGCCTGATGGCAGTGCTTTTGCTGCCATCAGTATAGACCTACCCATAGTGTCTGAAGTGAGAAAACTCCTGCAGCTATGGGACACCTGAAACAAAGAATATTTGGAGGGTGGGCAAATCATAATCATGGCAGCATAACAGATTCCTGTTTCCTAAGAAATGGACAAGACAAAGAGTATGTTTAGTAACCGGACATTTTTTAGATCAAAAAATGGGACAATAACAAAATTTGCAATAAAACAAACAAGGAGTCCTGTGGGACTTAAAAGACTAACAAATTTATTTATTGCATGAGCTTTCATGGGAATAAAATCCCACTTTGCTAGACACTTTGAAGATGGGGGAACTTACAGAATAGCAGGAAATAAATTCCAGGAAGCATAAGTCATGGGAACAGGTCACACTATAACATCAAATCGCAACAGTTGTAAAGATTCAAACACTGGGGCCCAGCATACAGTGGGAGATGAGGTCAAATCACATGTTCTAATGAGCGAAAAATCCAATATCCCTAGTGAGTCCTGAAGCAATGCAATCAACTTTGCAAATAAATTTGATCTCAGCAGCTGCTTTTTGAAGCCTTGATCTGGTATTCATCTGTTTGAGCACTGCAATTAGTAAATCATTAAAGGAGTACTCAGAAAGCTTGAACTGCTGAACTGTTTTAGAATGTTGTGATTTCTGATGTCAGCCTGCCATTTATTCTTTTACGCAGAGACTGTCCTGGTTGTCCAGTATATAAGGCAGAGGGGTATTTAGGGAACATGGTGGCATAAATCACATTAGTGGATGAGCAGGTGAATGAGCCTTTGATGGAATAGCTGGTATTATTAGGCCCTATAATAGTGTCTTTTGTGCAGATATGTGGACAAAATTGGCTACGTGGTTTGCTGCAGGGATATGTGCCTGCTTTAATGGTTCTGTTGTTAGGTCTGTAGTTGCTGGGGAGTATCAGTTTAATTGGGGGGGGGGGTGGCTGTCTGTAAGTAAGGAGAAGTCTAGCTTCCAAGGCTTCAGAGAGTGAGGGGTCATCTTGTAGAATAGGCTGTAGATCCCTGAGGATGTGCTGTAGTGGTCTAACTTGGAGCTTGTAGGTGATGACTAGAGGCATTCTGTTGTTTTCTTTCTTAGGCGTCTCCTGTAATAGTTGACTTCGGGGTACCTGCCTAGCTCAGTCAGGCTGTGTCTTCACTTCCACAGCTGCGTACTGTAGTTTTAAGAACGCTTGATAGCATTCCTGAAGGTATCTGTCTCTATTTGAAGGATCAGAGCAAATGCAATTATATCTTAGGGCTTGGCTGTAGACAATGGATCATGTGGTGTGTTTTAGATGAAAGCTAGAGGGATGTAGATAACTATATAGGGAGGAAACCAAAAGAAGAGCAGCCCTCTATTAGCAAAGGCTGCCATACACTCCAACTGAGTCTAGATGTCAGCAACAGACTGACAGAACCCACATAAAAGCTTAGAAGCCTGACGACAGCATTTTTTTTCAATGCACAAAAAGCTGTCCTATATAAAAACAAGACCATAGCCAGTCCCAGTTTTCTGACTGTGTCCCTGATTCTGCAGGTTGGACACAGCCCATCTACTTGTGGTTATGTGACAAGAAGCTTCCTGCAAATGCCCCAGTTGCCTAGCTATTGCCGTGTCAGGAGGAGGAGAGGCAGCCCAGCTCTTGTTGCATAGTGGCTGCAGCTGCTACCTGGGGCCAGAGCTGTGGTGGATTAACGCAGTGTGGGGGCCCAACACCCTGCGGGCACAGGAGTGGAGCAGGCTGACCCAGAGGCTGGGCTCCACACTCCTGCCCCATCCCTGGGCCAGCTGCCCCCCCCCCCCGGAGCGGAGGGGTGGGGGGCCAACCCACAGACCTGGTGCTTAGCTCCTGGGCAGAGCAGGCTGGCCCCAGTCTGGCTGGTAGGCCGTCCCCAGGGAGTGGTTGGGCCAACTGCTGCATGTATTACAGCATCTGGCTCAGCCTTCAGGCTGCACTGGTCTGCCTGCACCAGGGGCCTAGGCTGGCAGGGGGTCATGTCACTGGTGGCGGGGGCCCAGGGACCCTGCAGTCCCTGATCCACCACTGGCCAGACCTATAGGTGGAGAAGGCCACACCTGCCCATCTCCCATCAGCACCCCTGCTCACAGGCATGACCACCTGGATGCATGTGTGACCTACTGATGGCCAGCCAGGTTGGCATGTACCCACTCAGGCCGACCCATTGCTATGTCCTTGTATAAAAATTTTTTTGTCTATGCACTAAAGAAATCTGGCACGTCAAGTGCCAAACTGCGTTAAATGGTTGAAAGGTAAAAGATTAGTAAAAGGGGCAATGGATATAGGATCTTGACTAAGAGTTTTCAGAGAGTCCACACTAATTATCCCAAGAGCTACAAACATAAGCCAATTAATGACCCAAGCTTGCATCCCAATACAGAGTATATGGAACCAGCAGAGAGAATTCACAAAGTAGCCCAGGGAAAGCATGAAAACACAAGAAAAACCACCACCACCAAAATCTGTGCAAAAGCAAAAGCACAAATACAAGGAAAAGGAAGAAGGTGATCTCTGGATACTTGTGGAGGAAAAAAACATGATCATGGAAAATACGCTGCCTTTGTGATCATATACAATAATTGTGCCAAAAGATATCACTAGACCAAAAGCTTGCAAACAAGAAAAATGCACTATATTGAGAAAGCACCTAATGACTCAAGAGAATGAGATTTTTTTTGCACAAATGACATCAATGAGATGCAAAATACTAAAAACAAATGGTTCAAAAAAATTTAAACTAGCTCAGGCTTCAGGGACAAGGCAGCAGTACATAAACTAGAACTAAAATGCCAGTGGGCAGCAGTAAATGTGCTAAGATATGACAACTTCCCCAGCATCATTCAAGAGAGACAGTGAAATTGCGTCAGAGTAAAGCCAAATTAAAATTACGTGATGGCACAAGAATAAGCATAATGCAAGCTGACATTTCAGATAGGACAAACACAGACACCGCTACTGTCACATAAAGTAAATTCATTAATCTAGTAACACCACACCTGAGACAAGCAAATCATACAATAGAGCAAAACAAAGCCAGCGCACACAATGCAGTAGCATACATGAGGCAAAGCTGCTAAAAGATTTGAATAGTGTTTCTTGGAGGATTGGGATGTCTCCCAGGTATATAATTCAGCCAACAGAGCATCTGCTTTGCAGAGTACCATAACAGTAAGAGAAAAAAATTAAACAAAGAGCAAGCAAAGACATCACTGGTGAAGTCAGAGAGGTCATTTGTTGGATTGCAGCACAGTAGCCATGAAGCCACTAGGCAGTCAGCCAACCAGCACTAAACAAAAGACTGAAGAGAGCTGACTACCAAATACCTACAGCTGAAAATATATTACTTGACTTGGTAAAAGCAAAAGTAGACTCACTACTTGATGTCAAAGACAGATACTAGCAAATGCTACTGGGTAAGGGAAACAGCCATCTCAGCGCCTTTGGCACATGTGCAGGGAAATACAGATGGTTAAGAATCCTATCGTGTGTGTTGGGGGGGTCAAACCTGCTGTGGCAGAACCTCAGTGCTGCCAACTCGTCACACTAACAGAGTTCAGCATCATAGCTGCTAACATTCTGGTGTAGAGGCATGGAGACAGCATGGCAGAAGCTTTGCCACCTCATGCCCACAAGCTCTGCTGTCTCCTAGAAAGCAAACCCAGAGTTTAGGAATCCAGTGGATCCAACCCTGAGTCAAGCCTGGACACAAGGTTTAAGTGGCATAGACATAGCCTTCACTGGATTCGTGGGCAGTGGGGTTAGATCACAGCAAGGGCGATTTAGGCTGGACATTAGGAAAAAATTCCTGTCAGGGTGCTTAACCACTGGAATAAGTTACCACAGCAGGTTGTGGAATCTCAATCATTGGGAGTATTTAAGAGCAGATTAGACAAACACTTGTCAGAGATGGTACTTGGTCCTGCCATGCATGCAAAGGCCTGGACATGATGACCTCTCATGATGCCATCCAGCGTCTATGATTCGGCAGTCTACCAAAGGCATGCCATACTACCATGGGTCAGCTTTCTTTGGCCTCTGGACAGGCAAGTTTCCCCACAGTGAACAAAGGGCTATTGACGCAATTTAGGTTGGACTCAGAGTTGCAAAAAAAAATGTGGTGTAGCTGCTGGAATTGAGGCTGGAACCCAGGGTTCAACAATTCCTAATATGGAGGTTACAAATGCATGTAGATGTTCAAGTCCTAGGGTAAATCCCCAGTCTCTTAACTCGAGTTTTCCTAACCCTGGGCTTACCTTGCAGTAGAGACATAGCCCTGGATGCAGGCAAGCCTATCCATAGGGAGGGCTATAATACAATTATGCACAGGAACATAAGCTGTGCTAGATAAGAGAATGTGGCATATATGAAGAACAAAATGACACTTGACTCTTGCATGTCCTTTTGGCACACCCTCGTTTTAGTGCTTGAACACCAAATACGTTGCAAACTAACAATCCCCAGCTGCCTGATTTCCTCGTAGTGACCATTTGACAATCAGCATAAATTGGAACAGCCTTCAGGCTGCTCTACCTTGGGCCAGGTGCTAGGCCATGCTCTTAAAAGGACATACGCCACCAGTGGTGCTACAAGTTTTATAGTGGAGCTCCTGAAAGCCACTGAATGGTAAGCATGTATATGATGGAAACTATGTCAAGCCAGTGGGTGCTGATACACCCATAAGATGCCTACCTCCAGAACCATTGACCACCCCCTCAGGTTTTTGTTTTTTTTTTAATTTGCCTCAGCACCTAAAAGCACACAATTCAGCTATCAATTCTTTGAATCTAATGCCTGTAATAACAGAGATAAGATTAAGCGTGAAGAAGCAGAACAAGACCAGGGAGGTGCCACTCAGAGGTGACCATGACTAAGCATTGTCTGGTAACATTAAATGAGTTGTACGTCTCCCCAGTATATGAGGAAATTTGAGGGGGGGGGGTCCTACAACAGCTCTGTAGGTCTACTGGCAGGACTGGTTTTTGGAGCGAAACTTCTAGCGGTATTCATGCATGCAGCACACAGGATTCTTTTCACGCTGCCACTGGAGGCATAGGAATTGCCATCTCAAGCCTTTTATTCCTTCCACTCCCACCAGCTGGTCTAAAGGAAACTGTGGCAGACCATTGTATGGTATAGCGCGTGGCATGCCACACGCTGCCTGCTGTGTGCCCAGGCCATTAGCTAGACACCTAAGGGCATGCACACTCATTTGTTTATGTAACTGCCCACATGCTAAATACCTAGTATCATGTGTGGTTACTTCTTTATGGGCAGTGTTCACCTTGTGATCTGTAGGTACACAGTTTATGACAACAGGACTATGTGTATAACTGTGTGTCCCGGTAGTAGTGCCCATCCTTTCTCTTAGCATATACTGGCTTATATATTCAGAGGCTGGGCCCATGCATATGGGACGTTGCTAACTAGACCATGGATGCTGTGCAGCTGGTGCCTTTGGAGTGACAGCCAGGATCCTATCTGCTGTTATAGTGGGGGGGGGGGAGCGTCCCTGGATGCAGAAGGGATTTAAGTGCTGTACCCCCCATAATAAACACCTCTTATTCCAGACAAGTGTGGGCATGCATCACTGCCTCGTACCATATCTGAACGCATAGCATAACATTTCGAATCACAACCAGCATCAGGGTGATGCCCAGATTATGTGGAGGGTAGTAAACACCATGTTGAACCAGTTGCTAAACCAATCTGAGCTAGCCCCTCTTCCAGTGGATGGAGGAGGAGGAGGCAGTGAGGCACTAATGAACAGAGGCTGGGCAGTGGCTTTGTCACATAACTGCCCTGGGGAGTTGGGGCTCTACACCTGGAATTTCCAGGAACTGTACGTGGAGACTTTCTTGGTTGATATGTGGACCCATTTCATGAAACCCACTGCTGTGCACATGAAAGGGGCCCTGCTGGGTCCAGCTCAGGAGCACTGTATGGGAGAGGTAGTCCGGCTTCTCATCCAATTAGGGGGCCAAAGAAGAGGAGCAAGCCTGAGCGTGAGCCATGCAAGAGCACTGTAAGGAAGCATGGGGGGGGGGCAAATGACAAAGGGATAAAGCGCCCCCCCCCCCCCCCCCCAGCAAGGACGGTAACCCAACTGAACATGTTTTTGGTTCTCCTAAAGACAGGAGTGCCAAAGGCAGTGCTAGATGGGGGGGTCCCTACCCCCCCCCCAATCGTGTGGGCTCCATATAAGAAGAAACGCTCAAAGCTGGGCGGAGGGGGGGGGGAATGGGGACAAGGCCGCTGTCATGCTGTCACCTCCTCCCACTGCAGACAAGAAATTGACCAAATGTTAGAGGTGTTGCAGGGCATGGGTGTCAGCTGCCTTGCAACATCCCCTTGCAACAGCCCTGTGTGGCTTGTCAGGGAGCTGGCATATGATCATTGATTACCAGCAACTGAATAAGTATTCCCCCCCCCCCCCCCATCTCCGCTGCTGTACATGACATAGGCACCCTGAGTGAAAAGATCAGTGCCAGTAGTGGAGCATAGTATGCTGTGAATGATTTATCTAATGATTTCTTCTCCATTCCCCCAACCCCAGTGTCCAAGATCAGGTTACCTTCACTTGGGAGTGGCAGGGGGGGCCTGGGATCAGCTATCATACCAGCATCTGCCTCAGTGTTATGTACACCGTGCAACCTAGTGTCACAGAACAGCGGCTAGGGATGTGAAGCAATGCATTGTAGACCTCCACCCCCCCCCCATACCCTTGTAGCGCATTATAGAGATGATGCTATGTGAAGGGAGCAACTGCTGAGGCCGTGGGTGAAGCCCTCATTGAAGTCACTGCTCATCTGACCCAACAAGGCTGGGAAATAAACCTGAAAAAGGTCCACGGGTTGGCTAAGGAACTACTTTTTCTAGGAATATGGTGGCCAGGCCCTGAGCAGCCTATTCCAGAGAAAACCAGGCATTATGTTCTGAATACATAGCACCCTGAGGCCAAAGCTGAAGGACAGGCCTTTTGGGGTACTGGTGACAGTACATTCCCCATTTGGCGAGTAGGCTGAGGCTCTTATATGTGGTGACACAGAAGAAAGATACTTTTGCGTGGGGAAACCCAACCAAGTGGCCACATTTGAACAAGCCAAGCAAGCAGTATAGCATACGTTCCTGTTGTCCCGTGAGGCATGCTACGTCAAACTACAGGTTGCCATCACCACTAAGATCATTGCATGGAGCCTGTGGCAAAAGCAGCCTGGTCAGCAGGTTTCCCTTAGGGTTCTGAAGCTGTTGGTGGCCAGACACTGCCATTAGATATGCTGTGTTTGAAAAGTAGTTGCTTGCCTGCTACTGGGCCATAGTGGAGCTCAACGGAGTTACAGGAGAGAAGCTTGTTACTAGTCTCCCTGCAATTCTTATTGGCTATGGCTACACACAGTTTTGTTATTTCGAAACAAGCTATTTCGAAATAACTTATTTCGAAAGAACCTGTTATTTCGAAATAACTTGTTTCGAAATAACAAAACTGTGTCCGTGAAATAAGCCAAAAACGGGAATCGAAATAGCGTTTCCACAGTGTGGACTTGCTATTTCGACCCAGGGGCAGTGCAGCATGGGAGGTGTGGCAACATGGCCGCCTCCCTGGGCCACATCGGTGGCCATGTTGGTAGCCAATCACATAAAAGCTGGCCCTGACCTCACTTTGCTGTCCACCAACGCTAGCAGCATGCTGCAAGCCATGGACAGTGCTCGGCTGCCTAGACAGCGCCGTCCAGCACCTGACCCCTCGGCGCGCATCGAGGGGCTCCAGCACCTGTGGGAGACGCTGTTCGTAGCCCCCGAGGAGGACTGGCCTCTACCTGAGGACTACATCCACCTCATCCTCAGGCCTCAGCTACTGCCTCTGCCCCTCCCTGTGCCCCGCCGCATGTGGGCGCATGAGACCAGCGTCGACTGGTGGGACAGGGTCGTCCTGCGCACCTGGGGCGACGACCTCTGGTGCCAGAACTTCAGAATGAGCAGGGCCAGCTTCACCCGCCTGGTGACCGAACTCGCCCCACACCTGTGCCACAGGGACACCCCCATGAGGCCTGCCGTCCCAGTGGACAAACGAGTGGCCATCGCCCTGTGGAAGCTGGCCACCCCGGAGTCCCACAGGGCAGTGGCGCACCTGTTCGGCGTCGGGAGGTCCACCACTGGCGCCATCGTCCTCGAGGTCACCAGGGCCATCAATCGGGTCCTCCTACGGCGCCTGGTGAGGCATGGGGACCTGCAGGGCACCATGCCTGGGATGGCCACCCTTGGCTTTCCGAACTGTGCCGGCATCTTGGATACCACCCATATTCCTGTGCGTGCCCCGGAGCACAGGGCTGCGGTGTACCGCAACCGAAAGGGATACCATTCAGTCATTATGCAGGCCCTTGTGGACCACCAGGGCCGGTTCCAGGACTGCTATGTGGGATGGCCAGGCAGGGCCCATGACGCCAGGGTCCTCCGCAACTCTGCCCTGTATCGGGGCATGGAGGCGGGCACCCACTTCCCCCCTCACACCATCCACCTTGGGGGCGTAGAGGTGCCCGTTCTTATAGTGGCCGACGCGGCCTACCCCCTGCGGCCCTGGCTAATGAGACCCTACGCCGGGCCACTCGACCCCAGTCGGCAGCTGTTCAATCGCCACCTCGCCCACTGTCGACAGGTGGTCGAGCGGGCCTTCGGACGCCTCAAGGCCTGGTGGAGGTGCCTGCTCACCCGCCTCCACCTCGCTGAACGCAGCCTGCCACAAGCCATCGCGGCATGTGCAGTGCTGCACAACTTTTGTGAACAGCAAGGGGAACCCATCCCACTCGCATGGGAGGCTGAGGTCCAGGCCTTTGCCAGGGAGTATGAACAGCCAAGGTCCCGGCCAACTCAGGAGCAGCCATCGGCACGAGCCCTTGCCATCCGCGATGCCCTCTGGCGCAGCTTCGCCGCGGAGGAAGACTGAGGACCAGCCCTGCCCTGCACCAAACCACCATCTCCCCCCGTCCACCCACAGCCAGCCTGCACCCATCCACCCACACTGTCACCCCCCCCCCAATAAAAACACAGACAACCATGAATAACTGTCCAGGGGTTTATTTACATTCACAATCAGGGAAGGGATGGGGGTGATATGGGACAGGGCAATCTGGGGGGGTCCGGGGGAGGGAACATGAACTTGGAAGGGGACTTGGGAGGGGACTTGGGGAGGGAACATGAACTTGGAAGGGGACTTGGGGAGGGAACATGAACTTGGAAGGGGGAGTGGGGTGAAGAGGTCCTGGGGCGGGGGGGGGGGTTAGGCAGCGCCTGTGGGAGGGTCCGGGGGGGGGGTGGCATGCCCCGCCTGCGGCCACAGCTGCCCTCTGCCCGCTGTCCCTGCTGGGGCGGGGAGGTGTCCCGGCGCCATCGGGGAGCCAGGCTCTCCGCCAGCTGGCGGATGGGTGCAGCCTGTTCCCGGATGGCAGCTGGGAGCTCCACGGCCAGGCCCTCCAATGCCCTCGCTGCCCTGTCCTCCGTGCCTGCGAGGCGCTCGAGGGCACGGAGCCCAGCTGCCTGCCGCTGAGCCTGCTCACGCCGCCAGGCCTGGGTGGCGGCATGCATGTCCCGCCCGAGCTCCTCCAGGCTCTCCAGGAGCTCACTGCGGGTCCTGGGGGCCCTCCGCTGTTGCCGCGGTGTCCTGGGGCTTTGGCGGTGGGGTCCGGGCGTGGGTGCCGGCCCTCGGGGAGGGGCTCTGCGACGTGCTGCAGGGACGCAAAAAACACAGTTAGCCCCTGCCGCCTGCTGGTCCCATCTGTGTGCACCTGTCTGCAGCACACACCTCTGCCCTGACTGTCAGGGTCCCAAGATCCCGTGGGACATTGCCCTGGGGTAGGACTCCTGGCCCCCAAAGCCTCGGACGGAGGCCGGGATGGTACCCGACAGAGGACATTGGAGGACCCTGGGCAAGACGGTTGTCTGGCCGAGGTAGTCATCAGGGTTTACGGCGCCCTGGGACAGTTACCCAAATAAATCGGTATACTCTGGCAGTCCAGGATCCGTCAGCCCCTCTGGGAAAAAGCCTGACAAACCCCCCTATTGTGACCTGCCTGCCAGACAGAGAATGGGAGGATAACAAGAAGAACAGAGCACAGGAAAGGAGACCATGGTCTCCTTTTGCCAGACATCTGGGACCCGTACCCTGGAGGCACACATGCTTGTGGTGCCCACAAGGGTGAACTGGACCCAGCCACGCCTTGCACTTGAGGTCTCCCGAGGCCACTTGCCAGTGGTGTGCCCTGCCTGCTGTCCACCCCACGGAAGATGCTGCTGCATCTTTCCCAGCCAGTCCCTGGTCACCACCCTCCGGCACACAAGGGCCTTTTTCCCCAGTGACACCTGTGTCTGTGGGCCCCGTGGCCAGGGGGCCCCTCTGTGCCCACGAACCCTGGGCCCTACCCGCCCCGGTGCCTGGCCCTAGCCTCCACCCATCCCGGGACCTGCTGGACAGGCCCAGCCCTGTGTGCCCCCGTGTGGGGGGTGTACTTACCCACAGGGGCTCCAGAGGTCCGCCGAGCTGTCCCGGGGTCTGACTCGGAGCCTGGGGCGGTGGTGGGCCCCTGCTCCTCAGTGCTGCTGTCTGCCTCCATGGGTCTGAACAGCTCCGGGGTCGTGGGGCTCGCCTCCGCCGCTGTTGGTGGTGCGGCTGGTGGTCCCCCGACGGAGATGTCAGAGGAGGCTGCCTCCAGGCCTGATGGTGGGCTCTGATGCCCCCCAGAGGTGTCAATGGATGCAGTGGGGGCACCGCTGGGCTGTGTGCCCAGGAATTCATCCAGGGCCTCGTAAAATGGGCACGTGGCCTGGCTGCCAGGCCCCTCCAGTGCCCGGGCATCCCGGGTGCGGGCATACTCCTGGCGGAGTGATTTTATTTTACTCCGCACCTGTTCTGTGGTCCTGGGGTGCCCGGCCTGGGACATCGCGGACGCGACGTCCTCATAAATGTCACGGTTCCGGTGGCTGGCCTGGAACCGCTCCACTATGTCTGGCTGCCGCCAGATGCCCAGGAGGCAGGACACGTCCTCCCGGGTCCACACGGGCGCCCTCCGGCAGCCTGCGGCTGAGGGAGCTGCCTGCTGGGCCATGGCTGCCTGCTAGCTGCCTCCCTGCCATGCAGCCTAACAGGCACGCCCTAGCAGGAAGTTCCCCCAGGGTGCTGTGCACCCTGGGAGGAAGGTCAGCCGGTTATTTCGAAACAACGGTTGTTTCGAAATAACACGACCACTACAACGGTTGTTTCGAAACAACTCGTTTCGAAACAACCGTTGTTTCGAAACGGCATGTCCCATTGGCGTTATTTCGAAACAACTGTTTCGGGACAACGCCATTTCGAAAGGTAACGAGGTTTAAGTTATTTCGAAAAGCTCACGGCTATTTCGAAAGAAGCGGTTTGCTTCTTTCGAAATGGCCGTGCGTCGTGTGGCCATGCCATTCCTTATTTCAAAACAACCTCTGTTGTTTCGAAATAAGGAGTGTGTGTGGACATACCCATTATGTCCTGGGTCATAGACTAGTCACTCACCAGTAAGCCTCCTTAGTTTTGGGGAAATGGTACATCAATGAAAGGGCCCAGAGTGGGGTTGCTTGGGTTAGACTGTTACATGAGTAGGTATCTGCCCATCCACTGCTCACTCAGAACCAGCCACCTGCCCGAAAGATGGGGCAGGAACACTGCTTTTCATATGGGGCAAAGCGTTTGAGGACTTAAGTGTTGAGCAGTGGCTGAATGCCTGGTTTACTTACTGATGGCTCAGGACAGTGTGTTCGGGAAGTGATGCGTAAATCACATTGGTGGATGAGCAGGTGACTGAGCTTTTGATTAGGTTCTACAATGGTGTCTTTCATGCAGACATGTGGGCAAAGTTGGTTGCAGGGATATGTGCCTGCTTTAAAGAGATTTATGCTGGCATGTGCCAGAAATGTCCCCAGCATCCTCATACATTGGACTAGCTGTGTACAAAAGAATAAATGGACACAAATCTGCCCTCAACAATCATAACATTCTACAACCAGAAGTTGAACACTTCACTCTGCCTAATCAGTCTGTTGGTGATTTGTTAATAGATGTGCTCTGGCAAATGGGTAACACAACAAGAGAACCAGCAGAACTGGAACTGATTTGCAAATTTGATTATGTGAAAGCAGCATTAAATGATGCCTATGGATTCTTTTCCCATTAAACCAGGCGATTTGACCTCACCCACCTCTATGTGCTGTTTCCCAGTGTTCGACGCTTCACAACTGCTTGCAGTTACAGTGAGATCTGATCCCATGACTTTCATTTCCCTACGTTTAGTTTCCTCCCATGCTGTAAGTTCTCTCAGCTTCAAAGTGTCTGATGAAGTGGCATTTTATTAGTCTTTATATGCCACAGCACTCCTTGCTTGTTTTGCTGAACTAAACTAACACAGCTACCCCTTTGGAACTTGGCAACATGCAAGGCATTGATAAGACGTGTTTTAATAACAGGCTCCAGAAGGGCAGAATGCTGGTGGAATGCACATTTAGACATTTAAAAGGCATGTGGTAGAGTCTCCTCACTAGGCTTGACTTTAGCGAAAAGAACATACCCACAGTTATCAGTGCTTGCTGTGTGCTCCATAATTTGTGTGACACACAGTGAAATGTTCCCCCAAGTTTAGGGTTACCAGATACCAAAGCATGGAAAGGAGAAAAGGGAAGTTTGAAAACACTGGAGGACACATGCACATCCACCCCTGCCACCCACCCCACCTACTGCTTCCCCTCCCCAAATGCCTATCCTCCACCCCCAGCTACTGCCCCCCCCAAATGCCTGCCCCATCAGTTCCCTCTTTCCCAATGGCCCCACTCCAAGCCCTCCTAACTCCCCCACTGCCCAGCTCCCCAGCTTCACGTCATCCTACCCAATCCCCTCCCTAGCCCCACCATCCTGACCCTCCCAAGCCCCCCCCACACACCCTTTTCCTGGCTGCCCAATTGTCCCCAACCCAAACCCCTTCCAAGGCTTCCTTACTGGTGGGGCAGGGAACAGGACCACAAGGAATCACAGCTGCACTGGCCTGGGAAGCTACAAACATGGTACCGGCCAGCTGGCAAGAAAGGGGGCATGGGCCTGGTAGGGCCGGGGCCTCCCCAGGTGCTGGGAAAGGAGGGGCAGGGTGGCTGGGCTCACTCCCACCCACAGCCCCCTAGTGGCCCTAGGGGAAAATGCCAGAATGCCACGTTCCGGCGCACTCCTCTATTTTTAGCGGCCACAGCCAGAAAACTTCCCCTGGCAGTCTGGGGTGAGCTGGCACACTTTAACCCTTTTTAAAAAAAAAAAAAAAAACACAGACAAAAAATCTTCAATTTTTAAAATACCTGCCAGACGGAGGACGTGACAGTAAAAACTAGGACATCTCCTCCATTTGCCAGACATCTGGTAACCTACCCAAGATTGCATTGTGGAGCCTACTAAGCTGGCCACAAATTTTGAGCAGACAGACACCAGTGTTACAGTCCAAAGAAACCCCCAGAGTGTTACGTATAAGAGAAGCATTGAAAACACATTTTTTGTAATGACCAGCACTAATGTATGTGCTGCTCAACACTGTGCACTTAATTCCCATCCCCCACCTGTGCCCCATCCTGCCCTCCCCTTTTTTCTGCACAGATAGATAGTGCCCAGGCTATGACTAAACAAAGACAGAGTGGGTTGTTTTTTTTTTAAAACGAACCAGTTAAGTTTTATTTATGATCATTTCAGGGAGAGGGCGGAGGATGGAGGTGTCAGAATCAAAAAGGAATGCAATGGTACAGCTTTTAAAGGGGCCGTCGCCTCTTTCTGCTTGCCTTCACTGGCATGGAATGCAGCACATGCAATCTCCACCTGCAGTGCACTGGGGTGAGGATTGGTATCATAGGTTGCTGTGCATTCTGGAGCGGCTGCTGAGGCCCTCTTTCTGGATGCTGCGATTCCTGGAGCTCTACCAGCTACCTCAGTATGTGGGACTGCTTCGTCATAATATGCAGCAGCTCCTGTTGCATTTTATGCCTCTGCTCACATGCTGATCCCCCACTGTTCTTCTGTCTTCCATTTTCATGTCTAGTTTCTTGAACAAGGCTATCCCCCAGGCTCTGAACTCTGTATTAGCATCCAGAGAGGTATTCATTAGCTCACTGAACATGGATTTTTTTTTAGCTCTTCATAATCTAGTAGAGGAGTTCTGTGGGAGTTGCGTGGCCAAAGGTCTAAGAGTTGACTATTTGGCAAGCAAAGCATGCAATTCACATTGTTAGCTGAGCCCATGTAGTCAAAATATGATACGTTGTTGCAAGACCTCCCTTGACTATATAGAATACAAAGTCAGAACCATGCTGCATGTCCTGCAGGGGTTGAACTGCAGTTTGTGATGGCATAAGCCAGGATCCCTTGCATCCATTACAGCGATTTCCAGCACACCACATAACTACCCAGTAACCAACCAAGGAGAGGGACCACTGTATAATGATCTTGAAGGTTCATTCGAGACCATACTACTAATAAGTAAGGAATAGAATTTTAATTATACAGACAGGCATCCAGGTGTGTAACTAGGAGCAGCTGTCTTAGACCACCTGTAGGGCACATCTGCCAATTCACACAACACTGGCCCATGCTAGGGGTTGTCTCTAAATTCACAGTCTTCTACAAACATATCTCTATACACTGGGCTCCCTGTTACTATCCCAAAGTGTAATGCTGGGAAGAGGTGGGCAAAACAGCAGGCTATGGGGAAATTAAGACTGAAGCAAACACAGGAAAACTAGACTTGGGACCCTTAACTTCCACAGGACACTGTCCAGCAGGGGCATCATTGTGGACTCATGCCCTGAATGTGCTGCAGAGGGCCCTGAGCTGCTGGCTGTGGTAGGTAGCTTGGCTTGCATGCATATGTAAGGAATGGGGGGAGGCTGCCAGAAGCCAGCTGTGCTGGGCTTGAGGCTGAGGGGTGCAAGCTAAGCCCCAGCTATACAGGGGAGTGAGCTCTGGGAGCCTGGAGGGTCAGCCCAGTGCATACAGACCCAAGGTACAGGGGGTGATGAAAGTGCTGCTGATGTGTCTGTAAATACTCTCTTTTGAGTTTCTGGCTCCTAGCAGGAGAAGGGAGGAATTCCAGTGGCCAGGCATAGGTTTGGACTAATGGCTGGCCTGGATTCCCTGGAATGGGCTGTGAGAAGTGAGAGGGTGGGGGCTGCCCCCCCCAGCCCAGCTGCAGTGAGGGCTTCTAAATTCCCTAACCTGCCTGGCTGAAAAAGTCTCAATGGGATTCTGCGCTGTAGTAGGTAAAGAAGGTGGAGAGGAGAGAGCCAGCTGGGGGGGGGGGCTTGTGGGGGTGCAGGCAGGCTAAGGGCTAGAATAGATGTAACCAGCTATAGTGGGGGGCTGCTGCTGCCCCCAACTCCTGCTGCAAGGCTGAAGCAGTAAGGCTGAGAAACCTGCCTCCAGTAGCAGTGAAGAAGAGGCAGCTCCTCCACCCCCTGCACAGCCTTAGCTTAGCTATCCTATTACTGCTTGTGGCATGGCATGCAGTGCAAATGTCCACTGCTGCCTGGCTGTGAAGAGAGAGTAGAGAGCAGCACAGCTCCATATTTTAAGGCCAGCCTCCCCATACATCCTCCAGCGCCCCCCCCCAAGCTCACCCCCCCCATACATGCAGCTCAGTCACCTGCCTGAGTGGTGAGCACTCTGTGCGCATCTCAGTGTGAGTCTGATAAGTGTCAAGCCAGCATCTTCCTGATTCCTCCAACTCTTTCCCACCTACCAAGTGGCCCGTAGAACTGCCTCCACCCCTCCAACAGCCAGAAGTGCTCAATGTGCCATGTCTAGGGACCAGTCTCCCCTTTGGCAAGGCCAAGCTGATGTTGCGGCCAGTCAGCCTGCCCTCCAGGCTTGCTGTTAAAGGGGCAAAAGCTGCCTCTAGCCCTGAAAGAGTTGGGGACGGCAAGGCTGTGGGCTGTGAGACCCCCCCTCCCCCATACCTAGAGCTGCACATATGGCCTCCACCCCAGCTTAGGTGCAGCCAGGCCTTCTGAGCTCCCTGACCCGCCTAGCTGGCATATGGAATTCTCTCAGCACTGCAATATGGTAAGTAAGGCTATCTCTACACTTAGCATGTTAATTTGCATTGATTGCATTTGAACTAGTCAATTTGAACTAATAATTATTAGCTTGAATTACATCAATTTGAATTGACATGGCCACACTAGAAACTCCAATTCAAACTAGCATGTCCATGAACTGGACGTGCTAATTCAAATTGCAGGAGGAGCACCAAGGTGTGGCAACACGCCCCCCCCCCACCACTATGGGCCATGCCACCACCCAAACCCCTACCAGGCTCCAGCCCTCTAAGCCCAGTGCAGGGAAAAGCCTCCTGGCCCAGCTCTAGCCCTGATGGGCTAGAGCTGGGCCAGGAGGCTTTTCCCCAGGCCAGGCTCAGAGCCTGGCAGGAGATGATTTCCCTATGCACCGCCCCCCCACATGGCACAGCAGGGGTGAGGGAGAAAGGATTCCTCCAGCCAACGCCATCAGCATGGGGCTAGGGGGATCCCGTCTCCCCTGCCCCTGCTGCACTGTCATGGGGCTGGGGGAATCCTTTCTCTCCCGATGCTGCTACACTGTAAGCACCCGGGGGGGGGGGGGGATTCCTCCTGCCTGTGCTGACAGCACAGTGGGCAGGGAAGAAGGAACCCCTGGGCATGGCTGGGCTCCCCCTGGCCATGCACAGGGACATGACCCCCCCACACACAGACAGAGCCCCACTGATTGTGCGTGGAGAAGGAAACCCCCACACACAGATCAGCTCCTGCTGGCCTCGTGCAGGGGAGGGACCCTCTTGTGCAGCTGGGTTCCCCCTGTCTGTGCACAGGGAAGGGGCCCCTGCATGTGGCAGGAGCCCTGCTAGCCACCCGGGGGGAAGGGACCTGCCTGCATGCCAATGGAGCCCCACTGTCCCCGCATGGGGGAGGAACCTGCAGCTCATGGCAGGAGCCCCACTGAGAGACAGGAACTCCATTGCACCCCCAGCCCGAGCTGGCTTGAGGTGGGTGGCAGCACCTTTCGGGCTGCTGGCCTCAGGTGCCAAAGGGCTGGTCTTCCTTCCAGGGTGCCATGCACCCTGGGAGGAAGGTCAACCCGTGTCCATCTGAACTTAAAGTAAGTTCAAATTGACATGGCCACATTGGGTCAATTTGAACTACTGGGCTCGAACTGACCCTGACTTTGAAGTCAAATGAGGTTTGACCAATTCAAAGTCAACTTTCATCAATTTGAACTGAGAAGGTTCTCAGTTTGAATTGAGGAAAGCAAGTGTGGCCATGCACTTAATTGAATTTGAATTTATTGTCATCAATTCAAATTCAGTTCTGCACGTAGACGTACCCTAAGAGAGTGGGAGCCCAGGGGAAAGGGGGAAGGGTGGCTGGTAATGAAGAAAAGCAGTAGGCTAAACTGCTTTGGTTAATTTTCCCTGCCTTTGTACCATTAATCTTTTAAATTAACTTCAGATTTAAAAACAAAACATAACAAACCTACACTATTAGCTGCAATGATTAGTGCCCTGTTTGTTTTGGGGAGGATTTTTAAATGTTATTCTGGTTGCCAGCATTTTCTGAAATCCAAATTTTTAATTCTTTAGAACTGGAAAGCACAGACAGTAGTGCTCTACCTTGAAGAAGCCTATAAATTTTGTGTAAGACTATCACAGAACCATTGTGGAAAAGAAGAAATATCCTTTTAATGAAGCTTGTTAATGTTACTTCTCAGGCTCATCTTTATTCATAATCTTAAATTACTATTCTCTCTGTACTATTATGGAACTTCAAAGTATTCTTGAGGCCATGTGTTTCTTCATTGTGTGGTTTCTCATGGCTCTGGTGGTGTACTCAGCTTATATTAGGGAAGAAGAGTTATGGTGGAGAAAATTGAAAGTGACCTAAGAGGGGAAAAAGCAAGGCAGTGTTGGCTGAACACAGGTTGTTTTGTGTTGGTTTTTTTTTTTAAAGGGAAGCTGTATAAAGGAAAGTACTTAGTGAACATTATAACTCAAATATTTCAATTTAGTGACAGAATTTTTTGAGCAAGATTCTAATGAAATTGGATGCTTTTGTAGGTAATAGGAATATAGAAAAGGGTTATAGTGCATGCTAAAAAAAATTGTTAAAGAAGGGATAGATATTCAACCTCCATGCTTCAAAGATCAATCCAATTCATACCTATTGGAGGCTGTTTGAGGAGATTAGCCCCCATCTGGGGCCTGATGTGTTGCTGACATCTTTCTGTTGGACATCTGCTTCTGGGCCAAGGCAGAGACAGGACACTGGAGTTATTGCCAAATGCTTTGTTTCAGTTCTATGTGTACCTAAAGACCTCTTTATATCTAATAAGTAATATATTTTAATTACTTTTTTGTTTGGGAGGGCACTGAAGTTTCTTTGAAAATCTGTGTATATAACACTAAATATTAAAGTAAGACTTACATTGACAAAGCTAAAATGAAATGAGTACTTTGTGTGTAGGACCATGACATTTTGTGTTTTTTCCAGTACTGAATGCAGTTGTTCTTCCTCTGTTCCCTCCCAGGAATTAGAGTTCACTTTTATTGCTAAATGTTGACTAAAAGTAACTTCTAATTGACAATTTACTTCAACAAAGCCTTCATTCTGCAAAGTGTTATCAGCCAATTAGTTTTAAGTAAAGATCTAAAAGCTGTATGTTTTAAAAAGCAAACGGTCATTAAAACGCATAATATATTGTTAAAATCTATATGTAAAGTGTTTCTTTGCCTCAGCAACCATCATTATTTATTACTAAAAATCAGTATGCATCTCTGTTCTGTTATTCAGTTTCTTAATTAGCAGGCAATATCCCTTGTTGCTCTCAAATCACTTGATTATTGAAGGAATTTTTAAAAAATGACTCTTCTTATCTTTTGGGTTGCTGACCCCTGTTTTATGTGGAGTCAGTAATCCTATTGAAGACAGTAGACCAATTCATCTGTGGCAAGTTGCTTACATGAATAACTTGGTACAGAATAGAACAACTAAATATAGGCTTAGGGCAGGGGTACTCAAATGGCGGCCCGCGGTCCACAATCC
>ML681963.1:110640715-110694090 GCA_007922195.1 Podocnemis expansa
CCCCCCCCCCCCCACGGAGCCTGCTGCACAGCCGCTGCCCCGCTCCCCCTCCTGGCATCGCCGCCCCCCCGCTTCTGGCATCGCTGCTGCCGCTCCCACTTGCCCCCCCACGCTCCCGGCATCGCCGCCCCCCTGCTCCCACTTGCCCCCCCCGGCTCCCGGCATTGCCGCCCCCCCACTCCTGACATCACCCCCGCCCTAGTTGTTTGTGGACCCTGGTCAATGGTGGAAGGCTGAATGTGGACCGGCTCACAAAAAGTTTGAGTACCCCTGGCTTAGGGCAACCCAGTCCTACAGTGGCAGAGCAGTACTAGAGCAGATGGATGGAGGGAAGTGTGCAGCAGCTGCCTAGCTCAGGGCGTGTCCAGGTAACAGTTGTACTCCACAGTGAAGCAGCAATTGCCAGAGGATGGTATGGAAAAAAAAGTATTCAAAACTCTTGGGAAAAAGTCTGCAACCTATAAATCCGCACCCTCCTCCCTCCCCCAGGCAGGGCCATCCCTAGGGGAGTGAGGGGCCCTGCGCAAATGAGCCCTCTGTGGGCCCCCCCACCCCACTCTGCATTGGGGGGACGGGCCCAGCTGGCCCAGGGGTGGGGCAGACCCCTGTGCTGCCCCCCCCCATGCTGGGGGCCAGGAGCGGCTAAAAGGAAGGCCTGGTGCAGCGCTGCCGGTCCAGCCATGCCCCCTCCCCGCCATGTGCACTGCTCTGAGCTCCATACCAGCCCCACACTGCCTCCCGTCCCCTCCTCGCTGCTTCGGCACTGGAGCCCAGACCAGCACACATGGCGGGGATGGCTGGACCGGCAGTGCTGCACCAGGCTGCCCTTTCGGCTGTTCCCCGGCATGGAGAGGGAGCGGTGCGGCCATGCAGGGGCCCCCAAAGCTTGGGGCCCTGGGCGGCTACCAGAGTTTCCCTACCCTAGGGATGGCTCTGCCCCCCCAGCACTGGGGGGGGGCAGGGCCAGCCAGCCCTTGCACTAGCCAGGGGCCATGCTGGCAGGGACTGGGCCAGCCAGCCAAAAGGGCAGCCCGGTTCAGCGCTGCCGGTCTGCCCCCCCTTTGTCTGCCCCCCCCGCCAAAGGTGCAGCTCTTGGCTCTGTGCTGGAGCAGCAGGGAGGGGGTGGGAGGCAGTGCAGCTGGGCGGGAAGGAGCGATATTGGCTCCGTGCTGCTTCCCCCCCCCCACTGCTCCAGGACAGAGCCAAGAGCAGTGCCCTTCGCGGGAGGGGGATGGAGGGCAGACGGAGGGGCGGCAGACCAGCAGTGCTGAACTGGGCCGTCCTTTTGGCTGGCTCACACCGTGCCCGCCGGCAGGAGATGGCTGGGCAAGGGATACTTCCCCTGCAGGGCATTTTGGTGCCCCTCAAATGGCAGCGCCCCTCTGCAGTGCTTACTTGGTTTACCCATGCTACGCTGGCCCTGCCACTAGCCAAAGCGTCTGACAAAGTGGGATTTTTCTCCTGTGAAAGCTCATGCAACAAATAGATTTCTTAGTCTTTAGGTGCCACAGGACTCCTTGTTTGTTTTTTTAGAAGAATGTGAACTTTGGAAACATGGAACAGACAATCTCTCTCTCTCCCCCGTTTAAGAACTATTATGATGAAAGCCGGGCCATCCCTAAGAGGGTGCAGGGCCCTGGGCGAATCACCCTCTGTGGGGCTGCCACTCAACCCTCCCAGCCCTGGGTGGGGGGCCGAGCCAGCCAGCTGGCCCAGGGGAGGGGTAGGCCCCTGCTCCAGCTGTCCCACGCTGGAGACTAGGTGAGCCGGCACAAAACAGCAGCCTGCTTCAGTGCTGCGCGTCCCCCCCATGCATGCTGCTTTCAGCTCTGTTCTGGAGCAGTGGGGAGGGGGCAGGAGGCAGCATGTGGCGGGGGGGGGCAGTAGTACAGGCCTCGTGCTGCCTCCCGCCCCCTCCCTGCTGCTTTAGCACAGAGCCGAAAGCAGTGCGCATGGCCGGGGGGGAGAGGTGGGTGGACCAGCAGTGCTGAACCGGGCCGCTGCTTTTGTCCAGCTCGCCTGGTCTCCATCCCCTTGCTGCAGGCCCTCCCTGGCCCCAATCCTGCCTCCCGCTCCTGCCACCGTGAGCCTGACCCCGGATACCCGGCTGGGGATGGGGTGGGAGCAGCAAGCGCTGCTGTAGGCAGCCAGGCCTGTGACGAGGCCAGGCGCAGCAGATGCCACCTTGGGCAGCCTGGCCCGCATCTCCAGCCGGGGATGGGGACAGGAGAGGCTTAGGCCATGCTGGGCACTTGGGACACTGGTGCTGGGACTCAGGGACATGCCCCATGTGCCAGACGCCAGCGAGACCCCCCCGGTCACCATCTCTAGATTTAGAATGCTAAGTTCACCAGGTCCTGGTTCAGTACAGGGGACTGTACTGGATGATTTCTTGAGGCTCCTTTCTGTCCTATGATTTCTCCCCTTTAGGTGAGAGCAGGCATGAGAAGCAAATTCTACTGTGTTAACAGGCAAAGTGGAAACCCAATCAAATCTAGGTTAGCAAACTGCTTGCCAGGAAACAAACGTCAGGAAAAATTCAGTCCTTTTGGACGATGATGGTAAACAGTAAACATGACTAGCTTGCACAGGAAAGATCACTGTTTCTTCTGACCGTGCTATCAAGTCTCCTATTTTCAGTCTCCGAATTTACCCTGGATGGAAAACTAGCAGACTGCAACATGCTTACATGTGTGGATGATTACATGTAAATGACTGTTTGTTTGTTTTATGCAAATGATAGCAATTTTTACTGCATTTTGCCTGATTCCAAGGGACCTTTAAAAGTTAATCATTAAAATCTGGCATTACTGAAAACTTTAGCATCTGCATGCAACTGATTCTTTCAAGGTGCTTTCAGCACAATAAAAGATATGTCAATCATTTTCTTTTGGAGGGTCCTAAACACCAGGATAAATGGGCTTGTATCATAAGAAGACACTGTAATCAATTTGAGTTCTGTATTTGGAAGACTTCCAGATACTACTTTATGCCTTTGGTATTACAGACTAAGCACTGACTTCTAGGGTTTCTTTCCTCATGCAACAACAAAACATTTGCCCTATCACTGTGTCAGTCTCTAAGAAAAGAAGAAAGTTTATGAGTTGTTGGTAAACCATTCTACAAACATTTTGCCCTATATGACAATCTGAGAGGCTAACACGTCCTTTAATAAGATATATAGAATAAACACACACACACACACACACCCTTCACCTAAATTAAATTACCTTTTTTCCCAGTTTAACATAAGACGGGGTCAGCAACACCAGGCATGCGTGCCAAAGTTGGCATGCGCCACCACGGCTGCTGCCCCCCCCCCCCCCCCGGGCCGGGGGCCCCGGGGGGGGGGGGGGGGGGGGGGGGCCGCCCCCCCCTCCCTTAGGGGGCAGGGCCAGCAGACAATAGGTGCCGCATGTGAGGGTGGGTCCAGCAGGGAAAAGGTGCTGCCATGCCTGTGGCTCCTGTGTCCTGCTGGCCCTGTCCTCAGCACCTGCTGGTCCGCCCCTAGCAGCTGCTGAGAGGGCAGGGTCAGGGCTGCATAGGGGCCAGCAAAGGTTGCTGACCCCAATGTAAAACTTTGCAAATAAAAAATGATCCTTCAACTCTCCTTTACTTTGAATATAATAATATATGCACTAGTTATTTATACTTCTGCCTGAAATTTGAAGTTTCTAGGTAAAAGAAGAAATGGTAACTATATGAAATTAAATCTATCCTGCACGCTCTATCATAGTGATATGCCCACTGCTCATGTATTGGTGACCATCCCCCATGGGCTGCCTGCTCTAGATCATCCAGCAACTGTGCGCAAGTTTACAATGATGCCTACTGCCTTTTATAGGAAAAAAGCTGTGTCTTTATCCCATTGTTTCACTGGCATGCGTACTGTTTGATGCTTTCCCCATTTCCACCCCGCTGCTGTTACTTTGACAGATTAAAGTCTCCCAGGAGATTTTATAGTTGTGACTTGAGGTATGTGGGTTTTCTCATAAATCTGGTGTTTGCAAAAGTGTTCTTTGAATAAGACTATTTAATCCGAGGAGTTTCTCCCTTTGGTATCTAAAAGCAGCTCTACTTGACACAATGGTGACCTAAGGAATTTGAGTATTTTGAGATGCAAATCTTCCAAGCTTAGCACAGTCCCAGCTATGAGCCATGGATGCTATATGTCCCAGTAGTGTACATAATGTGATTTTACTGAGGCCCATATACAGACATCCTTTATGCCCTTTACTCACCTGCCTGAAAGATATTCAATGTGATTCCCATTACAACACTGAGGCAAAAAAAAAAAATCTCAAATTCAGAGCACCTGCCCCTATGCTACAGACTGTAATTTCCACCATTACTTGTTTCTAGTTCACAAACTGAATAGTTGGTTTTCCCCCCCCCCCCCCGCCCCGTGGACAACCTGGTTGTGAAGTAAAACAAGAGAAAAAGGCCCATTGCAAATAAAAAAACTACCAAAACATTTCACAGCAAATTAAAAGTGAGGTATCAGTCTTTCTATTCACAAATGTGAACATTCTAAAGGAAGGTGACCAAAGAGCAAAACTGAGAGGACATATACTTTTTTTCTGGTGGATTTGAAACAGTGATGAATTTGATCCTTGTTGTATGCACTATGTTGAAAACCATTCTAGGAAGACCTAAAGGGGTGGCCATTTTAGTCTAGTTCAGCAAAATAAACAAGGAGTGCTGTGGCAGTTTTAAAGACTAATATCTTCATCTTCAAAGCATTTGATGAAGTGGGCTCTTATCCTGCAACACTCATGCAATAAATAAATTTGTTAGTCTTTAAAAGTGCCATAGAACTCTTTGTTCCAGTAAGGACATAGTTAATGTGATGTTCATGAGCAATCAGTTCAGCTGAAAAAAAGGTAGTGCCATGGCATTGTCTCACTGAACTGTACTGTGCTACTGAAAAGGTCAGGAAATACTCATCTAGAAATTGCTATACTCAAACAAATGAATAACAGCTCAAGGCTTCAAAGTGAAACTGCTGTTTTCTCATAGCTAAATAAGGATTTTTTATTTTTTTCTCATTACAAAAGGTGATTTGACCTCACCCTCCTCTATATGCTGTTTTCCAGTGTTCGAATCTTAACACCTGCTTTGATTTGCTGTTACAGTGTGACCTGATCCTATGCCTTACACTTCCCTGCATTTAGTTTCCTCCCATTCTGTAAGTTCCCTCATCTTCTAAGCATCTGATGAAGTGGGCTTTTCTCCCATGAAAGCTCATGCTATAAATAAATTTTGTTAGTCTTTAAGTGCCACAGGACTCCTTGTTTGTTTCACTGGTCTAGAAATACATTGATAAAGATTTGCTAGTGTCTTAAAATAACTCTGACAGGCTAACTCTCCTAGTTGCACATGTGGATTGCATCTTCCTTTTTGTTTCTTTGTATATGTGGGGTTTTTTTTGAATTGCTGCTCATAGCCATTCCCATACAGGTGTGTGCATGAGTCACCATGCACAGTCACTGGAAACTTTTTTGCCATTAGCAGACCCTGTAGGGCCACCTTGGGTTCCCCCTGAAGCCCATTGTACATGCTGAGGCTCATGAGGCACTGCTGACCCTATCGCCCCCCCCCAGCTCCTTCTTTCCACCCCTGACGGTGAGTGGAACTTAATAGCTGCTTGCTTCACTCCAAGTGCCCTTTCTGTTTTTAATTGACTTGTTTGTTTTGCAGATGTTTAGGGTAGTTAGAGTTAAAGTAGTTGTTCAGTGTTTTTAGTCCAGTAAGGGATTTAGTGCTTCAGAGGCTATGTCTCTGTCTCCAGGCTTCAAGCCAGGTAGGAAGGCCTTCCCACAAAGTGACCCTCATGACAAGGGCCTTAAGTGCCTGGGAGGAAACTCACCCATCACATAAGCACCTGCACATCTCTTGAGACAAGAGCTCAAAGACAGAAAAATATTCAGTTTAAGACTGCTTATGGAGGTGGCATTAAGACCAGCATCTGACAGCATGGTGTCGCCACAACTTAGTGCAGAGGACTGAGCCAGGTTGATACAGGTAACCAGTACATTCTTCTGTGTAGCAGGAAGCTGTTAATTTAGGTCATATTCTGGCTCCATAGGGCCCATCTGCCAACCATATCTGCCTTTCAGCAAGCAATGAGCATAGTATCAGTCTTCCTTGACCTGATGGTGTTCAGAACCCTAAAGAGCATGGAAAAGCTCTGTTTGCAGGGTCATAACCTGGCACCTCCTTAAGCCCTTGACTTAGTCCCTTGCTGAACTGATGGGACCTTTTTAAACTTGGGACTTTGTGAGTGTCCCTACTACTCTTATGGAGGATGTCCCTTCTAGTGACCATCCCCTCATATGGAAAGGTCTTGGAGGTTAGGGCAGAGGCCATTTCCATTGTCTCCTGTAATGGTAAGGTGTAGTCAGAGTCACATCTGCTTTTCCTGCCTAAGATTGTTCCCTGTTCCATTATAAATTAGGTCATTGTTTTTCCTGCCTTCCTCCACGCAAAGTCAGAGGAACAGATATGCCAAAAGAGCCCTGTCTCTCTACCTCGAGAAGGGCCCACCAGCATCAGAGCCTGCTAGGAGCAAGCAGAGGGTGCCCTTGTCGGGGTCTGCAACCTGTGGCTCTGGAACGGCACACGGCTCTTTGGCAGCCCCCTTGTGACTCCAAGCTCTGCCTCCCACCACCACCAGAGGACCCTGTGAGCAGCCCATACCTGGCTCTGGGCTCCCCACCACCACCTGGACCTTGTGGGGGGCCTATTCCTGGTTCCATGCTCCCCTCTCCTGCCACCATGGGACTCTGCAGCAGGTGCCCTAGCCCAGCTCCTCCCATTCCCAGCAGCAAGCTACACCCATTGTGGCTCTCAAAACACTTGGTTATTAAAGGAATTCTTTTTAAACAGCTCTTATCTTTTGGGTTGCTGACCCCTTGACTAGGTCATGATGCTATTAACCAGAACCCAGACGGTATCCGCAGCATTTTCTCATTCTGGTACCAGTACGAGGATCAGCAGGGCAACAATCTGGTCGTTGGCCCAACAACTTGATGTCTCATTATGCCCTTGTGCAGCAGTCAAGGGACAATGCAAACTTTAGGAGGGCTGTGTCACATGCAGCTCACCTTTAACTCCTTCTCACCTCCAAGGAATGGCTTGTAAATCACCTCTCTGGGAACAGATATGGGCAGTGACTCAAAGAAGAAAAGGGTGATTACTTACCAGTAATAGTCATTCTTTGAGATGCGCTGCTCATATCCATTCCACCCCCACCCTCACCCTATCCCTACTTTTGGAGTTAGCAGAAAGAAGGGACTGAGGGGATGTAGGGCCAGCAGTGCCTCGTAAAATGCAGTATGCGAACGGGGCTCCAGGGGGCACACGAGATGGCCCTATGAATTCCGCTAAGGGCAAAAAAGCTTCTGGTCACAGTGCATGGTGGTGTGTGCGCACGCCTATATGGGGATGGATGTGAGCAGCACGACTCAAAGAATGGCTACCTTTGTTTTGTAGTACCTTTTTAATTTAAAAGAACCTTAGAGGCATAGATGATTAGAGTTGGAGGGGACCACAGGAGATCATCTAGTCAACCCCCTGCTTAAAGCAGGACCAAGCCCAACTAAATCATTCCAGGAGGGCTTTGTCAAGCGCATGCTACAAACTTCTAAGGACAGAAATTCCATCACCCTCCTAGTGAAAAATAGCCAACTTAGTCTATAACCTAATATCCAACCTAGACCTCTCCCACTTCAGTTTTAGACCATTGCTCCTAGTTCTGTTATGTAATACCACTAACAGCAGCCTAGCTCCATCCTCCCTGGACCTTTCAGCTACTTAAAGGGCACCATCCAATCCCCACATTCTTCTTTTCTTCAGACTAAGTAAAGTCTAGTTACCACAGCCTTTCCTCACAAGTCATGTGCTCCAGCCCCCTAATAATTTTGTTGCCCTCCCCTGGGCTCTCTCCAGGTTGTCCAGATCCTTCCTGTAACAGGGACTCTGAAACTGGGCCCAATACTCCAAACGTAGCCTCACCAGCACCAAATATAATTGAATAATTACTTCCCTCGATCTGCTGGCAATGCTCCTACTATTGCAGCCCAATAACCTTCTTGGCAATAAGAGCATACTTCTGGCTCATACCCAGCTTCCTGTCAACTGTAACCCCCAGTCTTTTTCCTGCAGAACAGGTGCTTAGCCAGTCGGTCCCCAGTCTGAAGCAACGCCTGGGATTCCTCTGTCCTAAATACCAAATTCCTTGCTGGTGTTTTCACATTGTCCAAGGGCTTTCTCTCTGAAATAGCTAAATATACTAATTGCTATCAAACCAGAAGAAAGAGATGGGTTGCTCAGTTCTGTTTGAGACATTTTATCTAATGGATGAGAGGTTAGAGGGCACCCTGAATGCCTCAGGATTACCTACATTTAAGGGGAGAAAACTCTTAGGCATCATGTTCAACAAGCACATCAAAGCTACCATACACAGAACAACTGTTTCTGCCAGCTGAGAACATGTAATGTGAAATGTTGTATGCCTTGGGTTAACTATTTCATATACAGGGACACCCATCAGTAAGGTAGAATCACACTTCTGCAATACAAATTCAGAAAGGAATGGGAAAAAAGACACACAGCACAACAGATGACCATAGTTCTTGCTGTACAAATGCAAGTACGTTTACCAAGAATGTTTCATGTTAAGTATTTCTGCATCTCTCACATAACTGACCTTCAAGTTAGGTTCTTCTCATTACTGCCATTAAACTGTTTTACAGAGATAGCAAAGGAAAATGTCTATACAATTTTTATGGCGTATTTTTATTACAGATTTATTCATGTTGTAAACAAATATTGACATTTAAAAGATTTTATAACCAAATGTTTGGATACTGTCTACCAGTATTGAATGCTACCATAGCACCTTCTACTGGAGGATCTTAGACATCATCACATGCTGGTGAATTAAATATTATTCTATTAATTTTACAGAGTGGATAATTGGGACCAAAGAGGAGTTAAATGACTTGTCCCAAAACCATATAGTGAATCAGTTAGACAGCTCATGACAGAAATCCACAGTTCTGTTTCCAGCTCCCTTAAGTTACCCACTGGGGTAAATTTTACACATGAATAGTTCTTACAAGTGCAAATATTATTTATGAACAAGAATCAACTATTTTGCTACTCTAAAACCTAGAAACACCTTAAAGGCAGCAATAGCATGGGCACATAGCGCCATTGGGTGCTACCAGATTATAAATATATTTAATGAAAACCGCATACAATCAAAAAATAGTACTGCAAATCTTTGCTGCACCATTTCATCAGTAATAAACAGGCTTTATAAAATGCACCTCTTACCTTCCTAAGATATGGGCTATTTAGCAAGGCCACTGATTTATTGTGAATGTGCAGGAGAAAATTCTAGCATTTATGTATGGAAATTGTCACCCATTCTAAAATGCTAGTGTTAGTGGGATGCTGTTACATGAACAAATTAAGTACACTCCCATCTCCGCTATGAGTTACAAGAGTGAGTTCCAGTCTCTAGATCAGGGGAGACAGCAGCATTGCTGTAGGTATTTTTATAGTCAAATAACTAATGTTGAGATTACGTACGTTATATATGAGGTTCTACAGAGAACGATTTAATCATTCCCTCCAGGGGTTTTCCCTGCATACTTTGTCCTTTATCTACTTCCCTCTAAAAAGGAAAAATTATTTCATACATATTACTACCACTTTTAGAAGTCTTAGGAGGATACAAGCCAACTGGAAGTCTAACCAGTTTCCTTACCAAAAACTAAGAAGCGTGGTAGTTTCAAATACTATGCCTGTTCCCAATCCTCCCTGACAGATTTGAAAAGTTGGAATTTATATTTTGTTATTTTAAAATAAGTATTTCCTGAGTAGCTTGTGAAAAACTTACCCAGAAGGGAAAACTTACAGTGCTGTTTCCCAGGTTTGAATCTTAAATGCTCTGATTTGCTGTTGCAGTATGACCTGATCCCATGTCTTACAGTTCGTTGCATTTATTTTCATCCCATTCTGTAAGTTCTCCCTCTTCAAAGTGTCTGACAAAATGGGATTTTCTTCCACGAAAGCTCACGCGATTAATAATTTTTTTTTTTTTTGAAGATTAACAAAGTCTTGTGGTGCTTAAACTATATGGGGAAGCCCTAGAACTAATTATTCAAAAGCACTGACAAATGCATGAAACAAAACAAGGAAAAAGATCTCAAGTTTTTCAATTACAAATGTCCTTTGGTATCTCAATACTAGTAGATCAAAACCAACATCAAGCTAGTGTCATGTCAATAAAGAGCATGTCTTTAACATAATCTCCCCGATCTCCTGCTGTACATCTCCTTTCTTACCTCCCTTTTGACTAACAATTTGCCACATTTCTTAGCGCGCGTAAGCCAAATACTTGGCCACCTTCCTTATGTATTGTTGCTTCCAGCTGGACCACTCCTGAGCGAATATCTATTGGTTAGTGTGAAGGGGTGCGTACCCACACAGCCAAGCTCCAGAGGGGTAGCCCTAGTAGTCCAGTTCAGTAAAACAAATAAACAAGGAGTCAAAGTGTGTGACGAGGTGGGATTTTCTCCCATGAAAGCTCATACAAAAATAAATGTTAGCCTTTAAACACCACAGGGCTCCTTGTATGTTTGTTTCACCCACAGCACCACAGAGCTACTGCACTATGTTCCAAAGGAGGAGTTGTGTTACTCTAGTTCAGTAAAACATGTGACTGGGCTTTTAGCACTGAACAAACATCTGCAAACACTTATGGTTCCATACGTCATTCACGCACCTACCTGGTCTGGCTCTGGGCCTCTCTCCTCTCACGTCCCCACAATTCAGTTGCTATGGTAGCTTAGCCCTTCAGCCAACTTGCACCCTTCCAGAGGATCAAAGTCCAAGCAAGCACAAAATCAGTGTCTGTCCCAGCCTTATCCTGAATACAGCAACCTTTCCTCAAGGTCTAGATCCTTTCATATGTCCGGGTGCAGCTCTAATCCCCCAGGCTCTGCTCAGTTTCATTCACCTTCCTTCTGGCAGGGGTAACTGCCTCATTTTGCTTAGTAGCAGTATAAGCACCCAGTCACTGCATCCCCTCACTGGGTGGCAGCATAGGGGAAACCCACTCCCTCTTCTGTGGATTTGTAGACTTGGGAACCCTACAGAAGTATGCTTTCTGCCCCAGTAGCCTATGCAGGGCTTCTTTCTGTGGAGCCAGCTGCCCTCCTATGCTTTACAATGCTGATTCTCAGTGCTCCTTTGCTTGTAGTCCCTTCCTTTGGTTCTTCACTGTGATTCAGTCACAGGTTGCTCTTGTTTTTAACAAAGCAGGTCTGCTCTTAGCCACTGCATTCCCTCTCCCCTCCCCAGGAGAATTTATTTCCTCCACCTGGAGAGGCAAGCCAGCTTGGCAGCTGCAGCTCAGCTCCATCCCCACCTTTAAAGGGTCAGTCATCCTGTGATATATTTTCACTACTATAAAAACTAACTGACAATGCACGCTTAGAGTTTTACACCATGGATCTGCTGCTATAGAATGTCTGAAGTAATTCCCATGTATGTTTATTCTTGAATGATGTTTATGTGTCTGTCCAACTCATTTTAAAAGCTAGAGGACTTCAATTAATGCATCTGATGTATGCAGAGGACTCTATATTGGTCAAGTTCCCAGCTGCAAAGTCCCATTCCCCACCATGAAATGTGCAACAGAATTTAACATCAAGTGTTAAAAACTGTAGTTTATATTGAGCTACAAAGAATATCTTTGAGGTATTAACAAAATCTAAACAATGCAGTGTTATCTTCCTGCAGCTGCAGAGAGCCAGAAGTAAAGCTCTCAGAGAAGTACCAGCCTCATTCACCTTAAGATGCTGGCCCCAAACCCTAGTAGCAGTTAACACGGACATCTGTTCAGTTATGCTTAATTTTGCAGTAACATGCACGCAACATACTTACTCCCTGTTGGGTGATCCAGGTCTGACAGTGAAGGGGAAAGCAGCAGGACAAACTACTTACTATGAAGAATTAGTGGGGTGAGGAATTTGGAATTCATGTTGCCCTATCTTCCCCCAAAATTTCATGTTACCTGTGACCCTGTTCACATGAAAGAATAGCATAATTATGGACTACCCATAATTCAGGGTGTAAGATTGACTGACAGTTAAGCAGATCTCAGAAAGGTAAACAGATAAGCGAACAATGAGAATCTCTGAAGACTCAACATTCTTGATTCAACATTCATTATTCTTTAAAATACAAAAATATTCCATGTAAATGGTTCAAAAAGTTTATTTGAATATTTAATTTAGAAAAATCATATCTCCTGTGTGATGTTCTATGCAAAATTGGATAAAATAAATTGCATATAAAACCCAGCCCAATTCTATTAATGAAATACGACAAAGCAATGAAACCATGAGAGAGAAAAAAATATATCATATGACATATACATGACATTCATTAAGGATTGTCCCAATCATCCAAGACTTGGTTTCAACATGATACTTTTTTCCTAGATACACTGTCATTTTACAAAAAGATTTTCTGTATTCTATTGGTCCAAATTTGCAGTTCATGAAAACAGTCAGTACTTTCTTGCTTAGCAACTACGCCAGTTCCATTCTGCTATTCTCATTTTGAGCAGACTGCGGATACAGACAGTACATATATTTAACATGTGTATTATTAGCTGGAACTTACTATTTTCAGAAGAGACAGTAACTCTTGTTGTGAAATGAACCAATTGTTAAAAGTGATGAGAACTTCAATTTCTATTTTGGCAAAAACACCTGATTAACTGCATTGTTAAGGAGAACGCTCTGCTGAATGTACAAAGAGGATAGTTGTTTTTTGGGTGGCTTGGAAGTGGAGATTATCTATAATGACATTTCTTGACTGAAATATGGTTATAATGGTTTTATAGCACAGCAGACCTGCCTGTTTCATTGTATGAACAAAAAATATTTGTACACACAATGCCATATAGCAACACTAGAGACCTTTTAATCTTTAAGGCAGAGAGACTGCCACTTTAGGTGGTGGTATGTGTTTGGATGCCAGTTAGGTGATCCTTGAAAAAAGACTACACATCTCACTGGGTGTGTCAACACTGGAATTTGGTAGCATTTCTGTAGGAACTTTAACGGGTTTCTCGGAGGGGAGGAGAGAACCAAGCGAGTCACGAGAGAGTGCTAAGATGTTCGTGGGGGAAAAGACAAAAACAGTAGCACCAGAAAGTCCATACAAGAGCCAAGAGACCTCACTTAAAATGACAAAGCAAATAACAGGACTGTTTCCTTCATAAGATTAGTACCTTTCTAACCATTGGCCAATATTCAAAGTTACATAGTTGTCATTAACTACAACTCCCAAGTCCTCCTTCTCCCTAACTCTGTACACTATATATGGATACAGGCGTTCCCCTACTTGAGTGGAAATGCAGAATCACCTCCATAGCCATGACCTTTAGCTGACACTATTTAGTGGAAGACTAACTAGATTTAATCACTAGGTAATTTTGTTCACTTACAGGTATGAGTGAAACATGCAGCTAATAGTCCTTGAAATGGCATTTTATGACCATCACTAATTTGGCAGAGAATACGGAAATACATTTCAAAATGCATAAAAACTGTTACAAGAAACCTTAGTGGGAATAAGAGTTACAATATATTAGCGAATTCTGTGGCATAAACATTTTAAAAAGCATCAGCAAAGTATTAAATATAAAAGCAATATTATATACCCTCCTTTCTCAAAAAAGCATCATGATTTGTAGTGTAGTAAATCAGGTTTAATGACTATGGCATTAAGGCATAATCGGTAGACAAAATGCTTTATTGTCTCAGCTCAACGTAATTGGCTGGGAAGAGGCCATATCTGCCTTTGCACACTCCCCTCCACCAGCCGTCATCAATCATTTCAATGTTCGTGATGATGTCATCTGGATCAAAGGAAATCTCATCATCGCCCGCTGAAAAGAGAGTGGAAGAGTCAATGAGTTTAGTACTCTGACCTTCCTCTGTAGCATGGGGCACGGGTCACTCGCTGGTGGATTCACTGTACCTTAAAGCCTTTACACCACAATGTGAGAGACTAATAACTCAGTCATATGTTAAAGCAGGGGCTGGCAACCCCCAGCATGTGCACCTATTCCCAGTGGCTCATGGTGCAGTGGCTGCTCCTCCCACTGGCCCTGCCCCCAGAGGGACCTGGGGCCACAAGAGCCATACGCACACCACGGCTCCTATTCCTGACGGCCACGTTTCCCACCTGGGGGGGGGGAGGGGTAGCAGGGAAAAGATGCCACTGCTCTAGTGACTCCTGTACCCTGCTAGCCCTGGCACATGCTGGGGGGGGGGGGAGAAAAGGTTAACGACTCCTCGGTTTGAGGTTTATTACAGGAGTAGGTGGGTGAGGTTTTATGGCCTGCATTGTGCAGGAGGTCAGACTTGTTGATCATACTGGTCCCTTCTGACCTTGGAGTCTATGCAGTTCTATTGTGGTCAGCTTTTTCCTATGCAAGGGTATTTTTAGTAGCATGAAGTGATTAAAAAAGGGAGATATGCACAGCAAGAGCCTTGGTAATGTTAGGTAATGTTCCTCTTGCCAATGGACCCGAACAGGGAGGTTTAAAACAGGTTAGAAGAGGTGATAATCAGAAGATTTCTCTAAGCAACTGACTCTCTTGTTTGTTTTATGGTGGCAGCTTCCACCCTAAAAGGAGGACATTCAATTCTTATCCATTACATGTTGGGTATACTGTTAATCTTGTGTAGTGACTGCTACCCATCATGACAAAGACAACTTACTATAACCATAAGATTCATATCAAATCAAAGCTTCAAAGAGAAACTAGAGTTAGAATTCTTATGCAAATTTGATTCCATTAACTTGGGTTTCAACAGAGAAGGGTTGGCTTGCTCATTACAAAAACCGATTTTCCCCCTCTCTCTACCTCCTCACCTTCTAATATGTTGTTCCACATTGTCTGAATCTAAACAACTACTCTGATTTGCTGAAGGAGTCTGACATCCTATGACTTACACTTCTCTGCATTTAATTTTCCTCTGATACTGTAATCTTTCCATCTTCTATCTAGCATCTGATCAAGTAGGATTTCTCCTACAAAAGCTCATGCATTAAATAAGTTTGTTAGTCTTTAAATATGCCACATAATATTCATGTTACTCTTTGGTGCTGGGGTGGAGGGTGTCACTTAATATCTAACTGCTAGGACTGGGCTTGATGTGTTCTAGGTGGGAGGGATTGTTATGACACTAACATTAGCGTAGACAGGAAGTTATTCATAGGATATAAAATTGAAGAGAACAAGAGCTGTGCTTACCAGCCTGATAATCATAAAGGGCAATGGCTGTAATTCCAAGTTCATTTTCATATTCATCATAGGTATTTTCTTCTGAAGAGGGTTAGACAACACAGACACATCAGAGGACTAAAACCACACCATGTATAGAAAGAGCCCTCATTAATAAAAGTGTAATCTGGCACCCATCTGCATTTAAATTTGGACCACAAGCTGAAGTAGGGAAAAAAATTAGCCAACTACGTCAGAGTGTACCCAGAAGAGGCACAATTTTGGAAATATTGATAAATGTTTTGATTTTTTTTCTTTGATTTTTTTTTTTTTACAACAAATTATAAGTTGAGGTGACTGGGGAGGCTGTTATAGACAAGAGTATGAGAGGGTAGAAATGAAGACCCACTGCTTTCAGTTCAGGAAAATGTCTATAAAATGTGAACCAATCCAGGGCCACATGAGCATGATGAGGGTAAGAGACACACTTTACAAACAAATTTTGTGAAAAACAATTAACTTTTACAAGATGAAAAAAGTACCATCTTGTACACCTTTCATATATACATCCATCCACCCTAAAAAGTGATATGAAACACCACACACACACACGCGCGCGCGCACATGCGCACCCACCAACACCCCTACATCCTCACCAGCAGATTTAGTTTTCTATGCTGAATGTCCCAGACCGCAAAGATTAAAAGATGCATTTGTTGCTTGCTTCTAAAGCCAATTATTTGTAAGTATGATTTTCAAGATGGGTGGCTTACACTAAAATAAGCCTTTATCTGAAGTTCATCTTTGTACTTTTTTTTCCAAAGCCAATTTGTGTTACACAACATAAGTGCAAGCAAGAGGATTATGCTCTCTAAACTTCAGCTAAAGACAGTACATTAGACTGCATTATGGTTAGTTCAACTTTAAATCATGAATCTCATGTATTGAGAGCATTGGAAATAAGGCTCTGTCATTATAGAAGCAGGTTGGTGCTCTGCCTTACTTTATTTTTCCCCTTAGATATGAGCACATTTAAATAAAAAAATTAAATGTTAATTTAGATTAAGTTGCTGCCCAAAATAAGGAGGTACATATTAGCACAATTATTCACTGACTCACTACCAACCACTAGGTTACCTGCTTGATAGATGTCTCCTGCCCCTGCCACTTCATAGACGGTTTCTGGTTCATATTCTGACTCCCGCTGACTGACTGCTTCTTGATAGTCTGACTCTTCAGCTTTGTAGCTGGATTCTGGCTCATGTACAGTTGAATACATTGTACTTGAACCCTGGTAGCTAGGTTCTGGTTCATATGAAACTGCATCCTAGAAAAACAAAGATGAATCTTCCCAGGGTCATGTGAGAAGCCCCTGAAGCATAATATCACTAGTGGAGAAGGGAAACTCATAGGCTATGTCTACACTTGCAAGTTAGTTTGAATTGTGGCTTAACTCAAACTAACTTAGTCCCTGTCTACACTAGGCTTTCATTAGTTCAAATTAAGGAATTCCTGAATTCAAACTAGTGAAAGCTTAGTTTGAACTAGTAAGAACTGCACTTTAGGTCGAACTAAGCCCTTAGTTCAATCCTTAGTTCGAACCTGGCACAGTGTGGACATTTAAATCCACTGTTAGTTTGAACTAAGGGCAGTTAGTTCGAATTAACAAAGTGGGTTAACTTGACTTAACTGTAATTCAACTTAGTCCATGCTGTTAATTTGAACTAAGAAGTTTGAATATAGTTCAAATACATTTGAACTTATTAGTTCAAATTAACAAATCTGAGCTAAGTTTGCAAAGTGCAGACATAGCCCTAGGTACTGAATTCTAATGCTGAATGGAAACAACAGAGAACATTTCAACTGAAAACAGCAATATTCAGTATTTTAAAACAATGTGTACATGTGCAGAATTGTCTTGCGGTCCCCACAGGTGGTATAATAATCAAATAGAACAGCTCAGCTACTCTACAAGTATCAAGTAAGTCTGCCATCATTGTTATGGTTTAGGAACCAAATGACATCATACCTTAAAACCTCTAGATAGCACTACAACAGATGCGTGATAACTAAGGAGACAAGTGTATATGACTGTCACGTCAACAGGTCTACTGGGTAAATGTTGATATATGCTAACAAATGGAGGCTTATGATGTGAAGAAGAGTCTATTCCTCACCATTAGACACTTCTTGCACAGTACATTTAGATTTTACTAAATTATGACAAAGCAAACCACATTAATACTAGAAAAAACAAACATACCTCACTTGATTTCAATTTCCCCCTCAAAGGCTGAAATCTAAAATTAACTGCTATAAGAACTCCATTTCCCACATTAACTCCTTATTAATCTTTCAGGAGAATAGAAAAATCCCATGTATAAAAAGCTATTCCTATACTGACACTTCCAGCTATGAAATGCAAACTCCATGACCCATGCACTAGACCTTCCTACAAGAAGGCCATGACTTCTTATTAACTGCTGGACAACATTAGTTTATAGCAAAGCCACAAAAAATTACCCACAAATATACAGTCTATGCTCTATGGAAACTTGTTTAAGACAATTTTCCTCTCTTTAGGCTACTAACTGTGATTTTAACTAACCTCATAAACTGGACTTGAGGGCAGCTTCTCATCAGCTGGCTGTGGAGTGGGAGATGGAGGTGGAGTTTGTTTTTTTGCTTTAGCTTGTTCCTTTATTGAAAAGAGAAGTGATTAAATTCAGGATAACTGTAGTTACAACAGTGTTTGACACCAAGATAGTGATCAAGAAGCAGTTTGTGTTCAGTGACCCATTAATGCAATAGCCCTCTCTTCAGCTCTAGAAAGGCATAGTGACAAAGGCTGGTTTTGTGACTTGAAAAACAGCAGCTAATTAACTGCATAGTAAAACCTGTGTATTTTGTTTAGATTGGCCATAGTGTGTGATAAATAGGGCAGATTAGATGAGAAGAACAATTCGTGGAGGTTACCTGCAGTTACAGAGTAACATATGCAGAAGGAGCACCTGATTCTATCCTATGAAACATTTTCATAGGCTCTGTAGGCTCCCTGTATTCACTATTTTTAATTCATGAACCAGGCTTCATATTGCATTTTAAATGCAAGTGCAAGGAACTTGATACCACATGTTCTAGCTGTGAAAAAACTGACATGAAATTTTTGATGAGAAACAAACCTTTAAGCTTTTCCTGGTACATTAACCAGCTAACAAGGCAATAGGCTTTGAGTATCTAGGACTGAGTTAAATCCAAAACAATGCTGTGGCCTAAATTTTCAGAAGGTTTCCACAAGGAGTAAATAAAAGCAACACTACCACCACATTCCACTACACAGAGTGTGCATCTGGGACAGACAGGCAATGTGGAGTTTCCTATAGTCCACTGCAGGCTATTTTGTCCCTGATTCAGGTACAATCTTCAGCAATATGGATGCATGAATCTTCAGGTTAATTCTGGACCAAGGCAGGATATGAGTTAATATTACCTGCATGTTTTTAAAAAGTTAAGCACTGCCAGCTATTTAGTCTTTGCCTCTTCATCTGCAGTACTCAGGAGTAATTGCTTCTGCCATTTAGCAACAGAAATTAACATGGATGCCTTGTGTTTAATTCTTCTCAGTAACTTAACAGATATTTGCAGGAGCATGCAGAATTCCTAGAACAGAAATATCTGCTCTTTGCAGGGACACAGCCAATCTTTTGTCTTCAATTGCTCCCTTCTGATTAAAAAAGGCATTTTTTCCACAATAAAATAAAGGAAGAGAGTGAGGACTGGGAGACTGTGTGTTTTTCAGTTCTTTAGGGAACAATAGGAATATCAAGCTACCTCTTGCCAGTAAAACCTTCTGGAGAAAAATAAAAATCTTACACAGAAACCTTTCCTCCTCATTGTTTGTCAAGGGTCTGAGTTGAACAAGAATCCCTAAGACACAAGAACAATGGCTTAGCTTGAAGAAGAATTCAACACTTTGGCACTGAGCTCTTTGGAAAAATCTGCCCCAGTGTGAACAAGCCTTTCCTTCTTTTACAATTGCTAAGGTTTTAGTACCTAGCAGAATTTTCTCAAGGAGTTCTACAGCAATAGGAAATTCAAGACCTGAAATTTATGATGTAAAGATAACAGCCAAGTAGACAAAAGCAGAGAAAAGTTACATGTCCTTGATGCATTACAAACAAACAAAATAAGGCGGAAATTTGCGTTTTACAGTTCACCTTTAAGTTCTGTAATAATTATTTTATATGTAATATTTTATAGATTGACTTCCTTTAATGTGGCCAATAGAGAGGTTTCTCAGCTTCCCAGTCCCAGCTCTGCCATTGACTTTGTAATTTGGGGTAAGCTGTTTGACTGACTGTCTCAGTTTCCTTTCTTCTAAAAATATTTGATCCACCTTTCAAAAAAAGCTTTATGTTCTATGTATGAATAACGAGTGTTGAAAAAGTGCCAAGAATACGATATGAAATTTACACAACTATAAAATAAGAGAAATTTTGTTTAAAGAGAGTATTGAAACGCTTCAACCTAAGCTAGCAGCCTCAAATGTTTAAATACAGTTTGAGTTATATGTTTTTAAAATGGCTACATGCATCTCAGACTGCAGTTTAATATTTTAGAAGCCAACTCTGTAATTGCTTTTCATACAACATTTATGATGCTTAAAATATGCCATAGAGCCCAGAGCTGGGTTTCTGCCATCATAAATTGTTCCACATGAAGCATGAATTAGAAAGCAATAGTGAGTCTGAAGTCTTACTATTAGCCATTGGCTGATTTGAGAAAACATTTAAAGAAAAACGCCCTGAACACCATCTAACTAAAAAAGTAAAATGAGCATTAGAGGAAAAACAAAACAAACCTCATGTGACCAATAAAAGCAGTGATGCAATTAGCTGAAGCAGTCTAGAATGAGAGATCATCCTTTGATTGGAGAGACAAGAGTGGGAGAAATTGCAATTTTGCCCTAGGAAACCTATATGGCAAAAATCAGTTATCCAACTGAAAATTGAGGTGGTTATCTGCTATTTCAGAGGGGTCTCAAACTTGTGGTCCGTGGGCCAGATGCAGCCCCTAAAGCTATTTCCTGAGGCCCATAACAACACTATTGTTACCGATATTTGCAATATCATTGTATGAAAAGTTTTCAGTGGTGCGGCCCTTGGGCTAACGTACTAGTACTCATGAGACCCTTGTGGTGATTTGAGTGTGAAACCCCTGCTTAGGCTATATGTACACTAGTTGTATGTTTCTTTGATTAGACATAGCTTGGGTTATAAGACAAGCCATGTATTTATCTTGTGATATTTTAGATCTCTCTTCCCTACTACTGAGCTAGAATCTAAACACACCAATTTTTAGAGCTGGATCAATAGCTCTAGGGGAAGATGACGTCAGTCCCTGGGAAGCTGTGCAAGCTTCCCTGGTCCTAACTTAAAGTACCCCATAGAGATGAGACGGTAGTTAATTCTCTAGACTCATTCAAGCCTTTGTCTCTGTTGAGACTGCTAACAAGGCTGCTTATTATTTGCGTAATATGGTGGCCCGTGCCCCAAAAGATAGAACTAAGATCACCAACTCATTTCCCAGGAACAGCAAATACCCACCTTTCTTGAATTTCATCATGTCCTAGAAATGAAAGAATATTTATTGCTAACACTCAAACCATCAAGTCATGACTACTCATTTAATAGAACCTAATAATTTAAAAACCATCTGCATTTCTAGCATTATGCTGTTCTATACAGCATATTGAGAGTAAGCACCTTTGTCTCAATTTCTAGTTCCAGATGGCATTAGCCATTCATAGGTTACTTTTATAGCTCTTATTGGTATCCAACTGTGCATCTAGAGGTACTGTTTGGTAGGAAAGGGCTCCTACATGAAGCACTAGCACCAGTATACTTAACTTCCAAGTCTAGTGAAAGAGAAAGAAAGGAATGTTTGTTTCTTTTTTTAAGTTGCTACACTCTCCTCCTCTTACTCCACATTCAAAAATTACCAGAATTTGCCCAGAAGGGGTTTGAATCTTACTGACTTCTAGTTTCCTTCTGTCCGCCTCCTGTTCTCGTTTCTCCTGGGCCATTCTTTGTGCTCTCTCTGCTTCTGCTTTCCTTCTGTCTTCCTGCTCCTTTTCCTTGGCTAGATTTTCAAAGTTAGCTCGGATGTTACTTGTTTTATTATTCACTGTAACATTACAAATTAAAAAAAAAAAAAAAAATCAAAATTAAAACCAGAAAAAAAAAAGTGTTCTACTTGCACAGAATCTCTGCAAGGCATTACACTGGAGTCAGTTTACCGTCAGAATTCATTGGGGTGGGGGGCACAGACACTTTATGAGGGTTCCCTGCATCCCTTCAGAACTTCCACATTCCCCAAAAAGCTCCCTCTGTGCCATCTTCCTCTTACAAGCAAGCCTGATAGTTCCCCTACCCCTATCTCATGGCAGGTGCTCTGTGTCCCCCCATGTTCCAGTCCCTCCATTTCACTGGGTCCCACTCCTCCTTCTTCCAGCATAGTAGGGGCTCCGTGTCCTGGCCATTCTTCATTCTCCCCTCCTACCCCCCCCCCCCAGATTCCCCTCCACCATGCCCCTGCCAAGTCCCCAATTTTCCCTTCCCATAAATCCTCAATTATCCTGCCACATCTCCATTTTCTTTTCTGAGGCTGCAATTGTTCCTTTCCCTTGCTATTTCCTCTGACTCTGGGTCCCTGCTTCCATGCCAACCCATTCAGTTCCTTCTTGCCTCATCATCCCTACTCTCCATCCACTTGTGGTTTCCTGTTCCCCTAAAATTGCTGAGCCCACTCCCCTCCTTGTCTCCAGATGCTTGCTTCTGCCTCTTGCTCTGTCTTTTCCAGGTCACTGATTCCTCCCCCTCCACTTGATCCACTCCCTGCTTCCATCATAAGTGCAGTCTCATCTCTCTGGACTCAGTTGCTTCCCCACCTCAAATTCTTCCTGTTAGGTTTTCTTATTTCTTTTAGAGTCCAGTAACACTCTCCCCATGCTGCACGTTGCTTCCAACACATGTAGTCAGTAGCGGGGCCACTAAAGACTCCTGAGATGTCATTTGAAAGTTACCAAGCTACAGACATAATGTCATTGAGTTGAGTGCAATGTTCCCTCTAAGCTGATGATACAGCCGAGCAAGTTCTGGATGCAGTTGAGCAAGTTCCCTGCCGGTTCCCCAACCCTCACCCAGCCCCTTCCCTGCTGTCCACCGCCTCCCTGAGTACATCCATCACTTGCTCAGTTGCATCATCAGCTTTGAGGGAATGTTGGTGGCAATGTCATAATTTTTCTTTAATAAAACAAATAATACACTTCTAGCCCTCAGGCTAAAAAGTTACAAAAAAAGCAGAAAAACATGACCTGACTTTATCCGAAAGGCTCAAAACCCAGAAGACAGTGAAAATGACCCCCCCCCCATTTATTATTTCTTTAAACATCTCTGATTTTTAAGTGAGTTTTAATGATACTTTTAGGCCTGATGTGATTATTTTTTAATGGTTGGGGTGGGCAGTACTGAATGTGTCATGATGATGTTTCATCAGCCTCACAGTTAAATGGACAGGAGCATTTGGTGATACTCTTTGTGGCTCTGGTTTTCTGTTCAAGATGCTCCCACAATTCTACAAGTTAAAAAAAATGAAACATTTTTCTTAGATTGAGTTTTTGTTAAACTGCAAATTCAGAGAGAGATGCTATATTTGGATGACATCAAGAAATAATTCCAGTTCCTCTCTCAGCTTAAAGCACTAGATTCCAATTGTCTAATGTATGTTATTTCCTCTATACCTTCTGACTCTCCCCTTTCCTCTCTTATTTTAATATATGTATTCATACATTCCCCATTGCTTTGCAGCAGGTATAAATAATGTAACTCAGGTACTGTTTGAGGAAGAGAGGAAGGCACAATAGGTCTTTGACCTCCTCCAAGATCCCTGGTGTAAAAACAAACAAGGAGTCCTGTGGCATTTTAAAGGCTAACAGATAAATAAATCTGTTAGTCTTTAAAAGCACCACAGGATTCCTTGTTTGTTTTGCTAAACTAGACCCACACGGCCACCCCTTTGGAACTTGTCAATATGCTATGTTCAGTAATAGCACCAGGTTTCCCATTGTGGAGGATTAACCCCTTTTTAAAGAAATAAGGACATCTTCTCCTAAGTGTGATCCAGGCTGCTTTCCTCTTTGCCATGCTTTCGAAATGCTGGTCTGACACTAGTCAGACAACAGGGCATATTTGCAGTACAGAAGGAAGGAAGACTTTTTTAGTGTGTTGATGGCCATTAACCCTAAAAACCCAGCATTTCTATATAAGTACTAGCCTGGGGTCTTCTCTCTCATGTGTAACGGACCATTATCTGCACAGAGAAGTCAGGTTAAAAAGCCATCCATGAAAGCTGAATACACTTGTTAAATGTAGAAAGAGAAAAAATCTCTAATATCTCGAACACTTTCTGGAGATGCTGGTGTAAATTCAAAAGAGAAGGTCCTGTTTGGTAAAGGTCAGAGATGTAACACTCCCCTGACTTTGTCCCCATTTTTAATTTGCTTGACTGAGACTCGCTTTTTGTTTTCCAAATGTGTCGCGTATTGATCCCATACTTTTTAACTCAACCCTTCCTCTTTCTCTTCCCCTCAGCGAGCAGTTACAATTGGGAAGGTGGCTATTTAAGTCAGAGTTGCCTTGAACAAATGCTCCCTGTCAGAATTCCCTTCCCCCTTTACCTGACTGGCTGGAGCTGCTCCCTGGCCCGGAGCGTGCTCAGAGCAGGAAAGTTAAAAACTCCTGCAGCCTGGAGCAGCTCCCTGTGGACAAAAGTGTGCGCCTTCCAATCAAGTAGGGGCTGTGGCTGCCAGCTGTGTGCGAGTGTCACTAATGCCTGCGTGGGTGAGTGGGGGCTGTTCTGTGACCACCTACCCGCACAGCTTACAGTGAACACTGGCTGAGAGTAGAACTTCTTGAATATTTTTTGGCCACTCGAACTGTCACTGTTGTAGCAAAATCCTCTTGGTATAAATTCAGTGAGTTTTTCAGAGCTGATGAGCGATTAGTTACCCTGCCACCCCAAACATACACTAACAACGTGAAAGTTTAAAAAATGCAGATTTCAATAAGATCTGACACAGAAGTAAGGTAGCATCAATATTATAGCTTTTTAAGAGAGAGTTATTTACATCTAAGTATCAGTTCTTAAGATTCTTTAAGCTCTGTTTCGACAAGCCTTCCTTCTGCACAACTTGGCTCAGCACCTAGTTTGTCACATTGCAAAGTCTTGAGAGAGAGAGAGAGAGAGAGAGAGAGAGTGAGCGCACATGCAAGTGCACCTAGACATAGAATCTCAGCACCTACATTGCCAATAGTTAAAATATCACATTCGTCTGGTCCTTCTCCCTCTCCTCATTGTCAAGTTAAAGAAATAGCTCCTGTTCCACAAGGTTCAGTTTGTTCCTTATTTGGAAGCCCATCAAGGTGGCTGTGCAAACAGTTCTGGAGTTAGTGTATTTGTGATGTTCTGAGCACTACAATTAACTCAACCCGTAGAAAACAAATAGGACTACTAAATAAGCGAGTCAATATTTATTCAGGCTGATATTTCTCTGCAAGAACCTGCCCTATGGGAAGGGGGATCTACAAACCTGGGAGCCTATTTTAGGGAGCCTGCCGTGAACTAGCATGTGGAGATGGACTGGAGGAATAAAATAAAAAAGCAATTAGCTAACATGAAATGGCAGGCAATGCCAACACTACTTATCTATGACTTTTGCAAGGCCCTGTCTAGATGAGAAAGTTGGGCTGGTTTAAGTCACTTTAACAAATAAATTAGCCAACATGATCTAAGCTGATATAAATTATACTCAAACTGAAACAGAGCATCTACAAAATATGCTGCACCACTGATTTTAATTAAGTCTGTTTCTAAGCTTATTAAAGCAATACAATTCTCTCACAAAGAGAAGGCCTAAGAGGTCTAGCTCTTTCTAGAGAAGCTTAGCACATTCATAGCTGCTGTGAGAATGAAAGAGATGCATTTAAACAATACATTGTTCTGGTGTGAGGGAGGAGAAACAGCATCAAGAAAATAAAAAGCATCTCTAACATTGACTTGTTTATACTGAGTGGGAATATGCACCACCTGTCCATTTACAAAGGTGAGACTCTATAGTAAAATAAGGCACATGTTAGTGATACTGGTCCACTAATGTCACAAAAAGGAAGCCTGGATTCTTACTCATTAGAACCAGAGGTGATGAAGTAACCTTGGGGATGCCATGCTAAGGTGACCCACCTTCTACTGCTACTGAGAGAAACATAATAAAAAGATTCTGTAGTCAATAATGTAATCTTACCAGCTTCTACTGGCTTTGTTTTCTGGTAAGTTGATGACAGTTTCTCAATATCTTCAAAAGTCGATGCACTCTACCAAAAATGACAAAGTAATAACTGCTATACACACCAGCACTAGTTCCTTCATCACATGCTCATACAGTAAAACAAGGCAGTACATACCTACATGATCATTTGCTAACAATGTTCTAAAACAAGACTCCAAGAGCAAAGAAATTTATTTTATTTTATTTAAAAGCCAAATACACTTTGCACCTAAAAGATGACAAAGGGAATGAATTCTTTCAATACACTAGACTATTTAGGGTTAACATTCAGAGACAGATGTCACAGTAGATTCCTATTAGCACTAATTTTATTACTGATTAATCTCTTTTGTATATTGATGAGTCATAGGAGTGGGAGACAGGGTAACTAGCTAGATGATTTGTTGTTCTGAATACAAAATAATCTTCCAGTTTGGGTAACAGAAGGGTTTCTACCCAGATAAAACATCCAGCCTAATGACTATAAAAAAAATAAACTAAATGCAAACGCTATACAGAGAGGTAGTATTCTAAGGCAGGTGTTTAATAAAAACAATAATAAACAAATTTTAAAAAGTTCCCTCAGTTAGATTCCCTGATGTTTGGAATTACGAGTAAGACAATCACACCAATACAGTAGAAGAGTGTGAAGTTTTCATGCTTCTGTAAGTTAACAGATAAGCTGGTCCTGCATACAGACCTTCATCCTTTAAACTTGTAAAATAAAGCAGTGGTTTTGGAACTTTATATCACGATTTTTCTTTGCTAAAGATTAAAGCTGGAATTTCATGAGAACCCACAATTCTTTTAGTTGTATACTGTATTAGACAGAGCTACTTTTAGTGTCTGGAAAAAGCAAGTGACTATTCAAACAGTTCAGTGTGCTATTTACTGTATTAGGATGACAAACATAGCAACAGCTCCTTAAATTATAAATGGACAAATGAGGCAAACACAGAGGCAACTATTTTAATGAATTTAGAGGGGATTCACAAAGTGTAGGATGAAGCATCATCCAGTAGTTAGAAGAGAAGACTGTCCATCTAGAGTTCATGGTTACTCTGCTCCTCTCCGTGTGACTTTCGCCTACATTTAAATTGTGTTTTAGTTTTGCCAACCTATATAATGGGATAATTACCACTCTTGCAAAATTCTTTGAGAGTCTCCAGTAAAAGGTGGCATATATATTCACTATAAAGAATTGGCGAGGAGAATTCCCTACTCAGAATACAAGGATAGAGTTTAAATCACTACAGATCCAGACTCACTAATAATGGTGAAATTTTAAACCAACAAATCGATCTACTGAATTCATGAGCATTTCAAACAACTTACTTTATCCATTCGATCCTTCTGTACACCATACTTCCCACCAAATCCTTTTGAATAATCTAAAAACAGAATAAAAAAGGTCACAGTAGGAAAGTTTAGCCTCTTTTCTTTTCAGATCTGTTAAATGAAAATGGCCATTTCCGAACAGCTACATGCAGAGTTCCAATGACAGCAGCCAAAGAAAATGAAGCTTGTTTTTTATGCAAATCAGGATATATACCTACAGAAGCCTTTTCATATGTCAGCAGGCAAGAAAGATGTTGTGAGCTCTGTGCATGCTTTTCACATTCTTTCAGTGAAAGTTAAGCTAATGACTGCTATGTTGACAGGAATCAAACAAAGAGTAAGGGATGGCCCCATATAATGCACCACTTCTAGAGCACAGCCTTTCACAGTGCCATGTGTTACTTCCTCAAGTGTAAGTCGTATCACCCCAGCTATTTTCCCATGTTCAGAGTAGAGTGTTATCAAGTTGCAGTAACCTTTGTCAGGACACAAGTGTCACTTAAATACTCTTTATTTGAATGGCTTTCCCGAAATTTACCAGGTAAAGACATGCAGCTACCAAATTCACATTTTCTGCAAATTTGGTATTGACTCCTAAGGGATGCAAAATTAAGACAGATGTTCCATGTATCTGTAGTGGGAACGTGTCACACAATTATCTTATTGCCTTATTTCAATTATGAACAGTCACCATGTAAACAAAGAGTGTTTGAATATTTGTGCCTTAGAAAATGAACTTACAACTTCTTTCTTTGCTCCCATTCTCCAAATGAGTGTCTGTCTGTCTATGTGTACTCCTAGTATAGCCATCCTAGCCTTCAAGTGCTTAGAACTAGATCCTGATAAAACATTGATTGTTGTTAGAAATACCAGTCAACCTATCCTCCTCTTTTGTGTGTACTGTCAACCAGAATAAAGGCATTGCTTTATTAACCAGGTCAATAGATTGCAATTATACTATTCTGATTTAGGGTTTCCTAAAGACTCTACACTATCAGATTTCACTTTAGATGTTGGTGAAAAATTAGAGCTTGTGGTCTGTGCCTGAATTATCTCACAATAAATAAAGGTGGCTTTGTAACATGCTATACTTTACTAATATTTTAAGTAAGACCAAGTTTTACTTTTTGACTTCTGAGCCAATGTGATCTAATGCTGATGTATAGCCACTGACTAAATATTGGAAATCTGTTTCTAATTTATTGGGTGCAGCATTTGGATTTTTATGAACCCATATCCTCAGTATAAGCATGTTATGAGATCATGTCTAATAGCTCATTTTAAGGAAACAGCCAGATGTTGCTAGATAACATGGGGATAGAAATTTAAGAGAATGTCTTCCTTAGATTACTTATGGCACGCATCCGTCTTTTTACATGACTACTTAAGTCTGTGTTAGAAGTGGCTGCAATGCTAAGAAAGAAGACTGGAGACCGTGCCTTGTTGAGACTCATGCTTGGCTAGTTTCTCCTTGTATTCAAACCCCACAGCAGATGGGTCCTGCCTCTCTGTTTGAACTCCGAATTTCCCTCCAAAACCACTCTTATAGTCTGAAAAAGCCACATGTAATAAGGGGGGTGGGGGAAACAGATAAATTTAGTTAGAAACATTCAGAAAATATAACCTTCAGCATTAATTCTGATGAATCAGCAGTACTTTCAGAAGAATCTGAACACTCATTTTTAAGTGTATAGACAGAATGAGAATACATCCATTTGGGATTAGCAAGAGGACAGGTCCACTCCATATTAACCGGAATATAAGACAATTCCATGTTCTTAACCAGTGGTTCCTAATCTTTTCCAGGCTAGGGACCCCCTTGTTATGAAAAAAAAATCTGCGGCTCCCTGGCTGCATTTTTATCTCAGCAGTGTGGCCACAAAGTGGCTGGACCACTCCAGGGCATAACATGGACCCTGCCAATAGAATGTGGCCCCTCCCACTCTAAGGGAGCCTCTGCTGGGGGGATCCAGCCCCCGCTGGCACAATGCCACCCCTGCTGCTCTGGGGGAGCCTCCCTGTTCCTGACCCTTCCCCTGAATATCCCCCTACCTGCCATTCTCCAACCCCCTCCCTGGTTCTCCCATACCCCTCCCAAGGGCCTCTTCCCACACTCCCCTTACCTGGCCAGAGCTGTGCTATACCTGGCCTCCCCCCAGGCTACTCTCCTGAGCAGGGTCTAAGCAAGCTCAGGACGTGGGAGTTTTAAAAAATCCCTGCCTGGAAGCCAGGGTCTCCACTGACCTTGGCTGTGTCTGGCCCCAGCTCCCTGCCTATCCACAGACCCCCCTGGAGCCACGCTGCAGCCCCCCAGGGGTCCACAGCCCACATGTTGGGAACCACTCTTCTTAACTATATTTTGCAGCTCTTCCTATACTGAAAACATTACTTCTCTGCACAGCCATTTACACTGTATACATGCATTCAGATATTAAAATATTTTCAGTGTCAGATGATATCTATATTTACATGTATTCAAAAGAAAAATAGATTGAGTAGGACAACATTTAAGAGCAAATTTAGTTTACTTTGCTGACAATTACCATCCGTACTTTACAGCCCTGCCTTAAGAATACAGATGAGGACAAAAAAAAAATCCCAAATACTCTTATTGGCATTATCAAAAATAAGGAATATTCTTGCTATTCAGGAAAAAAAAAATCTGTGTTCAAAACTATGTTCCATGGTTATTTCAGTATAGCCATTTTGACACAAGGGGTTAAGATGAGGGCACAGATCATTTCCTTTCACAGGAAAACCCAGGGGTAGCAGTAAAGGGAAAAGATCCTTGAAGGATTCTCAATTCCTTTCAGCAAGCATTGGTCCATAGTTGAAAGGACCATGGCTGCAGACCTGCACATCTTCATCGAGGCCCTGAAAATCTGGGTAAGAAGGAGGAGAACATTATCGTGGATGCTGAATTTCTTCCTCCTGCAGATGTGTGTATGGGAGGTGGGAGGGGAACAGAATAAGGAAAACAGTCTGAGTAAAGTGAGCAGGATTTGTCCTTATATATGATGTGACAATTTACATAAGATAGGGAATTAGTTAAGGAAGTGGACTGAACTGAAAAACTCATGGATCTCAAGATGGAGGAGGCTTGGAATTACTTCAAGTCAAAGTTACAGGAACTATCTGAAGCCTGTGTCACAAGGAAGGGGAAAAAATTCATAATCAAGAGCTATAGACCAATCATTTCAGGCAGGTGATCAGAAGAAAGCAGAAAGCCCACAAGGAGTGGAAGATGGGAAGGAATAGCAAAGAAAGCTACCTCTTGGAGATCAAAACATGTAGGGATAAAGTGAGAAAGGCTAAAAGCCAAGTAGAGTTGTACCTTCAAAAGGGAAATAAAACCAATAACAAAAGAAGTAGGACTGCTAAGCACAGAGGTGGAGGTTTAGTATAATGCAGGCGCCTGTCTAAAGTCTGTATCTAAACAAATACTGTGTCTCAATTTCTAATGAGGTTAATGAAGAACTGGGGAATAGTGGCAGGCTGGCTAATAGAAATGAGGATATGGAGATGGAAATTGCCACATCTGAAATAGAAGTCAAACTTGAACAGCTTACTGGGACTAAATCAGGTGGCCCAGATAATGTCTGCCCAACAATATTAAAGGGACTGGTACATGAAACTGCAAGCCCATTAGCAAGGATTTTCAATGAACCTTAAACTCAGGGGTTGTACCATATGAGTTAAGAACTGCTAAAAGGAGAGTTCCTATTTTTAAGAAAGAAATAATTACAGGCCTGTTAGTTTGACCTCAACAGCATGCAAGGTCTTGGAAAAAGTTTTGAACAACAAAGTAGTAAAGATATCGAGGTTAATGGAAACTAGGATGAAATTCAATGTTGCTTTGTAACAGGCAGATGGTGCAGACCAACCGGATCTTCTTTTTTGAGAAGATAACAGATTTTTTAGACAAAGGGAAAGCAGCAGATCTAATTTACCTAGATTTTGGTAAGGCATGTGACATGGTTCCACATGGAGAAATATTAGTTAAATTGGAAAAGATGGGGATTAATGTGAAAGCTGAAAAATTTATAACAAACTGGTTAATGGAAAGATTATAACAGGTCATACTGAAAAGGTGAACTGTCAGGCTGGAGCGAGGTTACTAGTGGAGTTTCTCGCAGATCTGTCTTAAGACCAATCTTATTTAACTTTTCTATTACTGACCTTTCACAAAAAGTGGGAGTGTGCTAATAAAGTCTGCAGATGACATGAAGCTGGGAAGTACTGCCAACACAGAGAAGGATCAGGATATCATATAAGATCCAGATGACCTTGAAAACTGGAGTTAATAGAAACAGGATGAAATTTAACAGTGGTAAGTGCAAGGTCATGCATTTAAGGACTAAAACCAGGAATTTTTGCTTGAAGCTGGAATAAATCAATTGGAAGTGCCAGAGGAGAAGAACTTGAGAATATTAGTTGAACGCAAGACGACTATGAGCTGCTAATGTGATGTAGCCATAAAAAAAAGCTAATGAGATCCTAGGATGCATCAGATGAGGTATTTCTAGCAGAAACTGGAAGGGCAGTATTAGTACCATTACAAAAGGGCACTGTAGAGATCTCATCTGGCATACTGTGTGTAATTCTGGTCCCCCATGTTTAAGAAAGATGAATTCAAACTGAAACGGGTGCAAAGAAGGGCTTCTAGGACGATCCATGGAACAGAAAACCTGCCTTATGGGAGGAGACACAAAGAGCTTGGGCTATTCAGTATGACCAAAAGAAGGCTGAGGCGAGATATGATTACCCTCAGTAAATACATCAGATGGATAAATACCAGAGAGAGAGAGGAATTATTTGAGCTCACCACCAATGTGGATACAAGAACTAATGGACACAAACTGGCCACCAGGAAGTGTAGACCTGAAATTAGACATAGGTTTCTAACAGAGGAGTGAAATTCTGGAATAGCCTTCTAAAGGGAGCAGTAGGTGTAAAAGGCCTAGCTCACTTCAAAACTGAGCTTGATAAATTGATGGGGGGATGGTATGACAAAACAGCCTCATCTGGCAATTAACTGATCTTTGACTACAAGTGGTAGTCTGTAATAGGCTGTTAGATGGCGTGGGTTCTGAGTTGACTCAGAGAACTCTTTTTTAGGTTTCTGGCTGGCAAGTCTTGTCCACATGCCTGGAGATTAGTTGATCACTATATCTGGGGTCAGGAGGGGATTTTTTCCCCCCAAGGCCCAATGGCAGGGGCCCCGGGGTTTTGTGCCTTCTCCTGTAGTGTGGGATATGGTTCACTTGCTGGTGGTTTCTATCTTGAAGTCTTTAAAACATGATTTCGGAATATCAATGACTCAAACATAGGTTAGGTGTCTATTGAAGGAACGGGCAGCAGGTTTTGTTGCCTGCATTATGCAGGAGATCAGACTAGATCCGGGGTCAGCAACCTTTGATGACCCCTGTGCTGGCCCCTCCTCCTTGACTGTCAGCCAGTGCCAGTAACTCCCTCTGCAGAAATAAAAGTTGCAACTTGCCTGAAAATTTGACAGCAGCCATGGCTAGAGTTTGAGGGGCAAGAAGGGGGGCACTTCCCTGCCATGCTGCTGAAAGGAGCCACCTGCAGTGGCTCCTCTTAGCAGCATGCCTGGGGACATGGATCCCCAGGGATGCCATGGAAAGAAGCTGCCTGGAGCAGCTCCTCTTGGGGGCAGGAGGGGTCCCCAGGCATGCTCAGGAAAGAAGCTACCCAGACTCGCTCCTTGGCGGCTGCAATCATGGAGAGAAGCCTTTCCAAGCATCTTCTCTCCACACCATGCCCAGAACACGGGCATGGTGGGGACCCTCCGTGGCCCAGCTACCCCTGAAAGAAGCTGCCTGGAGTGGTTTTCAGTTGTAGGAGCCACAATTTCTGTGGCACTGCGGAGGGTGCCACATGCTGCTCTGAATGAGCTCTCGTGCCACCGTCGTCACACATGCCAGGGGTTGCCTAGCCCTGGACTAGAGGATCATACTGGTTCCTGCGGACCTTAAACTCTATGAGTCATTTATGACAGGCTGGCTCTCAGAATTCCACTGAAAGTAAAGGCTGCAAGCTAAGTGCAGATTTATAGGGCTATTCCAATATAGTTTATAGTCTCTTGACTCTCTGAGCCAATATTCTCAGTGGCTGCTAACACTAGCCACAATCTGTTAAACCAGTTGTAAAGACCTTCCACCAATCTAACTGCAACATAGAAACACTTTAAGCAATGAAAAGCACCTACAATGTTAGCTACTATCAAACCATTTTATCAGAGCTGCAAGGGAAAAAAAAACAACAAACAAAAAACAACTGATATGAATCAGAAGCACATTAAAAGTATAGTTAAGAAGCTGAATTCAAAACATACCTTTTTGGGATTCGTGCAACTGCACTTGTTCTTGATGATCCCAGCCAAGTGCACATTTGTCCTGTCTGTCTGTCTGTACACCAAACTTGCCTCCAAATCCTTTCACGTAATCTGTGTATATAAAATTCCACAAGCCATTAGTGTGATTGTTGCAGGGAACAGCTAGGGAAAAAAAACCAAAACCCGAAACAGTGATATCATAGATGGGAGAGTTTACCCCTAGCATTTCATTAACAATACTGAATTATTTTCATGGTCCATTTCCCCCTGCCAAGTCACCTCTCCAATGGGGAATGGGAAGCACAGCTCTCCAAAAAACTAACATAAATTAGAGAGTGCAGAACACTCCATCCCCCAGTACACTCCGAGTTACATTGTAATGTCTCAACATTCACAGAAGAGCTGTAAGTCAGAGAAAAGAAGAGCAAATTAAATGCATGCAGCTCACCTGCTCTTCACCACAAAAAAAAACCCAACCATATTACAATATGGCTCTTTATCCAGATACTACTATTACTGTGAATTATTTATATATAGTTACAAAGGCCCTAGTCATGCAATATGATCTGCATATTAAGACCATCATGCCTGTGAAAAATCCTACTGAATTCTGTGTCATTCTACATGGTTATTGAAGTCCTCCCATATGGATTAGATTGCAAGACTGGGGATGGCATTTCCAAATATACAATTTCTTGTCTAAAAAAAGGGATCACTGGCAGGAATGCATATTTTAACAGTATATATCCCAGCTTTGAGTTTCTCACCCTAATTAAGAATATTTGACCAAGGTAATGGACTCAACCCAAGCAGACTTATTCAATAAAGTTTAATAAAAACCTTTCTGTGATTCGTGTTTTTCTGTTTTGCCTTGATATTCAAAGCCAACTGCACTTTTGTCCACTTTGTCCTTGTCAACCCCATATTTACCACCAAAGCCTCTGGAATAATCTGGAGACAGGAATAAACATATTTTTATTTACAAAATGTACAGTAATAAGACACTGTAAAGACTGGATTGCTTCAACCATAGGTGCATGTGTTAAATTATGCATTAGAAGAACAATCACATCCTTGTTTAATCTTGGTCAAGGATTAAGTCTGAAATTCTTCAGAATGTATCATCTAACATTTTTCCCTTAAGCAGGAGGAAAGAAAACAGCAGCGTCAAAGCTAGCCAAACCATTGGATGAGGTGACCAGCTCGAATCTTTGACCAACTGTAGGAACAATATTAGCTTGAGAAATCCCCAAGTGTTACCTATGTATTAGTAAAATTTACATTTTAACCATGAATTAATTTTGTTAGAAATATGTCACTACTTGATCGTTTAAGGTTTTTCATATTAGATCAGTCAAATAATTTCAAAGTTGTCAGAAGCTTTTTTTTTGGCAAGAAGTTTGACGACTGGTTCTGGTTACAATGTAACTGAAGTTTGGCCTCCCCTCAAAATCCTTGTGCAAGTTAAACTAAATGTGTACAGTTTAATGCAGCAGTTCCCAACCTTTTCCTTTATGCAGCCCACTACGTCATCATCAAACCTTTTGTGGACCAAGTTCTAACCACCAAACATGCCAAGAGCATTGGTTCACACTGATGTCACACAAAGTGCCACTATTTCAATTCAGGGACTGTTATTACATGAGGATGTTTGTGAAGCAAATTACATTGTGAAACTTAATGTGACACTGAATATGATATACAAGAGGCATAAGGATTATATTATCCCTCCAACCCCAATGGACCACCTGAAGTACCCTCATGGCCCATGACAAGTTGGGAACGATTGGTTTAAAGTTCTCCTTCAGGAAGATAAAGTTTTCAGTAACTTCTGAAGATTAAAAAGATACAAAATATCAATATTAACAAAAAACAATTTAAAAAATTGTTCATGGCAAATGCATCTGCACCACATTAAAAATAGAAACAAAAAACATGCATATAGACTAACCTTTCTGAGATTCATGCTTTTCTGTTTTACCCTGGTAATCAAAGCCCACTGCACTCTTGTCTACCCTGTCGGCCTGCACTCCATATTTACCACCAAAACCACTTGAGTAATCTGAGTCCAGAGAACAAAGCACAATCAAACAAATGAACTCACCATATGTCACAGTAAATATTGTAATGCAGAAATCCAGAACTATATCTCAAGTTAGAAAACAGCTATTAGCTCACAATGTAAAACTTACAAACATGACAAGTACAATTCAGCATGGCACTACAGTTCATGTTGTCACAACTATGAGCCAGGGCTCACTCTCTCAATCTGGATGCAGGTAAAGTTTCTGCCAACGGTAAATTAAATGTTTAACTTAAGGTAGCAGAATCATTCATTCAATATGTGATCATCATACATTTAAGTTTTTTTATCAATAGAATGCCCAAGTATTAGATGGTATTTGAGTTTTTAAGCCACTGTACGTATCTACAAATTTTACAGTGTTATTGAACGTGTCTGAATTCCCTAAAGAGTCCAGCAAATTCAGTTTGAGGAGTGATCTCACAACTGTTACTTGCCTCTCCTACAGCCTCTTTCATTTACAGTTGTTCAAAACACAGGAACCATTTACTTAACTAATATTAATCATTTTGAAGTTCCTTTCCTCCCTACAAGAGATTAAATGTAAGGCAATAATCTTAATTTTTTAGCATTTTTTAAAACAGTGTGATCTTACCCCTCTACTTCGTGCCACAGCAAGCAGAAGTAGATAACTTTTATCAATATTAGCTATTGTAGTAAAGTCTTACAGCAAGCAGCTATGTTGATAAGTCATCTATCACATACACACGTTCATCACACTTTACCTTTCTGAGAGGCATGTTTCTCTGTTTTCCCCTGGTATTCAAAACCCACAGCAGACTACAGGAGAAATATTACAGTAATAAGCATTTAAGTGCTCCGTAAAAAGCCAGACATTAGTAGCACATTAGTTTACTTCAGGAGAAAAATACAAAGCATAAAAGAAATCTGAGTTCAGTGATGCTCTAACCCTTTTGGTTCTCCAGCATAAATGTCTGTTTAGATTTACAGGCCAATACCTTCTAACCATTAGAGAGGAACAGTTCCATTAAGTTATCTTTCTCAGCCACTGCCAAACAGATTGTTCCTTTCAGTACATTATGGTCTTGGCAGGTTTATGATCCAGTACACTGGAGCTCCCACCATTTCCAGTGGGAGATTATTGTACAGTCTTGGAAATTTTCCCCACCTTGATACTCAGCCTAGTGGTTCAGTTTGCCAGACATCCCAAACCATGCTAAATTCCTTCCCTCCCTGGTGTTCATATTTCTGTTCAGAGAAACATATGTAGCTTGGCTAACTGACAAGTTTTTTAATCTTTTCATACAAATCAGGCCATCCTTCAACTTATTTGTGCAGGGAGGTTTTTTTTATTTTTCTCAAGGAAGTATTAATGTCCATAATAACCAAACACAATTTACTGATATGCACAGAGTGAGTGCAGTGCTAAAAATGAGTGACAGTGATGTTTAGCAGTAGCTCTTTCCAGCATCATGAAATTGATATCCTAACTAAACTGATGAACACAACTGCTCTCGGTAACCCTAGTACTGTAGGAAATTACTTACTTGGTCAACTCTATCCATTTGTACTCCAAATTTGCCTCCAAAACCTCTTACTGAGTCCACTTGGGAACAGTGTTTAGAAAGCTTAGCTTGATATTCATGGCCAACAGCTGACTGAAAGAAATTGAAAAAAAATGGATTACTGCAGCTAACAAAAATGGCAATACTCTACATCTAGCAAACCTTTAAAAAAAAAAAAAAAAAAGTTTGGGACTAGGCACCACCTGAAGATTTGTTTGTAATTTATGTGGATCTTTAGACGTGCAATCTTAGACATTGAAAGCAGTGAAAGCCATGCATATTAAGGGTCCAATTCTGCCAAGCCATACCTGCATGAAAATCTTTCGTAGGCATAAGAATCTGTAGAATTATGTCACAAAATTGTCAAACTATTCCTAGAAAAGAGTGATCAACAAATCCCAGGAAAGATTTTTGCACAGCATTGACTGCACGTGTCTTTTTCATGCAGAATTTACAAATTAAACTACAGGAGTGATGAAACAAAAGGTACTGAATCAAATTCTATTGCCATTGCCTACAGATTAAAAAAAGAGAACCCTAAATTCCAATAACTGTGGAATAACTATGATGATTGTATATGCAGCTATAGACCATATTCAGTAGAAACATTATCATTACTAACTTAAATCCCAAATACATCTTGGACAAAAGGAAATTGGAAGAACTCTACAAGTTTAAGCAAAATAACAACATCAAAGGCAGTCTAGATGTAGCACTCACATCTATCAGACATGAAATTTGTCATTAGATAGTAAAAAATAAAATTATTCCAACAGGGGCTATAATGTGGTATTACATAAAACCCAAGAATTTTCATAGCCTAGAAGAAATAATCATTAATTTAGGAGAAGAGGAATCGCAGTTCTAGAAGACAGCATGATCCATGGATCAAAAAGTTATGCAGGTAGACTAAGAGGAAGTACATTTTCCACGTTAATTCAAAGCAAATATCATTAGCTTCCTCAGCTCACTAGTTTACAATCTAAGCCCCATGCAACTTCTGCAACAAAATGTTCCTCTTATTTCACTTTGTTGCACAATTCAATTACTTCATTAAACTTTTGCAAGCAATTTTTTAACCCAGAGAGAGAACAGTAATCCTAATCCATTATGAAGAACACAATTGTCACGAATTCTTGTTTTAGCAAGTAAATCATTTCAGACAAAGAACAGATATTATGGTTGCTAGTGATCACTGTAGTAAAGTAAAAATAATTTCCATGGCAGTAGAAAAGAAGGCAGCTAATTCTTTAAAGGTATTTGATTACCGTACTAAACATGAAACCTAAAATAACTGAAGTTAGTTTCCAATGTTCATTGGTACATATCTGTTTTATGGTATAGCCTAGAAAGCTATATTTTTATTATATACATATAAATGTGCACACACCTACACATGCACATGCACACACAGTTATGAACAACTTCTGGGTAGGTCTATTGTTTACATTATGGTAATAATCTAGTTAAACATACCACAGAAAGCTGCCAGACATTTTTCCTTTCCTAATGTCTATATCAGAATAATGAGATTACTCTTACCATTTCCCAAACATTTGCTTTTCAAGTTATCCCTGTTATACAGTACAAAATGACAAGTGGCAGTACAGAGCACATTATGTCTCTTTATCAGTTGACAGCTTTTCCAAAGCCTGGTTTCATGACAGTTTCTCAGTTTAATGCGTTTTTCTCTTCCTTCCTTTCCAATCAGTCACTAAACATGAGCCAGGCAGAACACCCCATAGTACAATTATGCCACACTGAATTAAACAGGAGACAGAAGCAATCTTCAAATTAGACAGAAGTATATGAAATTATACACTAGAAAGTGCATCCTAATCTATCTACTGATAAGGTTTCAAATTTGCACTAATGTAGTATTAGTATAATCCCCAAACCCTGCACTCTGTACCCAAAAGGAGTCACTTGGTCAGGTGCTTGGGAACATGACAAGGAAGAGAATTTCTAGTGCCACTGTGCTGAGTTAGAGGGCTCTGCAGTTCCTCTCAGAGAGGAAAGGAAAGGAAAGGAAAGATCTTTTTAAAAGGTAAAAAAAATTACGGGACTGCTGAATCTTTAGAGATCTGTTTACACCCTGCTGAGTATTGATGGGGCAGGCACCCAGGACAATTAAAATTTTGCTCTTTATATAAAATTGTGTTACAAATACAGTACTATTTGCAATGTGTGTTATTAACAGCCATCCCCACGTGTGTGCACACACACACAAACTTGTTTACTACATCCCTTAAAAGTAGCTTTTGTTCATTTAATGTTTTCAGTTAGAATCCTAAATGAATGAGATGAGGCATAAGAAGTCAGTATTAGAAAGCCTGAAGCCCAAAAGGTAGATTTAAGTTTATCCACTAATTCTCTCCCCCCAGTTCTTTATTACCTTATGTTAGCCTGTTTAAAGAATCCACTGAAGAACATATAGCAAACTTCTGTAAAACAACAGGGCCTGCTTACAAACAAATCAAAATCTGTTGGATATTCTCAATGGGTAATGAAATAGCAAGATGGTTCCAATATGCATACCCACAAAATTAGTTAAGCAAAAAACTAAAATGTAATCTTAGTTAGACCTCAATATTTTAGCTCTAATTTTCTTATAGCATGGTATTGTGCTGCAATGATATTGTAAGTTGGATAGCTAATGGGGGAGATGAGCAACTAGAATAACTTCTGATCACCATTTTTAATACTAATACATTCACTATGCATACAGCTATTTACAAAACCTAAGGATTATTAATATTTATTCTTTGCATAGATGCTGACAGCAATTTTAAACATGGACTCAACAGTCCATACTTCAAAGACTGCAACTACTGTCTGCCTAAAACTCAAAGACATTTTCTGGGTTATTCGCTCATTCTTTCAATGCCTTTTTGAAGTGAGAGCTATCTTTTCATTCAATACATTCACATATTTATTCTTAAGCAGTCTCAAGAACACAAAAAAGTGATGCAGCACGTGAAGTAGCTGTGAATAAATCCATTTTCTATGTGGTTTCTTAATTTAGAATATCTTTGGAAATCTAATCAGAAATATTTACTACAGGAGAAAGACCACGGATGACCACGACAAAAGCAAGCAAACCGGTTTAAAATCTCAAAATTCCATCAGGAAGAGGTGGGAGGGACCAATGCATCAGTTCTCAAAAAAGCTACCCTTTGTCAGTCACAGACAACCTGTTAATTAAGACACAGGACCTGAACACGTAGAACCTAGGTCTACACACAGGTATTACAGGTATAATTAGGGTTAGTGATGTGATATTATGCTGACAGTTACATCAGGAAAAGCCCTAGTATGGGCACAATTATACCAGAATAAAGGGTGGCTTTATACTGACAAATGATTTTGGCTCCCAAACTGCAGTAAGCTATAGCAGTAAGAGCACTTTTACATAGGTATAACTGCATCTACACTAGGGATGTTGCCACCTTTACTGTACTGAAATTGGTAAGGCAGCAAAATTTTATCCAGATAAATCTAATTGACAAGAGTAATCTCATCCCACTGACCACAGTAGGACTTACTCAGATGAGTAAGGCTTGCAGCATCAGTCCCATCCACAAGACATCCCCTGAGAAGACATTTTACACTTACTTTATCCATACGATCTTGTTCCACACCAAACTTTCCTCCATAGCCACGGGAAGCTTTTGGTCCTGTTTCAAGCTCTTTCTCCTTGAGGCTCTGGTGTTCTTGGAACACATTCTCTCTCAGCTTGTGAATGCTTTAAAACATGGAATGGAATAGCTGTATAATAAATTCTGTAGATATGGTTAACATCAAAACTTCTTCAGAGCCAAGACTTCCTACTTGATGTGCTAATTTTGCACCTAAAAACCTGATCTTAATTTAGCGATTAGAAGATAAATGCTGGTAATTATGCAATATGTATTTCATTTTTTAAAAATCCTTCAGCATACAATGAACTTGAAATCTGCTTTTAAGGACTCTGAAATTTGTTCAACAAAAAAATCAACAAATCCTTCATTTTGAGATCTTCCATCATAACTTCTGGGCTATAACAGGGGAAAATATTTTGCTATTTGATGTTAATCCTTAATAGTTGATTGCCTAGTTACCAAAATATGGTTTTTTTCTTTTGGTTAACCCTATATAGCTATTTATATTGTCCTCATCAATATAGTATCATCATCTCTTACTCGCTAGTTTGTTGCTCGTTCTCCATTGTTGTCGTTTTAATTGGTGGAGGGAAAAGGGGAAGAAATGTTTTTTATGGCAGGGACCATCTCTTACTGTGCATTGTATAATACCTACTACAATGGCAACTGAAGCTTTTGCAAATTACCATAATATAAAACAGGCAGGAACTGAATGCAAGTAGATCTCTTTTCCCCTCCACCAATCTTTCTCTGTAAATAGGGAAAGAAATGAACTTACAACAGCGCAAGCTGCATGTACAGGGGAAACCAGTGATCTGTGCCTAAAGATAACTTCCCACATGAGTTTAAAAATGCCTGAAGTATAACTGCGGTTTGTTCAGCCTATAAATGTCAGCAATGAATTCTAGAGAGTAAAACTGAACCCTGAAGTAGGCCATACTGGATCAGATCAATTTCATAAATTCCATGCATCATACACAGGCCAACCAATGGTCCACCAAGTCCAGTAACCTGTTTTCCAACAGTGTGACCCAATAACAGGTGCTTCAAAGGGAAGGAACAGAACAGGGTAATTATCAAGTGATCCAGCCCTCATGTCCACTCCTAGCTTCTGTCAGTTAGGCACCTGGAACCCTAGAGCAGGGGTTCCCAGCCTTTTCAAGGTAGGGGACCCCTTCCTATCCTCCAAATTTTTCAGCGGTCCCCCACTTCTGGCTGAAGCAGTGATAGTTTTGTGTGTGTGTGTGTGCGCGCGCGCATGCTATGCACTGCCACGTAGCACTAGTGCCGCAGTGGGAGGGGTGTGTTGTGGTGGGGGGGGCGCCCCAGCGAAATCCTGCCCCCGCTGTGGAGTGGAAGAGCTGCGGTGGGGGGGTCATCACCAGATTTGTGCCCCCACCACAGAGCAGAAGAGCCGCGGCGGGGGAGGCGCCCTGGCAGTTCTGCCTCCCACTGCAGAGCTGCAGGGGCAAGGGGGCCCAGCAGAATCAGGCTCCCACCACACCCACAGCAGGGTTCAGCCCCAAGTCATCTCACGTCCCTCTCTAACTTCCCCCCTCCTGCCACCAGCTTCCCTTGCTGTCCTGGGCCAACTCCACTGCTTTGCCCCCTTACCTTGCTGCCAGAGCCGGGAGAGGCCACACCACAGGCTTGTTCGCTCCCTGAGCAAGCTCAGGGCAGCATGGGAGTTTTAAAAACTCCCAGCCTGTGGCAGAGCAGCTCCCTCCCAGTGTCATCGGAGCCCAGCTCCCCGCCTGTCCGCAGATCCTCTGGAGTAGCTCTGCGGCCCCCCAGAGGTCTGCGGACCCCAAGTTGAGAACCACTACCCTAGAGCATAGGGTTGCATCCCTGGCCACCTTGGCTAATAGCTACCAACGGACCTATCTTCAATGATCTTATCTAATTCTCTTAATCCTAGTTACAGTACTGGCCTTCACAACATCCCCAATGAGTTCCACAAACTGGCAGTGCATTGTAGGAAGAAACACTTTCTTTTGTTTTAAACCTGCTGCTTATTAATTTAATTGGGTGACCTCTGGTTCATGTGTTATGTGAAGGGTTAAACAACATTTCCTTAGGCGCTTTCTCCATACCATCCATGACTCCATAGACCTCGATCATACTCTCCCCTGACTCATCTCTTTTCCAAGCTGAATAATCCTGGTCTTTTGATCTCTCCTCACACACAAACTGTTCCATACCCCATTTTTGTTGCCCTTGAACATACCTTTTCTAAATCCAGTTTTTCAAGCTGAGGCAACCAGAACAGCATGCAGCATTCAAGGTGTAGGCATATCAAGAATTCAGATAGTGGCATTCTGATATTTTGTTTCTAATGTATCCCTTTCCTAACAGTTCTTAATATTGTTAGCTTTTTTGATCACTGCTGCACATTGAGCAGAGGTTTTCTGCTCAGAGTAGACTATTTAACGACTAAAAATTTCATATACTTCACTATCTCTCTATTTGCAGCATCTGTGCCCTTTTGCACCTCCAGCAGACAAAGCGCACCTAGCTACTACAGTGACTGGTTACCCATGAATACATAAGATAAACGAATGAGCTAGAATACTCTTCAGCTTTCAAAAACAAAAGCCAGTTTTGAGGCTAAAATTTCATACATGCCTTGTTAAGAAGCAGGATTGAGAATTTGGTTGTAAAGGCACTATACCCTTCAAACAAGCTCGTGAGCTGATGGTCCTTTGTGACACATGTATTTTCCTTTCTGACAGAGGTTTCAATACTGTAACAATATTGTTAGTATGCCAGAATTTTTATTAGTTGGGCAAATAATTTATCAGCCAGTTCTAGAAATATACGGTCTGAATGTATCCTCAGGAAATGGAATTATATCATCTGTCTCAAAAATTTCCATACCATATGACGACATACATCTTTGCACATGAGAACAGCTTAAGCACAGTGCATAACTGAGTACAAAGAGCAATTTAAAAACATATAGCCAGAGAGCAAGACTTCGTAGGTGCCTACATAGAAAGAAAGCATGAAAATTATGTTTCCAGCAAAGAAATTCTTATTGTATTTTACAAGAAGAGATGCTGGTAGCCATAAAAGACTGGCAACTTTGGAAAGAATTTGTGTAACCAGTGCTCTCTGTAGTTTATACAGCAGGATGTAATATACTAAGGAACTGAACTTATCAAAAAATGCCTACATTAACAATCACAAAAATCAAGAACAAGAGCTAGTTTACTTGATGTGTTCTTGATGTCCTGATCCTTCCACTGTTTTTGCACCCCAGCGTTGCTCTTTCTCGCTCACATCATTCTGTCAAAGACATTTAAGAAATCAAAAAAAAAAAAATTAGACTTCAATGCAAGATGTCAGAATTTCAACACATTAGACCCCTTAAGATTCTCTCATGCCACTGAAACTAGATTCAGCAACAATCTCACTGCCAATGCAGCTGTTCCCACTACAATCACCAAAGCATGGAACATACTCCCAGTTCCTAATTATTACAAGGTCTTCATTTAAACTGTTCTCTTTTACCGCAATGCTGAGCTACATACAGAAATTTAATCAATCACATACACTGAGGATCTTTACTTATTCTCTTCTACAGGCAGGCAAGTATTTCCCATCTACCCTGAATATATCTTGTCATATATGCTGTGGCTCTTCAGAGCAGGAACTGTCTTCACTGTCCTATATAAAGTTGGTACTTAAATAATAAAGTTTGAGACCCATACCACAAAATCAGGATCCGTCTCCCAGTCATCAGCTCCATCACTCTGGCTGACAGAAATCGTGTGACCTGCAGTAGCTTTCCACATCTGAAACACCATCAAAGGAAGTACTGTCACACTGCAGTTACATATAAAATCATTTCATATCATGACTGGGTTAATTAAAGAGTAGTCTAATATCCCTGGTATATTATAGAAGTAAATTATTTAACCAGACAACATTTATAACATTGGCTGTCATAGAAGGTATGGTTACTAATATCACTTGTCCAGTTGCATTCACAAGCTAGTCTGGTAATTCTCTGTGACTTCTCTATTGGCATTATAAAAAGGCCAGAAATAATCATTGGCATTGTTTCAAAGAGACTGAGAAAGTTCCTTCCGGAATGAGTCAACATGTGTGTGCTTACCTCATTTAAAAGCAACACATGTTAAACCACTACCATCAATGAGTTCTGTTCAAAGAGTTCTTCTAAGCAAAGTTTGCTTCATAAAAAGAATATTAATTCTCGGATCCCATACATGTACTCATGCCTGAATGGCATCATTTTTTCTAGCTTTTAATAATGATGAGCATAGCTTAATGCAATATTCTGTGTGCTTCTTTGTATATACAAAGTCCAGTCACGAGGTGTGCCATGACATCATTTGGGATAGTTCTCCTAATGGCTTGTAATCCACCTTTGTGTGGGACGTTGGTGTAAAAAGCTTCCACATCCACAGTGAGAAGGATGGTGTTTTCCGAGAGTTCACCAATGGATTGGATTTTAACTCAGGTTAACTGTGCTGTCTTGAAGATAGCCAGACGTGTTGCTAGCACAAGGTCCGAAGAGAGAGTCCGCACATCCTAGATGATGTCATAGCACAGCTCATGGCTGAACTTTGTGACTTTGTACTCACCCACATTTCAGATTTGAAGGTAATTTACATCTTCAAGTCAACAGCACTGCTATGGGTACCTGCATGGCCCCACAACATGCCAACAAATTTATGGCTGACTTAGAACAATGCTGCATTCCAATTTCATCCTCAAGTACTACTCCTCTATTTATGCTACTCTGACGACGTCATCATCTGGGCCCATGGAAAGGATAATCTTGAAGATTTCCACAAAGATTTCAGCAATTTCAACCCCACAATCAACCTTAGCCTGGAACACATCACAAAGGAGATCCACTTTATGGACATTTACAGTACAAATTAGGGATGGACACATACAAACCACCCGATACTGAAAACCTACTGATCAGTACAGTTACCTACATCCCTTGAGCTTTCATCCAAAACACACCACATCATCCATTGTCTACAGCCAAGGCCTAAGATATAATCATGTTTATTCTCATCCCTCGGGCAGAGACAGGCAACTTCACGATCTCTATCAAGCATTCTTAGAACTACAGTACCCACCTGCGGAAGTGAAAAAACAGATTGACAGAGCCAGACAGGTACCCAGCAGTCAGTTACTACAGGACAAGCCCAAGAGAGAAAATAACAGAATGGTACTGGTCATCACTTACAACACCCAAGTCAGACCTCTACAGCACATCATCAAGGATCTACAGCCTATTCCACAAGATGATCCCTCACTCTCTCAAGCCTTGGAAGACAGACCTCTCTTTGCTTATAGCCAGCCTCCCAACATTAAGCAGATTCTTACCAGCAACTACAGACAAATAACTGAAACATTAAAGCAGGCACATATCCCTGAAACAAACCATGTTGCCAACTTTCCCCACACATTTGCACAAAAGACACCATCACGGGACCTAACCTAACCAGCTACTCCATCAAGAGCTCTTTCACATGCTCTTCCACCAATGTGATTTATGCCATCATGTGCCAACAATGGCCCTCCACCTTATACACTGGACAATGATTTATTAATTGCTGTACTCAGACAAATGAACAACATCTCAAGGCTTCAAAGAGAAACTGCAGAACTGGAATTCATATGCAGATTTGACACCTTTGCCTTAGAGCAGGGATGGCCAAACTGTGGCTCTTGAATGAAAAAGTGAGGCTCGTGGAAGAACATCCGCAAATCAATTTAGGAAAGCAGCCCCAGCCTAAGGCTTTTAAATCTCCCACGTTGTGCATGCTCAGAGCATGCTCAGGGGGGTGGGGGCCAGCCTGTGCCTAGATGCTGGAGTGGCCAGGTAAGGGGGCTCTGGGGAAGGGGGTCGGCCTGGGGGAGCCAGGGTCAGGGCCTATGGGTTATGGAGGGGGTTGGGATGGTGGGGAGAAGCGCAACATGGTCAGGGACAGCGGGGAGAAGCGCAACATGTTTAGATTTGCTCAAAGGCCCTAATGCAGTTTGCTCATTAAATCATGTTTTACAAGTCCTTCTAAACATGATGTTGAATAATAAGAAATGAAAATATGAAGAAGAAAATAGATACTATATGGCTATATGCCTCAGCACAACTCTCAAAGGTTTAATAACCAACTTGTGTGGCTCTTGAGTTCCATAAGTTTGGCCACCCCTGCCTTAGAGTTAAATAGAGATCTTGGGTTTTCTTCTCATTACAAGTGATTTGACCTCACCTCCCTCTGTATGCTGTTCTCCACTGCTTGAATCTAAACAACTGCTTTGATTTGTTGTTATAGTCCTACCTAATCCGATGACACACTTCCTTGCATTTGATTTCCTCTCATTCTGTAAATTCCCATCTTCAAATGCCCAGCAAAGTGGGATTTTCTCTCACGAAAGCTCATGCAATAAATAAATCTGTTAATCTTTAAAAGTGACACAGCACTCCTTGTTTGTTTTGCTGAACTAACGAGGCTTCCCCTTTGGAACTTCTCAATAGATTTGAAAGGGAACATTTCTAGTTAAGAAAACGTACAGAAAAATTTAACTGTAGCCTAGCTATAAAGTCACAAACAGACAACCAAATGCAAGCATGAGTACAGTACAAGGTTCAAGATGGGGGAGAAAATGTTTTGGATATTCAGGAGTAGCAATAGTAAGAAAACTAAGCAAAGGATAATAGAACCTGAGTGGCTAAATAAACTGAGGTTTGGTGTACACTACAAACTCATGCTGGATTTTCCACATCCAAGCAACGTAATTATACTGACCTAATCCCTGGTGCAGATAGTGCTTTAAAATTCAACATTCTAAAGGTTTAAAATTCATACTATTTTTTCTTCATTTATGCCTTATCTTTACTATATTCTACCACCCAACTTTGTGCCTTCTTCTATGTCACCTCACATACTAAAAGCACCTTCCCCTCTAAAATCTGCCAGACACTCTTCATTCAGAAAAATGCTTCTTTGAGCACTGCTCACATCATTCTGATGTAGGTGTGTATGTGCCACAGCACACCATCAACCAGAAAGGTTTTTACCCTAGCCTATCCATGCAGGGTCAGTGGCCAACGCCCCTTCAGTGCTGTGCCTGCTGCTATATATATGACCCTGATCCTGACCCTCTCCAGTTCCTTCTTTCACCTTCAGCAACGGTGCTGGAACATCCTGTCCTTGCTTTTGAGCAAGTGCCTCTCCTTTTGATGTTTAAACTTAAAGATCTTTTTGTAGATATCATCTCTCCAAAATCAAGTTCCACCATTAGCATTCAGTGCCCGGAGGAAAGCACCACTGAACTGGTCCCAACCGAGATGCCGGGGTTCAAACCCTGAGCTGGCTGCGGCAAGGCTTTCCCAGACTCCAATCCCCATGAGAAGTGTATCAAGTGCCTGGGTGAGTCCCACCGTGTGGATGAGTCCCCTATATACCACTCCTTCAAGCAGAGAATGCAGAGGGAGAGGGAGCAGAGACTCAGACACATGGCTTGGGAGCAAGCCCTTCAACTGGCACCGAGCACGTCAACCTCATCTGAGACTTCCACCATTCCACATGCCCAGTCGGTACTGAACCCTCCATGGTGCCACTTCCCAGAGCGCCCTAAATACCAGGCGGGCCCAATCTCATCACAGGCCCCACGCCGGGGTGATTCACGGTCGCCAGCACCAAGTGTGGTGAAGGACCGAAGCCGGGAGATCCTTGCCATCCCCTCAACGCTGAAGGCCTTTGAGGCTGCAAAGACCCTCCTGAGGACCCTTTCCATCATGCCCAAGGTGAAGAAGCCGAGGGGCAAGCTGGCATTCCTCTCCAAGCCCTGGAAGCCCTTGGCATAGGACGTTGAGTCCTGGACCTGGGGCCCTTCACGAGATTTGCAAGCCTCCTCTGGGTACAGGTCCCCGCCAAGGAGCTCCCCAGGGCATCATGGCAAGACTGCCAGCAGCTCCCCACCAGTGATGCAGATGTCCCCATCTCCACACTTTGGGGATGCAGTGCAGGAAAGCCACCAGAGGAGGGTCTTGACCCCCCTCCATTTGGAGCAGGAACAGACGCAGGGCAAATAACCAACCTTCTCCCCAGAATCCTCTCCTAAGCGGGCCACTTCACAGCCCCAGCACCAACGCGCCACTTCACAGTCCTGGCTCCTCCCACGTTTCTGGTACCAAGCACTGGCACCAATGCCTTGCCTCTCCATCAGCATCAGGCTTGCCGGCCCCCAAGCCAGTGGGGAAGAGGTGTAGAAAGCGCTTCCCAACACATCCTTAGCACCGAGCCTCGGTGCGGAAGTCCTCAGTACCGACCTTGATCTGCTCTACCTCCCCAGCACCAGACAGAGCCACTCACTGCTCATGTAGCCATCAGTGCAGTGATTCCAGACATCGACAGCATTGAAGCAGAACACCTCCTTGCTCAGTCAAGGACAGATCGAGCCAATGGATGGGCCACTCCTTGCTGGAGGATCCCACAACACTGGGTGGCCCTCCTCTTCACATTGCTCCCATTCACCAGATGAATCAGACAAAGAACCTGGGCCATGCCACCATAGTACTTCGAGGGTCCTCTCGTCGTCCTCTCCAGATGAGGCTGCCTATCCTAGGTCGCTCTCCTTGAGGGAAGGGCAATGGGCCCACCGCTGACCATTATCTTTCAAAACTCACGGAGAATGGGGGAGGTGCCAGAGGATTGGAAAAAAGCAAATGTAGTGCCTATTTTCAAGAAAGGGAAAAAGGAGGACCCAGGGAATTACAGACCAGCCAGCCTCATCTCAATCCCTGGAAAAATTATGGAGCAGAATCTCAAAGAATCCATCCTTAAACACTTAGAGGAAAATAAAGTGATCGGGAACAGTCAGTATGGATTCACCAAGGGGAAATCATGCCTGACCAATCTCATTTCCTTCTATGATCAGATGACTGGTTTACTGGATGCAGAAAGATCTGTTGATGTGATATACCTTGATTTTAGCAAGGCTTTTGATACAGTTTCCCACAGCATTCTCATTGGCAAATTAAGGAAGTATGGGTTGGATAGGTGAACTATAAGGTGGATAGAAAACCAGCTAGATCAACGGTTTCAGCATGTAGGAATCAATGGTTCCATGTCTAGCTGGCAACCAGTCACAAGTGGTGTGCCCCAGGGGTCAGTCCTGGGGCCAGTTCTGTTCAACATTTTCATCAATGATCTGGATGATGGAATAGACTGCATTCTCAGTAAGTTTGTGGATGACACCAAGCTGGGGGGACCAGTAGACACGTTGGAGGGCAAGGACAGGATTCAGGGAGACCTAGATAAATTGGAACAGTGAGCCAATAAAAATCTTATGAGGTTCAATAAGGACAAGTGTAAAATCCTGCACGTGGGACGGAAAACCCCATGCACCGCTACAGGCTGGGAAACATTCAGCTAAGTAGCAGCAGTGTAGAAAAGGACCTGGGGGTCATGGTGGATGGGAAGCTAGATATGAGTCAGCAGTGTGCTCTTGTGGCCAAAAAGGCCAATGGCATACTGGGCTGCATCAAAAGAAGTGTTACCAGCAGATCAAGGGATGTGATCATTCCCCTCTATTCTGCACTAGTAAGGCCACATCTAGAATACTGTGTTCAGTTTTGGGCTCCCCGCTACAAAAAGGACAGGGACATGCTAGAGAGAGTTCAGAGGAGGGCAACCAAAATGATTAAAGGGCTGGAGCACAAGCCCTATGAGGAAAGACTGAAAGCATTAGGCTTATTTAGTCTGCACAAGAGAAGATTGAGGGGGGATTTGATAGAAACCTTCAACTACTTGAAGGGAGGCTCTAAGGAAGATGGAGCTCGACTGTTCTCGGTAATAACAGAGGACAGAATGAAGAGCAATGGTCTCAAGTTGCGGTTAGGGAGGTCGAGGCTGGATATTAGAAAATTTTTTTTTTTACTAGGAGAGTGGTGAAGCCTTGGAATGAGCTGCCGAGGGAGGTGGTAAAATCTCCCTCTTTGGAGGTGTTTAAGGCCCAGCTGGACAAAGCCATGACTGGGATGGTTTAGTGGGAGTGGTCCTGCCTCTGGCAGGGGGTTGGACTAGATGACCTATGAGGTCCCTTCTAACCCTATGATTCTATGACCTCCTGTGATGTATGGCAGTGAACATGGACCTCCAGATCAAGGTGATCAAAGAGGAATTCGATCCTCTCTTTGACGTGGGAAATGTGGCCCCACTGGCCCAGGTGGCTGTCCCAGGGGGTTTTCAAGATCACAAAGGCCTGCTGGCAGACACCCTTCTTCAAAACGCATCTCAAAAACAGCAGAGCAGAAGTATCACATCCCCTCTGACAGGTTCGACCTCCTGTTCAATCACCCCACTCCTGGTTTGCTTGTGGTTGATGCTGTGAACCACAAGGAGAGGCTGGGCCAACCAGCATCCATGCCCAGGAAGAGGGAAACCAAGAAGTTCGACCTCTTTGGAAGGAAGGCGTACTCCACCTCCGCGTTCCAGCTTTGTATCGCCAACTACCAGATGCACATAAGGCGACACATTTTTAACCTCTAGCAGTCCATGGAGCGTTTCAGGGACTCACTCCCAAGCGACCATGTGAGGGACTGTGAGACACTGGTCGAGGAGAGCATGCTGGCTTCACATGATGCCCGTATGACATTTTGGGACACGTCTGACGTGGCGTGGCGTGGCGTGGCATGGCGTCAGAGGTGTCCATGAGGTGGGTGGCCTGGCTGCAGGGCTTTGGGCTTCCCCCCCCAAACACAGCAGGCCATTCAAGACCTGCTCTTTGAAGGGGTCCCATGCTGTTTGCTGAGTCTATGCACTCTAAGCTGCATGGCATGAAAGACTCAAGGGCCACCTTGACGTCACTGGGGATGTACATCCCCCACATTGCCAGGCGTTCCTTTCACGCTAAGCAACCCCAGCAGCAGCCTCAACAGCAACAGCAGCAGCATGGCTCCAGACAGAGGTCACTCCAGCCCCCTCAGCATCGCCATCCGGGAGGCAACAGGGACAAGAGCGACAGGGAGAGAGGCCCCGGGCAACACCGAGACTTCCTGCAAACAGGGCAGCAACTCCCGCCCCTCAAGTCAGAGGCAGAGGTTCTGACCTCGTGCCTAAGGGCCGCACTCCACCCATCCACCAGTCCCCACAAGCAGGAAACCAACTAGGCCCCTTTTACAGTTAGTGGACCAAAAATCACATCAGACCACTGGATTCTAGAGACAATCACCAAGGGTTACTCCATCCAATTCAGATCCAAACCTCGGGACAGAAAACCACCCCCTCATTGAAAGCCTCAGGACTCCTCCCACAAACTCCTCCTGCAAAGGGAGTGTGAAAAACTGCTCTCCCTTGGCACGATAGAAAAAGGCCCCCAGAAAGGAGTGGGGGAAGGGGTTCTACTCATGTTACTTCCTGGTCCCGAAGGCAAACGGCAATCTGAGGCCCATTCTAGACCTCAGAGTCCTGAACAAACAATTAAAGAAAATAAAGTTCCTCCTGGTATCCATATCACAGATCATCCCAGCGCTAGACCCCGGGGACTGGTTTGTGGCCCCAGACCTCAAAGACACATACTTCCACGTCTCCATAAGACTCAAACACAGGAGATTCCTCCACTTCATGGTAGGGAGAAAACACTTCTAGTTCACCTCCCTCCCCTTCGGGCTATCACTGGCCCCAAGAGTGTTCACCAAGTGCATGGTGGCTGCGGCTGAGCACCTGAGAAAACAGGCTATCAGGACCTACCCGTACCTGGACAATTGGTTAATAAGAGGGATGTCCAAACACCGGGTCAGGCACGGGGTCCTCGCGACCAGATGGCTGGATTAGCACCTAGGGTTGGTTATAAACCTGGAAAAGTCAAAGTTCTCCCCAAAAAGGAGAACAGAGTTCATTGGGGCTCTCCTAGACTCAACACTGGGCAGAGCCTCACTGCTGCATCCAGGTTTCAATCCACATGTACCATCGTCTCAGAACTCCATGGGTGCCCCTACCACGACAGCCAGGTCCTGCCTCCAGGTCCTGGGCCATATGGCAGCCTTGACAGTGGTTGTGAGAACGACTCGCCTACAGATGAAACCATTTCAATTGTGGCTGGCATCAGTATATCACCACCTGTGACGCCCACTGAACAAAGTGGTCACCATCCCCGCGGAGGTCCTGGTGAAACTGGAGATATGGCAGGACCAACGATTCATTTGTGGGGTGGTCCCCTTCAAAACCACAAACTCCTCAACCACCATCATCACACAGGCCTCAAACTGGGGCCGGAGGGCCCATATAACAGGGGGCCTATCCACCCAAGCAACCTGGTCAGCCAGGGAGTCCCTCCTACACATAAATGCAAAGAAACTCAGAGCGATCCGCCTAGCTTGTGTAACTTTTCTGGATTTAATAAAAGGGAAGACTGTCCAGATCCTGACGGACAATACAGCTGCGATCAATGTTCTCTCTAAGCTGCGCTGGCGCACTGCAGCGCACCCTGCCGCAGCTGCCAGCGCAGGGAAGGCAGCCGGCAGCGCAGGGAAGGCAGCCGGCAGCGCACTGCCGGCAGCCAGACTGCTTCGAGGGAGCTCCTGTGGAGCAGGGAGTTTTGAAAACTCCCGCCCAGAAAAGCTCTAACGGAGCATGCCCAGAAAATCTGGGCATGCTCCGTAGAGCTTCTCTGGCCCAGGAGTTAGGGCTGGGCCTGCCTCGAGTCCAGCCCCAAGGTAAGTTTGAGGGGGCTGGG
>ML681963.1:110694490-110817408 GCA_007922195.1 Podocnemis expansa
GGGGGGGGGCGAGCGGGAGCAGGGGGAGGGGCTGCACAGCGGGCCCCGTCGGGGGGGGATTGCAGCGAGCAACAGGAGTTGCTCAGCTGCTCTCTCCCCTTAGAGGGAACATTGGCTGCGATGTCTATACGAACCACGAGGGATGAGCATGCTCCCCAGAACTGTGCAGGGAGGCATCCCACCTATGAGAGCTGGCCCTGAGACATGGTTTCACCCCAACAGCAACTCACCTACCAGGGTCAACCAACTCCCTAGCGCAGTAGTTTCCAACATTTTTTCTGTTGTTGAACACCTTGCTACCTTTAATTAATGTGAGGCACACCAACATATAGTTTCCAAATGAACTCATCAATATTCATGAGCCAATCCAGAGCTCTGAGTAGTTTTTCAAAAAATTTTGTGGCACATCTGCCCAGACCTGATGGCACACCTGTGTGCCATGGCACAGTGGTTGGGAAACACTGCCCTTGCAGACTCATTAAGCAGGGATTTTCTCTCCCACCACAAGTGGTCTCTACACTCGAGATTAACGTCCTACCTGTTCAAACCATGGGGGATACCCCAAGTGGACCTTTCTGCAACCTGTCAGAACTGGAAATGCTCCCAGTTCTGCTTGCTAAGGGGGAGGGAGAAGGGTTCCCTGCCAGACAGGTTCCTGGTCCCGTGGCAAGATATCTCTGATGAACGCCTTTCCCCCGATCCCCCTCACCCACATGGTCCTACTCAAAGCAAAAAGAGACTGGGCAAACCTAATCCTGATAGCTCCCTCCTGGCCCAGAGAATCCTGGTACTCAACACTGCAGGACCTCTCCATAGCCCCACCAGTGCTCCTGCAATGCAGGTTGGACCTACTGACACAGGATGGTGGATGTTTGTGACACTCAAACACCCGCATCCTGCACCTGACTGCATGGAGGCTACATGGCTAAGCACTGATGAAAGACAATGCTCAAAGGGAGTCCAGCAGGTGCTCATCGGTAGCTGAAAACACTCCACCAGAGCTATCTAGTGCTAAGTGGAGACATTTTTCACTCTGGGCTAATTCCCAAGTGGTGTCCCTGGAACTGGCCATGATCCAACTTGTACTTGACTGCTTGCTCTACCTAAAGGAGAGGGGCCTTTCAAACCCCTTGCTTAAAGTTCACCTAGCCACTATTTCAGCTCTACATGAGGTGGTGGATGGGTTCTCAGTTGTCTCCCATCCCATCACAGCGAGGTTCTTAAAAGGGGTAGAGAGAGTTTTTCCAAACCCCAGGGCTCCAACCTCACAGTGGGATTTGAACATTGTCCTCCAGGCCTTGATTCAACCGCCCTACAAGCCATTGACTCTTGTGCCCTCTTACTCCTGTCATGGAAGGCGCCCTTCCTCGTTGCAATAACCTCAGCCAGGTATGTCTCAGAGCTCAGGGTCCTCTCTTCTGAACTGCCATATACTGTCTTTCATCTGGGCAAGGTGCAGCTGCGCCCACATCTGGCCTTTATACCCAAGGTGGTCTCTCTGTTCCATCTAAACCAAGACATCTGCCTCCCAGTTTTCTTTCCTGATCCCCAGGTTACACAAAACAAAAGAAAATGGCACACCTTAGATGTCAAGAGGCCTATGTGGGCTGATATTGAAAGAACACGCCTGTTCCGCAGAACTTCTCAGTTGTTCATAGGAGTAATGAAACACAAAAGGGGCCAACCGGTAACAAATCAGTGCTTTTCCACCTGGATAGTTAATTGCATTAAGGACTGTTATAGAAGAACCAACATTCTGCTCCCCAGAAGGGTTAGGGAACGTTCCACAAGGGCTCAGGCTTCGTCCATGGCCTTCCTTGTGCAAGTCCTGATCCAGGAAATCTGCAGGGCAGCGTCCTGGTCATCAGTCCAAACATTCATGATGCATTACGTGACAGTCCAGCAAGCACGAGATGACGTGGCGCTTGGCAGAGCAGTCCTCAGAGCTAGGAGGCAATAATTCCACCCACCATCCCAGGTACTGCTAGCAATCACCTATATCAGAATGATGTGGAGCAGCACTCGAAGAAGAACGGGGGTTACTTACCAGTAGGCATCCTTCTCCAAGATGGGCTGCTCACATACATTCTGCACCCTCCCTCCGTCCCTGCTACTTGGACTTGGTGAAAGAAGGGACTGTAGCAGGTCAGGGTCAGGGTCATATATATATCTGTGGGAATGGCACCGAGGGGGCATCAGCCACTGACCCTGCACGGATGGGCTAAAGCAAAAACCTTTCCAGCTGACTGTGCACTGTGGCACATACACACCTACATCAGAATGTATGGGAGCAGCCCATCTCGAAGGAGGACACTTACTGGTAAGTAAACCCCCATTCTAACTACACACATCTAGAAGCCTCTCACGTGGTAACCTAGAAGGAAGGCATAGGTTGTTTTTGTTTTGTTTTATTTTTGGGGGGGAGGGGGGAATTAGCCATTTTGACATTGTACTTCCATCTGGTTCTTCTGCAGACATTGCAAGTCAGCTATATGTATTGTTTTATATACATAAATGCCCCAAACATGTGTTTTTATATGTGATTACACTATACCTTTATTTCCGCCACTCATTTAGGGAGGGAGCCACAGAAGTACTTTGGTGCCTAAAATGGATTTAGATGCCCACATCGTGGGTTTAAGCACTTACATCAATGTTTTGGGTACACCACAATCCACAAAACTCCTGGTGAACTGTGTAAGTACCTAAGGTCACTTGCTGCCTATGTTTCTGACTCAGGCAAGTGTGTTGAACCTGAAATTGTCCAGCTACTTATCTTGCACCTAAGCCCCAGAGCAATTCACAAACCAGGGGAAGACAGGCATTCAGTCACCTAAGCTGTGTGCAGGGGTCCACCATAGTAAGTGCATCTGGAGGGTGCCTATCAGACTGGGTCCCATTCAAAATTGGGTAGGACTTTATAACTTTTAGTTCAATGGTTAGATCACTCACTTGGGTTATGGGAGACGCAGGTTCAAGTTTCCTTTCTCTACTAGAACAGGAGAAAATACTTGAACAGGGGCGTTCCCTCTAATTTTTCATAGGCTGTGTGCGCAAAAAATTTCTTTTGTGCAAATAGTCAGAACCAGTGCCCAAATTTGTGCACACTCCAATGATCGAACTTGTGAGCACAGTGAAGCAAGTGTGTATGATGTAAATAATATCTAAATTTTATGTTAATATGGTAATGAAAATGATTTGTAAATTACATAACCTTATTTGAAACATGCTACTTGAAACCACTTCTTAAAGTAGCATAAAAATATTAGCACTGTTGAATCTTTTTGGCACACTTTATTTTGTTGTGTGCACAGGTGTCACGACCTGTGTGAGCACACACAACTTAGAGGGAACATAGCCTACCACCTCTTAAGAACACATTCTAGTGACTGAACTATGAGATATTCTGATGTGGGGCACCCTCAGTCTTTCCTGATGATTGCTTTCACTGAGCTAGAGAGAAAGAATATGAACAACACTGTAGTGTTTAGGGATCAATCCCCATGCTTCAACCACTCTTTTGTTATTTACCCCCAGTGAAAAAAGAGAGATGGAGGGAGTCCCCTATTCAAATTCTCTCTCTCTCTCTCACTGGAAGAGGGAACTCCAATATTCCAGGTGAGTGCTTTAATCACTAAGCTAAAAATTAGAAAAAGGTGGGACCGGGCACCACACCACCATCTCCTCCTCCACCAGCCATTTTGCTGGCAAAATGGCAGGTTCTCAAGAAACACCTTTGGCATCCAAACCATTTGACTCCAGGTAGTGGGTACGCACTGGTGGATTACAAAGCACAACCAGGCCCTTCCCTGCAACCTGGACTTGCGTACTTAACTCTGTGAGGGGGCTTAAAACTTACTTCTTTGGTCACATTTCCATTTGACTCTTTTAGGCAGCTCCCAACCAAACAGGCTGGCTTTTCTGAATTGATTAGGTGCCTAACCCTTCAATATAAAGGCACCTTATTCAGTTTTGTGGCTTGTAATGTTGTTCCTAGATCGTCTAAGCACTTAAGCATTGCAGCACTTATCATTTAAGTCCCTTCATGGATCCTATGCTTGCCCCTTTACCCCAAACATACACTAATGAAAGCACCTTCACATGACTGTTACGGGATAATATCTATTCTGCGATTAGCAGTATTCAAGCCTAACTCAGTTTACTTGTTTCCTCCTCAGCCTTGTTAAAAGTGGTATTCAAGAAAGACTGGAAGCTGAAAGACTTTTTATAAAGGGTATCTTTTAAAAATCCTGGTCAGTCACTATAGTATATGAAAATCCATCCCCTCCCTCTCAGTCCCTCATCAGAATTTTATTATGTATAACTATAAAGGGTACAAAAAGATACCCAGCACAGTGATAAAAACCGTGTGAGCTTCCTCAGTTCCTACTGGGCATAATTTGCAGTCCAGTGATACTAGTTTTCCTCAGTAGTTGCTGATCCAGCAGATCTCTTTCAAACTAAACTACAGAGAAACGTGATCCATACTGTATGCATGAGTCACTGACTCATACGGTCAAATTTCTGGAAAAAGAGAGCTACAGTTCAAAACACTGAGGCTAAATATATCCTTTTGATTTATCAGGCCACTTCTCTTCTTTATCACGTTGACTAATCAGAAGACAGCATTTTCCACAGAGGGTATTTGGAGGTAGAGGAATTCGAACTCCCTTTCCCCACAAGGGGCTAAGAACTGGCTCAATGAACGAGGGGGAGGTGCATTCAGTTAACACCGTCAGCAATGCCTTATCTAGAGGCAGTTGGAGTCAAAATAGCAGCTGTGTACCTGGGATGGTTAAGGGCTAACTGCAGCACCTCTTTTTCCCTTTGTAATCTCCCTGAGCATACCGGCTCAGATGTGAGGACTCCTGCCTTTGCCTATCTTGAGTAGACTTTTGCAGTCACCCTGGGTGTAGGAGCTGAGGCCTGTGTATCCACTATTATTATCCTGCTGGTCCATCTGAGTTCAGGCACCTTTGGGAGTCTGCAAGCAATGATTGGACAGTTTTATTCAAACAAAAGTACTGGCAATTTTAGCAGTAGCACCAAAGCATGAGGGGGGGAAAGAGGATTTTAAAATGACAGTCTACACACAGCTCTCTTACCTTCCTTTGATGGTAATGTAAGCAGGCATAATATTTTCAGACACAGTGAGGTGCCTCAGTTTGGTTCCCTTGAACAATTTAACCACTGGCCCTCTCTTGAAAGAGGGTCCCTTTTAAATCCTATCAGAGCATCTCTTGTTCTTTTTCCGATCCTTCTGGTCACAACCCAGTTTTGCAGGTTGGAACAGGCAAAAATAAATCTAGCAGCTCTGGCAGTGTCTGTAAATAAGTCATTTCCTGAGAAGTTGTTTTCTACCTTTATTCACTATTTTCTTACCTACCTATTCTCTCAGACAACTTTTTAGGAAGTTAACTTGATGTAATCAAACAGCAAACATGCCAACATCAAGGTCAACATACAATACCTAGGAAATATTACTGAGCAGCTCCAAAGCCATCACAGTGCCCAATTGTGGAAGTCCTACTGGAAAGCACCAAGAAGGCCAATGAAAAAGAAGTGCACTGCACAAATTATTTATTATCTCATTTAGGATCTAACCAGTTTTCTAGCCAGATAGATACTGCCAGACTGCCAGGTCTGCAGGACTGTCTAGGGTTACCAGATACCAACCAAAGCATGGGAAGGAGGACAAGGAAGTGCAAAAAGGGGAACACTGGAGGATGCATGGAGAAAATGTAGTATTAATGTAATAGTCTTCTGTTTTTAGGGGGCCCAGGAACACTTCCCCCTAAAAACTGGGTGTTCTGGGGCATTCCAGCATGCTGTAACCCCTGTGAGTAAAAAGCCAGACAAACTCATGCATTTTTAAAATGCCTGCTGGATGGAGGATGTCAAGGTAAAAGGGAGGACACGTCCTCCTTTTGCCTGACATCTGGTAACCTTAGGACCGTCAAGCACTGACAGTTTGAATGACTAAGATTTTCACCCACGAACGAGGTTTTGAAAATGTCTAACAGAACCATGTGAAGAATCCTTCATCACCAGAAGCCATGTTAAAAACCAGATTTCCGATTAATCCCAGCTGATCGCTTCCAAAGGAGAATGATGTAGGAAGCCAGCCGCTCCTCATGATACTTTGTTCCTCATTTGTCTGATTACAGCGTGAGACACCCCCTTCCTCCAGGAGTCCCACAGAGGGCGGCTGTAGGCTGGAATCAGTCACACCCATGTGCCTTTAATCAGTTTCTGTAAGGAATGACTGGCTGGTAAGCCAGTAACGCGGCCTGGGCTGCCATAAACCTCCCAGTTGAGGCTTAGTGTGAGCAAGACGCTTCCCCCCCATCTCAAACAGGTAAACCCGGTGAAAGGAAAAAGCCGCCTGCTTTTGCGAGGCTCAGAGAGCCAAGCTCCAAACTCAAACTGGCTCGTTCCCATTTCATCCCTGGCTGCCTGGGGGAGAGGAAGCCCGACACCCCCCTTCAGCACAAGGAGATGGATGCACAGGGCCTCCTTTTGCCTGACAACGGCTCCTCTCTGGGGCAGCCCCGAGCACGACAGCCAGCCGGAGGGCGCCCAGCCAAACCTGAGGGGGCTGCCAATTAACCCACGAGAGAAATCTCCTCCTGCCGCCAGCAGCCGCCTCCCCGGGGCAGGATGCAGAAAAGCCCGCGGCGCCCTTACTTTGTTCCCGCTCGCCTCGCCTCGCCTCGCCTGCCTCCGCTCCCGGCTCCGCTGCTGCAATTTCCGTCTCTCCCAGACTCCCGCTTCCTGTTCCCGCATCACGCGCCGCCTCTGAGGAAGCGGGATCCCCCCCCCCCACCAGAGCTCGTGCCAGAAATGAAGCTGCTGCAGCGCCACACGGCTCCTGCCGGGGTTTGCTGGGCCGGACTAACAGGGCTGCGCCTTGAAGCTGGCCCCCTGTGCTGGGCAGTGGTAGGTTGCCAGAGGTCAGGCAAAAGGAGGACTTGTCTGCCTCGTCTTCCAGCAGGCATTTTCAAACTACATAATTTTGGCTGGCTTTTTACTTACAGGGGTTAAAGGATGCTGGGATGCCACCGAACACCTTGTTTTTTAGGGGGAAGCGGGCCAGGGTCGCCTAAAGCCAGAAGAAGATGACGTTAAAACTGCATTTTCTCAACCTGTTCTCCTTTCCAGGCTTTGGTAGCTGGGATTGGAAGTGGGATTTTCTCCCACGAAAGCTCATGTGAAAAATAAATCTGTTAGTCTTAAAATGCCACGCAACTGCTTGTTTCTTTTTTGGTAGCTGGTAGCCCTGTGGCTAGCACCTCTGCTTAACAGGCAGAGTCCTGGGTTCAAACCCCAGGGGGTTGGACTCGATGATCTCACGAGGTCCCTTCCAACCCTGTGATTCGATTCGATTCGATTCGATTCGATCATAGTTTCTGGAGTGGGAGCTGCTCCCTAGCCCACATTCTGGGAAAGCAACCATCTCTGCTGCTGCCCAAGTCTCGGTCCCTGTGCTGCTCCAGCTGCTTCCCAGAGCCCATCATTCCTGCCTCATAGCTATTTTTCTGGGCTACGCCTTCCTCCTGCTGCTCCAGAGTTATGTCAACAAGCCAGGCCTGTCAAACTGGGGTAACCTGATTCAGCTCTATGAAACGCCTGCATATTCCTCCAGGAACGCTTAGGTCCCAAAAATAAAGTTCCAAAGGGGCAGCCGTGTTAGTCTAGTAAAGCAAGGAGTCTTGTGATAAATAAATCTGTTAGTCTTTAAGTGGCACAAGACTCCTTGTTTCTTTCCCCCCCAAAAATAAAGAAGCATTTGAAAAACATCCTTTAATAACCAAGCTCCAAGGGGATAGCAACCTTAGTCTTGTTTAGCAAAAACAAACAAGGAGTCGCACGGCAGTTAAAGACTAACATTTTCTTATTGCATGAGCTTTTGTGCGAGAAAAGCCCACTTCCTCAAATGCAACAAAGTTAGGGTTACCAGATACCAAAGCATGGAAAAGAGGACAGGGGAATTACAAAAAGGAGGACATTGGAGGACACATGGAGAAAATGTGGAATGGATGTAATATTGTTTTTAGGTGACCCTGGAACACCTCCCCCTAAAAATAGAGCATTCCAGGATATTCCAGCACACTTTAACCACCTGTAAGTAAAAAGCCAGACAAACTCATGTATTTTTAAAATGCCTGCCAGACAGAAGACGTCACCGTAAAAAGGAGGACATGTCCTTTTGCCTGACATCTGGTAACCCTAAACAAAGTAGTATTTTTTTCCCAGGAAACCTAATGTGATAAGTAGGTTAGTCTATGTGCCACAGGACTCCTTGTTCGGTTTACTTCAATAACCAAGTGTTTTGAGATCTGCACTGGGTGTAGCCTCAGGGTGGGAGGTGGGGGTAAGCTGGTCCCTGCTGCAGCATTTCCTGGTGCGGGTGGAAGGGAACCTGGAACCAAGAGAGGGACCCCCAAGTGGTGATGGGGGGAAGCACAGAGCCACGAGCAGTGGGCAGGGCAGCTGGAACCCAGAGCCACAAAGGGGGCAGCCGAAGAGCCATATGCAGCTCCAGAGGCACAGGTTGTAGACCCCTGGCTTAGATACACACTGTGGTGATGGGACCCTACAAAAACTCTAAATTAAAGTCATCCTTAAATAGCTATAAAATACAATACAATAAGTAAAAGGGGAGTTCCTTGCCAAAGGATAAGATGAGATAGGTCTACAGCCAGGGTATCCCCTCCACCCCAGTGCAACACTATTGATTAGTGTGAATTTAACCAAATTATAGTGAAATAAAAATGTTACCTTTGAGAGAAGGCTGCTATATTTTGAATAAGGGACATTAAACAATCTAAAATGTCTCACTGAAAACACTTTATTTTGGTTTTAAAATTCATCATATAGAGGACCTGTACTGGAAAATAATGGGTTCTATTAACTTTTTAAAATTTTGCTGCTTCTCTGGAAGGAAGATGGGTTGTTTTTTGGAGGGGACAGAGGTGTTTTAATACTTTCAGCTATCAAACCATGTCATTCCTGATTTTGTGGAAGTACTGGCTGGACTGGAGAGTCCAAATACATATTATGTGCGTTTTTCATGTTTTTGTATTCAGCAACCACTTCAGTTAAAATTTTCCCTCTCCCTCCAGGTCAACTGGATGCTTGAATTAAGCAAATGCAACCAGTTTAAAAAGTTTGAGTGGATATTGCTCCCTTCAATTAATTAGGTGATTTTACTTGCTTGATGTTTTACCTCAGGGCTCTGCAGCCTGCAGCTCTTGGGCTGCCCCCTTGTGGCTTCACCCCCCCCCCCCATCCTCCCTGCCATCAGGGGACTCCACAGGCAGCCCTCTCCTGGCTCCCCAACTCCTCCTGCCACCAGGGGCCCCTGGGGGCAGCCTGTTCCTGGTTCTGGATTCACCCCACCCACCCACGGACCCTGCAGCACCTGCCCTGGTGCAGCTCCCCCTGGCCCCCCAGGAGGCTCCACCCACTATGGTTCTCAAAACACGGCTACTGAAGAAATTTAAAATGGCTCTTACCCTTTTGGGTTGCCAACCCCTGGACTCTACTGAGTCATACTAGTCTTCTACTTCAGTGATTCTGAACCAGAGGGGTTTCAGGGGGTACTCACCAGAGTGTCTTAACTTTGTGGGTGCAACTCCAGGGGGATTAGGGACTGGTTTTATACGGGAGCTGGTCACAAATGCAGGGCAAGTGTCAGGAGGTGGCAAGTAAGCCAACTGCCCCATGGCCCACAAAGCTAAGTTACATACTTCAGCCCTAGGGAGGCATACACTTCAGATAAAGCTCATGAGTAAAAAACAGGTCAGCATCACATTGAAATGGAAGTACAGTGTCTGTATTCCAAATGATTTATTTTATAATTATAGCAAAATGAAAAAGTAAGCAGTGTTTCAGTAATAGCGCGCTGTGACGCTTGTTTTTTAATGCCTGATTTTATAAAGAGTTTTTAGGTGAGATGAAACTTGAGGTACACAAAGCAAATCAGACTCCTTAAAGAATACAGTAGTATGGAAAGTTTGAGAGTCACTGCTCCAGTTGTCTCTAGTCTCAAAAAAAAAAAAAAAAAAGAGGCAGAGAGGAAGTGAATTTCTAAAGCAAAATATGTGTAGAACAGGGCCCCTTCCAAATAATGAGGTGGAAAAGCATCTTCCCAAATGAGCTGCATTTACAAATCTGGGTGCTACCTGAATCTGACTGTACAGTATTTGAAAATGAATTTCAATTACATAGGTGAAGGTGGAAGTTAACATTTTTAAAACTGATTTAAAAAGAAATTTTGGAGTTGTATTTTCCCATTAGTATAAACCAGTCTCAATTCCCACAAAGGTACAATACCAGCAGTCTTTTACACTAGCTATCTGACCCACAGTAGCCATGGGTAGTAGGTTAATCCACTCTAGGCTGTACTTTCCCCAGGGTATGCAGCTGTTGTGTTAACCCCAATTTCTAATTACAGAAATTAATTAGGTGATTAGAACAGTGATCTCTGGTCACACAACTTGCAGCCTAATAACTTACTACAACTTATTGGCCCTGAAATGGTAGAAAATGCTTGTCATCTTTGCTTTCAGAAGATTTTCATCATGAATATAACAGAAGGTAAGAGGTGACTGAACTGGGTAAATTGCATTTTCTATATGAGGAACTCTTCCTGGTCTTAAAATCTCCCAAGAAACTACTCCATTAAATGTTTCCCAGTTGACTGCTATCACTTGGTTAAGTCAGGTAAGGAAGCGATTAATTCTTTGATCATGTGCACAAACCTTTTACTTTTACTGCAGATATTGTAACCCAACCATCTGGATACATTTAACACCTTGCATAACAACATACACATAAAGTTGATTACGTATTTAAAATTCAGGCTCAGAGTTATCTACTCTGGACTCTAAGGTATATCCTTACATCACAGCAAGAAGCAATTTTTAATTTGTTTTTCTTTGGTCAAACTTTTAATTAAAATTATATTAAGGGTTTGTTAAAAAGTTACTTTTTATTGAATTTTTCTATTTGTCATTCTACTCTGTCTTCCTGCCAATCCACAACTGTTCCCCATTTTATATAAACTAGCATTTGTTTTGATTATCCCATGCAAGAATATTCCCATCACGTTCTATGGAATGAAATTTCCCCATATTTCCTCACTTTGAAGACACTAATACACACTTAACCCAGAGTTTCCTCCAATCCAGTCCTGGAAAAATGAAACAAAACAAAACACTTTACCCCTTGGGGACAGTAGATCTTTCAACTGGAGGCCAGGTCAAAGAGTAGGGTTTTTTTGTTTGTTTGTTTGTTTTTTTTAAGTTTCATCACTGGTTACATGTGAAAATTATTCTCTACAATTAAAAATGTATCCAGGCTGACCTACAAAATGATTGTATAAAAATCCATTTATGCAAAAGAAAGCAAACAGACGTGTTATGTGATTATATCTAAAATATCACTCAAGATTTCTTCACTTGTCATCTCACATTTAATGTACTGCTCTTGACCTGTAGGACAACACAAAATGTGTCTCTCCGTAAAAGGATGAATTACAGAAAGATAGAGGCAGACAAGCCTTGTCAACACACATGCAACACTGGTTTGAAAACCAGTTTTGTTAAATGGAGGCAAATTGCAATGTGGTCTTCTTATAATGCTTTAAGCTCATGTCTGTACCACAACGTAATACCTATTTCCTCTAAACAGTCAGATACTAAAAATTCAGACACTGAGACAAATATATTAATACAGGCAGTTTGTAAGATAATGGCCAGAAAGTTACTCAAACTAATGATAAGAGCACAAGCCCTTTTTCATTTTCTTTTATGCAGAATAAGACTGTATAATTTACTCTGGGACTGGAAAGTAGAAGGATGTATCTTATACATTATTTAAACACTTTCAAGGCATCAGCTGAAATAATAAAATCAACATTAAACCAACAGTTGTATAACATAACAGATCACTTGTGGGATGGTGAGAAATTGAAACTTTAACCTCCATTACAAATTTAAATGCAAGTTATTTTGAACATAAGTTATTTGCTGAAGGAGAGAATCAAATCACTCAACTAAAGCAAAATCTACATGGCAGCAATCAAGTAAGATGTTTTATTGACAACTCTCCAGCACTTGCCAGAAAAATAGTTTCATTTTTGCATATAATTACATCTTAGTTTTTTCAATAGCATTTTATTGGCAGTGGAAAAATGCTTCAGAACCTTATTGAAAGAAAGCAATAAATAATACTGTGGTAAAAATAGTTCAAAAGTACTTAGACTGTACATACTTTGTTACATAATAAGAAGTACACAAAAAAGTTATTAGAAAAACATAACAATGAATTTCAGTTGTACAAGTAAACTAAAAAGAAACCAAATAAGAAAAAAAGACATGCTATATATATATTGTTGCATAATAAATAATGCACCATGATCTGAACAGATTTCTTACTGGCTTTTTAATGTGCCATTTAAAAAAATGAATGATACGCTTTCTATTTGTATAGTCTGAAATGGCTACAACCATCAAAAATTTTTTAAAAATCTGAACAAATTTTTAGAACAAGTTTACAAATGAATGCAAAAAAATGACCTACATAGGAAAAATAAGGCCTTTATTAGAAGTAGCACTATTTTATTCTTCAGCATACTGTGCCTTCATCTTTTACTGTTCTTTTTTCTTCTACATGACACTGCAGTGCTTCATGATTGGTCCACTATGAATTATTGCATCAGCGCCTTTCCACAAATGTTTTCAATCATAAGGATATGAGAGGAAAGCACTTTTTGTGGCCTGTGGATTACTACAAGGAGCTATTATGAAGTCTTTTTTCCTTGGCTGAGAGAAAACATTTCTCAGTTTATGGCTTATGTTCAATCACTGTAAAGACATGCTATACAAATACAGCAGACTGGAAGTTTATGAAGGAGTTAACTGATTCTAAAACATGTTCCATAGTGTTATAATGTTCCCCAGTTTTAAAAATGTACTAAAGCATTAAAATGAAGACAAATTTACACTACTTAACAATTTTTCTTTGTGAAAAGGTACAACTATCAACAGAAATAATAACAAATCTATCAGACCTGCTTACTAAAACTTTTATCTGAATGCTTATATGAAAAAGGCTGGCTTATTTCATTTTTAGAACTAGCTGACATTTCCAAAAGACAAAATATATACTGCTTGGTGTCATGATACTTTTACAAAGACAATAAAATCCTTTTCACCTTCAGTTTCATTATTAAAAAACAGTGATAATTACAGTAACTGCATAATTTACAAAAGCCCTATATTGCTTATAGGGGCATATACTTACAAGCATTACAGTACATTCAGTTGGAAAGACTAACAAATTAAGGATAAAATCAGCAAGGATTTGATTTATAGAATCCATACAGATGGAAAAAGTAAGTAACTATATAAATGAAAAGTCACATAGGTTTACTTAAATATAAAACATTCAATTCTAAAATATTTTCTCTATGGTACTCCTGTATTTATTTGCTAATTAAAAACTCTGTAATAAAATATTTCAAAGTGTCCATTTATTAAGCATTAACAAATTAAAGATTCCACTGATTTCTAAAATATGGTCTTTGAGTTCAAAATGCTGCATATCATCTGTAGAAATAGTGTGGGTAAACTGTAAAAGAAAAAAAGAAATCTGTTATACAGTGTTTCTGGATAAAATGGTGAACATACATTACATTCCAAATCTCTCAGTTAAAAAAAGCTCATTGTCACAGTATTTATTTATTGTATTATTGCCCTTAGACAAGGTATATAGAATTCTATTGGTCACTATATTTGTTTCAGTTGCAACATGAGGCTTGAGGGCCAGAGGTCAAATACCTTCAATTCTCAAAAGAAATTAACTTTTTTTTGCCCTACATGATCTCACTGAGTAAAAACATAATTAGAAACAAATAATGCTAAGATAATAAGATTTAGAACTATCACATTCATAAAGAAATACTTTAAAATTATCTACATGATTTGGAGAGGGATAGAAGCAGCTTAATTTAAATTGCCTAAGTTAGTTGGCAGTGGGTATTTGTGAGATTGTAACATACCCTGTGCAACAAAGTCAGGAGATTCTTGGGACTGTTCAGTGTGCGCCTCATTTTCCCTGGCTTTCTGTTTGTGTATTCTGGTGATGGGACTCAGGTATGTGATTATTACAAGGACTGGCCACACGGGCCCTCCCTGGCCACACATAGGCAGACCTATTCAGAACCCACTTCCTCAGATGCTTCGAAGATGGGTGAACTTACAGAAAGGAATGAAACTAAATGCAAGGGGGTGTAAAACATAGATCAGGTTCCCATTACAAAAGGTAATTTGACTTCAGGCTTCCCATTGTTTGAACCTGTAAACTGCTCTGATTTGCTGTTACTATATGACCTGATCCTATGTTTTACACCCCTTGCATTTAGTTTCATTCCTTTCTGTAAGTTCACCCATCTTTGAAGCATCTGAGGAAGTGGGATCTTCTCCCACGAAAGCTCATGCAAAAAATAAATCTGTTAGTCTTAAAGTGCCACACAACTCCTTGTTGTTTTTTTACTGGACTAGACTAACACGGCTATCCCTTTTGAAATTGACTATTCAGAACCCCAACCAGTCACATAGGTTGGGGCAGGTCAAGGCCAAGGGGCAGTGTCCACCTAGCCCAGGAAAAAGACAAAGGACTAGGTGAGGGTTCTTGCAGGGGCTGGGAGAGAGAAAAGCAGTGCTATAGCATGGGTAAAAGGAAACAAGGCCCAAGGAGCATGGCTCTATGCTCCTCCTAGGGGTTTGATGCTGTAATTGCTGGTTAACCTGGTAGTCTTCTGTGCGGTGAACCTGAATGCTAATAAACCTTTCTGATTTCCACACTGGCTGAGAGTATCTTCTGACCGGAAAGATGGGGGTATTGGTCCTTTAGCCCACAGAGGAACTCCCTGGATTCTTCCAAGGCAGAGAACTCTCACAGGGGGAGGTCTAGATGAAGCAGGGTTGGACCCCCTGAGGCTGGATTTGGGAGCTGACTGCACAGTAGCGTGGAGACTCTGGGCTGGACTGAGGCAGACTGAACATCAGCAATGACCAGAAGCGACTCAGGTGCATTACCTGAGAGTCTCTGGCACACCCTGATACATGAGGTAATCCACAACAAGAGTCCCTCTGCAGAAATCAGGAGGTCTTTTATTCCTTCTGCTATTGCTATGTACAGCTGAATGGATCTATGGAATGGTTTGGTTCTTTGTATGAAAAAGGACAGGGCACAATGAACATCCAATGAATGAAGGAGAGGAGCTGTTCTCTATTCACATGTGGCATAGGGTAAAACACTAGAAAAAAGTAGCTTGACATCAATGGAATAGTGACACAACTTCTGGAAGAAATGACAGCAGTGGTTGCAACTGGACCTTGTTCACAAAAAAGAGCATATACAAGGGTTCCACAGTGAGGGCTCAGATCATCAAAACACATCTGGCTGATCTGCTGGCAGCCAGGAACTTTCCAGTGAGCATGCTGTCAGAGGTTCAGATGAAGGTTCCATGAGCTTTGACAGGAGAAAGTTTAGATCCCACCTGGAGGTTGGCTCCCTAACCTGGAGGTACAACTTCTCAGACCCTTGAGAAACTGGCTGACTATGTTATATGAAAAAACAGAACAGCTATTGATCTTGGGATGAAAGGCCAAGATCACTGCTAAGTGAACCCTGACTGAGGAAAAGGCTAAACCTTTTCTTAGCTGAAGCAGGTAGTCCAGAATGACTGCAAGGGCAGGACTTGTCATTGGGAAACACCAGTTGAAGAACTGCTTCTACTTTGCAAAGTAAGTGGCTCTGGTGGATGGTTTTTTGCTACCCATTCAATGCCCTCTCTATTTGCTCTAAGCTCCTTTGGATTCAGCCATGGATCTTCCAGGCTGTCAGATGAAGAGATGCAAGGCTCAGATGCTGCAACTGACAATGATCCTGAAATATTAAATCTGAGTGCAACGGAAGCTGTAGTGCTGTCTCCACTGACTAGCCGGGGCCACACTGGGTTCTGAGAATGACTCCCGCTTGGTCCCACTTGATCCGCATCAGAACCTTTTGAATCACCAAAATGGGAAATACATAGTACAGGTTTCTTTCCATGGTAACAGGAATGCATCTGCATGAGACCCTGGCTGGGACCTTAAGGAGAAGAACTAGTGGCATTTCCCATCGATGCAGATGATGAACAGATCTAACAGGGGGAGTCCCCCACTGTTTAAAGATGTTCCTCACGAAGTCAGGATGGAGAAACCACTTGTGGTGAGAAGAAAAACATCTGCTGAGATAATCTGCTAGCTGGTTGAGTCCCAGGAACGTAAGATGCCTCTAGACTGATGGAGCGATTGATAAAAAGCTCCCACATGCAGAATGCTTCCAGGCACAGAAGGAAAATGTGGCCTTATCCAGCATGTATACAGAACATAGCTGTTGTATTGTTCAGGAGGATCTAATGGATATGCCAGCCAGGTGAGGGAGAAATACCTGTCAGGCAGACGTACTGTCCTGAGCTCCTTGACATAGATCTGCAGCGATCACTCATCTAGAGTCCAAACATTTTGAATTATGAGGATCTCCAGGTGAATCTTCCCATCAAGAGCTGATGCACTGCATATCAGAGACAAGAATGGTTGGGGTTTTGAGGGGGACTGATGTATCACGTACCAGATATAAGGATGGCTGTTGTTCTGAGAAGGATACCTCCACATATGCCGTGTGGCTATTCAGCCACAATGTCAGGGAGTCAAGGACCTGGACTGCAACCGTAAGTACCAAGTCCAATTGACGGAGAGAGGGAGGAGTAGACCACAGCTAGTAAGGCATGTAAATGTATGAATCAAAATCTTGTGTGTTGCACTGTATGTGCGCATTACACCATGTGCTCCAAAAAAAAACTAGGCACTTTTGCACAGTTCTGATCCCATGACTTGAAGAAATATCATCAGGAACGCAATTAGGAGGAACCAGTTCAGAAGCAGAGACCTTGCATTGATTTCAGTACTTCCCAATGAACTCTTTTGAACTGGAACTTGGATGGACTTCTGGACATTTAACAGAAGGCCCAATGCACTGAAGGTTAATTGGATGAGACAGATGTTGGCCTGTGCCTGAACTCTGGACTAGCCCCTTAACCAGCCTCTTTTTGATTATGGGAATACTCACTTTTTCCTGAGAAGGCCGCTACTACCACTACACACTCTGCAAAGACCAATGGATAGTCAACAGGACAAATTGGAGCATGCAGACTGTTAGGACTTTGGTTCACTTTAAACTTTAGGAAATGTCCGATCAGGAAGTACTGAAATGTGGACGCAAGCATCCTTTACATCAAGGACAGCATACCAAACCCTGAGATACAGTGAGGGAATGATAGAAGTCAAAGAGATCATACAGAACTTCACATTTTTAAATTATCACAAGTTTAGAATGGGTCAGATTCCTTTAGCTTTTGGAACAGAAAGTAGTGAGAACATAACCCCTTTTCCCCTCAAATGAATGGGAACCTCTTTCATGGCTCTGACCCAAAGGAGGAATTGGATCTCCTGCTACAAGAGGAACTTGTGAAAAGGGTCTCAAAAGAAGGATACAGAAGGGGTGGACAGGATTTGGACTGTGTAACCCAGACCTATCATGCTGAGAACCCCAGTGCCTTAAGGTCCAAGCATTCAGGAAATGGGAAAGGTGGCTAGAAAATGGGGTAACTGGATCCAGTGCATAAGGGATTGCAATATCAACCTTAAGTGTCATGTCAAAATGAGTGCTTTCACAAAGTATGGTCCCTGGAGGCTTACCGAGCAGAGCCTGAGGAAGATTGGGGTGGGGCCTACATTGCGATGATACCAGCTGGCCCTTCCTCCTATTGGCCACCACTATGAACAGCTGCAACATTCTCTGAAAGGGCTTAATGTACTCTAGATAGAATGCCTGGGACCTCCTGATGTCTAGCAAGTATAGATAGCATTCCTTGTCACTGGCGTATGGTTTAGCGCAAAGGACAGAGAGAAAAACATCCTGATTAGCACCAAAGTGCAACGCCACCTTTGGCAGGAATACCAGGTGTTGGCACAGCTATACTTAATCCTTAATAAACACCATTTTCAGTGGTTCAGACATTAATGCTAGCAGCTCAGACACTTGTCTAGCCGATGAAATGGCCACAAGGAAGGCAACCTTCCAGGAAAGGTACAGGAAACAAGATGCCTGAGTCCAAGCAGCATAACTTACTATGGGTCACACACAGATGTTCCATGCTGGGAGGCAGAGACACCGGAGGTCTGGGTGCCTCAGTCTGCTGTGATCCTGAGTCGAAGAGTCCGGAAGCAGCAGCAAAGCGACTAGGTGGTCGACAGATAATTCTAGCAATATGCTGAACCAGTGTTGCCAGGCTCAAGCAGGAGTTATCAGGATCATTTCTGCCAAGTCCTGCTTGGCTTTCACTAGCACTCTGTGCACTAGGAGAGTTGATGGGAAGGCATAAAAGAGGCGTCTGCTATGGATCCTAGTTCTTGGCCCTTAAAAGAGCATAATATTTTGTATTTCCTGTTGGACCAGGATGCAAAGAGGTCCACTTTGGAAGTGCCCCACTTCTGGAATATGTTCTCGAAGACATCCTGCTGAATCAACCACCCGTGCGGAAGGAAGGTTCTGCCGAGACTTAACTAGAGTGTTATAACAGCCAGGCAGATACACCACCATTGGATGAATGGAAAGGGCAATGCAAAATTCCCATAGCTCGAGGGCTTTGCTGCGCAAGTGAGAGGAGGGAGCTCAACCCTGTCTGCTTATATAAAACATCACTGCTGTATTGTCTGTCCTGACAACACCACTCTACCTTCAAGGTGGCGAGAGAAGGCCTGCCAAGCCAAGGCCATGGCTTGTAGCTCTTTCATACTGATGTGATCTAGCAACTCTCTTTGGGTCTTGAGAGACCCTACATGAGCACCCCATCCCAAACTGGAGGCATCTGTGATCCAACATGTCGAAGGATGAGGGACCAGGAAGGGAACTCTCTCGCAAGCCCACAGTGGGTCTTGGCACCAGCAGAGAGAGAGAGAGAGAGAGTGTGAGTAAGTAGACGTGACAGTGGAACAGACACTACCTTGTCTAGCCTGTGCTGTGCTGGACAGTCCACCATCGCCAGGAACATTTTGGGAAGCCGAAGCTGCAGTCTTGCATGATGAATCACTTAGGTGCATGAGGTCGCGTGGCTAAGTATCTTTAGGCAGGTTCTTGTGTCTCTGGTGGGACACCACCCCCACCCTTCTAAGTTCCTGATTGTATGGACTCAAGATCTGGGAAAATGAGGTCTTGCCTGGGATGAGTCCAGAACTGCTCCAATGAATTCTATAATCTGGGTGCGAACAAGGATGCACTTGCTCTCATTGACCACAAATCCCAAACAAGAAGGTGGCTTGAATGTGTGGTATGTGCTCCACCATCTGTTCTCTTGAGCAACCTTTTAGTAACCAGTTGTCCACGGAAGGAGACCACCACCACTGACAGGCACTTTGTGAACACACAAGGGGCTACCAATAGGCCAAACAGAAAGACTGTGAACCGCAGGTGGCACTGCCCTACTGTAAACCACAAGTAGCATCTATGTCTTGGGACGATGGTGATATGCAAATAATATATCTGAGATCGAGGGTGGGCTACCAATCTCTGGGATCCAGGGAGGCAATGATGGAGCAGAGGGATACCATGTGGAATCGAATCCTTCTCTAGAAACTTGTTCGACCTTTGCAAGTCCAAGATAGGACGGAGTCTGCCCTTTGATTTTGGGATGAGAAAGTAACAGGAGTAGAGACCCTCCCTCTATAAATTCAAAGGACATCTTCCACCGCGCCTACTCAGAGTAAGAGGTACAATCTATACAGAAGCAGCTGCTCCCAAGAGGGGTCCCTGAAGGAGGACAGGGAAGGGGGTGGGTGCAAAGGAGGGAGGGAAGAAAACTGGAGCGAGCATCCTGATTTCATTGGTTGCCACGCATGGTAGAACTGGGAAAGGTGGTTGAGGAAGAGGGACTAGTCTGGATTCTGGTGGGTGGTTGCTGTGCTGTCTTTGAGTGTATCTTCAAAACTGCTTCTTGGGACTGAGCATATGATGGAAGTGGCCCTGGGAATGGTCAGACAAGTGGCTGGGTCTACTGCCATTCCTGTTGCACCATCTGCCATAATCCTGTCTCTGATGGAAGGGGCAGGATGTGGACTGGGGCTTAAATTGCTTGTGCTGTAGCACAGGAGCATGGAGGCCCATGGATTTAAGGCTGGCCTGAGAGTCTTTTGAAGTTTGTAACCCTGAGTCCATTTTCAAGAACAAGTTCAGGCCCTCGAATGGGAGATCTTGATCAATGGTCTACATCTCCTAGGGCAAACCAGACGCTTGGAGCCAAGAGCTCCTCCTCACTGACACCCCTGAGGCCATGGCACAGGCAGCTGCAGCTGCTGCATCTAAGGCTGATTGCAGCAGCAAGCGGGACACCACTTTTCCCTCCATTGTCATGACCCCAAACCCTATGTTAAGAGTCCTGGAACTTCTCCATGGCTGCCCAGAAGTTAAACGTGTAGCGGCTAAGTAGCTCCTGCTGGTTGGCTATGGAATGTTGGAGCCACCCGAGGGAGGAGACTTTCCAACCAAAAGGCTCCATCTTCTTGGTGTCCTTAAGCCTTTGGCACCTGGCCCTGGCATTCCTACTCATTGGCCACCACTACCATAAGTTAGCCTGAGATTGGATGGGTGTAAAAATGCTCACACCCTTAAGACGGCAGAAGATACTTCCTCTTCACCTGCATGGTTGTCCGTGGCAAACCCTGGCCTCCCTTCCACCACATGGTGGTACTCTGTTTTACTCTTTTAATCAGAGGCAGAGCCACTGGTGACGGACCCTCTGGAACAAGAATGTTCACCATTGGATCCAGGTCTTGCAACACATCCTACACTTGCAAGCCCATGCTGCGGGCAACCCTGCACAGCAGTTCTCGACGTTGCTGTCTTCAGGGAGGTTTGTTGGTGCTGCCACAGCCACTACCTGATCCAGAAATGAAGAAGATGTTTTCTGCGGTGCCAGAATCTGGACCTCAGTGCCCCTGAGGGGTCATGTGCTGCCATGTTGCCTCCTTCAATGCAAAGGTCTCTGTTTTTATCCATATCTACCTTGGTTTTTACCCCCGATGCTGTAGAATAGGAACAGCCCATAAAGGAGCCCTGGGCTTGGTGGGATGCACAGGGGGCCCAAAAGGGTTGTTGTGGCATCTGCCACTGGGTAAGGCTACTGGTTGGGTGGGCACAGAGCTCTGTGCTGGTGTCTGTCCTGGGCCCAACTCTTCTCAGAAGCTAGGGACTCAGCCTCAGAATCTGAAGAAAACTGCCCACTCCGTGGGGTCCACAGCTGTGCAGTTCCCAATAGTGCTGGTGAACGGTGCTGAGGAGGACTTGTCCTGGGAAGCGGCATCAGTTTACCCTTGGATTGTACCAGGGTTACAGACAGTGCTGGAGGATGCTGCCACTCTTGGCTGGCCTGCGTTGGCAGGGTTGTTACTTTAATTAGCTCCCACACAGCCTCAAAAGTGTCCAGCATGGAGGGGAGTTGTACATCCTCCTCCTGAGTGAGAGATGGTATGGGTGCCAGACACAATAGTACCACTGCTAACGTCAGAGTTGATGGCACTGCACCATGCAGTGTTACAGATGGCACAGTTCTATGAGCTGGGCCAACAGCACCGCTTTCTATGCCAAGGTCGATAGTATCATCTTGTGTGCAGGAGTTGATGGCACTGGGATCTTCAGGCTTGAGCTCATGCAGCCCGCAAGGTGTCCTATTGAGCTCCCAAGCCGTCCCCTTGACAGGGAATGCAGAGAAAAAGCCTATTCTTAATTGGCACTGGGAACGTGAATGGTGCCTTTTGGTGCCTTGAGATTTTGCTGGTGCCGCTGGGGAGTGCCAATGCCATGGCTCTGATGACAAGTCCTTGGATGATGATCTTTTCGCTGTTGCTGGGGCACTGCGCGCTGGTTGGGGCCTTCATCCGAAGCACTTGGCAGGCTCAGGGATTCTTCCTGAGATGGAGCTTCAAACATTGAGTCCTCTTTTTGTGACTTCTCAGGTTGAACTCCTGCAGAGCTTACAACATGCTCAGTGAGACAGGACTCATCCGAACACTTCAGGGAAGACATGTGTGGGTCATTTCTAGGCATTCGCTTTCTGCAGTGGTTGCAGGTCTTGAAGCCCAGCATAACTCCCCTTCCCATAGCTGGGTCAGGGCAGAAAAAAAGTCATTTGTACTAACTACTGAACTTAATAAAGCTATTAAAAACTACTAAAAAAACCTAACTAACAGGTACTAGAAAAGGGGACCAAAGTCCCCACGGGGAATACTTGCAGAGCAAGAGAACCATTCCAGCAGCTGTCACAGGTCGCAAGAAGTAACTGGTGATGGAAGGGTCGGCTGAAGCTTATATAGTGTGGCATGAGAGCGCCACCCTAAGGGACTCCTAGGGGAAGATCCTTCCAGCAGGTTCATGCATGCAGTGTGTACAAACCTAAGTGGAACGCACACAAGCAATCATTTGAAGGAGAAGAAACAAATTTGCTCACTTTGGCAGAGACAAAGTATTTTTGTTCTAAGCAATTTACTGTTGGTAAGACACTGGTAGAGGTTTGCTACAGGGCCTCAATCGGGTCCATGCAGGGGTAGAGCTACTCAACATGAGCTACCCAAGCTATACAAGAAAATGTCCATGAAGTAGCATGTCAACTCCTTGACCACCCTTGCTTGGACCCCTGGGTTTGAGGCTACCCATTTCAATAGATCCTCGTAAGCCTTATGGTCATCTAGAGGTGGGGAGGGCCCAGATGCTTCACCATAACCTCGTCTGTAATGAGAAAGGAGGTGGCTAATATTGGACTGAAGTCTCTGTTAGTTCCTTGGCACCCACAAAAGGAAGCGGAGCCCTGGAGCTCCATGCTGTATTCAGTACTAGAGTCCAGCTTCAGGGTATCACTGCACAGTCCCAGGCTGGTCTCACTTCCAAGACCATTGAATAAAGACTGTTTTGAAGAGGTATCCAAGATGCAGAAAACCCGTATGAGTTCCAAAAAGGTCACTGCATAGTGGATGGACCCAACTGATGCAATGGCCAGGTATTTGGGAGTACCAAAGAACCAGTCTTGTGCCAAGGTGGGATGAGAGCAGCCTAGAAAGCTGCAGAGTCAAGTGCATTGGGGAGGGGAATACAATCCTCCTCCCATGACAATGAGCTGCACTGCAGAGAACAGGGTGGTGCTATGCCACTTGCTGCTAGGAAACACAGCCGTCAATAAGGGTTTTCTCTGGGAAAACTGTCATGGCACCAAGCTATGAACTGATGGTGAATCTTCTGTTTGGGGAACATCACTGATGTCGTGTCCTGACCTCCTGGTGAGCTTGGTACTGGCAGAGTTAGAAGGTTTTTTGCTACAGCATAAGAGTGCAGTGGATGGCACTGCAAACTGGCTAGTGCTCTGATCCTAAGGAGGCATCAGAAGACACTGCAGTGCCATGAATGCAAAGGTCTGACAAAGAGTTACCAGGGATGAAGAGTACCCTGGAATGGGTCTTGCTTTCTCTATTTTCCCTGTCCTTCAGCACTTAGAAATCTACTCTTAGTGTTTTGACATTTCTTCTTGGGCCGAGAGATCTGGGTAGAAAGGAGTGCTCTACACTGAGGCCAAGGAACTCAGTGCTTAGTGTGAGCACAGTTCTGAGGCTGATCTTAGGGCTGCCTCCGTTAGGAGGACCTTCAACTGAACAGCTCAGTGTTTCTGGGAAAGAGGCTTTCTTATGAGCTTCCCCTATGCACTTGAAGCATCTTCAGCACAGGTCACTCAAAAGACACTGACTTACTAAATACGGTACAAGGCTTGAACCCCAGTGACTGAGGCCTGCCCTGGCACCAGGCCAGTGGCTAACCCCACTACTTTAGAGTGAGGAGCCCCAGTTAATGAACTACACAGAATTCTCTTTGGGTGTCTGGCTGGTGAGTCTTGCCCACATGCTCAGGTATTAGCTGAATGCCATATTTGAGGTCAGGAGGGGATTTTCCCCCAGGGCAGACTGGGTTTTCACCTTCCCCTCTGTGGCGTGGGGCATGGGTCACTTGCTGATGGTTTCTCAGTACCCTGAAGTCTTTAAACCATGATTTGGAGACTTCAATGACTCAGTCATAGGTTATGTGTCTATTGCAGGAGTGGGTGGAAAAGTCTGTGCCTTACACTGTGCAAGAGGTCAAGCAAAATGATAACAATGGTCCCTTCTGATCTTAAAAAACCTATGGATCTACTAAAAAAAACCACAGTAAGTATTTACACCAAGACTGACAGAAAAAGACTGACACTAAGAGAAAGAATTGCCTAGGCAATGACAGTTCCATCACAGGTGGTAAGAAGGAACTGAAAAAGACCAGGATCAGAAGAATCCTTTATCTTGGCGCAATAAATGTTTGACACCGGTGGCATTAAAGCCAACCTAATGGATATCATTATGGGAAAAAAATTTCAGCAACTTGGTTTGTGGTGCGCGCGCGCGCGCGCCCGCCCGCCCACACACACACACAGAAACAGGCAAGCATTCAAAGAAGAACAGAAATGTTTAGTGGCCCAGCTGAAGAGCTGAGGCCAGAAAGACCCAGAGAGTGGAAGTGTCCAAGGAGGAATCCCTGAGGGCCTGATCCCACACCAGGGCTGTTTTGAGACTCAAAGGGTGCTGAGATAGGTGCCACTGGACTGCTGAAGGACCTGAATCACAAGAGGGCTGTAGGAAGAGAATGACCAAGTGAAGGGTACCAAGGTAGGTCCCAGTTGGACAGTATACCCCTGGAGGGGAACAGAATAGTTTAGTGGACCAACTGAAGAGCTGAGTCTAGAAAGTCTCTAGGGAGAGAATCTTGGGAACATGGCTCCACACCAAAGCTAGGATTGCCTGAAAAGCACGGCCAATTTGAGTGTGCGCCCAGAAAGGACCAAGAAACCGCCCAAACTGGGGTACTGGCATAGGCCCTTTGCTGAATTTATACCTGGAAAGGGTTTGATTTTATCTCAAACACAGAATATGTAACTTGTCCAGAGGGCTGAGTTGCTGAAAACTCTTACCATAAGCCAAAAAGGAAGTGCAAGCACATCTACTATGACCAAAAGGGAACTCCTGAGATGCGAGTGCCACCCCATCACAAGACAAAAGACCAATTATTTTTCCTTTGCAAATTGCACTGAAAAATAGGATTATATTAAGTAAATGCTGACAGCCTTAGTTATAGGTACCACCTTAATGTTCTCAGTGTAGTATTTACACTGTAAACTGTTTGGTTTTCTGCTTTCATATTTAGATTAGGGCCGCCAGTTAACTGCAGCCAATGCAGGCTATTAATGCAGAACATTAACCAGATTTTTAAAAATAGTCACTACTGATCACACTGTAAAATATATATATACACAACACAAGAAACAGTATTTTTCAATTCACCTCATACAAGTGCACTCGGTTCTACTTTTTATTCAGCCAATCATAAAGACAAACAAGTTTGTTTGTATTTACAAGAGATAATGCTGCCTCTTTCTTATTTTACAATATCATCTAAAAGTGAGAACAGGCATTCACATGGCACAGTTGTAGCTAGCACTGGAAAGTATTTATGTACCAGAAACGATAAACATTTGAATGCACCTTCATGCTTCAACTTGTGGGTCCTAACATTTTACACTGTTTTGGTTTTGAGTGAAACTGTGTAAAAAATTCTAGCTTTAAGTTGCACTTTCACAATAAAGAGATTCCACTACAGTACTTCTACAAGATAATTGAAAAAATATTATTTTTTATCTCTTTATAATGCAATTATTTGTAATTAAAAAGTTAGGTGAGCACTGTATACTTTGAATTCTGTCATTGTGTTGCAATTGAAATCAATATAGTTGACAATGTATAGAAACATCTGAAATATTTTAAATAAATTTAAATGGCAATTCCATTTATTAATAGCACAATTAAAACCGCAGTTAAAACTATTTTTTAAAGTCTCAATTAATTTTATGGTTTTTTTTAAAAATCATTTGACAGCCCTAATTTATATATTAATACTTTTTTGGATTTGGTTTAAACTTTAAAAGTTATATTCTACAAAGTGGCCTATTTTACTACTATATCTATCCCTTTTACTCACCAACAGACAGCTTTAACAGGAGTAAGTCCTTACTGTAGCAGAATCCAGTCTTTGCGTTCCTGATACATTGCCTGTTTCAACAATCACAGAAGACATGCAGAACACAGCATGCAGTTAGTCTTCAAAAAAAAAAAAAAAAAAGAAAAGAAAAGAAAAAGAAAAAAGAAAAAAGAAAAAAAAAGAAAAAAAAGACCACACAGCAATGTGATTATAGCTATTGCACATGCTCAACTAAGGTTACAATAAATTAGAAAAGCATAATTTAAAATAACCTTAAGTTCATATAACATTTACTAGTTCATTTCAGTGCTGAGCTTTACAAAGAATTCCTAAAAAATACAGATGATAGCTAGAGCACTGTAAATGGCAGAAGTCAATCATTTCTAGAATTACAATTAATGTTCTTCACATGTGTCTCAGCCTTAGACTACATATAAAGAAGAAAACTTGAATCTTTAGAATGTGAGATATTTAATAATTTTATAATTTGCATTTAAATCAAATCTGCATTTAATGGTGGCAAGAACTTCTGGACTGGATATTTAATAAAAGTGAGAATAATATTTACAATTTTAAGCATCCCACTAACAGTCTATGTATGTGTATAGGAATTCTTTTTAAATTGAACACTAACTAAATACATGCAAACTTAACAAGCACACTACCAAGGACTTTTGGTCCAAATTAAACCAAAGGAGGGTCTCAAACTGTACACCTCTAGTATATTTCGTCACCAATTAAATTTTCTGATCAGCAAACATTGATTTTTATCTGTGTCTTGTAAAACCAAAAATCAAAGAGGAAGCTTACTCTTATGGTGCCAAAAATTTTATTTGTAAAGTAGATACAAGTGTTTTTTATATTTGGCTGATTTCTGCTCTGAAGCACTTACACAGTGCTCTTAAAAGAAGTTCACACCAGTAGGCCAAAATGTCTTGCAACCTTACCTTACAAATATACTGAACAGTTAAGTGATTTACAAAACAAAAAAAGAAAACAGTGCCCTTTACTACTGCATTATGATATATAAAAATAGCCTCAACAACCTTTTTAGATGAAATTTTCTACTTTTTTTTTTCAGTAATTTTATAAATGGACTACTGCACTGCCTTACATCTAAGCTTTACTTGTGCTCTTATCAATTCTAATCAGAAACATACAGCTATTGCTACCATTTTATGAGGCAAGCAAATATCACTAAGAATAGTGGAATATCATCTTATTTCTATAGTCAGAGAGAGACAATTTCCCAAATAAAAAAGAATTCTAGTATATACCTGCAGAAACAAAAGTGAAAAGGAATTATATTTCTGGTAGAAAGTTCACACAAGTTACAAGCTACAAAGAAACCTGTATTTGAAATAAAAGTTTACACATATGACCATGCAGAAGGGCAGATGCTTTTATGCAGATTAAAATTAAAAGATTCTGGCTACTTAATTCACCTACAATCTCAAGCAAAAATAAGTTCATGCTTAAAAATAACAAAGTAGCTTGTGTACCATCAATTTGCATCTTCTTTGGCTGCATAGAAGGTGAAGACATTGAAGAGGTAACTCTGAAGTTTGCAGGAAGAGTCTCTGCAGATCCAGCAGCTAAACCTCGTATGTCCTTTGGTCTAAATTTCTTTCTCCATGAAGGTGCTCGTCTAAAGCTTTTATCATCATCCTGCCAGATTGATCAGCATCATTAGTAATTCTAAAAACAGAGGACTATTTGCTATAAATTAAACAGAGTAGTGTCAGTTTCTTTCCTCACAATTTCAAGAGTCTATTTGAATCAAGGTCCTTTGCATTTCTTGGGAAAAAAAGATCTTGCTGCTTGTTTTTAATTTCATTGCACATTAGTGTGTATTTGTGATTTAGGATTTCAGAGAACTCACAAGTGTTGTATTACCTATTAGTGAGAAGTAAATGGAAAGGTTATGAGAGGGGACAAGAAAATAGCTGTTTGAGGAAAATTAACAAGCAGCTGTTAGTTACTTTAAACAATCCCTTTGGCCTCTTAAATTCTACTTGTGCACAAAACAGTGAACAGGACTATCTTGTGAAGGAATAGAGTTTAAAGCCATAATAGTCAATAGTACCTACCTAAACTATATATTGTTTCATTTAAGTGATCTGACACCTTTTACATAGGATGCATTACACAGAGCGAATCATGTAACTATTTTCTCTATTCCCCTAGTCCTTTGTAATGCATCTACATCTTTAGAAATTACATTTTTTATTTCACTAGAGTGACAATGAACCTACTAACCACAACTGGTACCCTGCTTGTGAAATACTTTGTCGAGTAGAAAGAAAACTCTTATAGATTTATGTGCATATATATCCATGGATGGATGGTTTATCATACCCCACTAAAATTAATCTGTTCAAAAACTGTAGTTCAAAATGTTTAATCTAAAAATATTTGGCTCAATTTCTTTTAAATTTAAAATTAAAATGGATGCAAATGTCAACTGATAAAACATGATTTGCTCTGGCCCTCGTGCTGCATAAAAGTACTGAAATGACGTAAGAGTGCCCTAAAAGCCCCATTTTATATCATGGGAAGACTTTCTGGTGCAGTCACCATGGAAGACTACGGTCAAATTGCTTTTCCATGGCTGTGCAAATACAGCTTAAAAGAGTATATGCTGGGAGTAGGCAGGGCATATCAGAGTGGGGATGCAACACAAAGCAAAGCCGAGATTCCAACTAGGCAGTGCTGCAGCCTGTAGTGCAGCTTTGGGGAGGCAAGTTAGACAGGTACCCTCTTGTCTCTCCCCACTGTGGTGTTGTCTAAATTATGGTAGAGGTCCTAGAGTAGTACAGGATCAGAGAACACAAAGGTGTCCTATGAGCTCCATAAGCATCCCTTTCTCTGTTTAAGATACATCTACATTCCAGACTTCTTTTGGTGTCATGCAAAGTGATCAACAATTGATTCAACTTCTCTGTGGCTAGCCCTTTCACTGAAGCTAGTAATTTTTCTCTCCTACCTCTAAGGTCATCAGAATGTCCTTCAGAGGCCATGCATGATTTTCATGCATCTCTGCAATGGAAATCATCAGAATAAAATCCTATTTCTTTTGGTAAAAGTGCAAAATAAACCTTGTTACACATATGCTGGGGAAATCCATTTCCTCTAAGGGTATGTCCACACATCTCCTTTATTTTGAAATAACACTGGTTATTTCGAAATAAAAAAACATTAGGTCCACACAACGTTTTCTTATTTCGAACTGACGGGCTCTGTCATTTCAAAATAAGAACCGTCATTTCGAAACAGCTTAAACCCCATTCATTTCGAAACGGCTGTTATTTCAAAATGGTTATTTCGAAATAAGGCCATTTGGACATGTTGTTTCAAAACAACACCATTGTTTCAAAACAACTGTTTCAAAACAACACGTCCAAATGGCCTTATAACAGCTGTTTTGAAAGCAGGCTTTCCCTTAATTTGAATGAACTTATTTTGAAATAAGGACTATTTCAAAATAACTCATTTCAAAATAACTTATTTTGAAATAATGATGTATGTGTGGTCATAGCCTAAGATGTTTCAGATATGTTCCTACAAACCACTTCATAAGTTCAGTCATGGGACACTAAATTCCATCATAAAAGTAAACTACTTCTTTCCTCACCTCAAAAGGACAACAAAGGTGCAGTCTGCCTGCTTGCCTAGGATGTACTTTGAATTGCACATCTGGCTACATCCATAGCAGAGAAGTTCAAGTAACCATATGCTCTTGAATATTTAATGCTGCCATAGTACTATTTCAAGAATAAAACTTAAATTTGTCTTTGATCTCCAGGTCCATGCATCTTCTTGTTTTTATTTATTTTTTCCTTCCACTTCCATAATAATACTGCATCACTTCTAACTTTTCATTTAACTGTGGCGTTCTACTCTATGTCCATGTTTTATAAACACCTGAAAATACAGATGTTATGCTAAACATCACTTCTCAATATAAATAGCTACAGTATCACGACATAGTAAGATTTATTAAATCATTTGCGTAGTGAGCAGCAATGATAAACAAGCTATTTTCACTTACGTTACCTAACAAGATCTTATCTTGCTTAGTGGATCCATTAAAAGTGCATTCAGTTCATAAACTTGATAAGGCTACAATGTATGTGAGAATTTGGTGATTTTATCTTAGCATATTTTACAAGTTATAAAGCCACCAGCCTACTAGTAGCATGCAAAAGTGAGGCCCAGAATTAGAATGGGAGTGCTGCACACTAAGGCTGAGGCAGAGTTAGATGGGAGAGCTACATGAGGAAAGCTTACACAACACGTATCTATCTATACAATGCCTGGTTCAAGGGAGTGTCATCAGTTCCTCACTTACTTATATTTTAGGAAGAAAGTTGGATTCAGACAAAAAAACCACACACCAGTCTCTGGTACTAAATGGTTACAAGTTATAGGCAACTCAAATTTGCTGAGCACCTCACACTTTAGGTTCAGGATAAACCTGTCTAACTATGACACAAATACACAAAAAATATATCCAATAGCTCATAAAGATAAGAAAATTCAAGTTTAGGATTTCACCTTTTAAAATTCATTCTATGCTAACAGTTTAAATAGACTGTCCAATCCAAATTCCTTTATTTTAATGTTGATCAGAGATCAGGCTTCTTCTTAATGCAAATTAAAACAAACCAACAAATTGCAACTTACTTCATCAAATCTCCTGTCAGTGCCCATAACAAGAAGGTTATTAAATTCCCTCTCCAAAACAGCACGAGCCTAAATTAAAAATAAAAGCTTTAAGTTAGTCTTCAAAGGCTAAGAAACCACATCCATAGTACAGTTAAACTATTCCCATGTACACTTTATAAAATGAATGTACATTAACATTATCACAGTAATTTAGTACTTACAAAGTTGCAAAAACACATCAAAGGGGTACTTTAATTCAGTCAATCTTATGAGCATGTCATAAAAATTCATGATATCAAACACAAAATTAATGATCTCACAGTGAAAACTTAGACAAACTGCTTTTCCTTTTATTTGCAGAGCACCTAGCACACTACGGTATTTAGCATAGACAAATAAATGATAAACCAATTTAGAGAAAATGGGCTATGAGAAAACAAACCTATTGAAAATACAATTAGTTAGAACACACAGTATAAATTATTGGAAATTTTAAATTTTATTGTGACATGTTTCCCACTCTATGGTAGACAACATAGTGGAGAAGATATTCTATTTTTTAAATGTCTATAGTTGACTAACAATTACTTGCTTACATAAAAGTAGGTATTATTAGAATATGGTATATTAAAATGGTTGGGGAGGGGCACAGACATGCAGTTATTACCTGTGTGTTTTGAGTAGGTATTTGTAATAATAGAGCTAATGCATTGTAATCAAAAGTTTCTTCTAAGGCCACAAGTGCACCATGAACTCCACTTTCTATAAGGTTATTTGCATATTCTTTAAGACCAATGGATAGTACCCAGCGGATCATTCTGTCGTTGCTCCAGACAAGAACATCTAAAGAGGAGGGGGGAAAAAAGGTACATAAAACTGTGTAGTGCACAGATGCCATCTTTAATTTTGCATTCACGGGGATGAAAAACCCTTTCAACCCCACAAACTTCTTTAATGGCTAGACATTGCTATCCTTGGAGAGCAGGGGAAATTCTATATACTGAGTTTTTAAAATATTTTGAAATAACTGAAGAGTGATTTTCTCCATCACTCACTACTGCATTTGATCTTCTTCCTTCAGAGTATAAGTGATAAGGTGAGGGCTTCAATTCCTACTCTGCTTCCCTACTAAGTCCATCCCCTAAATTAGTTGGATGTTTTTCATAAAATAATCAACAACAAAACAGTTCATATTCACAACTATTGAATAAGTGTAAGCTTCAAAGTTACTAAAAATGTGACAAATGTCATCTCAGATGTCTTCTTAAATTAAAAAATACCAATTTCTTTGGTTCACATTTGGAAAAATTCCTCCAGAACAATAAAGGTCAGGAAAAAATGAAATGAATGCTCAGATTTCAGAGCACAATAGTTCAACAGTGGTCTCTATGGCATATTCTGCAGTCACAGAAATGAGGACTACACAGAAGCTTAAAAGATCTCTTCAATATGGAATTTCTTTGACAACATAAACTTTGTTTCAATTTAAAGTCAAACTTAATTTTAAAGGCATATCACTGTGAAGAATAAAATCTAAACTGAATTCAAGACAAATAAATAGTTAACCTTTTACTTCATTCTGGCTTTCTTCTCTTCTTCTTTCGAGTTCTTTTCGGTCATAATTTAATTTTCGCAAACACATAATACCACACTGGAAACTGTTTCTGTGTGGAAAAGAAAAACGTATTTAGGGATAACAAGTTAAAACACTTGTTTACTAGTATGATGAAGACTGCTATAAGTCTATTTACCTGTGAAAACTGTCAACCATTTTAAGTTGTCCACGGAGATCTTTCTTAGTCAAGTGATCCAGCATTCTAGCATCAACAAGACATTCCATGAAGTAGCTACGGTACTGAGGGAGTCCCAAACTGGGAAGCCACTCATTGCCAATCCACTCATGGTTCATATCACCATATGCTAGAGTCTGTTTTTAAAAAAATAAGAATTCTTAAGTGATTTACTCAAATCAAAAGCCAAAGAATACCAACCAACATTTCTCCCTAAACGTCACACTAGTATTTAATATTATTTTTAAAACAGAAGCAAGACAATTTTTAACTGGCAAATTTTAGTTGGGGAAAAATATCTTACCGAAATTATTGAGCTGAAGTTTGCACTTTACATTTACTCTTTTCACTGGAAAGGGATGCTTATTCAAAAAGGGAATATAAAATCTTTCAGAATAAGTAAAGTTTCCATAATTTTTGTACCAAAATTCTGATGACTTTTTCATGTTCCTCAAAATCAGACCCCCTAAAAACCCATCTATTTGACACCTTAATGTAATTTATTTTTATAATTTTTATAATTTATTTGATGAGATGTTGAACGCACCACGTTGTCATGAAAAAAGGAGTAATATTTTATTTTCCTACATTCCTCCCCACCCATATTCGGAAAGCTATAAACATTGTAAATATTTTAATATTAACAGGAATTTTGAGGAACTGATTCTGGTGAAAAACAAAATAAGTGAACTGCAAAATAGTCAGAATCATGTTGCCAGTTTATACATTCAATAACAAGATCTATGAAGATTTAGATTATCAAAACATTCTCAGAGGAAAACAAAGTTTATCGTTCATGCTCTAACTGCACTGTGTTGTTTTAGATATACGGTAAAATAAATCCATAAAATCTCCAACCTGAGCCCAGCTTCCCTCCTCATCTTCCTGATGTTATGTGGTTAGAAAAGCAAAAGAACACACAAATATTAGTATTTATAAATTTAGTATTAAGAGCAAAGTTAAAGATGTAGTGCAGATGCAATATTTTTACAGCATGCTAAAAATCTAAAGAATTCAAGCACCATGCATTTAAAATCAGAATGCATCTTAACAGAAGTAGGAAAATGCTTGCACTGATTGGATTTTCTGTTAAGAAATTTATCACTAAATAAATTAATTTGACTGTACACACATCGCAGTTAGTCTGCCTTCAACAAGAATCAGTCAGTTTTTTCTTTTTTGTCCCCAAAGGAAAAAAAAAAAAAAAGAGGCAAATGTGAATTATAATTTCATATAGCATTAGTAACTAAAGGAATCCAAAATATTTTAGCTGTTTTAATACGGTCATTCTTCTGAAAGCTAAAAGGCACATGATTCAAGCAATCAAAAAGTAGAAGCAGCATCATAAACAACAGAAGTGTCAGTGCTGTAAACTAACCGTTTGTGGTGTAGCTGTAAGATTTTCCATTTCTTCGTGTGTTACCCAGACATTTCCTGTGGTCTAATATGACCCCACAGTGAACCAATCACATCCAATGAAAGGAAAGCAATAACAAAGAGGAAAGGTTGCAGAATATATAAGCAATAGGTACATACAAGGAGCAGGCATGGGCAAAAGCAATGGTTTCTAAAGTCTGATGTATACATGCCCTTAATGATAATGCAGTATACGGGTCCAATGACATGAGACATCTCCCTTCTCAGATTATTGAACCATTACGAAGTGTGTTAAACAGTTTACATTGATGTGACTAACAAACTATGAAAACAGTAATGTTGAACAAAATTCTAGAATATTCATTTTAATAATGTCACCTTTTTAAGTTATTCATTCTTAACAAGTTTTCCTTTGGTAAATTACATGTTTCTCTGGAAAATATTCTAATAAAATTGTAATTTTAATTTTATTAAACATTTTGTAATTATGCACGTTTAAGGGCATTCTTGAACTTTTTTTTAAGTCACTATTTTAAGTGAGGAGTGACACTAATCTACTAAACATCATGTATTTTGCTCAAATTGTTACCAGTTCTTATAAAGTGTATGCAATAGCCACTTGCTCTCCATTCTAGCCCAACATATTTCTGCATATAGCCTTACATGGTAGTCACAATGAACATTCAGACCAAGATCCATATAAATCCCATTTAAGTAAATAAACCATTCAGTTTACTATGAATGCAGAATTAGACCTGTGTAAGATTTAGCACAATTATAATATCAGAGTCTGATTCTGGTTATATGAACAGAGATGGCTTTTCATTATTACTGGAATACATTTCTCTACATCTGCATAAACCCACTAAGTAAGGAAGTATCTAAAAAACCCATTCCTTTATTGAAAAGACATTCTACTTTAAGAAATATTGCTACCTCATGAAAAAACAAAGCATTTAAAAAGCTGTCATTAGAATTAAGTCAGCTATACTAATTATATTTTCTGGAGCATTTTTCTTTTCTTTTTGTAAATTACTAACACTTGTATGAATATTTTGTCTGTTGCTTATTCTTTTCTGAATTCATTTTATTATGGCATAATGACCCATCATAATTCTTTTGACTTCAGATTAAAACAAACAAGCTGTCAGGAGCAACAATAATAAAAAAAGGTTTTGTTTGCACAATATCCTTAGGAATGTAAAAAGGAAACAAAAATGATTTATCAGCAGATTATTATTTACACAGGCTTTTTTGTTTGTTTGTTTACATATTTCCAAGAGGTATCAGTGCCTCTAACTAACAGTAAGTAATAGAATACTTTTTATCTATTCATACTCCTATTACTGGAATGTCTCAGGAAATTACAGAAATAAACTGTGCAAAGCCACTCAAGTGATTTTAAACTGAGTCAGTTCTCCAGCAGCATATGAACATGCCAAAGACAAGCCCCAACCCTGCCACTGGCTACGTTTGGGTGAAACACTAAGCCCATGAGGAATCCATTAAAGTCAGAGGGTTTCTCCAGGCATTAGTCACAGTTCATAATCAATTACACTAAGATGCTGCACTTAGAATTCCTATCACCCACTTAACAGACTTACTTTCGCTCTACTAGCAACTTACTCAATCCTTTGCCTGTTCTAAAATGAAGTATCCCCTTGATTTACAACACATTTACACATGTGCATGTTATATTCGTTACTTAAATCAAAAAACTGTACCCTATAAACTTGGCAAATTTTTAATATTTCCCTTATGTAAAATAGATTGTTATGTTCAGGTGAAAAACAGCTGATCTCTCCCTAAATAAACAAAGCAAAAAATCAGAAGTCTTCTTCATTCAACTTCTTCAATGGCATATAGTGTCTGCTTTACATATTAATTTCTCTGGAAACAAAGGACAATCTATTTAAGCTAGTATGATAGTTATTCCATGTGTTTTTTTGGAAACGAAAAACCACCTTTTAAACTGTTAGTGGTCCTTTGCTATTCAAGATACATTTTTCCAATCACAATATTCTTGCAATAGCATTTTCGAATATGCTGAAGAAGTTGCTGTATTTACAGAACCAGAGAAAAAAAGGTTTGACAATATTTCAGTACTGATCTCCCTTCTACCAAATGAAGTTACTTCCAATCCTTTTCTTACCGTTCTTGATGTAGGAGGGGCAGATGGACTTGTTAGTGACATGATCTCTTGAATGGCAAGCCTCAGTTTCAACCTGTGCAGAGGATTACTGATTCCAATTTCACGCTGTATTTCCGTATCAGACAAGGCAGACATAATGGCACCACTTTTCACATTTGCTCGGCAAGCTGCCACATACCATGCTGGCATTCCTACCCATAACTGGCAAATAGAAAATAATATGTCAATAGTGTATGTAAGCATGTGTGTCTTCGTACATTCTAATGAAAATGCTACCAAAGTCTCTATACAGGTAACACATTTTAAAATGGGATCACTTACCTCTAGCCACACTACAACAGTAGGACCATCCCATTGTGCAAAAGGCAGACCTTGCCTTCTAGCTTCTTCAAGCAATTCATGTCTAAAATTATAAGACACAGTCATTGCATAAAAAGAAAGTAATATTGGTACAGTAATTTAAATTTATGTTTCACATATTTAACACCAGGACTTTGTTTCTTTCATCCAGCTCTCCTCCTTTAATAATTGTATAGACAATGAAAATACCTGAAAAAAGGGGAGGCCCATCGCAAATGCTGCACGGACTGAATAGTGATGAAATCTTATTACTCATCATTTCAGTATAGCAGAAATGCTGATTTTTTCTTTTTTTGGCATTAGAAAATGCTCTGTGTTAGGGGGTTGTAAACATGTGTCAAAGGGTTGTGTTCCCCTTTGGTAAATGAGAGGGAATTCCATGTAATTGGGAGGTGGATTTCACATAGGTACATCCACCCATCTATGCCATTGAGAGACTGCTTAAAACAGACATGACTTACTGCTTATGTTGCAAATTTTTCTATTATTGAGTGAATTAATATGCTTTAAAATGATTAACATACTGTTTTGACATAGGAACCTTTGTAAGGGGTAATTTAAAAAGTTTCACTGGCTCTTCTATAAAACATCTGACACACTTCCCCCACCTCTCTCTTCCCTACTTACTTTTACCCATCTTGCCACCCGTCCTCCCCTGGGAGGCACAATTTTGCACTCCCTTTCATATATCTGAAAACACAACCTGGATTAGAACTATCTTTGGCTTTGTGGATTCTAATATACAGACACACCTCATTCGAAAGAATTACCACTGGACAGGGACTTTTTAATGGCTTCTAAATTAAATTAAAATCAATATGGTTGAAACCTACAACAAGGAAATAATTTTAAACATCATAAGCAATTGCATGCTACACTAGACATAATTTATCCAAGGCCTTTTGCCAATTAAGCTAATAGGATTTTCTTACTTGCTATGAAGAAAGACTAAGGCCAGAGTACAGGCAGTAAAATTTTACATATTCACACTACACTATGCAATGCAGTTACTGTACACACAACAAGGGCAGTTGAAGAGGTCCCAGAGAAGATGGACAAAACCTGCTGTGTTATAATTAGGCCCCAAGCAGATGAGAACTGGCATTATGTGGCAGCTACACCATGCAACAATGTCTGCATGTTATATCTAATTAAAGGTAAACCTGAAAAATTCAACAAAAAATACATTTAAACTAACAGCATGACTTTGTGGTTTGGCAATATACTCAAACCCGCAAGCTCGAGCTAGGCAACCGGATGCTTCTTCTTCTCTCTCTTTGTTCACCCAACTTATAGAATTGGTCCAATTATTCTCAAGTATGAATTTCCACAACTTTTCCAAGACACAATGGTTACCAATAACCTTCTTTACTAATCCAATTTCAGTTCTGATATAGTATGTGACTTAAAAAGGCATGTGCAATAGCAAGATGCTGTAACCCTAGATACACACTCATGCTCTTTCCATTTCAGTCAATTGGCGTTCATAAAAAGTAAACAGTGTCCATACCTCTACACCTATAACACTGAATGCTAGACTTAAGAAACTTTCAAAATTCACAAGTCTTAGAATTCTACAGCCACAAGATTACTTTGTACAACTATGGCACTGCAACGTCACACTTATAATCAGAGAACAGAAAAGCCTTATATTTATAGTTACACACATAATAATGTCAGGACTATAGGAAATCAAATAAATTAGTCACTCCAGATGATCAACAAACTGGGCCTCATTGATATTTGTTTCTCGCATACCGTCTTGTATGTGAACAAACTAGCACAGGAGAGTTTTAATGCTCAACTGAAGTCCCAGCTACATTACAGTAATACAGTTGAACAATATCCTTGTTTTTTTTGCCAACAAATACTCACCCAAAAAATGAACATCTAAAACTGACATTACTTTCTTATTTTGTGATAAACTCTAGTTTTAAAAATGGATAATTTAATTATTTGCAAACAAAACCAACAAACAACAGGAAGTTAAGGCTGAAATTATGTTTTAATGAAGTCCAACTAAGAGTTTAAAACTATGATATTTTGTAAAGAAATTCTACATCTTTGAAAAAAATATTTTTGGAAATGAAGAGTTTTAAGGAATATAGCCTGTTCGACTATTGCCACTTTACCCATGACTCACACCCCCATCAACTCAGTTGTCTACACTCAATTTTGCACATAGTTTTGCAAATTTTAGAGGGCAAAGAGCAAAATAAAATACTAGGAAATTACAAAATTACATTGGCTATGCAAGAAATCAATTGCCAATAATCTTGTAGCATTCTGTTAATGTATAAGGGTATGAAAAAGCATAACACTACACTGATGAAGATGCTAAAAAGGTATCAAAATCAAAAAGGCTATCATTTGCTGAATGAAGAGTGACATAGGCAACAGTCAAAAACATAGGTTAAGCAGGAAAAAGAATGATGTTCTCTCATGGGATAAAGCAAAACAGTCAACCTTGCAAATCAACAACCACAGCAACACTGAAAAACCTAGAACTATTAAACAGCTTTCCAAAACCCAGATAAAATTGTTAGATCAGATTAAGTATGGCTGTGTAGCTTTATCATTTAAAAAAACAATGAAATTCATATTATGCAGTGTTAAGATAAACAGGTTTGTTTTTGTCAGTGCCTTAATAAATACTGTTAACAGCATTTAGGTACATATGCTTTGCAGAAAATTCTACTGCCTAAAATAGAAAATCCCCGCTTTTAAAAACAAGCATTTAATTTGCTGAACAGTAAGAGCTTTTAATTCATCACTGAAATCAAAGAAAATTTCTAAACAAATTTTTCACGCATTCACAACAAACCTGATATATTAAATATAAACTTACCCTGATTTTGCACTACCACATCAAATGGTAAATAATAAGGAAATAAAACAATGAAGGAAAATTGTAAAACTACAATTAAACTGAACTATTAACACCAATATAGAAACAGTGTGAAACAATGTATTTATTACTGTAACTGAATTCTTTAAATTGAATATAGGATTGTTAAAGACTTCAAATAAAATGGAAACAATGCCTGTTGCAAACATTTTTGAGACTGTGTATACAAAAACACAAAAGATGTGACATGATAAACAACAAAAACAAAGTAGCTTTTTAGTCATTGCTGCTAAGTTTTAGAAAAAAATATGAAATTCTTAATCCTTTGAAAAAATCAACAGTTTTCAGTAACTTTTATTTAATGTAGTACATGGACTCTTGTGTGTCCATGTTTTTGAAACTGCATAGTAAGTCTTGAGAATTTGCTCTAAACACTATCCTTTTCATGTCCAAAGTGAACTGCAAGTCATCATGATTTTACTGTTCAGTGATTTACGCCTATTCCCATTATGGTGGCGACTGATCTCATTATTTCTAATTTATTTTTGTTTTCTATATTCAATGCACTTTGCCTGGATTTTGGAAGGGATAAAAGTATAGAGCTATGACTTTAAGAATGCTAGACTCCCAATTCAGGGAAGGTTCAAGAATCCTACACTTTGCCCTGCTAGGCAGGAAGAGTAATGAAAAATGTACATTTTTGCTACTTCTTTTCACCAGCATGTCCAGGCTTCTATGACAACCTATGTCTTCTCAGTAATACTCCTTACCTTTTGAAATTTGCTAGGAAAAGTCCATCATACTGATCAGTAAGGACATATCACTGTGCAACACTTAATGTAGTATACAGCACTGGGAATCAGAGTACAAAATCCTACACTGGAAAAGCCACAAATGCCAACTCAGATTTGTCATTTGTAAAATTATTATAATTTGATAACGAACACCTGACAAACTTGATGGGGTTGTTTGAAAAATTAGTTAAATTATGTTTGTAACATAATTGCAAATGCTGGTAAATATTTTGGAAATAACTCAGAAAAATGGATGACAGTCAATAATGTGAGTGTAACCTCCAGCAATGGGAAAGAGCTATGAGAAAATGTTATCGTAATGGGTGCTGCTCAGATATTGGTGGGCTAAAAGTTCTCCACCAAGAAAGCCGTGGTAAAATTTGAAAGCTCCATAAACTGTTAAAATGATTAGTCACAAGGTAGAATTCCATATGTCAACAGTTCCAGGAGCAACATTTCTTTTTGCCATTCCAGTAAATTATATGACCAGCATTTAAGTTTTTCAAATAAAAATGTTGCCAATTTTCCTGGCAATACATTTTTTTTTTTTAAATCTACTACTGAGTTTAAGAATATATTTTCAGCACTTTAGGAGCAACTTTTTAAAAGGGATATACAAATCTGCTTGCTTCTTGCACATTCACTATCTAACCTTCTGGAAGAGGATGCAAGACATCTGTAATTGACCTCAAATCAAATCAACTTAGTTTCTGACACACAGAAAAACAATAATTGAATGGACTAAAAACAGTAATAGCATAGATACATGAAGGATATATGTTCTTGGGTTTTTCTGTAGTGCAAAACTTGACAATCAACCTACTAACTTATTAAGAGGCTGAGTGGGAAGGGTCCATTGAAATCCTAATCCTACCTCTTATTCAAGTTTTCTGTTGCATTCTATTTTGTCAGTTAAATATCAAGTCACAGATGACTACCATGAAACAACTTATCTATCTTCTGCACTAACAGACTCTGCTACTTCTCTGCTGTCCAGTACATTTGTTAATAGCACAAGATGGACTATATATTTTAAAGGTAGCCAAAGGTAAAATTTTAGAAAGATGCACCTTAACAGATGGAAGGTTTCTAAAAAACGGGGGAAAAAAATGCTGTTGTTTAAAATAGATCCCCTAAAAGACCATGTCCACACTTTGAGCGAGAGGTATAGTTTCCAGCTCAAGAAGAGATAACCATGTTAAAAAAGAAGTTTACCCATGGTCGCACAAGCAACAGGGTGGGCTGGCCACCCCACTACACATGTAACATCTTGGACAGGATCATGCTGGAAGCAGCCAGCACTTTTCAGCAGCTAAACTTCTATTGTCAGCATACTAGCTCAAACATAGCTAGCAGGCGTGTGCCTTCTCAACTCAGAAATTACACTTCCAGCTCACGATGTAGATATACCCAAAGACCGTCAGTAAGTATTCAGCAAACTAAAGCACCAAAAAAAATTCTGGGGCAGGCAGTGCCACTAACTGCAAAAATGAATTGTTTTCAACTGCCAAAAGGCATGAGACCAGACTAGAAACAACAGAAAAACCTCATGTAGATCTAAAAAAAAAAAAATTAGTGAGTAGACAAAATGAGTAGCAGCTGTAATGCAGAAGGAATTGCTTCACGGTCAACTATTAGAAGGAACTAGCTGTTAAACATAAAGGGATCCCTTATGTTTCCATAAAGGATACTTGCACTGTGTGGCTCTCTGCTGGCAGTCAGACACTTTAGTCTTGCCAGCAATTTACAGAAGGAACAAACCTCAAGCGCTTGAATCTAACATGACCATTTTGTATTAAGTTCACTTTTACTTTTTCAAAATTAATTTTGTACTCTAAGAGAATTCGGTGCTAAAAGCTATCATTTCAAGTTTGCCAAAACCACAACATATTTTAAAACAGATTCCCGTAAGATGTATGCAAAAAAAAAAAAAAAAAAAAAGCCTGCAAGACAATAAGGCTTGAAGACTTGATACTGCATGGCAGGTAATTACTGACAAATTTTTCTTTTAAGCACAGATACGTAATTTAAGGGAAATAATAATAGTAAATAACTTACTTTTTCTGTAGTTTTCTATTTTTCTCAGCCTGTCCTCCAAGTTTACTGAGTCCTAAGGCATCTTGAGATGAATTGTCTGTTTCTGTCAAGCCAACTGCAATGAATAAAAAAAGCTAATTAGTATCTTTTTTTGGGTTTTCTATGGAATTTATTGGTATAAAACAGCACAACAATCATATTCCTGTACAACAAAGTAATTGGTACTTGTAATGTTACTGATCAGCACTATGTGTCCCATTATGTTTCTAGTGGTAAGTCTCATTTTATTAATGATGTGATAAGGAAGAAATTTAAAACGTAGGTATTTTTCAGAGCTACATTAAAGCACATAGTTCTTGAATATGAGACAAGAACACATATTCAGAGCATTTTTATTCTCTCCCCACTCTGTGTGACATGCACCTAGAAAAGGACTGTCAAACATGTGGTCCTCTTCCATCCAGCCCATAACAGCACTCCATGGGATCACACTCTCCCTAACAGAGAGATAGCAGGGGGAGAAGAGGGGCTGGGGCGCGTCTCGCATACCCAGCACTCTGCAATGCTGCTGAGTGTCAGGTCTCACGACATGATGAAAGAAACAGTTACTACTGTTCTTTGAGATGTGTTGCTCATGTACATTCCAACTCAGGTGTGCACATGCTGCATACATGGATCACCAATAAGTTTCCTCCTAGACCAGTGGTTTTCAAACTTAGGGTTGGGACCCAATACTGGTTCGCAGACCCTCAGGCACAGGGCCAATGGGTCCCTTGCTGCCGCCGCCAAAAGACTGGAATGCATTGCTCAAAGATGTAATTGTTGGGTCATGGGTATAAATTATGTTTTTTTCCCAACTGGGTCCTGAGGCAAAAAGTTTGAAAACCACTGCCCTAGACTACCCGCAGGGTCGGCTGTGGCCACTGGGAGGGCACCCCATGTATATATAGCCCTACCAAACCTCTCCTTCTCCAGTTCCTTCTTGCTGGAATTCCAGATGAGGGGAGGAGGGTGGCTGTCAGAATGTACACGAACAACACATCTTGAAGAACGCTAGTTACAGTTAAGTAACCATTTCTTCTTCGAGTGATTGCTCATGTCAATTCCAATTCAGGTGATTCCCCAGCCTTACCTTGGAGGAAGGATGGAATTCTACAGCTTGGTAGTGTGCAGCACTGCTCTGCCAACCGCCGCACGCTTGCTGGGTAATTGCACAGTGGGCAGCGAAAGCGTGCACTGATGACCACATTGCTGCTTGGCACATGTCCGTGATGGGAACATGCGCCAGGAATGTTGTTGAGGAAGCTTGGCCCCGAGCAGAATGAGCTGTTAGCTGTGGAGGCTGAACTTGGGCCAGCGGGCCACATTGCCTGATACAAGCCATAATCCAAGATGATAGGCACTGTGATGAAACAGGCTCTCCTTTCATTCTAACCACAACCACCATAACAACTGAGAGTATCTTCAAAATGGCTTTGTAAGGTCTATGTAAAAGGCTAACACCCTTCGGCCGTCCAGAGCGTGAAGGCATCTTTCTCTATCTGTGGCATGAGGTTTCAAAATGTCCCGAGAGGTGTGGAAATGGGACACTACTTTAGGTAGGAAGGCTGGGTGCAGACGGAGATAGACTTTTTCCTTGAAGAAGAGCATATACAGAGGTTTTGATATGAGCGGACGCAGGTTGGACAATCTCCTGGCTGAAGTAATTGCTACCAGAAAGGCTGTCTTCCATGATAAATATAGGAGGGGGCAGGAAGCCATTGCCCCAAAACAGAGGACTACTGAGTCTGGAGACAACTAAGTTCAAGACCCACCGGCCTACTGGGGGGGTGGATGCACAGGAACAGCCTATCTAGGCTTTCAGGAAATGCTTGATCAGAGACCCAAAAAACAGGGACCCACTAGGTGAACCTTCACCAAATGCTGAAATGGCTGCCAGGTGGACCCCCTCTGAAGATCTCCACAGACCTTCTTTCAAATCTAGAAGGTATTCTGAGACCAGCGAAACCAGTACTGAATATACGCAAACCCCTTTCTCTGCTGCCCAGGTAGAAAATATTTTCCATTTTGCCTGATAAATGAGCCTGATTGGAAGCTTCTGACTATTGAGCAAGACCTCCTGTATCTGTGCAGAGTACTGCCCTTCCTCTCGAATTAACCATTGAAGAACCGTGCCTGGACGTGGAGAGCCCAGAGACCGGGGTGCCTCAATGCTCCCTGGTCCTGCGTGAGCAGGTCCAGGTACAACTGCAGTAAGATCAGAGTCCTGGCTGACAAGTCTAGTAATGTCAAAAACTAATGCTGACGAGGCCACTCTGGTGCGATCGGAATGACCTTTGCCTTGTCCCATTTCACCTTGAGTAGCACCTTGTGAATTAGAGGTGTTGGTGGAAATGCTCAATGAAGGTGGATCGACCATGGGATCAGAAAGGCCTCTGCCAGAGAACCAGGGCTGCGGTTCCAAAACGAACAGAGAATATTGCATTTCTTATTGGTTTCTGACACAAACAAGTCTATCTAGGGAAACCCCCACCTTTGGAAAACATTTCTTGCGACATCTGCTTGAAGGGACCATTCATGCTTCAGAAAGCACATGCTGAGGTCATCTCTGAGGGTGTTCTGGCAACCCAGTAGGTAAGTCGCCACCACATGAACAGATTGTTGAATGCAAGAGTTCCACAGACTGAGACATTCCTAACACAATGGAGAAGAATGAGCACCGCCATTTGTTTATCTAGTGCATAGTGTCTGTCTGTACCATATCGTCTTGCCTCTTAGCCTGTCCTGGAATGTGAAGCAAGCTAAGCAAACTGCTCTGAGTTCTTTCAGATTGATGTGCAAGAGAACCTCTGCTCCTGGACGACTGGCCCTGTGTTCTGATGCCATCCAAACTGGCTTCCCACCCTAGGTCCAATGCATTTGTGACTAAAGTCACTGAAGGCACTGGATCCTGGAATGGAAGCCCCATGCAAACATTGCTATGGACACCCCACCACTGCAGGGACTTCTGCACATACTGAGGAATGGACATAAGGCCATCCAATGGGTCCTCCCCAGGTGGTAAACCATGGCCAACCATGTCTGCAGGAGCCTGAGATGTAGGCTGGCATGCTCCACCACATATGTGCACGAAGCCATGTGGCCTAGCAACCTTAAACAGTTTCTCATCAGCGTCAGGGGTTTCACTCAGGTCTCTAATTATGCTCCTCATGGACAGGAACCTGGCTTGCAGAAGGGAAGCTCGCACTCCCTTCGAGTCCAGGATGGCCCCTATGAATTTTATACACTGTCCAGGAACCAATGGAGATTTGCCCTCACTGATCGTCAGGTCGAGCCCGGCAAAGGTAGAAAAGACTACCTGGGGATAGGCTCAAACCTCTTGGTGGGAGTGACCTCTTACCAGCCAGTTGTCTAGTTAGGGGAACACCTGAATCCATTTCCTTCACATGAACGTGGCTACGATTACAAGACATTTTGTGAAGACCTGGGATGCTGCTGTTAGGCCGAAGGAAAGGACTGCGAATTGAAGGTAATGGGCCTTGACCACAAAGAAAAGGAAGTGCCTGTGACGTGGTAGGGTGGCAATATGAAAACAGGCATCCTGTAAGTTGAGGGCAGCATACCAGTCACCTGGATCCAGAGATGGGATGACAGAAGCTAGGGAGACCATGCAGAATTTTAGCTCATGGAGAAATTTGTTCAAACCCTGAAGGTCCAAGATGGGCCATATGCCTCCCTTCACTTTTGGGATTAGAAACTAGTAGGTGTAGAAAACCCTTCCCACTCCAATTTCCTGTCACCTCTTGAACTGCTCCCATGGCGAGAAGAGCCTGCACCTCTGTGTTGAGATGTTCATGAGAGGAGTCTCTCAAGAGGGACAGGGAAGGGTGGGGCAGGCAGGAAAGGGGTACAGATGAGAATTGGAGCAAGTACTCCAACTTCACCATGTGCAGGACCCAGTGGTCCAAGGTGATGTTGGACCACTCCCAATAAAATTGGGATAGTCTGTCTCTGAAGCAGGTGGGGGGGGGGGGGGAGAAGAGAAGTGAATACAAATTCACTTCCTGTATACCACCCTCAGGCATACCTTCAAAAGTTTTTTTTGGTGCCACACTGGCTGTGTGATTAGGCTTTAGAATGACCAGAAGATCTTTGACTTAAATGACAGCTACCGAGGTTTCCCCAATGGGAGAAGTCCACCCTGTGCTGATAATGGCAAGATGGCAGTTGGAGCCAGAATGCGCATCTCTTGGGGGCTGGAGTATCCCAGTGATTTAAGCATAGCCCAGAAGTCCTTCAAGGTCTGGAGCCTAGCATCTGTCTGAGACGAGAATAGGTCCTGCCTGTCAAATGGTAAGTCCTGAATTGTCATTTGGACTTCATGCTGTGGGCCTAAGGCCTGAATCCAAGACCTCAGCCTTATCGTGACACCTGATGCCATGGCCCTGGTAGCAGCATCCCACTGCGTCCAACACTGACTATAACAAGGCTCTCAATATGACCTTCCCCTCTTTGATCACTGCTGAGAGATCGGTCCTCAAGTCCTGTGGCACCGCTGATGCAAACTTTTCCAGGGACACCCAGGAAGTGAACATGTAACAACTGAGAATGGCTTGCTGATTTGCTATTCTCAATTGCAAGCTCCTAGTTGAGTAAATCTTCCTCCCAAGCAAGTCCAGCTTTTTCATGTCCTTTGACTTGGGAGTGGGGCCCTGGCAGCCTTGCCACTCTTTCTTGCTAGCCGCCATCACCATCGACAAACTCAGGGACGGGTGTGTAGAAAAATGTTCATGGCCTTCAATTGGGATGAAGTATTTCCACTCCATTCTCCTTGGTGGTGGGTAGATAAAGGCTAATGTGTGTCAAAGGATCTTGGTGGTCTCCCTTATGGTTTTAATCAGAGGAAATGCTACCCTGGCCAGCCCTTCCAGTGTCAGAATGTCTACCATGAGGTTGGCATCCTCTACTACCCCTCCTGCCTGGACACCCATGTTTCTTGTCACTCTCCTGAGTTGCTCCTGGTTGGCCCTGCTATCATCACGGATGGCCACAGAGGTAGCTCCTGCCACTGCTTCATCAGATGACAACGACGAAGACTCCTCCTGGGTTTCCTCAAGATTACAACAATCCACTGGGAGGTGGACTGTGGAAGAAGGGGCATCCCCCAGTCGTGGCTTTCTACGCTCACCGATTCTAGGTTTGAGTCACCTGTTAAATCTGAAGGGGCACTTGCAGTCGGCAATGGTAGTGACCAAGGACCTGTAGATAGGGAATGATCTGCTACTGAGCTTTGAAATCAATGGTAGGCCCAAGGAGACCAAAAGGGCCACTATGGGGGCATCTGCCACTGCGGCCACTGTGGGTGGTGTGGACAGCAGCCACTCTGTATCTACTGCCTCTGCCGGTTTGGGAAATGGCCGAGCCTTCATCTGAGCCAGATGAGAAATGGCTGTGGAGAGACTTGGGGGGAGGGGAGGCATGAAACATCAGGGACCACAGCTGAGTGCTAGCCCATCCAGGCTTCTTAACCTGGTACCACAGGGTCTTGGTACCAAGGTGAGCAGTCCTGCAGCACCCCCTGCCACCACCATTGGTAGTGCTGTGGAGCAGTGCCGAGTTGACAAGGTCTCAACCAGGGCTGGTCGCAGCAGTCAGCATGACCCGGGCTTCTGTACTGGCAGTACCAGAGACTGATGCCGTGGGAATAGTGGCTCTAGAGGCATCAGTTTGCCCCTCAAGGGTACAGAAGATCTTGGCATTGAAGCAGGAGCTGGTACTGGAATGCTCTCATGAGCAGGCGGAGATCTCTGTGCTACTAGCTCCCTTACTGTCTCAAAGGCTTCAGGGGTGAAGGGTAACTGGAACACCTCCTCTAAGACAGCGGTTGTCAACCTTTCTTCCTCAGGACCCATGCAGTGACCCTCCACGGAAAAAAAGTGGCCGCCACCAGAAAACTGAATAGTGACCACAACTGCGGGAGGTGGGGAGGATGGTAATCCCTCACTGCTTTCATCCTCTCTCTTGAAGCTGCTTCTGCATCTCCAAAATCTACTCATCTAATTTGAGATCACCTACATGGAACATGCAGAGGGTGATCCCACATGACACACTCCTGTCTCAAATCAGAAAATATGTCAAGTCTCTAAAATTACATGTAGTAGCCTTGAGCGTGTGTGTGGGAGCTCCTTGCAAATGGGGGTAGAGGGGGGCGAGGGGGGTGACTGGGTTGAGAAATGAGATGGAAGTGCTGAGACAAGGGAAGGAGAAGAGAGCCAATTCTAGGCTGGAAAGAAAGTTCCTGGAAGATCCTGCTTGTTGCTGAGCCAGTCCAAGGCCTTTCAGGTCCTGCTCCCTTCTCCACTGCCCACTCCCGGGAACTGAAGCAGACCCTCTGGGTTCCACTTTCACCTCTGCTCTTCATCCACTCCCTGAGTCTGCAAGAGTTTCCATGAACACACAACTGTCCACAATATTGTGATTGAAGGGGTTCTAGCCCCCTCTGCTTGGTCTGGTGACCCCTGTCACTATCAGTGTGCATAAGACAGCAACACAACAGGGCTATCCACTCCCCTTCAGATTGGGTCCTTGTTACAACCTGTATTGCTTCACAGTTTCACTCTGCTGTGGGGCACAGTAGTTTCCCAGGACCGCCATGAGACTTGAGGCAGTGGTGAGCTGTAGCGCACTACAAACCTCTCCACCTTGTTCCCCAAGCAGGTTAAGTCATCCTCCTGCATGGCCAGGTTTGTGTGTTTCTTAAACGTCTCCTTCCAGCAGATACATCCCTGAGTTGGATTTTATTGTTTCTTAGGCTTTCTAACTGTAGAAAAAAACACCATACTTTCCAACACAGACTCCTACTAGAACAGTTTGCTTTTCTCTTCTCTTTTAAATTATCAGTCAAAAAATCTCTGGAAAGAGTATTTATTAAAATCTACAAGTTATAACTTTTGTTACAAGCATGGGAATTCACAACCCACTGAAAAAAGAGGCAAGTCCTAAATTGCAAAAATAAATGCAATCCCCAGATGCCAGAAGTGGTGGAATAAGGTAGTGTTCAAAGTTTTTTCTTCTCTTCATTGGGTCTATCAATAAAAAACACAAGGGTTGCTTGCCAGTGACCTCAGCCCTTTTCATACAAATGAGAGAAAAGCCCAAAGAACTACTGACTCAGAGAGGAAGCATGGAGATTGTTTGAACAACAATTAACACCTCATTGTTAATCCTAAGGATCCTGGCTTTTATCTCAATGTTCTCTACTGAAGGCTGATGTTCTATTTACTACCTAAAATCCATAAAAAAGGAAACCCTGGATGCCTCATCATCTGAGGCATTGGCACTCTTACTGCCGGCCTATCTGGCTATGTGGACTCCCTCCTCAGACCCTATGTTATCAACAACCCTAGCTATCTTCAAGACACCATGGACTTCCTGAGGAAAATACTATTCTGGCCATTATGGATGTAGAAGCTCCTTACACCAACATCCCACACAAGGATGGATTACAAGCTATTAGAAGAACCATCCCAGATGATGCCACAGTGCAGCTTGTGACTGAACTCTGTGACTTTGTGCTCACCGACAACCACTTCAGATTTGAGGCTCATTTATATCTCCAAATCAGTGGCATTACTATGGGCACCCGCATGGCCCCCACAATATGCCAATATCTTTATGGGCGACTTAGAACAACGTTTCCTCAAGTCTCATCCCAAAACACCTCATCTTTACCTACTCTACATTGATGACATCTTCATCATCTGGACACATAGCAGGGATGCTCTTGAAGATTTTCACAGAGATTTCAACAATTTCCACTCCACCATCAAATTGAGCCTGGAACACTCCACACAGAAGATCCACTTTCTCAGCACTACAGTACAAATCAGGGATAGACACATCACCACCACCCTGTACCAAAAACCTACTAATCAGTATAGTTACCTACACCCTTCGAGCTTCCATCCTAAACACACCACATGATCCATTGTCTACAGCCAAGCCCTAAGTTATAACTGCATCTGCTCTGATCCCTCAGACAGAGACAGACATCTTGAGGATCTCTATCAAGTATTCTTGAAACTACAGTACCTACCTGGGGAAGTAAGAAAACAAATTGACAGAACTAGACAGGTTCCCCGAAGTCATCTACTACAGGAGAGGCCCAAGAAAGAAAACAACAGACCACCACTAGTCACCACATACAACCCCCAAGTCCGACCTCTGCAACAGATCATTAGGGACCTACAGCCTATTCTAAAAAGATGACCCCTCTCTCTCTCTCTCAAGCCTTGGGAGACAGACCTCTTCTTGCCTACAGACAGCCACCCAATCTTAAACAGATACCAGCAACTACAGATCTAACAACAGAAACACTGAAGCAGGCACACACCCCTGCAACAAAACCACGCTGCCAAGTCTGCCCACATATCTGCACAACAGATACCATCATAGGTCCTGATCAAGCCTACTACTCCATCAAAGGCTCATTTACCTGTTCATCTACTAATGTGGTCTATGCCATCATGTGCATGAAATGCCCCAACACATTATACATTGGACAAACAGGAAGATCGCTATGCAAAAGGATGAATGAACACAGAGCTGATATCAGAAATCACAGAACAAAGAAACCAGTTGCTGAGTACTTCCATCTTTCTAATCACTCGATAAATGATTTGTTAACGACTGTCATCAGAGATGTGGCTGGGACATCAAGACTTCAAAGAGAAACAGCTGACTCGAATTAATATGCAAGCTAAATTCTGTGAAAGCAGGATTGAATCGAGACTATGGGTTCTTTTCCCATTACAAAAGGTAATTTGACTTCAGGCTTCCCATGGTTTGAACCTAACAACTGCTCTGATTTGCTGTTACTTTATGACCTGATTCTATGTTTTATACCCCCTTGCATTTAGTTTCATTCCATTCTGTAAGTTCACCAATCTTCGAAGCATCTGACAAAGTGGGATTTTCTCCCACGAAAGCTCATGCAAAAAATAAATGTTAGTCTTAAAGTGCCCCATGACTCCTTGTTTTTTCATGCTACAAAAGGCTGCAGATCAGCAAAAAAGCACCCACTTCCTTCCTTCCTGTTCTTCCACATCTCCCCTGCCAGCGACCCAATATCTGCAGGTCTGCAACCCACTGCTGGGTTGTGACCCGAACTTTGATGACCACTGTTCTAAGATACCCTGAGATGGGGAAGGCACTGACACCGGACTCAATGGACCCCAGGTCAGGGCCAGCGTCAACAGTGCTGCAGAACACAGTGCTGGGGTTGAGCAGCCTGCCTTGGGTCACACTTTAGACCCATCCTTGGCTGACTTGACTGTAGGAGAGCAACCTCTCTCTCTGTCTTCCTCTTCTTCAGCAGTGCCAGAGAGTGCAACTGATGCTGGTGGGGGCCTTCTACCAGTACCGGAGAGCGACAGTACCAGGGCTCTTTTCCAGAGTCCTTGCTCCTTCCTGCCACTGGTGCACTTTGGACTGAGCTGGTCCTACCAGAGATGAAGTCCCCAGCTTCTACTGAGTGAAGAGCTTCCTCCATCATCAGGAACCTTAGCCTCTGTTCCCTGTCTTTTTAGGTATGCAGCTTGAAACTCCTACAGATTCTGCACTTGTCCCTCAAGAGTGACTTACCCAGGCACCTCAGGCAACACACATGCAGACCATTCCAGCATTACACATGCAGGTTGATCCTCAGCATAAACTTATTGCAGGAATGGCAGGCTTTGAAGCCAGGCATGCCCTGGCCTAAAGGCCTGGCTCAGTGGAGAGGACCCAAGAGTAAACATTTAACTATTGTTCTACTAACCTATCACTATGAATAACTAAAAAACTCTTAAGAGCTACAACTTTAACTATGACAGCAACAGCTGGCTGCAAGAGTGAGCAACTGCTCCATCGACCCTCCGGTCAGTAAGAAGGAACTGGACAAGGAGAGGGAACTGAAATGAGCAATCACTTGAAGAAGAACGCTGGGTATGAGAGACTGTGCTCCATGAGACCGTACTCTCTCCTTAACAGAGAGAGACAGTGGTATTGCAGAGTGCACTTTCACATATACAGCACTCCACAATGCTGCAAGTGTGTGTATTATTTCAATTTATGGCACGTACAGTCCACCTGAAGTACATTTCTGTCAAATATGGCCCTCAGTAGCAAATGAGTTTGACACCTCTCATCTAGAATCTACAACAAACATTATTTAGAAGAACACAGTAAAAATGAATACCACGAGACTAAGTCTTTCCATCCTTTTATATTGATAATACATTAGTTAAAAGATTACAGACCAACCTTGTCCTAATGATTCTTTGCTGGTTTGTCCAAGTCGACCTTTTTCTTTTTTACCAAACAAACGACCTATAGAGGATTTGATCCCCTTCTTTTTAGGGGCTTTATGAAGGGAATCCTGGCTACTATTACTGCTACTGGGATTGCTTACTTGCCCATCTTGAGAACCTGTAGAACTTTAAAGAAAAAAAAAACTTTTATTAGTTTGTGAAGAAGGCACAGAAATAATCCCCACTTTCAGCACAGTACATTTTTAATGGCAAATTAAGATTTTGGTGGAAGCTAATACTGAATGTCAAGTTACCTGAACAAAGTAATTTACAGGTTTTTGCAAGTTTCTCTTCATGAAAGATGTGAAAAGCATCACCAGAGAATGAAACATAAAATAAAAACACTGGGCAACAATCAATGTCTTAATGTTTTACCTCTGGTCTTATTAAGGTACCTTATTAAGGTGACTGACCTAAGACAGGTCATCTCTACATCTTTTGCAGCAAATATGTTAGAAGCCACTAGATGTCAGATTCTCTACCAAATTCAGATGATGACAGGTTTAATTTGCTACTACTCTGGAAACTAATTGTATAATAAATTAAAATTCTAGCTTTGTGTCTCTGTGCATTTTACATAAAGTGATAAAATGCAAGACATAACCCTTGTACCAGAGAATTTCTCCATATAAAACTCACTGCCAGTAATGAATGTGCTAAGGAGACTGCTAATGCTGATTGATTTTAGCAAATCAACTGACACATTATTGATTTTTCCATTTATTTTCACTTTACAGAAGTTTTAAAAATCCATTTTTAAAAACATTATCTGAATAAGAACTCTGAACCTTAGCTATACTATCAGATTATCAACCTCGTATTTTCTGCCATCCTGCTTGCTTACTTCCTTATGTCCCTGATATCTTCATGGCTCACTGTATGCAAAGCTCCTTTATGGACTCTGTCCAAATGCAGAGATCGAGGAGAAGACGGTGGTGATGTCTCACATTTTATTGTGGTCTTGTCATCTCGTACTTCTTCTCCAGAAACTGGAGACTAAGGGGGGGCAGGGAGAGGGGGAAGAAGAGAATGAAGGCTTAGTGGGTTAGTTTCTAGCATGTTCCTGCATTTATACTGTACAAATAATTAACTTCTTCACTTGACAGTGCTAGGGCTCTTCCACGCTTATTCTGGAGCCATCATGTCTAATCTTTCACACACTGAACTTTTCTCTTACTTTTGTAGACAGACAATGCTGCTGAATTTACACTTCTTCTGGAAATGGGACCATGGCAATCTTCTGTAGAATGCATTGCCTCCCTATCCAGCAAGTAAAGCTCAGAGCAAGTTATACATTCCTTTTAACAACTGCTTAAAATTAATTGAAATAGATGCTCATTAGCAGCAACACTTCGGTGCTCTTTTGCTACATTGCTCCTGGGTGGCTGTTGCTATTACAGGGCATATAGAAAGTTCACTGTAGGGAGTGTTCCTAGGAGAAATGTTGCTCATAAGGTTTGCAGCAACACCTGATAAGACAAGCATCTACTGTATGCTAATATCAGAATATATGTACCTGCCCCTATTAGTTCTATAAGTGAAGTTACCAAGTAAGGCATTTCTCCACACCCAATTAGGAAGAACGAGAAGAGTTCTAAACAAGATGTTCTAGAGGTCACAGGCTTAGATGAGCACCAGATTTAATCATAATTTTTTGAAATCAGAAAACCACGTCAATACTTATGGTTTTCCTTCAAGTGTGTTGAGGAACAGAAATCCAGACTAATTTAATTGTGTTGTGGTAGCTTTTCAAGATTCAATGCAAGTATGCTTTTACAGAGACAAAAGAATAGCTAATGCAAATTGGTAACTTACTACAACCTTCAAGATGTAAGTGGAAGGTGCTTTTAAAGGGTCTTACTGTTTCCTCTAAAGGACATCCTCTTTCATGTTTTTATGCCCAACATCACAACAAATATTCATTTTATGTTATTTTAATAGCAGAAATTAAATGTGAACATGAAATAATTTGCAGTTATTTATATACTTGTATAAATATAAATTGCAAGGGATCTCATTTACACTAATATTTTATGGTAAATGACATAGCAAAAGAAGTCACCAAGTAGCTAAAGAGTTTACCTTTCTACGGTGTTTCCTTAAATCACTAGGCTGACAGATGCATGCAAAGAAAAGAAATTAAGAGAAACCAAATTTATTGCAAACTCAGCAGCACAAACACAAAACTTTAGCACAGACAAAACATACAAGGAAGAATACAGTAGAACATCTTTGAAAAAAAGCAGAGGTGCTCTCCAACTACAAAATATTTATACCTCCATATCCTTAAAAATCAAGATTTATAATGGAAACACTATAGGTAGTTAAATAGTGGTTTTAAAGGATAACAATATTTCACTCGCACCTACAAGGCAAAATTTAAAGAGAAATAAAGAGAAATAAACATTCTCAGCAGAAGAGCCAATAAATTAAGTTTTCTGTGTGTGGGGTTTTTTTTTTTGTTTTGTTTTGTTTTTTTTAAATGAGAAGAATTCTTGGACAAGGACTATGTATGGATTACATAGGCACAGATACTCAAATCGGGGATTGAGGTTTTTATTTTGTCTGAATTAAATCCTTTGAATATCAAACACTCTTTTTTATGGATCAGTTTTGACTCTTATTCTGGTACCTACACTTTATGTAAGTAGATATACTACAGTATTAGTCCTGAAGTCCAGAACGCTGATATCGCAAAGTAAGTTTAAAAAAAACATTTAGTGTGTTGGAATGATTATGCAGTAGTTTAAAACTACTATTTCTTCCCCTCACCCTCACCAGAATTTGCTGACCTTCACCTCTTAGACACTCCCAAACTCTAACAGTGTGCAGAGCAAACGATCAAAGACTGTTCATTACCTTTCACTGTACATAGAGCATAATCATATCAGACTCAAACAATTAAATTCATGTAGTTTAGGAAACTTTTATACTGTACTTTATTTTAAAAATGACTTGTAGACAAAAAATGTTTTGAGTATCAAAAATTCAGTGCATTTTGTATTACGAATAAAGACTGTTTAGGAAGGTAACGTAGGTTTGGGCATTTGGGCGGTCCAAAATAACTCATCAATTAAGTGACTGAGTATCAACAAGTAACGTAAAAAATGGTCAAATATTTTAGAACAGCAACTCTCACCCCCCCCCCCAAGTGTATGACTTTATGGTCTCCAGTTGGCTCTGAGTAGATAGGTATGCCTAGTTACAAAACACCTTAACTGAGTCATTTTAATTCAGAAAAATTAAGAACAAGGTTAAAGTACTAAAAATGCAGAATGGCACCACGATGCAATGAAAATGGAGGCTGCTGCATACAGCAGGGCATTCTTGTTTAAATATTTGACAATAATGGCTATGGTCAAATATAGGGGGGTCAACTTACATTACCTGACTGGTCAACTGACTGACTTGTCATGCCTTCTAGGATTAATAGATCTTTTGCAGAATATTCCATGTTAATTAAAGTAAATGGCTAAAGATTTGCTCAACCTCACATCAAAATTTCTGTTGTGATTATCAATGTTATTATATTGTATATTAGAACAAGTTAAATCAAAAGGACAGTAGAGACTCAGTTTACCCTTTCTGAGACTTCCATCAAATAGAGAAAATAAGTTAGATAACCCTGAAAGATGCATTTAATATATATATGGTTTCAGGTTCTCAATGTGCTATTTAAATAGATCATTTCTTATAAAGAAAATCTTAATCTTAATAATTATTAAAGGGAGAAGTGAACAGAGAAGAAAAATGAATAAAATCATAAATTAATACGGATCTCAATAGCCAATTAATTTTGGGACAGCTAAAGAAAGAGGTATCTCCATAACAAATGAACACCAAAGGAAAAAAATACAGATTGTCAGCCAGCATTTGTTAAGGAAATCTATAAACTTTTAATTAAATCGGTTTTAAGCTAAACTAATAAAGCACCAACACTGAATATATAAAACCATGATTAAAATAGCCTGTATTCACAAATCTAGTGAAAAAAACAGTAATGTCAAGTAAACCAAGGCCTCATTACTATTTCTACGATTGCATCTGATGGAATGACATGGGTTTAATGCACAGCAATAGGCTTGATATTAGCTAATGTTTATAAATACCAAGTGGATTTTTATAAGGAAAACAGAAAAATTTTGAAAATCTAATATTTAGAATATGAATTAATAAAAACCCACTCTCTCTTCTACTACCATAATTATGGTGGAAGTTTAGGATCTTTATATCAGTGGTTGTCATCCTCTTCTCTACTGTGGCACACTTTGGTAATTTTAATTATTTTGGGGCACATCATCATACACTTTCCAGATGAACTCATGAGACAATCCAAAACACTTTGAGGAGTTTTTCAAAAAATTCCAAGCACACCTGTGTGCCATGCCACAGTGGTTGGGAAACACTGCTTTATACTACTATTTTTAAACAAATTATTCAACTATTGTATAAGTCAATAGCTCAGCTAAATACTACTTCATTTTATTTGGTCAGTTCCTTTAAATCTTGGCGTTGTGAATTTTAAATTAAATCAATTACAGTTTCAGTTACTATTGAACACTACAATTCATGAAGTTTTCTAGATGCTATGGCTTATTTTTGCTTGCTAAAACTAGATTTAAAACTGCACACTGCATTGGGAGAAAAAGCCTTGGCAATAAACATCAGTGACTTTTTTTTAGTGGAAACTTGCTGTGAAACTCATTTTTGAGTCAATTTCTGAAAACACAGTATTTAGATTAGGACTTGCTTAAAAAATTTCTTCTATATATTGCTAGCCCAAACTAATATATTTTGGTTCACTTCACAACTGTACATTTAAAATGCAAATAACAATTGTTAATATTACAGGTTTCACATATTTTTAATGACATTTTTATATGTTGAGCATTCAGTAGAAGTGTGAATTACAAGTAATAGCAGCAATAAAATACACATCATTTGAGTAGAAGAGGGTAAATGGTTGCTACATCTGGATTTGAAGGAAAGGGGCTGAATTCTCCCAGGCACAAAAGACGATACAGAGTAATACTAGAAGTAGGAGACAAACAAAGTAGTACCTAAGTCAGAGATGTGGGCAGAGCGAACTTTTAACAAGCAGTTTGAACTTGATGTTGAAGGTGAAAGGAAGTCTTCTCTCACTGAGAGAGAATGATACAGCATACAAAGCACACTAGTTTAATATTTAGGGTGCTTATATTTTCTACTCGAGAAAACAATCTGATACTTACTAGTGTCATGATACCTAGTCTGTCGACTTCCCGAGCTGGACTGTGTGGGATCCGCCTTGGTGTGGAACGGCCACTGCCAGGAGGAGAGGAACCAGAGAGGGACCCACCAGTAAAAGGAAGGGGAATTGAGTTCATTGGTCGAAATCGTCCATTGTTATCTAGACTCCCACTACCAACTCGGCTTTCAATTTCCTCTGCTCGCTGCTCTGTATTTTCCTTTTCTTCTTGTATCAATCTAAAAACAAAGTTAAGGCTGGGTGATTTGTTTACTTTTACAGTTGATTAATTCACTGTAAAATAAATACATCTGCAAAAGCAATGAAAGACTTAGCCAATTACAACAAGCTAGGTGATGTGGGTGGCCAAGTAATAGCACAAATTCTATGTGATTATCTGTATGATTTCAGAAAGCTAGACCTCTTCAGACAGAAAAGGCAGAACAGCTGTAATCCAGACAGACAATATACAAAACAAAATGTAAATATAAACATGACAAAAAGTAGAGTAATTGAATGTTTTGGCCGTGTATTGTTGGAATCACAGTTTGTTTTATATTCCGTCAAATTAGTAACACTTCACAGAGCAGAGTAACTGAATTGTAAGCCTTTTGAAAGAATTTATTTTAAAGCAAGCCTCGACAAATGCATGTTTCTGGTCAAACAGTTTTAACAGCCTGTCACCTAGCTACGCTGCAGAAATGTAACACAGGAGCACGTTCTGATGATCAAATGTAAAATTGTTGGCACCTAGCTGAGAGTCAATTTTGTCCACCCCTGTTTATTAACAAACAAACAAAAAAAACCCTAAGAAGAGGGTTTAGGCACAGTAAAATGGCTTAAGGAGAGGGATCCAAATACAACATATCATAAAAATACAGTTTGGACTGAGAAACTGAAGAATAACCTAAGAGGAAGGCTAACTTCTAAGATCAAGTGCAAGTCATCACACACTCTATACCTCAGGCTCTCCATCTAAACGATCAGGTCAACATTCCCTATTTTGGAGGAATTGTGAGAAGATTATTTGTGAAGTACTTCTAGCATCTAATATGGAAATGTTATACAGGTAGTCCTCACTTAGTGACCGGGTTCCGTTCCTGAAACCTGGTTGATAAACGAATTGGTCACTAAACGAGGAGCAGCCCTTACCGGTATTTCAGGCATAATGTACTTTACTGGTAGTGGGTTTTTCAACCATCGGTAGATAGTTTTAATGCCACCTTTGCATCATTTATAACATTTTTAATATATATTTTAAATGTTTTAAGCTCTAATGTACTGAACTTAGTTTGCATAGTGTACTGTAAATATAGGTAATCTGAGAGAGTTGATGCGAGTTCTTGTACATCGCCATAATACCAACTCATCAGAGAGCCAGTCATAACTCTGAGGGGTCACTAAACGAGTAGGTCACTAAGTGAGGACTAGTTGTATGTGCAAAGTATGTGGTAACCATTGGACAGCAAGTATGCTACCATTAATACTAAATTAAATATGCTATTTAAAAAAATAGAAACAAAGAAATGCAATGAAGTTATAGCCTTTCCACTGTTACTACTGTCCATCATGCCTATGCATTTTACTTCTTGCACAGTGCAAATCATCCACTCTCACTCCCACTGGTAGAGTTATCATCACAGCAGTAGTTACTACAGGTAAATTTATGAGAGAACAGCCAGCAACTTATTATGTGGCAATTTAAATGATTAACTTGAACTCAACTGCTATTATCAGGAACTGATACTGACAATTACCACTACCATTTATGCATTAGTTTCTATCTATCCATACAGTACCAAAAGCATTTTACAAACTTGGCTAAGCATTGCCTCCCTCCTTAAAAGTAAAACATAGCAAAAATAAAGCATAGAGATTATATAGTTTAAACCATAACCACATATAAATTGAGAAATCTTTAATTTCTGCTATGAAAGAAGCTTATTTTCTCAGGATTGTAATTAACAGACAAACAATACCTAATCTCTTTGTTAATTGCATCCAATTGCTCTTGAAGCATCATAGCTAAAGTCTGAGCATCAGCTTGACCACTAGGTGACAAAAGATCGACAGAACTGAATATAGTTTCTCTGTCATCTTCACCATCCGAGATGTCAGCATCACTCTCAAATGCTTGTGCTACGTTTGCCAACACACTTTCTTGTTGTGCGCGTTCCCAGTCCTGTTCATTAAGGGTCTGAACCTGTTTTTTAAAAAACAAAAACTCAGATGTAATTGAAAAATATATAAAACCTTTACTACTTAATTACTTTTAAAAAGCTAAAAAGATATAAAAACCAAGTCAAAAGGTTCTCACTCACATGCTGTAGGTATCCATCAAGAAAGCAATATTTAGCAAACAGGAAAACCAAAAATAATTCTTTAGACAACTTTGCAGATTTACAGTAATACAGCCTTATCCCACCCAACTCTAATGCAATATTGCAAAGATTAGCCAACAATATTAACCTAAATTTCATCATATGTTTCAGTGACAATTCATTATCTTTAAGAATTAAGCCATGTTCAAACTGAAATATTTAGAAGAGACAAAGGGATTACTTGCTAAATAATGTATAGCATGCTGGCTTATTAAATTCAAATTGCAACAGTTCTGAATGCACATACAAATTAAGATAATGGATTTGGATTGTTTCAAGTCATATTTTGTCATTTAAAAGTATATGCAAAAAGCAGAATCTAACAAAGCCTATGATTTGGTATGCAACATAAAAATGTCAATTCCCTTGAAGAGAGAAAAGTTTTTAAGGAAAACTTCTGTGTAGCTCATCCTGGGGGGAAAAACACTGATAAATAATTTAAGCATGGAAAATTCTTGTCTTGTTATTTAACAAAACTACACTATGCAGCAGTCACATACTAAGTACTCCTATTCCCTAAACTTTTTTCAAAGAGATCAACTGAACCTAGGCATCTCTCACTACAAAAATAAATATTCCATTACCTTGGAAGGTTCATCTTGTAGAGCTGCCAAACGCCCTCTTTGAGGACGTCTTAACACTGAAGAAGTACTATAGGGATCAGAATGACTGTCAGCCACAGGTAACGGTGACATTGGATATCTGAAATCTGGAACACTACCCAAATGTGGTCGGCTAAAACGTGAACAGAGATTCACTCATTAAGGGGCATGAAACAGATGATTATTGCTTCTGCAGTTTAAATTTTTAGACTGAAAGAAGTATTATTACTTTGGTATATATAGAAATATTCTTCATTACCACACTCAGTAAAAACGTTTCAAATTACAATACATAGAAAAACAAATATAACAACCTCGTATTAAAATACTATTGTCATTAAATGCTTATACCTGTGATGAAGGGAAGCAGCCCTGATCCTCATTTGGTCATTTTCAGCCCTCATTGCTTCAATATTTAGTACCAGATGATCCTGCAGAGAATAGAACATGAAAAAAATGACCTGTCTGTTTCATAAGCTCTGACATTACATTAACTTTTTTAAAAAAAGAATGCATACATCTTCCACGCTCTTAGAGCTCATTTCCACAACTACATGTTCCATTCAACAGATTGCTATTGAAACCACTCCTCACTGAGGTAGGATTTTAAAAGATGTCTGCTATATTCAAAGTGGTAGCCATTAAATTACTGCTACTGATCTACCAAACACACCTGGAAGCAGTACTGATAATTTAGATCTCTCAATGATATTGTGGTAGAAAAATTGTTTGTTTGGTTTTTTTTTAAATTGCAACAACTGAATAAGAGATGTGTGTGTGAATGATCGGCTAATAACTGATTAGAATAAATGAGAAAACTGAATTACTAAGGACAGCCTGAGGGTAGCTGAAACTCTGTACTGAAGCTTAACCACTTGCAAGCAGGATCTCCTAATGCTCCCTAGAATCTTTTATTTAAGTAGCGACCAAATGATTGAATTTGTTGCTCCAAAAGAAAACTGAGAAGAGTGGAATTAGGAATCTAGCTAGAGAGCTGATAGCAAGTGACAATTCCCAGACTAAGAACTACTGTCTCATGCCACAGATATTCCAAGGCCATCCTGCAGAACACTCCATTACAACTTGTAATCCTTGGTTTCTTAAAATCTGCATGATTGACGTAAAACCTGTGCAACTTGGCCAATGTTAAAACTCACTTCATAGCAAAGTATTTTGGGACACATAGTACATGCTATTTCTGAATAAACCATACAAGTATTGTGTTGTCACAGTAGACATATTTATGCAGCTCACAAAGTGAATCACCACAACTTTGGGAAAGAGTCAATGAAAGGCTGTGCCACCACCATCTAGACAGAAGTGGGATGGCCAGACAGCTCAAAGATTTTTTTTTTTTTTTTTGCACTCTGAAACCCCAAGCTGAAAAAGTGAAAGAAATCTAATTGCAGGCCAGTCCTCTCCTCTCCAACATTCCCAACAACCCTAGTGACAAGAGCTCTGTGCCCTACTTTTCCGAGCTGCCTAATCCTCCGACTATTGACAAGGGCTCAAAACAGCAGCAAAGTATGATGTGTTTCTCTTGTCCCATCTCAACATTTCTGAAGTAGTTTTTAAACTATCATTCAGTAGCTGGCTTCTCAGGAGGTACACTGGATACCTGTGTTATAAAATATACTTTAAGATGCACCTGACACTAAAAAGTTTTGTTCATTTGTGTTTTTACAGCTCAAAGCACATTATCTGAAAATACGAGTTAGACTTTCAGACTCCCCATAAATGATCAACACAGACTCCCCATTTCCACCTAGTTTGTACTAACTGAACTAGGTTAAACAGGCAATTCTGATTAAAAACCTCGGTCACCTGTAGAAGTTCCATCAATAATTTTCTGCACCACGGGAGGCAACAAACCTTTTATAATGAACAATAACAGTAATAATTTTGACACAAGAAACTATGGAGAACAAGGCAAGAAACCAAGGAAGTTCAAACATTTTTATACAAGGTAATTTGCTTCTAAACTAGAAACTTCTACAGGATTGTTTACATCAGGGGTCTCAAACATGAGGCCCCTAAGGTTATTTCCTGCAGACCGCAACAACACTATTGTTACCAATATTTGCAGTATTGTTGTACGAAAAGGTTTCAGTGGTGCAGCCCTTGGGTTAACATTCTAGTACTCATGCGGCCCTCTACTAATCCTCATGCAGCCCTTGTGGTGATTTGAGTTTAAGACCCCTGGGTTTACATCGTATTCCAACTATGTAGCAACAGAACACTTACATTTTGATTTGAAAAAATATCTGTACAATACCTTTTCATGTTGAAGCTCCTCTACTTGCTTCTTTGCAATTTCAACTTCTCGAAGAAGAGAGTTCTAAAACAAAATTCATTGCACAAGTTATTTTTAATCTTTGTACATCTTTCAATTTTGGAAGGGTGATTAAGAGCAGAAAAGATATTACAAAGGCCCTTTATAGGAGTACCTGCAATACCTCTCGACTCATATCTTACTTTGTTTACCTACTAAAGAAAACTATTGTGCCTACAACTGTTATTGTTTGAACTACAATTAAAATAAATTCAGGCTCCTGGGTCTGTGCTTCTCGATATGACTAGTGATAAAAGTTCTAAGAACAGCCATGCAACAACTAATAATAATCAATAGTTTTGTCTGTTTGCTAGTTTCCTTTTGACAAAGCTATTATAAGTACCAAAAAAAATATAATTTTAATGAAATGGATGCACCTCCAACAATCAAAGCAGGAACGTTGTACAGTTACTGATGTATAATCTTTCCTGATCTTTAGAGTCCTTTAATACTGGTTTTATTTATTTGATTTGCATAACCATCATACAGAAATTTGTCAGCTATACAGTACTGTAAACTCCTTACTGTTCTCATAAAGAGTGCACGGATTTGCATCACCATACAGCAGTTCAGCAATAACTGTACTGTACTATAAATATGTAAATTCTATACAATAACTAGCTACTACAGACACACTCAAACTGACAGTCAGGCTACTGAAGTTGTCTGTCAGCTACAAAGATAACCCCCACAAGAACTTGTTGCTGCCTTCAGCCAAAGCACAAGATCACCAATAATGTATGTGACGGTATTAACAATAATAATGAAAATGGGACTGACATTGCTAAAGGGAAGTTGTTTTAGGAAGCTTATAACCTTCTGACTCATTTTCTCCTCCCCACACCCATCCCTGTCATATTGTTCTCTTTAAAGTTCTTGTTTTTGATTGTTTGTATCTAAATTCAGTTTTGAAACACTGTAAGCCATAATGTAGGCTGTTCTGGGGAAAAAAGCCTTAATGGCCTGGACAGAGATATGATATGCTATTCTATTATGATTTGTACTGGTTTCCTAATAATTATACATACGTACAGAAAAGTAACAGTACCTTTCTGGAAATCAATACTAATGGTGAAATGCATCTAAACATTTCTTTTTATTTCATCACTAATATCTGTAAAAATTGTAAAGACAACACCCCATACAACTAACCATAAAGAGGTAAGAGGGGGGAGAACTTAGTTAGTCTTACCCCAGAAAGATGTTTTGTATCATGGTAAGGCCAAATAGACTGGCACTGAAACACAGCACTTAAAATAGATTCATCGGTGCTAGTAATATTGAATTTTGCTTCCCCACTATGCTAAAGCCACAGGCCAAACACTTCAGGAACCTAACTTTAAGTACTTAATTCATTAGCTCCCAGAATAAGGGCCAACAGTGCCACAGTAGGCTTTTATTCAATCTTGTCTGATTTTCTTAGTTTGCTTTGAAAACAAAAGCGGAGGGAGAAGCAAAAATCCAACTCTCTGCCACAATACCAAAAGAAGCCACGGTAGCTGTAGTCTCCACTCCCAGCAGGGGAATGGGGTCGCAGGCAGCTCCCCAGGCAGGGGCACCGAGCCACAGCCATGTGCTACAGCTGCCCAAGCCCCATTCTCCTGGTGGTAGTGGGAGCTGCTGGGGCCATGGCACCCTGCCCAGGAGGGATTCCATACCCCAGCAGGGGAAGAGGGCCGCAGGCATCTCCTGGGCAGGGGGCCACAGCCGTGGCAGACCCCACTCCCAGAAAAAGAATGGGGTCACAGCAGCTGCAGCATGTGGCTACGGCTCACTGCCCCTGCCCTGGAGCTGCTTGCAGCCCCATTGCCCTGCCAGGCGTGGGGGCTGTCACAGCCATGGCTCCCATCCAGCCCCTGCAGGGGAGAAGCTGTGCCGCTGCCGCCATCGGCAGCCAGCGAGCAGTGGCACCAGGCAGCCCTCTGCGTGTTCCCACCCCCACCGGTATCTAGCCCCGGCAGGAGCATCTGGGACACAACTGGGTTCCAGCCCTGGGGGGGAAGCAGTACTGTGGAACCCCTGGAACAGGTCCATGGACCCCCTCAGGTTGGGAACCACTGCAATAACAGATCACAGAATAACTGCTTAACCCAGACCATTTTTATAGTCAAGACGACATTCTCCTGGAAGGTAAAGCTGAGATTTCTCTGGCTGGCAAGATCACAACCATGATCCAAGAAACACTGGACAACACTGGAAAGGAGGGATGGGGCCAAAGATACAGGAGAAGAATGGGACTCAACATATGTGTTCTGTTCCAGACTCTGCAATAGATACCCTGTATGACCCAAAGCAAAAACACATTTATGTGGTCAACACCAAACATCAGAAAGAAAGCATAAGAATCCTTAATAAAATAAAACAAAATTAAAATAAAATAAAAATTTCCCCCTAAGAATTAAGTTTAGGACGTCCAAAGCACTCTCTAGATAAACTGGCTTAGTTTTTTTAAGAATTAGCTAGTTTTAAAAAGTTCTGTGACAGTGTCTCTAAAAGGAATTCATTTATATGTAAAAGATGTATTTTATTGCTAAAGCTATAGAAATAAATTGTGCATGTGCAGTGAAACATGTAAAAAGCATTTTGCTAAACATTGTTAATTTTTAAGCTACCTTCATCATCACATTAAAATTATTTTCTACCTTATCTTCCAGAGCAGCCATCCTTTCCTTGAGATGAAGCTGAAGTCTTTCATTAGATTCAGATAGAAGCTTATCAACAGTATCTGATAAACGTTTATTATGTTCTTCATTCATCTTCTCTCTTTGTCTAGCCTAAGTTATTTAGAAAGCATTGAAAGTCAGATTAATTTAAAGCCATTGATATCATTTGTCCCACAAAACATCCTGAAAGTATCATTTTGAAAAATCTTCAGATCTTGAAAACACTAAGGCCCACCACATCCATATGCCTTATTTTCTCCAATGGAAGATTTTGCCCTCAATGGTTAAGAATTAATACAAATATCTTGATCATTCAAAGGCCTTCAGGAATACTTGAAACCTTCAGAAGCACTAGATTCACAAGCTTTCAAGTTTGAATTTATGGTCTCATGATGGAATATATTCAAAATCCTGCAGAGCCAATGCCTCCAAGGCCACCTAATACTGTAAGTCTACAGAAGATAGTTATTTATTGGTGAGACAGGAGATTAAATTAGAATGAAGTGTGGTATTTAAGTACTTTTAAACACTATTTCAAATTTCAGCTGGAAACCAAGCTCACCATTAAGCTCACCAACTTTAACTCAGGGCAACAAGAGAACATTTTAAGTCCCTCAATTTACCTCAACTTTACCACCACATTAAAGTAGGAAAGGGAAGGGCAGCCCAACTCAATCACGGGCTACCAGACAAGGGAACACAGCTTTACTTTTCAGTTTGGTTTCTATATCAAAAAATATATTCTCAATACCCTTTGTAGTTCCTGATTCTTCTCCTCCAGTTGTGCTTCCATCTGCCTTAACCGTTCTTCAATATTGCCATGTCTCTCCTCCGCCTGTCAATTTGAAAACAAATTAGACAGTATTTATGTCTTTAAGAATGACTGGACACTGATGCACTAGCAACCATCACTACTTGCTTGTGTGTGAACTGCAATTGTTGTCCATTTGCAGTACCAAACAGCTTACTACCAGACCCTAATAAGGATTCCTGTGTTAAATGATGAACTATTAACCCTCTCACACCAGAATATCATGGTGTAATAACCCTTGGGGAGGAAGGGGTTAACACTCTGGTCAGTGAGTCCCAGGACAGCCAATAGGAAGGAAGCACAGGTTTTTGAATGGTAACAGCAGCCTGGCCTGGGCCTGTCTGGATGCAGCAGAGCTCCTGGAAGGATCAGGAGAAGGCCAGAGGGGCCTGAGGAAGAATCCAGCAACATCTTTACCAAAGATAAGTTAAATTTGTTACTGACCAGGCGTGGGTAGAACAGGGAATGTTCACTTAGATGCGGTCAGGGTATTTTCTTTGTTTTTGGCTTGTTTTTTGGATTTCTCTTTGCTGAGTACATGTAACTCCCCCCCCCCCACTACCCTGTAACTACCTAAGTTAATTCCGAGAGAAGCAACTCTCTGTGTTTATTATCTGTTCTTTTTTGATTAAAGATTTTACTTTTGAAGTAAGTTCTGGTTCTGTGCCTGGAAAGACAAGAGGTTTGTGTGCCCGTGCCTTAGACTGCACAGGCAGCTACTAGAGGGAACCCTGTTCCAGTTCCAGCTCATATTGCAGCTGGAGTTCAAGCACTTTCCTGAGAGAGGAATACAGAGGATTGCAAGTACCTCTCAGGGAGGAATTCCCAAGTGCACCTTCCTGGGTCTCAAGAGGTTTTTTTTGCATTTGGGTGGTGGCAGCGATACCACTCCAAGGCCAGGAATTGGAGGCCTTGGAGACTTTTAAGAGCAGGCTTTAAGGCCAGTGGCTTTTCTGGCCTGTTGCGGGCCCCCACCTTCTGCACTCAGAGTGCCAGAGTGGGGAAAAAGCCTTGACACATGGTTTACCCATTGCTGACAACTGACATCTCACCAGGAAAATTTACATTCATACCTCCAACAATGCAATAAATTTACAAATGCAGTCACAGGATCGCCCCTCTACATCTTCCCCATTTGCTTGTGTTAGTAATCATAAAAAGCAGGAAGCAGCAAACAGAAATGAGGACTGATGTATTCCAGAGGGGAAGCTGTGTTAGTCTAGTTCAGCCAAAAAACCCCAAGAAGTCCTACGGCACTTTTTAAAACTAAGGTTTATTTATTGCATGATGAAGTCAGATTTTTTTCCCAACAAAAGCAATAAATAAATTTGTTAAAGTCTTTAAAGTGCCAAAGGACTGATGTACAAATTCTACCTTACTAAGTTTGAAGGCAACTTTCAATAGTTTAGTCTCTTTAGTAGCAGAATTCACAGAAAACTAAAGGTCAGACTACAAAGCCAATAAAGGATAGGAAAGATAACAGAAAAATGAAAACACAACTTTAAAGACACTTAAGAAGTCCCTTTATAGCTACTACACATGCTATTTTACTAGGAGTCATTTACAGATATAAAACATAAAACAAACTTTTACTGTCTGTTATGTAAAAGCCTCAGTTCAGTCCTGGCCCACATCTAAAATTTAGGACAATAGCTGTACTGCTCAGAGCGTCACAAGTTCAAACCCTTAAGCATCACAGCTACGCTCGCCTAACCCTCAGTGTAGATATCGCTAGGTCAACAGACAAATTCCTCTGTTTTCCTACCTACTACCGCTTAGGGAGCTGAGTTGCCTATACTGATGGAAAATCCTCTCCCATCAATCTAAGCAGCATCTATACCAGTGACTCTCAACCAGGGGGGCCACGGACAGGTTAGAAGCTGCAGCCAGACACCACTGGGGTCTCCAGTTGCCATGGAGACCCAGGCTTCCAGTCAGCAGGGAGCTTCCCCCAGTCTGGAGAGTAGCCTGGGTGGTGGCCAAGTGCCAGCAGCTCCAGTGGCCAGATAAGAAGGAGAAGGGGCTTGGGGGGGACCCAGCAGGGGGAGTGAAGAACAGGCTAGCAGGTGGGGAACGGGAGGAGGGGGAGCAAGCAGGGGGCCATGGCCACGGTAGCCCCTGCTTCTTGGCAGGGGAATGGGGCCATGGCGGCTTCCGGGCACGGGGAGGGGGCCATAACTGCTCCCACCTCCCCACATAGGGAGAGGGGACCATGACTGAGGCGAACCCGGCTCCCTGGCAGGAGAGTGGCACGGGCCAAATTCTACCCTGAGGGGGCCGCAAACTTTATTTTTTAGTTAGAAAGTGGTCCAAAGCCTTAGAAAGGTTGGGAACCCCTGAACTGTATGACTGTGCTACAGTGGCATAGGCAGCAGTGCTGTTTTATTAAATGACCCTCTGCATATTCTTTCTGGACTGCTTTTCCTAAGGCAGTTCTACACAGTAACAAAAACAGTAATAAAAATAGCAAAAAGAAAGAATACACTTCACAATGAACATGCAAAGCTGATACAAGAATTGTTAAATCACACTCCCAGTAACAGAAACACAGAAAGAGGAAGTAATTAGAGTTTTTAATTTTGAACATATGCAAGGAGAATAAATACACAGAAAGCACAGAATATAGAAAATATTTTACCAACACTGCTGGAAAAATAGAACAGTAAATATTGAGAACTGAACAGCTATATAATCACAGAAAAGATCCAAAGAGGTATTTGTGTTAGTCTAGTTCAGTAAAATAAACAAGGAGTCCTGTGGCACTTTAAAATGCTAAGAAATTTATTTACTGCATGAGCTTTCATGGGAGAAAATTTTCTCCGACAAAAGCTCACAAAAAAAACCACAACGTAGTGAACCCACCTTTGAAAGTGCTGCAACTCTCTGTGCCAGTTCGGCCTCCACCTCAGGCAAAGTTTCAGCTTTTCTCAAAGTCTGCTGCAGCTTTTGCTCAGCTAGTTCCAGTCGTTCTTGTAACTGCCGGTTCTTATCTTCACTCTGAAGATTGAGGTTGCAATCATCACAATTTACTGCTAAAAGAGTAACTATTTGTTCCTTTATCTAATACTATAGTAGAAAGACAGCTTCCTTTATTACAGCTTTGGAAAACCAATTTTCCAGCACTGGTTTTACATTCCAAACACAAGAAGGAGAATAGTAGTTTCCCAAATTAGCTTTACAAATTAAATGTCCCATAAAAGTGCTGTTTCCCTGCACTAGAAACTGAATTCCTTGATAAACACACCCACAGCATATGACTTATGATGGAGGCATTGCCAATGACTCCAATGTTAACGTTAAGTGGAGATCAAATTCCTTTGCTATTTATGTAAAATTAGGTACATGAGCAGTAATCTTAACACTTAGTTTTCTGGTAAAGTATTTTAGAAGTTAAGGTTAAAAATGACTACTTCTGTGCTCTCTAATTAACAAGTGACTGGCTAATGATTCAAAGTTTAAATTAATTTAACTGTACACAAAAATACCAGGCATAAATCAGTTTTCTTTTTTCAATAAAATAATTCAGAAATAAATTAGCATTATTTGATGCAACTGTTTCTGTTTAAGCCAAAAGGAGAGATTGGATATAATCTATTCAAAACCAGAAATGGCTCCCATCAAGGACAGCAAAACTATGAAGCTTAAGCACTTCCCTACCTCTTTTGTATTCAAGCCCCCCGTCCTTTCCTAGTTTATCAGCCCCCAGGCAGACCACTTTCCTTCTTTCTGTCCTCTCTTCCAGATAGCCCCACTCATCTAACTGCTTTGCTTCCCTTTCTAGGCCCCTCGCTAGAGCCATCAACCAGCTGCTCTATCCTATCATGGCCTCTTTCTGCTAAGATTCACACGAGCCCTGGTCTGATGGACTAAGCAGATTTGTGGCAGGCACTGGGGAGCTTTAAAGGCATGCACAGAGGCTGCAAAGATGAAAAAGTTCATAGGGGCTCCATAGCAGAAAAAGTGATGCAGATTAATTATTGAGGGGAGACAAATAAAGGTAGAAACAGCAAAGCAGTAGTAGGATCAATCAGTGGGGTTTAAGAGTGGTGCTGGGCAGGGGTGGGCAGTAGTACTCTCCCCTTCTACCTTTACCCCACTCCCTAGCTTGTTAAACTTCTAAACATTTATAAAAGCTCAAAGCTATTCCTCAATCCAAAGAGCCCTTGACTGTGCATGAAGGAAGCTGCAGTACCGGGAATGCATGAGAAGAAGGTATAGAAAGGAATCAAACGTAGTGTGGTCTTTAGAACCAGCAGAGGAAGAGATGGAGATGAACAAGCGTAGAAGCTTAGAGGGGGGCATCACAGGTGACATTAACATTATTCACTCCACTAATTTCAACAGAGCTATAATTCACGTATGTGCAAGGATATTCAAGACACCAGAATCAGTGTGGTGTGCCTCCTCAGATGCATCAAGAGCAGTCTTCCCTGCCATAAGATTTATATGCCAAACTGTTTAATTATTTTGTTGCTAATTAACGAATCAGGGAATTACCACACCAAAAGCTAAAATTAGTTAAGAATAGTTATCGTTTCTTTTCAACGCAACCCCTTAGAAAAAATCTCCAGCCAGAACTGTAACGCAAGTGAATATTAACACTGTTCACTATCAATCTTATCTAGAAACAGACTGCACAACTCTATAATAAATTCTCTTTTCATTTCCAGAATAAAATGTCCAATACCAAACACACCTAACATCAAAGAAACACAATCTAAAATACAACCTTAACTCTGACCTCAGGTTTTCAAAAGGTATCAATCAATCAATCAAATCATAGGGTTGGAAGGGACCTCGTGAGATCATCGAGTCCAACCCCCCAGGGCTTGAACCCAGGACCTTCTGCATATTAAGCAGAGGTGCTAGCCACTACACTATCTATAGCACACTGGACTTATTTTTAAAGTATGGCTGCTGGTAAAATATCTTAATCATCTTCAGATCGAAAGTAAGTGTCTTAGTACTTATTAGGTGCTAGTACATTTTAAACATTACTGTCTTCATTAGAAATACATTCAACAACTTTTATTATTAAAAAAAAGGAAAAAAATTACTACCTGACGGTGCATGGATTCTTTATTAGCAATTTCATTTTCAAGTTTATCATTGAGGTCATGCACAGATGTAGCTTCACGCTGTGCAGCGAGGTAGCGTTTTTCAAGAGTTGTAATTCTTTCTTCCATGTCTTCCTTTTGAGCCATGGCCTATATTGTGAAAAACACTTGTCAGAATAAAAAATTACATTTAGTCAGTAAAATATACGAGTTGTTTATTAAATAATCAGGATTGAAGACTGTCAAATATACTTATCATTCCTATAGTACAAAGGTGTTAAAATACTTACACAAGAGTACTATGTTATTAAACTGCAAATTCACTTTAGAAATCACACAAAATGACAAGCATAGAAGCAAATAGCAAGTTACAGAATGCTTAACTGTTATTTACCTCAGAATCATTATGACAGTTTTGCTTAGTGTGTTGGACTTAATGTATGTAACTACATTTTTTAACTTGGATGCCTTAACTTCAAATGATAAGCTCTCATTTAGCCCTTAAACAACAAGTGCCCTATTTTCAAAGGTTTTGTGTACTCCTAAAGCCCATAAATTCCAGGAGACCTGCAGGAGCTCAGAGCCTTTAAAATCAGGGTCACTATTTAAAGCACCTAAATATGGATTTAAGAGTCTAATTTTAGACACCCAGGTTTGAATATTTGGCTTAAGTCTTTCCCAGATTGTCCGTTTTTGTGCACTGTACAGCACTGCTTATGTTTCCAGAATAAAATTTCTTTTAAAAGAATATTGATGGCTATCCCTCAGCTTCTTTTAAGTACACATTAAAGTGCTTTTAAAACAGTGGGTCTTTCTTCCACTAAATCTCAAATTAAAAAGAAACTGATTATATTCTGCACATTGAACACAATCCTTGAAGATATGAAGTGTTATGTAATGTAAATATTAATCATTTAAAACAATTTGTTGATTATCTTAGGGAAAAAAGAACTGACAAAATTTAAATTTTGTTCTTATTCCTAAAGTAGCCTTGCCCTCAAAACATTATTGATCCAACACTGTTAATCATACTTATATATTCATAATTTTTGGTAGCACATCTATTGTGAAGTAAGCATGGATAAAATCAACATTTATCATCTCAGGGCTACTTACACATATCGAAAACCAAATTTTCCTTGATCTAACTCCATTCCCTACCTGAAAGTGAGCAAGAAACATTTCTTCCAGTCCCAAAGGCAGAATGCAAGACATGTACATGATTGTCTGTGTTTTTACTAATCAGCTGCTAACCATCATTTCAGCATTTAACAGGGACATGAATTTAAGAACACACAACTGAACAATACAATCTCAAGAAAATTAGCACTCAAGAATGAGTCACACCAGGGGCTAAAAGGGGGTGGGGCCAGATCTCTGTTTCCCAGCTGGGACCCCAACTGAGATCAGGGCCAGCTCCCACCAGTATGCAGCCTCCAATTCCTGGCCACTGCCGGGGACCACTCCTGCTGGCTGTCAGCATCCAGTTCCCAGCCAGGGCCACCTCCTGCTGGCAGCAGTGGCTTTGAGTGGTCCAACCCACCCCAATTCCATCCAGCAGCTCTGTCTGGCAGGGGGCAGAGCCAACAAGAGTGAGGAGCCCCACGCTGCAGCTTCTTTTTCCCTGCTGGCCACGCTCCCCAGAGAGGAAACACAGCCAGCGGAGACTTGGAGCCATGGCACGCACCTCTTGTGGCCCCAAGCCACGCTGGGGTGGAGCCAGAGGGGAGCCTGAGTGGCACTGCACGCCGCTCAGGCTCAGCCCACGTGCCACGTTTGGCACGTGGGCCGGGATTGCCGACCTCTGAGCTACACAGTTAGGTCCAAATGCACAAAAGCATTTAGATGCCCAAATCCCAAATTGAGGCGCCCAAATCCAGGTGGTGAGTTTCTGTTTGTGGACTGCTAAGCCGAGATGGCATCTCTTTCCTTAAACTCAGACCTAAGCACCAATCTCCTTGAGAGGGAAAGGGCTTAGCACACCCACCTAGTGGCTGGCTTAGCTGGGATAACCAAGGCTTTTCACAGTTCATTCCTCACCTCTCGTACATCTCTTTGCAACTTCGTATTCATCTCTTCAGATTTTATTAAATCTTTTCTAGCTGTGTCAAGATCTTCTTCCAGCTCTGTTACTCTGCTAGACAGAGCAGTGAGACGTTCCTTCATTTGGCCTTGCTCCTTTGTCTGCTTGTCTATGATTTCTTGGAGTTCTATAACTTTAGCAAGGTCTTCATCATGGCTTGAAGAACCATCAGAAGATCTCTATTACATTAAAAAAACAACAGATTTAAGTTTCTACACTACATAAAGCTTTTAAATATCTTGCCACTTCAATATAACAAAGCTAGTTAACATCAGTTTGTGCAGCCTACCTGATAATAAAGCTGTGATAATTACCTTTTGTTTTAATTATATATTAACTGAGACTGGACAAATATTGCACCTTGTACATGACCCAAAAAAACCCCTAACAGTGGTAATAAAAAAAAATATCTTACCTTTCCATTTGTGCTTGGTGTGTTTTCCTGATCATGATTTATATCCATCACCCCATCACTTTGTGTTCTTTTCTGATTGTTTTGCTCTTTCAGAATCATTAACTAAAAAACAAAAGTTAAAAAAATAGTACTTCACCTGCACATTTCATTTTGTATTTCACTTATCACATATGCAGTAGCTAACAAAGCAATGACCTCACATTGACGCAGATGAGCAAGCTTGTAGTAATGTATTTTACTGATTTAATATTTAGAAGATTATGCATGCTTTAAAAAGCGAAGACTGATGTACAGAGGCATGGACAAGATATAGCGCAGGCAGCTAAAAACCCATTCCATAACTGATGTGCTACTAACTTCAGACTTAAATCAGAAAAAAAAAATCTGCCTGTGACACAGCAAAATTAGATGCTCATGTGTGTAGCTTCTTATACAGACTTCTGTAAAGCAGAATTAAGGTGAAATCACACTTATCCAATTGAGTTAACTGAAAACAAAATCTACAAGTGAAAAAAGTAACATTAAGAAAGATTTGCATATACCAATATTTTGAAGAATATTGAGTTGATGATATGGACTAAATTCTTACACACAAACATCCCGCAAAATTTTATTTTAATATGGACACCTACCTCTTTATGCGTAGTACCTAGTTCTTCTTCCAATAAACTACATCTTTCAAGTGCTACTCGTAATCTTTCCCTTACCTGAAAAATAAAGTAATCAATAATAATCTTGTAACTATGTTAGCACGAAGCAACTGTGAACACAAGACTCAAGTTCCTAGAAGTATGGCTTCCCATTTCAATATGCTTAATTGCTCCATCCACATAGATGACTTACACCATCGAATTCAGAAATCTTAACATGCTTCACAGAAGGAAAGCTGACTGAGCTCCTAGGATCAACCATTAACTGACACTTTAACTAACAAGGAGGCAACTTTTCCATTGTCAGGTGAACTCCATTTGTGGCCACCTGTTAAACTGGACTCAAATCTGTGTATTTAAAACATACCTAAAGTTTGTAAGGAACACTCAAACACCTGCAATCTTTGTATTCTTAAGGGGAAGTTACTGATTTCAATTTATAGAATTTGCAAGTTTCTAAGAAAAAAGCATTTTATTAGAAACAAAAGTTAGGAATCAAACTACTAGCTGGGAGCTTGGTTTACATTAAGCTGCACCCATCTGCACAGCCAAGCCCTATGGCAGTAGGCACAATGCACAACAAATTGAGGGGCTCCAGCACTTCTCTTTAACCAGCTTCTTGTGTAACAAATCCAGGATGTGTGGGGATAGGGAGGACAATCTCCCATCCCTCCCTTTCCTTCCCAATTTCACCATCTTCCCCTCTTTTTTCTTTTCTTCTATTACACACATACACAGTTGATGTAAGGAAAAAGATGAGGGGAACAGGTAAAGGAAGAGTGAATGAAAGTACAAAAGGGAGGCAATGATGAATGAACAGCATGTGCAGATAAAGGGTTAGAATGAATTTTCTAAATTAAGAAAATGTACACAAGAGTAACATCACTGCAAATAAGCTCATCAAGGAGGCTTTTACTTTCCAAGTCCTCCCCAGGTGCAGAGTAACTACCCTCAGCCCTAGAGCAGTCACCATCTATCTTCCCTGCTCCTGCACTAGAAGCAGCAACACACAACCTCCCATACAGCAGAGGGTACAGAAAGATGCAACTTCACAACATGTTTTTGCTTTCTCTGTATGGAACTGGTAATCACTGGACTCCTCAGAGACTCACTCACCAGTTCATTTAACCGTTTACAGCCTCGCTTTGATCTACCTTGTCTGCTCCTACTGTAACTGCTTGCCTGAAGCATACAGCCACTTACTATATTGTTACTAATTTCACTTAACTACTTACATGCTCAAGTAACTCACCCCTAACCATTCTACACTAATGACCAGGAACAGAGACAGTACAACTCAGATTCCTTGGATCCAATGTTCCCTCTAAGCTGCGCTGGTGCGCTGCAGTGCAGCCCGCTACAGCCGCCAGCGCAGCGAAAGCTGCCGGCAGCGCACTGCCAGCAGCCAGAGTCCCTCCACAGAACTCCTCTGGGGCTGGGAGTTTTGAAAACTCCGGCCCAGAGAAGCTCCAACGGAGCATGCTCAGAAAATCTGGGCATGCTCTGTAGAGCTCCTCTGGCCCAGGAGTTATGGCTGGGCCCTCTGGCTCCAGTCCAGCCCCAAGGTAAGTTGGGGGGGGGGGCCCGAGTGGGAGCAGGGGGGGCGAGTGGGGGGCTGTCAGGGGAGGGCTAGCAGGAGTTGCAGGGGGGCTGCCAGGACCGGGGGGGCTAGCAGGACTGGGGGGGTGGCGATGTCAGGAGCGGGGGGGGGGGTGCCCAGCGAGCAACCGGAGTTGCTTAGCTGCCCTCTCCCCTTAGAGGGAACACTGCTTGGATCCACACTTCACTGTTGATTATTGACATCAGTCTCCCCCATTTAGCGCTCACCTCTAACTTTACTTCTTCTCTCCATCACATTTGCCTCCCTCCTTCTTCCCTTCCCTCACTTTATCTCCCCTTCCATCCTACTCTCTCCCTCTGTTGCTCTCATCAGCTCTTCACTCTTCTGTTTTTCCTCCCTATAACAGCTCTCCACATGAGACCCATCAGACAGGTTCCTCTTGGTGACGAAACTGAGGAATTGCTCAAGTGGCTGTGCTGTCCAGCAGTCTGTGCCCCTTCTCTCACATGGTCTCTAATCCATTCCTCTGCCCTCCAGCAGAGTATTGTTTAAAGTTCCCCCTTCCAGGGTACAGTCTAAACCAGACCCACATTGCTTCAGTAGTTGCTACCAGTCCTTTCATCACCCACTGGTAGACTGAATGAGGTAGGAGGGACCTGGGCCAGCACAGTTTTCCGGGTCCCAGCCCAGGAACCCTATGTGCCCCAACTGAATGACGCCTCAATCCCCACTCCAGTTCAGCCCACAGTCTGTCAAGTCCCTTGGGCCATATCCACACCTCCCCAGGTACCTCTCACCCTTACATCAGAGTCTGTGTTTGGCCTGAAGCCTCAGTGAGCTGTCCCTGGTCCTACTTCCCATAACCAGGCCTCCAGCACACCCATCCTCAACGTAAGCTACAGGAAGGCTGCTCAGAGCTGTGCTGCAGCCTCTGCATATATAGGCTCCTAAGCCCTGACTGGCTCCCCGGCCACCAGCTCCTACTGGCCGCTCCCTCCTGAAGGGGTTTTAACCCCTTTCCTACCAAATTGGGGAAACTACCCCACTACACTGACCCATTTTACTGCCTTCTCACCCCTACACACCCAAATACCTCCACTTCCTCTTTTGGCTTCCGTTTGCATCTTACACCATCCACCTAAACTCCATCCCTTCCACTCTCCACTAGCCTCCCTCATCACCAACACTTCCCCTAAGCAATCCCCCTTTCAAGTTTTTTCTCCAGTTCAAATGGGAAACTCAAACCACTTTTTAAAAAATATTTCCTCCCCCTTCCTCCTTGCTCTCACTTTCCTAATTTCCTTTTTCAACACAAACAAATGCCAGTTTACCTGCCCTCCCTTAAATTCATTAAAACTTGCTGCAAGAAGTCTTCCTGGTTTTCACTTCAACCATATCACTATTTTGTTTGAATCTTTTCACTGGCTTTCCTTTCCCATAGCATCGAGTACAAATTACTTGTTTTCATTTTTAATGTCCTTTGTGACCTCAGACTGGACTAAGCTGTGAATCACTATTTTCTCTCTATCAGTGATGTGCCAAGCCTCGATTGCCCATGTCAAATTTTCCAGCACATATTTTTGTTTTCTTCCATGCTATTTCTTTTTCATGGGAACATCATCCTGTAAATGCCACCTGCCCACATTATGCTATTTTCCTTAAAACTCACCTATGCCATGACAACTACAAAACACTTAACAATGGTAAGACAGCTGGTATGCTGTGACTGCTGCTTATTTCTCCAACCACAAATGTCAGCAGTGTTATCCTACACTCCCCGTCTTTTTTTTTTTTTTTTGGTAACCACCTGCTGCCCATGGTTTTCTATTTTGTTTGTATAGAACCTAATCGTAAATGATTCCCATTATGTGTTACTACAATACAAATAAATAAGCGTGAAAACCTCTATTATAGATATTTTTTGGATAAGTACAAAGCAGGGCTCACACTAATTCAGCTTAGATTGGTATGTTACTATATTAAATTGCACTGGTTTTGCTTTAATACAACACATCTACATTAGGAGTTTGTACTTATGTAAGTGCATCTGTATAGTTACACTACTGTACATTTTCTTAAACCAAATAATGGCATAGTAAGAGAACCTAGCAGGGTGAAAAGGGACAATATAGTTGGCAGAAGTCATTACCTTTTCATCAAGGGCTTTGTGATGTTCAAAAAGAGATTTTAGTGCTTTGAGAACTTCAACTTCACTAGACACTCCTGCTGGAGACTGAGCCTGTCTCTTAACAACAGTCATTCTAAGAGACCGCTCGTGTCTGGAGACTAGGCATTCCAAATGTTCTAATAATAGCTGAAATAAAAACAAAAAAGTAAAATGAAGAACAAGCTTTTTATTCCTGTTTTGAACATCTGGCTAGAATGACTTTACTTGCTAAAATATTAAGTTTGGTTTAGAACTTTAAATCCAGAAGTCAAAGTTCAATCAGGGATATAAAATATCCTTTAACAAAAAGGCTGTTTAAACAATTAAATTATATCAGTTAAATGTTTAACTGATATTTTTACAACACTCAAGGGTCGCATGGAGTCCCTAGCAGTTAGATGGGGACATCCCGCAGCACCTCTGTGCCTTAGCCCCTCTATCAGGTAGGGCACTGGCCACTCCATTCACCCCTGAACAGGCCACTACTGCCCCTTTTCCCCCCAAGAGGGGGAAAATAAGGCTGTTCCATGCCCTGCACAGCTCTTGAGCCCATCCACCCTCTAATGTGCTCCTGGCCCAGCCCACAGGACTGAGGACACCTTCCATGCCCAACTGATGCTCCAGACCTTTCAATCAGGTTCATCTCAGCTACCTGATTCACTGCCGCTCAAGGTAGTGTTGCCACCAGGGCTCCCTTCTATGCATGTATGAGCGTGTGTCCCAGCCTCCCCGTAACATCCCTCCCTGCAATATTCTGCCCCCACTCACCCCCCCACTTGCACTCCCCATGCACACAGCGAATGGTTAAATGGTTCAAATAATTCATAAACAGCATGACTAATACTTACCAATTAACTGGCTGATATTTTACATCTCTAAGTTCAATGTTAAATATACTAATCTGTTGGGTCTTCCCTTTAACCATCCACACAAGAAACACAGATAAGGCCCTACTTAACCTGCAATATCACAGAAACTGCAGATTCCATAATATTAGGCTTTCACTGCAGCTTTCACAGCAGGAGCTCCAGCCTCGGCTCTCAGCCCCAGGTAGCCAATACAAGGGGAAAAAAAAAAAATCACAGAAAAGTAATAATGGACGGTATTATTACAAACAATAAGATCCACTATTATTTTTCCACAATTTTTTTGACAATCACCCCACAATTCAAGTAGGGAATTAAACAAGGTAAAAGCAAGATTTGTTTAAACAATTGAATAAAGTTAATATATTCCTACCTCCCAACAATCTTTCTACACAAAGATAATAAAATGGAAGACCTGCACCATGGACCACTATTCCAGAACAGGGAAAGAACAAGTTAAAAATTACTAAGAAAAGTTAAATGTCTTCAAGTCCCCATTGCCTGATGATATGCACTCTAGAGTACTCAGGGAGCTAACTCAGGAGTTATCTTAGCCACTCATCCAACCCATACTTCTTTAAGTTGCTCATAAGAATACTGTGGGAATCGTATCAAAAGCTTTGCAAAAGTCAAGGTATTTCATTTTCACCTTTCCTCACATCCATAAAGCCAGCCATCTCAAAGGCGGCAATCAAGTGAATCCGTGGTGACTGTTTCAGATCACCCTCCTCTCTGCCAAGAGCTTCAAGGCACACTCCTTGAGGACGTGCTCCGTGCTTTTTCCAGGCACTGAGCTGAGGCTGACTGGTCTACAGTCTCCCCAGATTCTCCTCCCCCCCCCCTTTTTTTTTTAAAAGATGGGCACTATATCTGTCTTTCTCCAATCAAATAGGACTTCTCTCTAACTCTGCAAGTTTTCAAAGATAAAGGCCAATGGCTCTCCAATCATCAGCAAACGTGGGTGCTTTGCATCTGATCCCATGAAAGTGTGCATGTCCAACCTTTCTAAATAGTCTTCAATATGTTTTTCTAGCATGAGGGCTAACTCATCTCCCTCGCCATTCTGTGATGCCTAGTGCAGTAGTCTGAGAGTTGACCTTGTCTATGAAGGCAGGCAAATAAACTGAGCACTTCAGCTTTTTACACATCATTTGAGCCTAGGACTTCCCTGCCCATTCTGTAAGTGGCCCACCATTTCCCTAACTATATCCTTGTTGCTAACATACCTGTAGAAACCGCTCTTGTGCCTTTTGTTAGTTGCAACTTCAACTGTGCTTTGGCCTTCCTGATTTCACTCCTGCATGCTCAAGCAGTATGATTATATTCCTCCCTGGTCATCTATTCAAGCTTCCACTTCTTGTAAGCTTCCTTTTTGTGTTTACCTCTGGCTGTGGCTGACAGCTCCAGGACGCCACCCATTGTTATACTCTTCTACATGTGCTCAATCCTGTTTCTGTACAATGCTGAATGTCCACTGGGGAAAGGAGGGGACAGACAAGGGAATGTGGGAAGGAAAAAGGGCAGTGGGGAAGAGAAGGTGATAGAGAAATGTAGCAGGAGACATTATGGAAAGAAAAGGGGATGTGGTGAGGAGAAGAGAGGAAGAGACAGCAGATGTAATGGAGGAAGAGAAAGGAATAATGGATCCAGTAGGGTGAAGATGCTAGGGGGAGGAGGCAGGGAAAAGTGAAGGGGATGACAGAGTACTACTGCTAGTGGGAGCACTGTCTCTTTGCTTCTGGATGACCATGTCAGAGGCATCCAGAGAAATTAGAGGGAGGCATGTGCCCCCGTTAGCCACAGCTATGTGTTGTCTCTGGGTGAATAAGCATGCTCCAGTCTGCAACATGCCCTGTGCTCCCTGCAGCTTACAGTTCTCACACGCCTATCCCCTTCTGGCCACATCTGGATTTGGGGCTCACAGCCAGACCAGAAGACTGCATTATAAGTCCCATCTCTGGGGTGAGAGCTGGCACAGGGTGAGAGTTTGTCCTATAGGTGGCTACCTAGCCAGGGTCTCCCATGGCTCAGTGGGTGGGATTACCTCTGTCCCTGACTGTCTGGAAGTAGGCATCAAGGGACTTGTTTCCAGCCAGGCAGCCACAGCAAGCAGGGTGGTATGTATATTGCACAGATGCAGTCTACATGACACAGAGAATCGCATATGTGGCCTACAATACTAAATAGGTTGAAAACCACTGCTTAAAAATGGTCAAAGCTGAAATATTTTATCTGCTGTTGGGTAGAATATACAGAGTCCATGCAAACACTGCTTTACAGACACTTCTTGAGACACAACTACACCAGCAGTGAGAACTCACATGGACAATAGAATACTCAAAGAAGCTGAGTTGCAACTTGGTGTATAAGATCACAATATACAGTATGAAGAGAATTTCAACATTAAATACAATTTTCCACTTAATCACACTTTCCTTAATGATGATGTAATAAGGTTTAATGGCCCTTTAAAGAAGAATGGGGAGGAGGGGGAGGCAGAGTCCCAGCTACTCTGTTCCAAGCAGTCTCAAAAGAACAAAAATCCTGGAGACCAAGCGGGCAGACATGGAGAGAGAGCAAATGGTCTCAGGAGGAAGTAATCCTGTGGAGAGGATATGATTGTTTAAAGACCTGAAGCCAAGACTTCTGTAATGCACATCTTTGTAGCTCCCTTCTCTCCTAATCATTCCATCAATAATTCAACCAAACAAGATGAAACCCAGGTAGGTAGGGGACAGCACAGAAAGCTCCCTGTTCTCACTGTGAAAGGACATGTCATTACCAGGACATGGACAAGGACTGTTTTGCTTGCTGATCTCCCCAAATCCAGAGGAGAAAGTACTCAAGTGGGGAGACTTAGAAAGGTAGAAGACGAGCACCCCAGCAGAGAGACTTGGGAAAAAAGAACTTTCACTACACCATAGGTTTTGTGTTTTCAGGTAATTTTATTTTAAAACACTTTCACAGCCAGTCAAGATGGAGCTAGACTGAGAAATTTGGAGGGTCTGCCAAGGAAGAGGAAGAGACTGGCTCAAGACAGTAAGCCAGCTACAAACTTAATCAATAGAGAAGTAACTAACCCTTGTATTGTTTCTTTCTGCTTTCAGTTCAGCAATTTCTTCTTCTCTTTCAAGAAGCTGTTCCCTGCAGACGTTAAGCTCTTTCGTAAGTGCTGCAAACTCCTGAAATGAAGCAAACAACAATACATCAATATCTTACACGGGATGCAAACCAATGAAATACATTATTGCCATAATAAAGTAGTTCAGTTAAGTTGTAAGTAATTATTTGTATTCAACTCAGCTAGGGAAAAAGTTTATGGGAAAGAGGAAGGGCTAGATGATGGGTGATGTTTTCTAGGAGACAGGTCTCAGGACTGGGAAACAAGAGTCAGATTCTCCACAGCATGTGAATGATTTCTTGTGCGGCCTGAGTCAAATCACTTCAGTTATTTATGTTTTCATTTCCTTTTTTCTTAAAAAACTTTATTTTGCTAGGCTTGAATACTTTTCACTGAGGACTACACATGAACCAAGTGTAATGCCTTAAGACAAAGCTATTTTAAGTTAGACGTGCCTGAAAACGAACACCTTTGGGAGAACATCTCAAATTGACCTATAACATCCCTGGTGCAATGTAAAAATGTGCAGCTATAAGAGGTAGACTCAAAGCTTCTGTACAAAACTTTCACAGCCTAATTCTATAATCTGTATCCAACAGATACATGGAGTTGAAAGAAAAACAGAAAACAATAACTTCTTTAACCTTTTACTCTCTTGGGACTCACAAACACAGTTAACTCTCAAAAACTGCTACAAAAACAACCATGGTACCAGTTATTGGTGACATATAGGCCACGACCATCACCTCTCCGTCCCCTTAAAACACAATCTATTAATTGAAACAAATCACAGATTACTACTGAAAGTGCAGTTCAAATGGCTATTTTAAAACCAATAATAAAAGATTGCTCAGTTTGAGAAAAAAGTGAATCCCTTCTCTAACAAAAAAGAGAAAGCAAAACATCTTTATTCTTGTTGTAAGGCAAATTATTTTGCCTTTTTCAAGCAGGGTAGTAAAACTTCATTAGGTGAGTTTAATATATTTAATGAAAAACAGCTATGGAATACAAATAATCAGATCCAAAGATGTACTTCAAAATGTTGTTCATTCTAAGTTACCAGTACCTACATAAATTAAAACCTTCTAATGCCACCAATATGCAGAATTCACTACAACAAAGCGTGTTCTTCCATGTTCTTCATTAATAAAACATAATCAATGCCAAACAGAAAGCACACAACCATTCCCTCATCTCATTACTAAAATGATAATATGAGAATAAAAAGGGACTTTTCAAACAACTGAGTTATCACTATTAGAACTGGCTGGAAACTAGAATTCTCGTTCCACAGCAACTTCTAAAGTTTCTCTCACACGCACGCACGCACGCACGCAAATAAAACTCTGGAATGGAATGAAAAAAAAAATGCTCAAGTTTCCTGAAGAAGGGTATTTCAAATATTTTGTTTAAAAAGTCAAACATATTTTGTATGAACCTTTCCAAGGTATTTTCAAAGATCCCCACCCTGCCGGAAGCCAGGAAGCCTGAACTCCCAAATCTCCTGAGCTCCCAAGGAGCTAGGAGCCTGGAAGCCTCCAGGTCAGAGGCAGGCTGCCTCAGTAGGGAACCTGGTCTGATCAGGAACCAACCAGCCTGTTACTGTTTTCCTATCCTATGATGCTGCACACAAAGATCACAGGCTGCAGTCTATTGGAAAGCTACATGCCATCTTGGTTGTGGAGCCTCGGAGCACACTTAGCTGGGCCTCTCACTTCCACTACTCACCTGCCCCTGGAACTCCTGCCCCTGCCTCTAACCAGGCTTCCCCAGCCATGGCCCAGTTTCTCCTAGCTCATCTCTTCTCCAAACCAGGTCTCCTCCCCCATTCATTCTAGTCAAACACACACACCAGACCCCATAGAACGGTGATGTGTATATAAACTATTAATTTTCTGGATTCCATATGTTAAAGTTTTCATTGTCTTCAGTCCTCCAGTCCAAGATTCCAGCTCATGGGGAAAAGCAGGGAGCTATGTTCAAATGCCACAGGAGATGATTGCCAGCTAACTCCATTCCTCCATTCTTTTGAAGGTTCTTGGGAATGGGAGGAGAACTAAATATTAAAGGAGGGGACTTTAAAAAACAAAACAAAACAAAAAACCCCAAAAAACTGCATGCTCTCTCTGGACAGTCACAGGAATGCAAATATATATAGGAGGTGGTTGGAGGACAATGACCTCATCCACAACCACCACCACCACCACCACCACCAAACAATGCCTATTTCATCCGTAGATTACAAAGTGTTTCAAAATCAATGTATTTATTTTTACAAACCTCCATAAAGTACAGAAGCATTATTCTCTCAATTCTTACATATGTAGAACTGAGACAGAAACACACTAAGTGACCTGTCCAAGGCCACATATCTCAGTTTGCTTTGGCAACAAGTCATGAGTTGTGTTTGGGAGGATCAGATTATCTTAGGTATGTCACTCCTGGATTGGCCATATCTGGTTCTAGATCACTTTCCCTGGAGTAGTTGGGACCAATGTTCCCTCTAAGAGCCTCCGGCAGCTGAGCAACTCCTGTTGCTCGCTGCGCGGCCCGCCCCCCGCTGGCCAGAGAAGCACTAATGGAGCATGCTCAGACATTCTGGCCATGCTCTGTTAGAGCTTCTCTGGGCGGGAGTTTTAATAACTCCCTGCCCCACAGTAGCTCTGAGTAGCGTCTCTGGCTGCCGGCCCTGTACAGCCGGCAGTCTAACGTGCGCGGGGGGGGGGGGGGGGCTGTGCCAGGCTGCGCGGCCGTGCAGCTTAGAGGGAACATTGGCTGGGACTGTCCCATCTATTAAACCTCCTGATGTGGAAGCCTCTAAAGGACTGGCAGGATTTGGAATACAGTTTATCTTCTTTCCTGTGGGTCTTGGTAGGAGCCAGCGCACCTCTACTTTGTCTGAGCGGTCAGCCAACACTTTATCCATTGGTTACTCACATATTCCTCTTCAGAGGTCTTTCGGAAAGAGGAACCTAAACATATATTTGAGGGATAAATTCAGAGAGATCTGCCCAGACCAATACTGCTTGAGTTAAGCATCTGGACAGAGGAGAAGCACCAAAGGTTATGGAGCCAGCAGCAAAGTTTTTGCACGAGTGGTCTATCCAACTGAATATCAGTGGAGTTCTTCTGAAATATCCATCGGTAGGTACTGCCATTTCCTCAGCTAAGGATGTCAATGCTGCATCTCTCTTAGGAAGAGGAACAAAATCAGATTTGGGATTCTCATTCTTTATCATCACATCTATCAAGGAGTAACTGAAAAGCATGCAAGATTTGGTTTGGCAGCCTCATGGACAGTACTTCCAAGTGGTGTCACTGATCTTTTGACCAGAGTCTTCCTCCTTCCTGAAGCAGATCTAGAAACTGCCCTCTTACATACATGTGGAGTCAAAGATTCTAACTGAAAGACGTGATTCTTTGGAGAGTTGCTCGTCTCCCATAAAGACATTCTGGGCTCTCTGCACCAGAATTTCTTGAGGATTAGAGTTTGTTTTTAAAGAAGCATTTGTTTTCCCTGTGAGAATATGGGGAAAACGAGGAGCCCAGTAACAGTGGCGACCAATTTCCTCCCATTTTCCTTCTCTCTAGTTTGTCCTGTGAATACGTGGGTTTGATTTCTGAGGTTGACAAAGAACAATTTTGCGAGGAGAGCCCAGGGTATCACTTAAATGAGGGGGTATGATTCAAACTCTCCAGGCTGAACTATTATTTTGCCCAATATTGATTGACTGCCTGCATCTCCTAAGAGGGAATTTTTGACAGTCTACACAGAGTCAACCCATAGAGAAAAAGTAAACTATTCATCACTCCTCTGATCCATAGTTTCAAATGAGGCTAGTGGTAAGTGAAAACTTCTCATAGTAAACAAGCGCCAGCCCTGGACAGGGAAGGTTTTCCAAGGGACTCGGATTCAGAGGCTGAGATCTGATGAGGCTACAGAGAGGCTGCGGCAGACAGGTGGTGAGGGAAAGAGCCATGGAAATGGTCTGAGACCAGGTTATTAGGCTGCTGGGGGAAAATGCCTGGAGTTTTATGCTACCTGAATCCTGACTACTTATTCTGTGTCACCTCATGAGTACTCTTCGTCCTCCCTCTAGCACTTGAGGATGAAGATGAGGAGGTGCAGAGAAGAGCTTTTATGTTGTGGTGCAGCCATGTTCATGCAAACTAAGATTACAATTTTCAGTGTTTTAGCAGCCATTTCCTCTTTTTTGATCCTCCACCCTCTCTCCAGGTGGATTTTTCAAATAAGAGAAAATGTCTCAAACTTTTGCAGTGCAGACACTGGAGCTCAGAAAGAGCTAGCTCCTTGTCTGGATTAGTCTCTCCACTCCAGCTGTAGTTGACAGATCTCACCCACCCAAGCCCCAGCTCCCAGCCCTGGGGAAGAGGGAGGCAGAGTGGCACTGACTAATGGCTTGGCACCCTGCCACACTGACAGGAAGTGATGTTGCCACACACCTCAAGAGTGAGGCTACAGGTAGTACTCTTTCCAGTTCACACAAACAAATACATACTTGCCAGCATATACCATATGCTTCTCCCATACACATACAACCTTCCAACACTGCCACCTAGTTTGGGGAACAGACTCTGAAGATTCCTTGTTCTGACTAGCTCCCTTGACAAAAGCTAGTACCCTGATTACAGAAGACACAAAAAAGTCACACCTAGATACACCACAAGTGGAAGAGAGCAAAGTTCCCCCCTGCTTTTTTTTTTTCCTCCCATATTGTCCTCAGCAAGGGTGAGGGAGGAGCGGATGCACCAATAATTTCTCAGCAGTGAATAAAAACAGAGCCATTAAATCCACACTGTAAAGAGAGAACCAGAAATGCAGCTGCAGAAGGGAAATTTATGGACAAAGTTGGTTGTTTATTTTGTTAAGAAGCCACAGGTCTGGCAACTCTTCTTACAGTCATGGAGGCAAAATGAAAAACTGGCAGAGTATTCATTGCTGCTAGCCACACCCTCTCTTATCAGTGACTGACCAGTCTGGTTCTGCTTGTATAGCAACACACAAAATATACTGGCTAATTGATTTGTGTATCTCACACATAATAGAAAGTTAGGATTACAGTCTGACTAAACATGGATAATGCAGCAAACATACCTATCTGCACTACAAAACTCTTAAAGCCATTACAATGTGGTAAGTAATAAAAAGCAGTTCTTGCCAAAATTGTATAAGTAGTTGTTTGAGTTATCATTGAGCAGTCACATCTCTATATAGCGCTACCCAACAGAATTTTCCACCCTCAGTATAAAAAACACTCCTTCCATGTAATGATGTTGCTGGTTTCATAAGAGGGAGAAAAAAATTAATATTTCTACTACTGCTAATGGGAGAATTTCAGTAAATCTTATTGTTTCCTTATTTTAATTTCATCCTGTGAATTTCTATTGTGATTAGAACAAAGTGTGTTTCTCAGAAAAGAACTTACAAAAACTTTTAAGTCTTTATCCTCTGGGACAGAATAGTTCTGAAAGCAGTTCCAAAGGTGTAGCCATGTTGTTTAGTTCAACAAAACAAACAAGTAGATAATTTCTGACTCAGGATAGAGACTAACAGTTGAAGTCAGTTATTTTTCTTTTTGGAATTAAAATTTTATATTTAGAGCAGTTCTATCTATGGTTGAAGACAATGAAACACTTCGTTAATTTCTTGCATTCAATGTTTTCCTTAATCTCATTTTTTTTTAAAATGTGGAGTGAAAGGAAAAAAAATTTGAAGAAGCTGAATAGCAAGGTTTAGAATGGAATGCAGACATTAAATGACAGGACTTTTTCTTAAACATTTTAAATAAAAACCTGTTTTAAGATCTTTCAACAGCAAAGATAAATTAGTCAATAATTAAGCACACAGGAACGCAGCAAGTAGGCTGGAGTAAATTACTAATGTCACAAACTACTACTAGCCAAACCCTCTAACAGGAGCCAAAAGGCAGACACACCCAATTTAAAGTTTCAAACAGAATTTTTAGCAAAAGAAACCATTTAAACATATATTCTGAAAAACTGTCTCACCTTTGGAACCAACAGGAGTATTACACAATTACAATAATTATTTCATTCCAATACCTATCTTCATTATTTATCTCTCACAAAAACTTTAGAAGTGTTAACATCTCCTCTCTGCTAAGGCAAAACTTGGGTTTAGATCAGGTGTAGCAAACAGAAGTTCCTACACCACACCTATACTTGAGCACTGGGTCTACACTACACAACCATACCCACACTCTTGCAAAATGTTTTCTCCCCTTCACTCATGTCCTGAGAATGCCTTCAAAGATATTGCCTTCACTTACCATTCACTAAACCCAAGACCACTGTCATGTTTGCTACCAGACTGCTGACTCTTTTCAGGGTAAGGAGATATCCATATATACCTCTACTGACACAACTTACAAAATCCATCAATGAAATGAGGCATACTGAAGTTATACATATTCTCATATCACATATCTCCTCATAGCACTCACAGCTCTCTCAACTGCTTCATCTGATCACTGCACCATTTTTCAGCTATATCTAACGCAGTGAATACAGCTGTCTTCATGCAGCTAATTACTGGAATTCATATCTGCAGGACCCAACAAAATCAATGGCACATTCTTTTAGTGACATCCTCCCTCATGTCTACCTACTGTATATTCATAGATTTTAAAGACCAGAAGTGACCATTAGATCATTTCATCTGACTTCCTGTATAAAACAGGCCAGATGCATTCCTCTGTACTACTGTAGTGAGTGTTTGAATAAAGCCTCTTGGGCATCCAGTCCCAACTTGGAGATGGATAATTCACCATCTTCTTTAGTAGCTTGTTAATTTTTCTACTAGCCATACTACACAACTTCCAGTAACTACTGCCAGTTTCAAGGAGCAAAAGCTGAGGATGCACTGGAGGAATAGCACATGCCTTCACTTTTTACTTCCTAGTTTTCAGAGGTTTAAATTTGCATTATCTTAATGTTTATTTCCTGGTTTTTGGAGGTTTACATTTAACCACTCTCTACACTGAAGACTGACAGGATAGACACCACTGGGCAACCTAACTCTGCATTTATGAAATGTCTAAAAATTTCATTAAGATATGCAAGATGGAAAAAAGTTGAATTTCTAGAAGAAGGTTCCCACATCTTCAAAGTGTCTGATGAAGTGGGATTTTCTCCCATGAAAGCTCATCCAATAAATCTATTTGTTAGTTTAAGTGCCACCGAACTCCTTGTTTGTTTTAGAAAAACAATAACTACAATATTTTGAGAATAGATCTAAAAAAGTTATAGAACAAACACATTCACTTCATAGCAGTACTCCTCCTACCCCCCTTAAAAAGGGAATTGGGAGAGAGGAGGAACAGATTTACTCAATTCTCTTGCTTCTCTAATGCTCAGCAAAAGTCAACATAAAAGAGTTAGATCCTTCCTCATGCGACTAGCAAAGCCCACAGAATATGCTGGTTTATCAGCACACTTCGAATTTCCTTATTGGAACATCCATTCATGTTGGAGAACAAGTTTATTTTCATCCTGCTGTTGTAACAGAAGCCAAGTCTCTGTCTTTAAACAAACATTGCAAAGGACTTAAGACAGTTTTTAAACACTTCTTCCAACGTCAAACAAAACTAAATGACAAATATTTTGTCACTATGTGACATATACTTATCTTCTATCCCACTAAATTCAATACACAACTTACATTATTTTGTACTGATAAAACAAATACCAAATTCAGACTGTTAAAATGACAGACTGCTCAAGGGTCAGACACCATTTCATCTGACTGGACAACACTGTACTAAAGAAGTTCCATTTCCTGAAAATGATAACAAAGATTAAACTATATTCAATATTTAGGCACAGCATACATAATTCTTAACAGTGTTAACCTTTTGTGAACAAATGGAAACAGGAAGCTTGACTGAAAATGGCTTATTCAGAATGTTATCCCACACTGGACAGCGTTCTTAAAGTTATACTTTCAAATGCTGGCAACAACAGTACAGAACTTGAAAAATGCAGGCCTGGATTCAACTTACAACAAAAAGCCAGCTAACAAGTATATCAGGAACAAGAGTACTCGTATCAACTTGAAGTGAAACCTGAATATTTATTGATAAACAACAGGTGGTAGAGATCATACCTCTATCATGTGGCTGCTGCTGTTCCTTCTTGTGTTACGCAATCTATTTTACCTTTAACTGCTCTGGGCTGGACAGCATATGTCCACAAAAACCATGTCTACATTCTATACATAGTTACTATGACCCTCAATCCTGTTGAATCTGAACAAAATGAAAAATGTTGCAAAACAATAAATAAAAAATATAATTGCTAAAAAGGCATATATCATTATTTTAGAGTAAGCATTCAAGAAGCAGATTTTTTAAAAATGTGAACTGTAGGACTTCTAATTGAACTAGAGCTATTGTGGTTTGGTAAACAGCATTAGTGAGTATTCTAGTCAACACAGTATTTTCCTCAAAACTTCAGCAGATTAAGCACAAACTCAGAATATTTGTACTTAATACAGGAATAGAGAGGGTCCCATTATGCCCTGCATTTGACTCTTCAGTGACATTGGGTTTAACCTCTAAAGAATACTGATCCATTTCTTATTACCACCTTAAATTAGTGAAGTCTAACACTCTTACTGACTCAAGAATTTTTCCAGGATTTTATAATATGAACACTTAGAATTTTCTTCAACCTCCCCTTATCGTCTGTTTTGACTGGCAACTGAAACCACACGACTTCTCAGAGATGCCTAAAGCTATGACTATCTGTGGAACTCATGTTAGTGAAGAAATTCCCTCATCTACTTTTTACCCATCTCCACCACCATTAATGCAAAGGATACAGTTTCAGTTTAATTAAAAAAAAAAAAAAATCCTGTGCCACCAGTTTGATAAGATATAAAGCAAATGCATATAAATTTGAATGACATCTTTGAGAAGCCCTTTTAAGAACATTTGCTCCGCAGCTCAAATCCATCTAAGATCTTCTGGGATCCCACAAGTTCTAAGATATACAACAGGTCTTGTCTCTGTGTGAAAGGGCAGGAGTGGGGCGAAATGTGTGGCTACAGTCCCTGGAATTCTAAGCCTGGCTCTGCTCATGGTATATTTATACCTCTTCTCCTGCGATCTCACATTATAGGACCAAGAAAAGGCAATACGTACTGAAAGACCAAATACTCTCAATTCAGATATTATTGAATAAGTTTTTGCCCAAAGGAGCTTACAGTACTGTATTTTTTCTGTTTGTAAAGTACCAAGCATACTTTGTACAATAGTTTCAACAGCATGATGTTCCTGTTCCTGAAAGCTATGCGCAGTAGCTGAGGCACTGTCCTGCTTTACAGTGTTACTCATCTGGCCTGTGATTGGCAGGTTTAGGTCAACGGATAGCAGTTTTATAGTTAAGTTTTTCAAACTGCATTGAAGTAGAGTGTTCTGGGAATATCTGTAGGAGGCCGGCCAAGTCACATGTGTTAGGCAAGTTTAGGCAAGAGTTCCACCACCACCACCACTCCTCATATATAATTTTTCCCCCAAGTGATGAACTGCTTGTTTTTATAACTTCAAACTTGTTCAAGCAGGTAGTGCTCACTGAGGACAGGCATCTTTAACAAGTCTGCCAGCATCTGAGAGAGAACTAAAGCTATGGGTGCTTAAATTTTTATTTTTATGTTTATGCTATATAATAGATGGAAGACTAACACTACTCCCTAAGTTAATATGCCATTTAACAACTCTGAATTCACTCTGAGCAAAGCAAAATATCTTCTTTTACTGATATACAATATAAGTTAGGGTTAATGGCTAGGAGACCTTCAAGAATGTGTTGAACGGCTATGAGAAGCTCAAGGATTTGTTATAAGTAATTTTGAAGAATACGCTTTAAACCAACCTGGCTAATATAAAAGAAATTTAGCAAGTCAAACTCATAAACTTCATTTCTCACTTATTATATACCACAAATTAAACATAAACATCTTCAAAGTAGATATGAACAAAACATTTTGTTAGTTATCTAATAAAGTAATTAAGGAAAAAAGCATCAAGAATCTTCCAGTGCATTCCCGCCCACTTAAAACTATTATTACCGTAAAACACATTTAAGAACTTAAATTCTGTTATACAAGCTACTCTAAAAAAAATTCAGTTTCTAAGTCAATCACTGTGAAGTTAAATGCTGCATTTGCAGTTGCCAATAAAATTTTAATTCTGCTCCCCTGTGCATACAATTTGTTCAGTGAATAAAGCAGCATTCAGTGGAAAAAACTCCGTATATGATCTTGTCATTAAAGGCTATCATAGCGCATAGTCAAGTAGGCTGAATTAAAATTGCATAGCCAATCATAAATCTAACATTCAACTTTCAACTGCTTGATTGGGGGAGGGGGAATCTTTTTAATGTTTATTTGCAACTTATTTTTTAAAAAAGGCTACAGCAAAATTATACTGTGTACATTTATCAGCTCACCCAATCATGTCTCATCATGGTTTGAATTCTATACCTTCAGCACTGTGCAACGGAATATCACCACTTGAGTTACAGGACAAAATCTATTACATGGTTGCAAGAGAAGGCTATTATCCCAAGAGGTCTGAAGAGCAGGTGAGACAAACACTAATGGTCTCCCTTTACAGATGCTATAGCAGTGTCCAGACCCTAAATATTGCCACATGAATCTTTTATAATGAAAATATTAGACTACTTAACTAGAAGTGTCACTACCAACTCCTCATACAATTCAGTGATGAAATGTCAATAGTTCTCTTCCTCTACCCAACTGCAGAATTTTGACTCTGCATCAGTATCCTGTCTTATAACAATTCTCAACCAGTGATACACAGCCCTGCGGGTCTGCAAGTCATTTCAGGAGGGCCATGGGGGCTAAAGCCTGAAGTTGCAGGACCTCCCTGTAGGGCTGAAGCTGGGAGCCATGAGGCCTCCAAGGGGGTAAAACACCAAGTCCATGAGCAGAGTTAGGAGTGGTGACATGCTATAATGCCTTATCCCGAGCAGGGCAGTCCTGAGGAAGCTCCAAACCCCTTCCCCTCCCCCAATCTACGCTCCCAAGATCCAAACCCTTGGGAAAGTTGGCAGTCAAAAGCTGGAGCAGGGCAGCGCAAGACTGCTATCACTCTGGCTGGTGCCATGGAGTGGAAAAAGTCATGATGTTTCATCTCTTGCACCTGCTCTTTGGCTCCCAGCTGCCTTTGGTTGCTTATGCAGTTGACAGCAACAACCTGTGGTTGGGGAACCCAACTACAGAGATGATGGAGCCCTTGGAGAGCAATGACCAAAGGAGTCCCTCCCTGCATCGAGCTACCTCTTACCTGAGCTTTCCAACCACCCCAAAAAAGTTTAGACAGATACTGTGGGGACTGCTGAGCTATTTGATGGGTGGAGATGCAGCTTTCTGCCTGGGTCTTGCTCTGCGGACCTGGCCAAGACCCCCACCCCGCAACAGAAAAACTGCAACTGTGCCCAAGGGCCCCCCAATCCCAACAGAAGTCAAACGTCACCTATGCCTGAGAACCACAGTGTCCTCTGGAGCATCAGGTTGTTTCTCCACTCTGCCCTAGAGGTTTTTATATCCTAAAAGGAGAAAGAGCTCAGAAAGAAAGGGGCTGAAAACACATTATAATAAAATAGTTCATCTCCAGTGTACGTGTGAAAGGTGGGTAAAGGGTCTTGTTTGACCTATATGTAACTAATAGGAGGAGTATGAGCGAGAAGCTCAGAAGGGTCAGAGAAGGTCCCAGTTACATTTGCCTACTTGATGCCTGACATAGTTATATTAGCATCCAACACTAATGGGAAAAATGAAGAGTGTAAATGAAATCATTGTAGTCATCAGAGCACCTTCTGTGATTTTTTTTTTAATCACCTTTGACTGCTAACATGCAAAACCACAAAAACAGCTTACAAGCAAAAGTCTCAGTTATCACATATAAAATATTTTTTCTAAGAACACTTTTCCATAATAGTATCCCAAAACAATTTATGAACTAGACAAACAAATAACTACCTCAAGAATTAAGCTGTTGCATTGAAAAATAGTCCACAGCAATACAAAAAATTGCACAAAGAATGGAAAAATTAAGATCTGCCTTTTTAAACTGCACATAAGTCATTCTATGATACATCTATGATACACGAGGGAGGTGGTGAAATCTCCATCTTTGGAGGCCCAGCTGGACAAAACCGTGACTGGGATGGTTTAGTGGGAGTGGTCCTGCCTCTGGCAGGGGGTTGGACGAGATGACCTATAAAGTCCCTTCCAACCCTATGATTCTATGATCTGTCTATACTCGAAAGCCCACATCGCCACTTAAACTTGAATATGCTGTGCCTGCATCAGCACAAAGAACTTCCTTCTGCCTGCAGGTGAACACAAAGCACATTCATCACCAATACTGTTTGTGTAATGCAAAACCTTAATTACAAACCCATGTTTTCCCCACATATACATATGCCATCACACATTTAACCTGCATACATGGCAACCCTGAATATTTGCAATTTTTGCTGAGACTGTAATTTAATTTTTGCACTAATAGTGTCATGGACGTTAATGAATTTATAGTGCTTTCTGTGTCAACTGGAGGCAGAAAAGTTCCCAGTGATAACAAGAAGTCTGACACTGGACACATATCATGTTGGTGCAGTTTAATGTACAATAATATAAATAAACACATAAAAAAGTTAAGAGAACAAGAGTATGCATGTGCAAAGGCACACCATTCAAAACACGAACTATGAAGGTCCCACATAAGGAATCAGAAAACTGATCTATGAATAATGCACAAAAACCTATTTTTAATCTTGGTTTAGCTGAGACACATACATAGATAAATAAGACATCAATAAGAATACATCTTTAGGATAAGCAATTCTGCCCAAAACATTAATGTTTAATGGATCTAAAAAAAGTGAAGTTAAATCAGATTGTACAATCCTTTTAACGCACAAACACGGTAATCATGGTATTTCCTGTGTCAATCTCAGAAAGAACCTAACAGGTATTCAGTGCAGTACACAGGCTGCAATCTACAATCTGTTATATCACATTCATACATATATCACATAAACTAGAGTAAAGGCTGCAAAACTGGTTTTACTAATGAAACCTATTTTCTCAAACACTAAACTTGTTTTCAGTTTACCTTTTATTTTTAATGGAATGTGTCATCTCATCCCAAAGAAGAATTTAAATTTTTTAAAAAAATCAAACATTAATTCAATCATTTGAGTACATGAAAGGACATTTTCTACTGAAAACAAATGACACACTTCTCTAACATTTAAATTTGGGGAACTTCAAAATAGCAGCTTGAGATTTTAAGTTTATAAGTAATCTTAATGTAGGAGTCATGACCAAGTTTAAAGAGGCACTGTGGATAACTCTCCTCAAACATCTGACAATGTGCAGTGGCAGTCAAAAAAAGCTAACAATGCTGGGAATTACTGGGAAAGGGATAGATAAGAGGCCAGCAAATAATGTATTAAAAAAGTCATGTTATGTCCACATCTTGAGTACTGCCTGCAGATGCAGTCACCCCATCTCAAAAAGGATATATTGGAATTGGAAAAGGTGCAGAAAAGGGCAACAAAAATTATCAGAGGTATGGAAAAGCTTCCATATGAAGAGAGATTAGTAAGACTGGAACTTTTCAACTTGAAAAAGAGATAAGTAAGGGGGGATTTGATAGAGGTCTATGAAAATGACTAGTATGAATGAAGTAAATAAGGGAAGTGTTATTAACTCCTTTTCATAATGCAAAACCTAAGGGACCCCAGATGAAATTGACAGGTGCCATGTTTTAAAACAAACAGAAGGAAGTATTTCTGCATGCAGTCCACAGTCAACCTCTAGAGCTCCTTGCTAGAGAAAGTTATGAAGGCCAAGACTATAACAGGGTTCAAAAGAGAACAAGATAAGTTCATGGAAGAAATGGTAGATCAATCAATGGCTCTCAGCCAGGATAGGCAGGGATTGCTGTTTGTCAGAATCTGGGAATGGCCAACAGGATGGATCACCTGGAGCATCTGGCCTTGGCCACAGTGAGAAGACAGGATACTGGGCTAGACGGTTCATTCATAGGTCTCGACCCAGCATTGCCATTCAAAAAAAAGACCTTAAAAATAGCTGGCAACTGTAGTTATGAACGTTTGAAAACTGCACAGAGAATAGCATAAACTGCCCTCAGTTCCAACTGTTTGCAATTTTACAGATGCACTATGTATGTATTCTTTATTTTGAAAAGAGTGAGCACTTTCCAATGTGTGTACCAACATAAAAACACCTTCCCTTAAGGATTTTAAAAAATAATTTAAGGTGCCTTTACTCCTGAAAAATAAACAACGAGTCTAGTGGCACTTTCAAAGTCTAACAATTTATTGCATGAGCTTTCATGGGAGAAAATCCTGCTTTGTCAGACTTCCCCATCTTCAAGTGTCTGATAAAGTGGGATTCCCCCCCACCCCCGAAAGGTTATGTGGCAAATAAATTTCTTAGTCTTTATAAGTCCCACTAGACTCCTTGTTTTTATTGCTTAACTAGACAAACATCGCTCCCCTTTGGAACACAACTCCTGAAGCATCTTGGATGTAGATTTTAGGCTTTTTCAAGGGAATTAAATGTAGAAAACATTAACTGAACATTTAAGATGCAGACCTAAAATGTAGGAAGTGCAAAACTTAGAAGTTAGTATAATGTTAACTTAGCTTCTCTGAACACACATAATTCCTATCCTTGCTTTGTTAAATTTATACATCATTTAAGAATTAAAATCAAATTTGTTATTTAAATATATTTTTAAAAGAAATCTTTTTATTAAACTCGTTTAAAATGAAATTTGAATTAAACACAGACTTTATTAAAGCCTACACTACATGGCAGTCTCTTTAAAAAATTAAAATAAAAATAAACATGCTGAATCCATGAACCCCTATCAAAGACTAACAAAGTCTGCTTTTTTATATAGAAAGAGGAATCAGAGGAAAATCATCTAAATGTTGAGGTCAAGTTTTATAAAAATGATACAATAGTTATAGTATCATAACAATGGCATAATCGGGGGGGGGGCAGGAGCTATTCTGCTGAATGCAAGAGGCTGGCAAAGTGTTCAAAAACACTGGGGCTCTGCCTCACTTTCTAGGAGACACCATCATGTAACTCATTTTTATAAGGTCTCCCTTCCTGAACCCTGATTGGCTCATCTCTTAAATTATAAATATTTATGACTCCATGTACTACAGAAACCTACCCTCCAACTCCAGGGGGGGGAAAAATTGATTAAATCATGCTTCTGCACACTTCAAGTAAACAGCCCTGCTCTGTATTCTTTACTATAAACACAAAACATGTTTGATAGGTGAAGTTTAGGTATACAAAACATTTAAGGCTGCTTGGTTTAATAAAAACAAATCTTTATAAGCTGCTGTGTGTATTTAAATAAATTCCAGTTACCAGCCTAATACAGGTTCATACAGATAATGAGCAAAAAAAGCAATATATTAGTCACTACCTTCTAACATATTTGAAATGTACAATTAATTAACAGAACTCTGAAAATATTGAAGTATATAATGGCATAAATAAATTGATATACTTATACTGTATCGTCCAAGATAGGAAAGGAATGTATCAAAACGTGGGGAATGGCTTTATTCATATTAACATGTTTTGATGAGAATGCTGTTTCTTTAGAAAACTGGAATACAAAAAATTGAGTATTTAAATTGTAGCTTTCCTCTTGGTGATTTAAATCACCTTAATTTAAAAATCAGTCCACTGCACCACAACCAAGATGTGTGACAGCATAACCGCATTGCTGAACAAATAGTTACATTTACACTTCCTGATAACATAAAGCTGAAAAAACCTTTTAATGTTGCACTTAGGAAGTTTTGTTTATCTTATAAAAAAACAAAAACAAAAAACAAAAACAAAACAAAAAAAAAACTTACACCAAAATCAGTGACTTTCACACACTCCAAAAAGTAACATATTTTGATTAAAACTGAAGTGTTACACAGGTGTACTCTCTGTAAACTTAGTATATCAAAATTTTCATTTTGATGGCTTTTACCAGGGAAAAAATACATGGTGGATTGATACAAGTCACCAATTTTAATCATGATTTAAATCATCAGAAGGAATGAAACATTATTTTAAATAATTGATTTCAACAGCATTTTGCATCTCTACTTTTTAAGTTACTTTACTTAGGAAAGATTATTCTCATTGGCTGATAACAACTAGAACATGTTGATTTGCATCTAAATACATCTTTTACACTAAGCCCTAGTCTACACCTGCTGCACCTTTCGGCAACAGTCAATGAAAGATACGTAAAGTACATAAAATACCTTGCACATCTCCCAATGACTTACTTAGAGCTCCCTACATACTTGACTAAGCTGACTGAATAACCGCAACTCCAGTTCCAGGGCTGGAGCTGCTATGGCTATTTTCATAAAGATTAAGCACGTCTGCACAGACCGCTCAATTGAACCCAGATTGTGCTGACAGTGGCAACTTTGCCATCATCACTGTAGACTTACCCTGAATTTGCTGCTTTTTGCTAATCAAGAGGTTACACTATATCTATTAAGCCATTATAGATCTTAACTCAAATGTAACCAGGCTCTTAATATTTGGGTTTTTTGTAATATTAGACAATGCATAATGTACTGTTTTACTAGGTCATTTTTTTATTGAAATTTGTGTGAACCTCAATACAGATGCAAATTCAAGACTACTTAAATATACACAACAGCATATTAATTTATTTAAACAAAAGTGCTTTTTAAATATGCTAGACACACAAGAAGAAAATGTTGTAATACATTTTTACAAACATTTTGCCTTTAAAACCAATATTTTTAAAACAAAAGTATTTAGTTGCTAGTGAATTGAACTGACTGTTTCTTTCTGGTCACCGTATCTCTTAAGACTTTACAACTAGAGGATATCATATCCTCACACCTTGTTTTTACCCATAAATTATCTAAAAAGCAGGAAAGCTCATTCCTCCACTTTGAATGAACCACCGTTGAACTGAACCAGCTGAATGAACTAAAAAAAGAAATATTCTCTCTGTACTGTCCTGCAGTAGAGGCTGCCCGCTGCCAAAAGCTGGATTAGCACTTCCACATACTCTGACTCCACATGCTTAGCCCATGTTTTCTACCAATTCTGTAGCTGTCCTTTAAAACCTGACAGAAAACTTCCTTCTCAATATTTATGTTTTGTATGTAATGTAAATGTTTAATGGATAAGAAGTTTAGACTTATCACAGGTTGTCAATTTCAAGATTAATTATCAGTGGTTTTATTTTTTAAAAATAAAATCAATTCTAAAAATCTGATTTAAATATTTAAACAAATCTAAATATTAAAAACAACTGATTTTCATACAATCAGTAAAAAAAAAAAAAAAGCCTGATAGAACAGAGTACAGACAAATTTGTTCCCTAAAATCTTTCAAATGCCTGCAAAATTTTAGCCAAAAAAATCCTAAGCCAAAACACATTGTTGAAAATACCTACAATCAATCATCTAACAGGCTGCCAGCTATCTTACAAGCACAATTTTGAAAAAAGAAAAAGAAAAATCACATGACCAAATAAAATAAAATTTCTAAAGAATGAGTATCATGTGAGTAAAACATTTTTCTCTCCTAAAAAAGTACCAGAGCTGTGGAAGCCAAATCACAGTGATAAAATCTTAAGACTTCACATTTTTGTTTGAATTGAGCATATCATTTACTTCTCTACTGAAAATCAAGTCTATTAACCAAAGTTGTTCACATTTCTACATGTTCATATTTCTATCTATGTAGCCAAGCAATTAGAAAGAAAACTGCCCTAGAAGCATTGCTACTACCTCAAAATTACATTTAAGACACACAGATTCCTCACATTTCAATGTTAAAACATTATTAGTAAACGTCCCTTATTCCCAAAAAGCCAGTAGCAAAAATATTGTTAGAAATAACCCTCCGTTCTGAAGTTTCAACAAAGGTTCCGATCTCTGCTTATAAAACAAAACCAAAATGACATCAGAAAACTGATTCATTTTAACATGAGTGATTGGCAGTCTTTACTGACCAATACTTGAACAGTACTACAAACATGTGACAATGACTTGTATTAAGGTTAGACAAACAAGATGAATCTTCAAAGCATCTGATGAAGTGGGACTTTCTCCCACAAAAACTCATACGATAAATAAATCTGCTAGTCTTTAAAAGTGCCACAGGACTCCTTATTTATTTTGCTGAACTGGACTAACACAGCTAGCCCTCTGGAACTTATATTAAGGTTATAATGCTTGCTTTTCTGTGGAAAAAAATTTTCAAGAAGAAACAGGGGAAAGAATTCCATTTAGTACCTTTCAGTGAGATCCAATCAACTCTCTCTTTTAAAACTCTATTATACTGGAAAAGATATATCAACACTCCACACCCCAATAAACTCTGCAATAAATAACTGTTTATGAAGATGTCTTCTTTAAAAAAAAAAATCAGATGAAAATTCAAATGTCAGATTCTAATGGTGTATCCTTTAAACTAAAAAAAAGACAACCATTCCCAGCACAATATTTCATTAAAAATGAAGTTTGAGCTAATTCAGAATGGAATAAATTAAGTCTTCCCATCTCTGTGTGTATTACACAGCACAGCAGCAGGTGCAGGATGAGTATATAAATAGTAATTCAGCATAGGTACTCAACACCTTATGACTTATCTGTTAAGCCAGGAACCAACATCTTTTCATTCAAATCCCCTCTGAATGATATTTATTACATGTCATTCCACGATATTTACAAGTAATTATCACTAATTAGTGAAACTGAGGAGAAACTGGGTACATAAAGTGCATTTATAAAAATTAAAAAATGTATTAAACGACTACGCCTACTTTGATTATAGCCCTCTCCAACCAACACATTTAAGGCGTTACTTACAGCATCTGAGAACGCAGGCTATCTTCCTTGCATAATGGGGCCCTTATCCTAAGTGGAACCTTTATGTGACACCTCAGATTAAATAATAAAGGGGATGGTTCACACATCATTCAAGGCTGCATCTAAATAAAGCCTTTCCTAAAAGTCTCTCCCCAGATTAACTAAATATTTGGATTATTATCTCCAAAGTTTCCAACCTACAAACTATCTAATATGTTTCCTTGAAAAACAAAGCCTGAGGACAATTTCAGACTATTTTTAAAAATATACTCTGAACTTGAGAATTTAAACTTTCAGGATAACTCTGAAGTTCACTCACAAACACTTAACTTTTTAAAATCAAATTTAAACTAAAAGATCTATTTAAACAAGAGTGATAAATCAGTTTGAAATTTAAAAGGGCACAGTACCGTCAGTCATAAGCTATCAATGAACATTTGCTCATCTATGGGTTATAGACAGATTCCACTTTTTAATGGAAAAGAGACCACTAAAATAAACCCTGAGGATTTGCACACATTTATTCTAATGAGGATAATTTAACAGCCAAACCAAAGACTAGGGAGTAAAGTAACACATACGTGTGCCGAACATTCTCCTCCATACCCTGGAATAGCTCAGAAGTCTACTCAGAGATACCAGAAAGTAGTTCTTAAACAGCTCTTCTGCCTCAAGGGCTCTCTGGCACACTATCCTGTACAGCTACATTCCATCACCCCGTCTGTTCTACATGGAAGGCTGGGAACCATCAGGAGAATTAATGAGGAATTATGAACAGTAGCAATACAATATCTAGACAGTATTCTCATTCCCACATCTCATTCAACCCACCAATGAAGACATAAACAAACCTAGCCAGTGCCTAAGAGGCTGGGGCCCGAATAAGGTTCAACTGATTGCGACAAGGCAGACAAGACTAAGAACGCCTGTGGTGTGAGGAAAGCAACTGGACAAATCAGCAATTTATCATCAACTTAACTGAGGGAGTTTTCCTGATCTGGCACACATTTGCACAACGGAGATATCTTATTAGATTCCTACTGTTACTCAGTACCTAGCCTACAGTCATGACCAGAAACTTTTGTTTTCCAATTCATATCTGGCCATAGGTCTGATAACAAATGGAGACTTTCGCTACAGTAACAGGTACCTGGGGCACCTCATGATGGGATTATCTTCATAAACAATATCTGGCTTTATACCCAAAGACTTTTAGGAAACTTCAGCTGTTAATTACGGTCTTAAAAAGGTTTTGAGATTAAATATTCGGTATACTTTGGGAATATAAGAATTTCATTTGACGTATCTGCTCACGTTCTCCTATGAATGTAAGTAAACCAAAAACGGACTCTGTGTCCATATAAACATCTTTCTCAAACCATTTAGTGGATACTTCCCCTTACATTTTTTTTTTTTTTACTATCATAGCTGCACCTGAACTCTCATTTTAAAGTAATTTGCAACCACTCACAATCAATATGTACACATCCCAAAGTTCTAAAACATGTACCTAAAAAATTGGCACAGGAAAGATTTTGGATCAGGCTCTTAATTGAAATAAAATACTAGCTATGGTTACCATTATAAAATTAGAACCAAATCAAATTCTTAAGCAGCTTTTCTCCTAATTCAGATTCTGCATTCCACTAGAGGCTCAAAGACATAGCCACAATGCAGTTCTTATTCCTGACTTACATAAACTCTTTTTTTTTTTTTTAAACACAGAAATTCTGAACTAGACTACCATGAATACAGAAAATAAACAATTCCTTGCCATAGAACGCTCTTTTTATACCAGTCGAGATGGAAAGTCAAAAAATAGATGTGTTAGCATACCTTTTAATAACAGAGCTGATCAGTTAGAAACATCTGTTTCTACGTTGCTTAATAGAAGGCGGATGATGCTAGCGTTTTCTAAAATTCAGGCATTTAGTCACAAGTCGGACACCCAACATTTAGTCATGTGTGAAAGTTTTGGTCTCAGCTTACTTTCTTCGTACTCCTATAACATCACTACATTATGATACATAATATGACTATATCTCCATAGCTGTATCATATTGTAGGATGAGTGCTAGTGCAATGTGCCATATCATAATGATTGTATTTGTAACAGGAAGGGAGCTTATCTGGAAAGGTGTAAAACTACTACATTATAGAGTACAAATATCATCCAAACTGTTCAAGAAGGTAAGTTTATTACATACTAGTGAGAGATCATCATCAATAAACCCATAAGTAACAAGCAAACAGGCACACTGGGAAAAGTGAGAAGCCATGGAGGAAAGCTGTGTGTCGGCTACTGTAGAACTGCAGCTAAAGCTGTGCACCAGTCTTCCAGACAAATGGGCCTTTACAGCTCTTCTACAAAAAACCAAAAGCGCTAGGTACAAGTTACTGTTATTTGGGGACAAATCCTTTCTCTTCTCTTCTTTTTTTTTTTTTTTTTTTTTGGGGGGGGGGGGGGGGGGCAGTCCCCCCCCCCCCCCGTACCAATCCTGACTATCTGGTTTAACTGGAAATGGAAAAAAGCAGTGTAAACACGGCTTATCACTCCCAGACATACACTCCAATGACTATATGTAATATTGCACAGTATATTTTCATATTCTTTGGTATCTTGCCTCCTGCAGAATCTAAGAGCTATAACACCACATGAGACTTAACCTTTCAAAGCTCCCCCCCCCCAACTTATTTTAATTGTGCTGCATATTTCCTAGGTCTTAAATAAAAGCCACCAGAAAAGTCTACTTCCCTTCTGACCAATAGCCTTTATGTGTTTCTGGAACATTTTATTTCAGCCGCATATATTGTAAAGTAAAGAACAAATCAAATAAATGCTGAAATTATTATAAGATACTTGTCACTGAAAACAGCCATACCTGTGGAAGTGCAGTATTGAGCTGTCTCTGCAAGGAATCTCTTTCATGACTGACTTCATGAAGCTTCCCCTGGGTCAATACTAGCGTTTCTTGAGTCTCTCTTAGGGTGTCCAGAAGGCGATCCCTTTCCTCCAACATGGATACCATTAACTGCTCAAAATGGGAATCAGCATCCGACTGTAAAGGGGAGCCTGGACCATTCCCTCCATTTCCCCCAGAGGGAATCTCCGCCTCGCTGATGGTTGGCATCACCTCACACATCATCTTGAAATAAAAAAATTAAAATAAAATTCATAGTTGTTAGAAGTAACTGATAAAAGGCAGAGTATAAGTCCAAACAAAGTGTCCATAACACTATACACCCCCAGGACCTTACATATACTAGGCATAAAAGAACCCAAAACACACCCTCAATTTAGCCTCACCAGTGACACCAACACTGGAGGCTGATGTACAGTGTTTTACTGCTATGTCATGTAGCATTACATAGTTAGTGTACAACGAGCCAATTTAATGAAGGTTCAGCATCAACAAATGTTTTGTGCCACTTTCTCCTAAAGGCCTGGTGATTTTCTTGCAAAGTTGTATTTCTGTAATATTACTTGTGATCTCATTTTCTAAAAGAGTCATATTTAACCAAAAAAACCTGTTATTACCTTCAAAAAGGTATTGAAAACACACACATGCAACAAAAACAATCATCGACTGCATTTCAGTGTCATTTGGAAAGAGCAAAAGATGATCCCCCAAATTTCTGAACGATACTCTTACTTAAAGAAAGGCAGCTGTATTAATTCATGACAGAGAGCCAGTATTTTGAGTTTGTTATCTTGGCCACACAATCTCTACTGTACCAGTTTGCTACATGAAAATGGGCAGTAGCACATTCTGCACCTGGATGCAGTGATTGGAAAAAAAATCAGAAATTAACCCAGTGAAAATGAAAAACAAAATAAAGGATGCAGAAGGACATTATATGCCTCAGGTAACAGTACCAAAAGCATACAAGGCCTTTCAGCATGTGCCTGCACTATACTCAATAGTAAAAGATGCCTATAAAGGAAAACAGATAGAGGAACAGTACAAAAGTATTTAAAAAATATGACCAATTACTTCTGTGCCTGCATGTTTAATAAAGGGTGAAAAAGTAATAAAGCCTTACAACAGATGCTCCAACATAGGAAATGCAGCCAAAGGAAGCTGCCCAGAGTGGCTTTTGGTGGCAGAAGTGGCAATTTCTATATAAATAGATCCTTACAGCCTTTTTGAATGTTGAGCCACCATAGCTTCAAAACAGAACTTATAGAAACTTCTGGTTGCTCAAATTTAAAAAGCATTGGAAATGAGAAAGTGCTATGAACTGAGCATTAGCACGGAGTCACTAAGACCTTCAGGAACTCCTGAGACAGTGTGCCTTAACTGAACCCATTTGCTAACAAGAGAAGCAATCAACTGTCCTGTAGAGGTTGCTATATAATGAAAGCAGACTTCACACTACATCTGACATCTAAAGCAGTAAAAATTTATTCCGATTTGGAGTGAGAGACAAAACTACACACTACTTTTTGGAATTAATTTAAAGGTATCTCCCTCCTGGGAAGAAAGACTTCACAGTGCATCTCAGGAATATAACCATATATAAGTATTTTTAAACCATCAGAGGCTTTTTAACACCACTCAGTTACCTTGTTTAAAGAACCAAAATGGCTTGAAAATAGCACCCAAATATCCAGAAACACTAGGTCTTTCCTGTTCTTCTAGCAGTTTTGTGCGATTCCCAAACACCTTTCAGAGTAGAGCAGCCATCCCCGTTGGGTACAACGTCCATTTACTAAATATCCCACACACAAAGGGATAAATCAAACTGCTCAACAACGAACAGGTCCAGCAGGAGCAGCAACGGTTTCGGTCAGCCAGTCAAATCCCCAAGGCAGGAGGAGGGATGGAAAGAAACCAGCCTCAGCTTCCCTTCTCTTTACCGATAGCCCACGGGTCCTGCAACAGGCAGGGTGAGGAAAGCATGTGCAAAGGCGAAGCCCCTTCTATCCTGCTGGTGCAACAAGCTTCAAGAGCGCCTGGTTGAGAAATCCTTCAAAGGTCACAATGGCATTATTTAAGAGAGCAGGAACAGACAGAAAAAGGGGGGTGGCGTATTTGGAAAAGCCTTCTTTCTTTTTCCCTGTCTTAGCAACGGTAGGATCCTCCCTTTCCCTCCGTCTCCTGGGTCTTCTCTCACACATTTATAATCCCAGGGATGGGGGCCGCTGGCGTGTTTTCACTTCGGCTTATTGTTCCCTCCGTTTACACTCACCCTCGCCAGGCGCTCGTCGGAAGAGACTGCGGGGCTGAGAGGCGCCGATCCAACGTAGCAACCAGCCCCCCCCCCAGGCCAAACATGAGAGCCTCCCCCGGAGGAAGGGGAAGCAGGTGGGGAAGGCTGGTCCAGCACCCAGAGTGCGGGATCGCGGGTTCAGGGCCGAGCTCCCGGCCGCGGTGGGGCTCGGGGACGGGTTTTTCCCTCCCCCAAAGCGGCAGCCGCTCGGAGAGGGTGATGCGGGCGCCGACGGGCGGCTTTCCCCGGCGGCCCTAGGCCCCAGCGGAGCGGCCTGAGGCTGGAAGAGTCTCGGCCGCCAGGAGGCTTGGCGAGGAGTCGGCAACCGGCGGCTTCGGGGGTCCCTGAGGCGGAGGCGGCGCTGGCAGAGGGGCCCGTCCGCCGGGGCCTGAGGAGCCCGGATCTCTCCCGCCTGGGCTCCGCCCCCGCCACCTCCACGTCCGTGGTGGCCGGTCCGCGGCTGCCGAGGCCGGGGAGGTGCCGCTCCGTCCCGCGGCGGCGGCCTGGGCCCACGACGTCCCCGCAGAGCGGCCGGCCGGCCGGGCCCCCAAACCCGCCGCTACCGGTGGCGCCTGCCCCCACCCCGGCCTCCGCCGCTCTTCCCGGCGCGCTCCGCGGCCGCGGCCTCAATCACGGCGCGTCCCACAATGCACCGCGCCAGCGGCTCTGCGGCCGCCGCCCCCTGTGTGACGTGCCGGCTGCTGGCGCGAGAGCGAGGGAGGGGCGCAGGAGGCGCGCGGGCAGAGCGCAGAACGCACGTGGGGGGCGGCGCGCTCTGACGGGCGCCCTGGGTCTGGCCCCGCGCAGCGCCCCTCTGAGCCCGGCGCCTGCTCCGCTGCTCGAGCTTGTCGCAAGCAGGGTCCTAAACTCCCCCAGCGCCGCCCTCCTTCCCTATCTTCAGTGTCATTTAAAAGAATAAGTAGAGCCCTGCAAATCCGCAGATATCCACCTTGTATCTGCATCTACAGCTACAACATGGATAGCCGCGGACCATTTCTTGCGGATGCAGATCAGCTACGGATCCACATATGTTTATCTGCACAGAGCTAGAGCCCTGCAAATCCGCAGATATCCACCTTATATCTGCATCCGAAGATACAACAGGGCTATCCATGGACCATTTTGGGGGAAGCAGGCCGGATACGGATCCACTTATTTGTATCCATGCAGGGCTCTAATAATAAGGGCTTGACTTACACTTCACTTTGCACCCTAGAAGGAGAGTAATTAACCAGGTGACTTTTACTCCAGGGGTCAGCAACCTTTGCCAACCATTGTGCTGGTCCTTCCTAGCAGAGCTGTAACTACAGCGGGGCCAATGGGGCACAGTGCGGCTGTGCTATTAAAGGGGTGGCTTTGCGGCACCGGCTCTGAGCACCATTAATGGAAAAGGGGTGAGTTCCAATCAGAATGTGACCCGGCTGCCAAAACATCGTGTTACAGCTCTGCTTCATCGGGGTACTAGATGTCAGGCAAAAGGAGGACATGTCCTCCTTTATACCTTCATGGCTTCTGTCCAGCAGGCATTTTAAAAATACATGATTTCATCTGCCCCTTTACTTACAGGGGTTAAAGTATGCCAGAAGGCTCTGGCCCACCCTCTTTTTAGAGAGATGCATTCCAGAGTTCCCTAAAAACAGAAGACTATTATATTAATATATTCTACAATTACTGTACTACATTTTCTCTCCATCTCCTCCCCTGTCCTTTTTGTACTTCTATGCTTTGGTATCTGGTAACCCTACTCCTGGCAGCCCCCACTTGCTGAAGAAAAAAAAATGTGGTAGGTGCCTGAAAATTCAACAGCAGTCATGGCTGGAGGGGGAGTGGTTCCCAGGCATGCCATGGAAAGAAGTCATCTACAGTGGCTCATCTTGGCAGTGTGTCTGGGGACAGGAATCCCCAGGCATGACACAAAAGGAAGCTGCACCTTTCAGAGGTTCCCAAGCATGCTGCAGAAAAACTGCCTAGAGTGGCTTCTTTGGGGAGTATCACACTAGGAAGAGGAGCCACTCCACCCAGCTTATTTCTGTGTCACATGAAGGCATATCCATGGGGGGACCCTCCCTGTGTCCCAGCTGCAGCCAAAGGAAGCTGCCCAGAGCGGCTTTTGGTGGCAGGAGTGGCAATTTCTGTGGTAGTGCAGGAGGGGGCCACATGCCACTCTGAATGGGCATGACTGCCACGGTGGTGGGGGTTGCCTACCCCTGTTCTACTCTATACAGTTATATCAGTAAACTCCCTCTGTGGATGCACTTACAACCTGGCATATAAAGGTTACTTATGGCAATAGAAGCAAGGAATCCTGTAGCACTTAAAGACTAACATTTATTCATTGCATGAGCTTTTGTGGGAGAAAATCTGAGTTCATCAGATGCTTTGAAGATGGGGGAAACACAGCATGGGATGAAAATAAATGCAAGGGAGTGGAAGACATGGGATCAGGTCATACAGTAACAGCAAATCAGCGCAGTTAAGATTCAATTTTGAAAGGGATAGCCATGTTAGTCTAGTCCAGTGAAAAAACAACAAGGAGTTGTGTGGCACTTTAAGACTAACATTTATTTTTTGCATGAGCTTTCATGGGAGAAGATCCCAAAACACTGGGTAACAGCACAGAGGAGGGTGAAGTCAAATTACCTGTTGTAATTGGAAAAGAAACCATGGCAATAGTGATTTCCTTTCCCATGTGGGTTTAGCTATATGGGCATAGAACACCTTTATACCAAAATAACCACATGCACAGTGGAGGGTATACAATATCAAGAGAGTTAATAGGACTACTATCTAGCATAGACAAATGCTAAGGCTCTACCTGTTACGGCTGTGAAGAATGTGTGAAAGAACATGAATAGAGCTACCTTGGTGCTGCTTCAGGCTTCTGAGAAAATGGGATTTTCTCCCACAAAAAAAAAAAAAAAAAAAAAAAAACACACCTCATAAGATAAATAAATTTGTTACTCTTTAAAAGTGCCACCAGACTTGTTCTTCTGTAACAATAGCTCTCAGTGTTGTGAACTGCCCCATTCACATGGCTAAAGATTGAAGGGTAGGTCTGCACAGCAACTAGATGCCAGCCAACCGAGGCTCACAGGAGCCAGGGTCTAGAACAGGGGTCTCAAACACATGGCCCGTGGGCAGCATGCAGCCCTTAAAGCTATTTCCTGCAGCCCACAATGACATGATCGTTACCGATATTTGCAATATCATTGTAAGGAAAGATTTCAGTGGTGCGGCCCCTGAGCTACTGTACTAACCCTCATGCGGCCCTCTATTAGTCTTCATGGTGCTTTGAGTTTGAGACCCCTGGTCTAGAATTTTTTAAGTTGGAAGGGTTCCAGAACTCAGGCTGCACTTGGAGCCTAGAAATCTACCAAGTCAAACTTCTTACAGACGACTAAGCATAATCAACACCATTACTTTTACAAATCAACTTTGTAATTTCATAAAAAAAATCAAGTTAGACAGGATCTATTTTCCATAAACCCATCTTGATCAGCATTTTTTTTAATATTACCTTCCTTTAATTCCTTGTTATTTGGAGGCTTGTATTAGACACTCCATTATCTTCTTGGGATCAATCTCAGGCTGACAGGCCTATAATTAGCCAGGTCATCCTGTTTACCCTTTAAAAATATTTTCACAACTTTGGCTTTTTTCCATTCTACTGGAACTTTTCCAGTGTTCAAAGAATTATTTAACATCAGCATTAATGATCTGTTGAGCACCTCAGCCAGCTCTTTTAAAACTCTTCATTACAAGTTATCCATTCGTGCCAATTTAAATGTGTCTAACTTTAGTTGCTACTCTTTAACATTCTCTTGAGATGCTAGAAGAAAGGAAAGAGCATGAGCATGTGATATGACTACCTCATCTCTTTTTACCCCTCAAGTACAGAGCAGAAATATATACTGATTACTTTTGCCTTTTCTGCGTTATTATTGATAATTCTCTTTCCCTTCTTGTAATGGACCAATACGTGATTAGTATTGCTTTTGCTCCTTCTTATTTTCCTTAACATTGCAAGCCATAGATTCCTCCTTGTGTCCTTTTGCTTTTCTTATCAATTCCTACTTTTCTTTATACTCATTAATTTCATCCTTTTAAATAATTTATTATTAAATGCTGCATCAAGGTTTCCCTACTCTGTTTTGTTGCAAATAAGGAACCATGCAGCAACTGATTCCTCCACTGTGGATAAATACTACCTTCCCTGTTTGAAGAGCAGCAAATGAGAATTAGTTCTGCTTCTAGAAATATTAACTCCTTCTCCCTGCAGTCCATGAATGTTGGAAGGGAACATTTTATCTGTATCAGCTTCCCCTCAGTTCCAGCCTGCCCCAATTCCATCACTATCTCTATCTTACAGATCCTTGGCTGCACAGTGATAGACACACAGATACTTATTGGTGCATTGACTTCTGGAAAAGGTGTATGCACAATAGGCTCTTTTCTTCTCTCCTGATATTTTTGGGTTGTATCAATCCTTGTTTATCCCATTTGCCTCTCCTCTACACATTGAATAGAGGAAAGCACAGAAGTCATGACTATTTTTGTATCAGCAGGATTTAAATACAGCAGTTAGAAGTGCACTGTCGAAGTACCCAAGGGCCCTGTCCTATAAGCAGACCTGTGCACATTGAGTTCTGCCTCCCTGCTCCTCCCCACCCCCAATGCTAAGCCACAGTGATAGAGCCCTGCATGGATTCAAAATTTTTATCTGTCTCCGATCTATAATCTGCAAACATGGTCCATGGATAGCCACACTTGCAGATAATTCTGTGAATGCAGATACCCTAATATTCCCTGATATGAAGTTGCCCTGCAAATTTGCTTTATAGATGCAGATATCTTTATCTGCTCTATACACTGAACTCCACATAGGAATAAGGGTTTGCACAAGTGCAGCAGATTTCAGGATCAGGACCAAAATTAGCAACCCTAATATCAAGGAGTATTATACTTTACACAATATCTTTAAAGTATATTGAATATAAAAACAATGCAAATCCTAGTTATTTTCATGTTTTTACAAAGAGCATATTTTACAGAGATTTAGTGTTCAGTCACTCACTAGTTAGCATACCAATAAAAATATACTTTTTTCCTTACCAAAGACTTAACCAGAACATGTAGAATAGGTATTGCAAGAAAGCCTCTCCACCTAATCACTTGTCCCCCATCTTCAGATCATCTGATGAAGTGGGATTTTTCCTCCCACAAAAGCTCATGCAATAAATAAATTTGTTAGTCTTTAAGTGCCACAGGACTCCTTGTTTGTTTTGCCTAATCAAAGGAGGTTTTAGCTGTATCCACATAGAATCATTTTCTATGTCCTGGAAACAAAGCAAACAGCACAATGAACCTCACATCAAATGTCCCTTTCAGCAGTTTCACCATAAAGCAATCATATAATGAAGTTCAAACAAAAGGATCTGGGAAATGGGAGGGGGTAAAATTCTTCTTTGCTTGATCACATGGCAAGTTAGATCTCAGTTTTTGTCACGCTCAGCAAAAGAGCAACTCCTATCACCCTCTTCCTTCTTACAGTCCTAGCTAGTTTTACACAATAAGGTCATTGGGTTCAGCCGTGCAATAAGGACAGAAACCTGTTTCAGTATAAGAGTCCACGGATAAGGTTTAAGCCCAATGTCTGTCAGCTACGTATGGGTTTGCAACCAGAAGCTGAACAGACAAAAAGGGCTGTTCTTTCATGGCAGTATATAATGGTATTGATGCCTTAAATTCAAATGCTGCCCATATAGTGCACAGTGGTTCATTTGTACTGAAATTTTTGTTTTTGTTCCTCAAAGCCACTCTTACACAAAACCTCCATTGGAAAAAAAAAAAAAAAAAATCACCGATTGCCTGAATAGCTTCTTCCCTCTAAATTGAGCTTCCTTATTTACTCTGTCTTTTATAGGTGACTGGTTTATCAGGAAAACTTGTTTTGTACACATTTCAAAGTCATTGCCTGCTGAACTGCATGGATAGAGAGAATGGGATTGTTTGGGTTTTTGCCCACAGCACTGATTATTCTTTTGTTAATAGATAGAGGTGGCTTAGATTCTGCCATTGCTATAGAAGACATCTTCTGGACATAGGAAGAGATTGCACTCTAGGGAGGAGTAAAAAGGGGAAGAAGCCAGAGGGTAACCTACAGACAAAAGCACAGAAGTAATTAATGGTAGTGCCCATTTGTAAAGATAAAGTGCATTCAGATGTATGTCAGCCCTTTGGCTATAGAAGTCAAGGTTTCCAGAAACGAGCATCTTATTTGCTTTTCTTCTACATCAGCTCTGCACTGATGTAAGTCACTGGATTTCTTTGGAGTTACTTTTCCAATATACACTAATATCAATATGGTCAAAATCAGGTTCATTAAATGCTAAAGAATAATTGCATTTTTGAGCTGGATGCACGTTGTATAAGCCAAAAAAAAAAAAAAAAAAAAAAAAAAAAAAGATCTTTATTTGATTTAGCTAACATTTTTAAAAAATCCCAGATTTCTTGTGACCTCTTAGTATGCACTAAATTATATTATTTTTTTCATTTTTTTGTTCACAAAGAACTTTATGGAAATTTTAAGGCATAGGATAGCATGCGCCTATAGTGCCAGTATTTAATTTATAGGGAACCGTGCATGGCTAAACATCTTCCAATGTTTTCAAAATGTAGTTCCCATTTCTGCAATGAGAACTGCATAGACAGCCCTCAAGTGCAGCCTCACTGAACTCAAAGGGGCTTTCTGCCTAGGTGTTTGCTTATGTGATTCTCAGTTTTGTAAGACTGGGATCTTATTACTAACTCATCTTAACTGTGTAATTGATAATTGAGAGGGACAGCTCTAAACTGGGAAAAGTTAAAATATTTTTAAAATTCTCAAAGTAAGCATCCACCAGAATTCAGTAATATGAACTAAACTATTAGCAAGGAAATTAATTTTAATGAATGTTCAAATAGCTTTTGAAAATAATGTGAATTTTAAATAATTTAAAAATTCAGAGTTAAATTCAGAAAGGTAAGATTGTACAGTGGAGATGAAGGAAGAGTAATTTTTCACTGTCTATCACATTCATTTTTTCTATTTAATAGAAAATTTACATTTTGGAAGGCCCAGATGTATGGACAAGTACATGACAGCAATAGGACCAATGCAGGAGTATTACACACCGTAAGCAAACCTTTAGCCTTGCATGCAACCCTTCACAGTTATCTTGAAAATGAATATTGTGTATTGGCATGAATTAAAAATTTAGAAAAAAGATTGATATGGATGGTACATTTGATTATTCTACACTTTTCACAGGATATGTACAGAAGAAATGCACATTGTAATGTGCAATATTGCTTACATGATGTAATACTGCATGTTGCTGGAATGAAGTTGATCATTAAAATTTTAACTCACTATGCTTTAAGTTTAGCAAATGTAGGGGGAAGAACAGTTTCTTTGGGTCAATGTTTTATGCAATTTCATGTTTTAGTGATAAGGTGGATAGTCCAACAAGTTTTCCTAGCATCATTTAGGAAAGAATGTATGTTTTGGTCAGCTTTAGCTTGGAAAAAACTTTACTCATAATGGGTCACAGAAACGGAGAGTCAAGAGGATGCAGAGAGCAATAAGTGTTGTGGAGACACCATCTCAGCTTATTTTTGCATACCAAATTCAATACATATATTGTGGTGATGCAAAATTTGGAACTCATCTCAGTGGCTCACAGTTTGCTGCAGACATTTGAAACATCAGTATCTTTAGAGTCCGTGTTTTAAAGCTTGCTCTAGTTTCAAGCAGTGTTCCATAATTTGCTTTCATATTCTATTCTGCAAACATTGCAGATAGAGGAAGCCAAGCACATAACTAATTTGATGCATGTGTGAATCTTTCTTCAACCAGTTGCATTGCTATGTCAAGGACTGAAGAATAAAAAGTTCACTTTGACTTTTTCTTTGGAGGTCTGAATAGGCTTATCGTTCATCTGCTTCATGTGACCTGCTTCCTCTTTCTCCTCAGATGGACTGGATCTTATTCAAAGTATGATAATACATCAGCTACTCAGCAAATTCATGTTGATCTGCCCATGTTTTTTTAAACCTTTTGTTACTCCTGTAGTCTACAAGAAATTTCTAGGGTTCTCTGAGTTGATTAATGGTATCATGTATGTCAGATTCTTACACCTGAAGTTGTTTGCTAGTCATATTAATCACAAAGAGGATGTCACAAGACAAGAGAAACAAACTTGAAACAAGAAACATCTTTTTCAAGAGCTTGCACATCTACTTATGAGGTATTGCCAGAAGATCTGTTACAGTAGTGTCAATTAGTGCATCACAGATATCACTCAGTTGATAGCAAAGAGTTTTGAAGACATTAGTATCTGTACAGCTTGATCTTTCATTCCCACAGCTGAAGCCTGTTTCTGTACTTTGGTGGGTTCATGAATAGTTCATTCCATTTTTTGTCATCCTCCTCCCCCAAGTTTTGCCACTCTAACCAACCACCCATGAACTTTGCCTAGTGTTTGTACTGTCACTGGACAGTAATGATAATTGAGTCTAATAATAAAACAAGGTGTAGCTAGAGTTAGGATTTCAGAAACAGCACAAAATGATGTGCCATAGTTCTTAAATAGCTAACAAAGTTCTCAGATGTTTGAAAGACATTGCAAAGTGTGTTAGTAGGGGAAGTAAACCAAAGAGACAGTGACCTTATCATGCCTAAAATTGCTTATTGCTTTGGATTCATCCATTGTTGCTGAGTTTTGATTTATTGATTTTAATTGGACTGAAGGTCAGCACCTGTGTAAGTATTTGCATGACTGGGGCCCAAAGCAGTACAATGAAGGGACATGCAATGAGGTTCTCTTAGGCTGTGTCTACATTTGCAAGCTTAGTTTGGACTTGCTTAGTCTGAACTAAGCAGTTCCGGATTAGTTTGAACTAACCGTGGGTTAGGTCAGACTAGCCATGGCTTTTTAGTTTGAACTAGCTGCATTTTTTAGTTCAAGCTAAAAAAGTGCATCTACTTTCAACTAACCGCTTAGTTCACAGTTAAGTTTGAATTAAGGCATCTACATCACCCTAGTTTGAACTAAAGTTCAAATTTTTTTAGTTTGAACTAGCCAAAGGCTAGTCTAGATGTTTACCAAATTAGTCCAGACTAAGTATCTTTAGTCTGGACTAATTTGGTAGTGTAGAGATAGCATTAGAGCCTGATCCAGCCTGCACTGAAAATCAAAATTCATTTGATGTCTACAACGAGGCCCTTGAACTAATAAAATTCATCTTATAAAAAATTCAAAAACAAAAAACCAATTTTACTATATCTTCTGTGACCTCAAAAGGATACCAAATCAATTTACAGACTGATCCTTGAGTGAGCTCAGTGAAGCCCCAAAAGCATTCTGGAGTCTGCCTCTGCACAGCTCACTGCAGAATTGAGGCTCGACTTAAAGTGTTGAGAGCCCTTTGGACGAAAGGAGCTATAGCAATTTAAGTTATTTTAATACTTAACACATGTAACTAACTTCATGTACATTAGTCACAATAGAATGAAAAAGGATCTGCATGAATGAACTATTATACCTATGCAAAGTCCTGTTGACTTCAGCAAGATTCTGGAGGAAAAAAAGGTCCACGCACATGGGATTCCTTCAAAGGATTTTGCAGGATCACGTTCATAAACTTCACCCACCACCAAAAAGGTACCTATCTCAGAAATACTATAGTGTAGACTATCCTTTCCCCTGATCTTTTCCCTTTATCATTAGCAGTGCTCCTGGCTCAAAGACAGACCTGAGGCTCAGGTGCCAGGGCTTGAGCGCAGTAAGTGCACCGCTGCAGCAGACCCAGGGCTCTGGCACTGAGACTCAGGCTCTGTAAGCCCAGTGCCAAGTGACACCCCTGAGTTGTCATTAGGTTAGGTATTAAGTTATAACAATGATAGATGTAGCCTGTCTGAAAATTGTTTCTCTATTAGTCTTACTTCCAAGGATACCAGCAACCAAAAAATTATATTTTGGTGCTTGAGTGCAACTTATTTATGTATCAGTTGTAACACCTAAGCTTCCTATAAATTAAAGGGATGAGGGGAAATCTCAATCTCCACCCCCCCTATTTGCTTTACAAACAGAAGGGCCCCCATTGACTTTGGATCAGGGCCTAAGTGTACTGAATAGCATTTTCTGTATAAAGAACATTGTGTTGTGGGTTCTTCACACCACAGGCAGGGACAATAATGTTTTTCTAAACAAACCAACCCAAACAGAGTGTTGTTATAGGGACAAGTTTAATAGATGAAACTTTTTACCTTTTTCCCCTGCATGAGGTTGATACTATCATTTCATTAGAGAACCATCACTTATGTGAAATTACACCCAGTAGTTAGTAATTCAATCATAGAACTGAATTGGATTATCCACCTGTATATATTTGGAGAATGAATGATTATCAGGTGTTAACCCACATTTATCCTTCACACATAGCCCAGACAAAAACTTTGAATTTTCAGTTCAGATGAAAATACTGCTTTACACAAATTGTTTCTAGGAATTTCATTAATTTATGTATATATGCAGTAGACATGTATTTTTTGTAATTTCAGTTTGTCTAGATTTTTTAGCTAGAAATGATGATTTGTTGAAGTTAAATGCCTGCTGCACTTTAAAGCTATTCAAGAGAACACAAGTAATCAGGAAGTCATAGCAACCACTGCAAGAAAAAAAATTCAAAAGCATGGAAAAAAAGTTAGTGGGTGGTAACAGCAATATACTTGGCCAAAAATCATATTCCAAGGTGATCTCCCAATAGCTCTGGAAACTGCTCTTAAAAGGTAGAGGTGAATAACCACACAGGCCTATGGGGCCCATGTCCAGGGGCCCTCTACCCTGAAGCTGGGCCACCTGGGCCAGAAGCCAGGCTGTATGTGCCCACCCCATCACTGGGCTGGCCAGTCCACTTCCAGGGGTGTGGTGGGATAGTGAGAATGGTTGCTCCCCTAGCAGGGTGGTTGGCATACTGTGTACAGCCTCCAACATGGCCTTCCAGAGCCTGTGGCCCTGGAGGGCTGCATCAGAAGCCCCACCGCCCACTTAGGATGGTCCACCGTCTGGGGAGGGCTTGGGTTTCAGGTGGGGGACCTGCTCGTACAGGGCTGGGGCACCAAGTGGGCTGGAGGTGCCCACGACCCTGAGTCCCCTGTGTCTGCTCACAAAAAGCTCACTTCTAAACACTGTTGCAGGGTTGGTAGTCTTTAATGGTCTTCATGCCAGCCCCACCCTTCCAACCCACAGCAGGTGCCAGAAGCCACAACATGCAGCAGCCCCCCCCCCAGCTGGCCTCACCCCCCCCCCAGCTGGGGAGTGGGGCCAGGAGTCACAGTGCACTTGTGGCTCTTGGGGGGCCAGCAGGTGGGCTGCAGCACTGAGAGCCCTGTGTGCCAAAGCTGGCACATGCACCTTTTTACTTTCTGGGATTTTTCTAACCCCTGCACTATTGTGTTTACTAATCAACAGCAAGAGCTGAGACTCAGAACTAGGTGAAGCCTTAAGATACTGATTTACAGACTTCAGGAGGTCATAGTGGAGAAGCAAGTGGTAGGAGAAGCAGAAGGTACTAGCATGCATGCAATAGCGTAGCTAGTGGACTGGCAGTGATGGTGCAACAGTGGCTGTCAAGGTGGTGCGTGAGGTGGCAAGTAGCAGAGATCAGGGTACCTTCTTTCCCTCCCTCATTCCCAAACAGCTTGAGACATGAACTCTGCAGCTGCACTGCTAGATTCTGGGTTTACCCTGACAAAAATCTGTGAGTGGGTGCTATGAAGAGAAGGACATATTAGAAGACCTTCTTTCTGGATTTAGGAATGTGAGGCAAGAGGAAACTGCCCAATGTACTTGTTCATTATTTTATGAATGTTGTGACAAGCTGCTCACCAGATGTGGTCCAGTGTGCCACTGTGATCCTCTAATCTCCACTCTTCAACCCCAATTCACCCCACTTTGCAAAGTGACTACTCATTCCAGAGTCAGCCCACACCAGCCTCTCACATGTGAGCAGTCCCAAGCAGCATATGTGCTCTCTCCAGTCACATAGGGAATGGTCCCCCAACAAGCAGCACCTAGCCCCAGATACCACCTTGGGAGCCTCTGTCCTACAGGGACTGGGACTCACTTCCAGTCATTATACCCTCCTATCTGGCCATTTAACAAAGAAATGGATCATGCCCAGACCTTCTGCATTCACATCCTCTAAAGTTCACACAGCTTTACATGAAAACTACTAATTTATTGATCAGATTAAAGTTTTAAGTGAAGAAATGGCCAATCAAGGCAGAATCATAATAGAAAGTGAGTCAGGAGAGACCACGGGGGGGGGGGGGGGAAGGAGGCAAAACACACATCCTAACCTAATCTCGCTACTGAAACTGACCTCATTAGTCCAAGTTTATGTTCAAGATGTCAGATGTTCTTACAGCCAGTCTTTCTACGCAGAGGTGATCTTGTCAGGTCCAAGCCAGGGATCTCAATTAGCAGAGTCTTTGTTGCCTCTTCCAAGTACTTGCTTGCTCACAGCTGTGGCTGTTTACATGTTGTTGTAAGAGTTCAGCCTGTCTCCAACCCCCCTGACCCATGCAAGACATGCTATACATCTGTGCACATACAGAATGGTTTGAATATTCATACATGAACCTTTCATAGCCTAACTGGCATAAAATCAGTGCATAAATGAACAGAAAAGTTAAGCAGATCATACCCTGGGGTAAACGGATGTGCATCCCATGACATGTGAATCCTACTGCTTGCAGCATTTCAACAAGTTAATTGGGGGTTTCTTTTTATTATAAAACCTCTTTGTACACTCAGCCACTGTGCTTGCAATAGGGAAGTATGAGTTCCCCTAGAGGTATCCAAGGGGTTGTGTGTCAATTCTCCAGGTTACAAAACCAGCCCTAGCTCCCAGTTGGTATTGTTGAAAGAACCTCCTGGATATTGAACCCAGCCCTTTTTGCTGTCACCTCCAAATGGCAGAAAGGCTACGCCGAGTTCATCTTCTTTGCCCATTAACAGGGTGCTATAAAACTGCATTTTCATACTTTATGATGGAATTTGGACCCAATTTTGCCACCTTTATGTAGGCAGATCTCCTGATGGTGCTGGCACTGATAACAAATCTGCCAGCAATGTCAGTGTTATCTAATTATTGTAGGATGTCATACTCAGTTTAAAAAGGTTGCAAGAGTATGCTTGTGTTTATTGGTCATATCTTTTGCTTTTTAAATGGGGATCATATTTCTTTATGGTAGTGTCAAGTTTTTACAGAGGTGTAGCAAAAGTTGGGGCACCTGTTTCCTGTGTCACAGAAGACACCTGGGGATTGTAAAATTAAGATTGGTTCCTATCTCTCATCTCTAGGAGATTAGCTAATCTCCTCTCCCACCTTCTGACAAAACACTTAGTCTTGAGGGAGTGGAGCAAGATGAGACCTGACTCAGGCCTGCTTGTTATTGTACAATACTTGACTCACTTAATTAGCACTATACAAATGTTAAATAGTTAATCATTAGCTAATATACTGGGCAATAATATGACAATAAGACAGACACAGTAAGTGGACAGTAAGTCTTGTGTGTGCACACAATGAAAGGAATAGGAGTCCAAGATGAAAGTCAGGATTCATTCAGGAAACCAGTCTATAATCACTGATGCAATAAGAAGTGGGGGGGACATTTTCTTCTGCCCTCAGTTTATTTCTGGGCTAAAATTCATATTTCTCCAAAAATCTGCTCTGAGACTTTAACTTGTGCCATATTAACATCATGACTCATTTAGAAGAGCCAGCATAAATATTTTCTTAAGAACAGACTCCCAGGTTGGACCATAACTAAAGCTGTCAACACGCCGGGCCGCGGGGTGATTAAGTTCTCACACAGAGATGCAGTATCCTCACCACTTCACACAAACACCTATAGGTTATTTTAATTCCAATTATTGTTCAAAACCATCCCAAAAGAATAAAAAAAAAAAAAAAGATTCTATTATGGGCACAGCAGTAACCCTTTCTTCTAATGGTTACTATTTCTTCATGTACAAAGAACACTTGTGTATTTCAGATTTGGCATATGTCACTCCTGAGAGGGTAATATAGTGATCTCAGTCCAGTCCCTGGCACTTAGATGCCATCCTCACAATAGGCACCAAATTGTTGGCTCTCTCAGTGAAGCCATAGACCAAAAAGACAGAGAATGGCCTGTCTTTTGCCACCTAGAGACAGTCCTACACATTTTCCTGTTCTCCCCCTGATGTTCTGTTGTCCAAGCTAACTTATTTATGAATACCTAAAAGGCTTCACTCCAACTTGTTTCCTGAGCACTGAACTCACATGAACAACTAAAAATGGCAGGTTGTTCTCTGTGCTTCTGCTGTAACTCACGCATGCTGCTCTATTGCCATAAAAACTCTGCAGCCAGTGATGGCAATTTTCAGGTGTGTAAAGCTGTAAGTGGTCCTACACTTCCACCCTGCAGGGGGCACAAGGTCAGGGCAGAAGTTGTTCCAGCACTATAGATTTTTGTGCAACTCCATACCAATGTTCCCTCTAAGAGGTGCTGGCAGCTGAGCAACTCATGTTGCTCACCATGCTGGGCCGCCCCCCCATGGGCCCACTCCCAGCCCTCCCCAAAGGACCACTCCTGGCTGCCCCCTGGCTCCCAGCAGCCCCTCTGTGAGCCTGCTCCCCGCTGCCTGGCCGCCCCCACAAACTTAGCTTGTGGCTGGAGCCTCACGGCCCAGCCACAGCTCCTGGGGCCAGAGCAGCTCTACGGAGCATGCTCAGATTTTCTGGGCATGCTCCGTTAGAGCTTCTCTGGGCGGGAGTTTTGAAGACTCCCTGCTACACAGGAGCTCTATGGAGGGACTCTGCCTGCTGGCCGTGCGCTGCCGGCAGCCTTCTCTGCACTGGCAGCTGTGGCGGGCTGCGCTGCAGCGTGCCAGCGCAGCTTAGAGGGAACATTGCTCCATACTGTCAACTCATAGGAAGCCTTTATGCAGCTGCCGTAAATGAGAATCCTCTGGTTACTCTAATGTATAGAGCCTGTTGATGTACCATGTGGCATATAACACCAGAATTGGGAGAACAAAGATATCAAAGCCATGTTTGTCTCCTTTCCCTTGAGCTGAATATACTGTACTGCATCTCTGGAAGAATCAAAAACTCAGCCTCTCCTGGAGTGTACTATATTTTGTATTCTTAGGGTTTGTCTACAAATAGAATGCAGGCAGTGCTAAGGGTAGGGCTCCCCCTGGAGGTTGCCACAAGAAAAACAGATACTAACTACTTGAGAACCAAGTTGGCTTAACAAATAGTCCTTACAACATAGTCTTGATTTTCCTGATAATTTTATAATGATTTCATTTAGAGGTGTTTGAATACATCAGGGAAGGATACATTTGACTTAAGTCTGACTCTTCAAAGACGCACAGAAATTTGTGCTGTTTTCTTCTAGCAGAAGTGTGAGTCCCTATCCATCATCAAAACAAGGTACAAACACTAATATTTTCTGCAGTGGTAATCAACATTGATACAACCTTGATGATCCACATGCAAGGAGAACTTTGAAGAAATTCAGCCAGCCAATTAACCTTTTGGCTAATCGAGAGCCTTCAGTGTGGGGCCATAACCTTATATAAAAAAATCACAGCAAAACAAGGAGTCCTATGGCACTTTAAAAAAAATTTATCGCATGAGCTTTCATGGGAGAAAATCCCCCATCTTCAAAGAATCTGACAAAGTGGGGTTTTTCCTCTCATGAAAGCTCATGCGATAAATTTGTTAATCTTTAAGACTATGTCCACACCTAAAACTTTAGTTTTGACTTGCTTAGTCCAAACTAAGTAGTTCTAAGTTAGAGGGAACATTGGTTCGAACTAAGGGGAGAGAGCAGCTGAGCAACTCCTGTTGCTTGCTGCGCAGCCCCTCCCCCTGCTCCTGCTCGCCCCCCCCACAGCCCCCCCCACTCCTGCTAGGCCCCTGCTCCCAGCATCCCCCCCCGCCCCCAGCATCATCCCCCCTGCTCCCAGCATCACCCCCCAGGCCCCACTTGCACTGCAGTCCCAGCATCGCCCCCCTGTGCTCCTGCTCACCCCCCCATCCCAGCATCACCCCCCCCACTAGCCCCCCTGCCCCGGTCCCACCA
>ML681963.1:110817508-110843183 GCA_007922195.1 Podocnemis expansa
CCCCCCCCCCCAGCCCCCTCAAACTTACCTCAGGGCTGGACTCGAGGCAGGCCCAGCCCTAACTCCTGGGCCAAAGAAGCTCTATGGAGCATGCCCAGATTTTCTGGGCATGCTCCATTAGAGCTTTTCTGGGTGGGAGTTTTCAAAACTCCCTGCTCCACAGGAGCTCCCTCAAAGCAGTCTAGCTGCCGGCAGTGCGCTGCCGGCTGCCTTCCCTGCGCTGGCTGCTGCGGCGCGGTGTGCTGCAGCACGCCAGCGCAGCTTAGAGGGAACATTGGTTTGAACTAATGTAGTTCAAACCAAAAAAACATGGCTATTCAAGCTAAAAAAAAAGTTAGTTTGAACTAACTGCTATTTCAAAAAACTTTAGTTCAAACTAGCATGTCTACATTGGGCTAGTTCAAAACTAATTATGAAAATAAGTTCAAACTAATCAGCCAAACTAGCTAGTTTGAACTAAGCTTTGCTTAGTTTGAACTAAAAAGTTCAAGTTTGAACTAGGCAAAGCCTAGTGTAGACAGGGTTCAAATTAGTTTGAATTAAGGCTCCGTAATTCAAATTAATTTGCTAGTGTAGACCTAGCCTAAAAGTGCCACAGGACTCTGTTTTGCTGAAATAGATCAACATGGCTACCCCTTTGGTATCTGGATTATCAAAATTATCCTCTAAATCAAAGTGTCAGTTTTCAGGCCTACCAGAAATTAAGGCATCCATTTACTAATTTCTGGTGAAAAGTCTGAACTGCAAAATTGAAATTTGGATCTGGATTTTGGATCTCCCAAAATTATGATGTGCTTAGTTCCAGGGGAAGTTGAATCCAGTATACAGAAAGGTGTTAGCAATGAAATTTGCATCAAAGTTCAGGTTCAGATTTCCCACTACTCCATGGTGAGAGGTATTTGAGGCTGGAGGTTTGATTTGTGCCCTTTGCTAATTTTGTTTTATTTTAGTATCTAGGATCTGTGGACTTTAGTGTGAGCCCTAGTCTATACTTACTGCACTTTTTGCTGCAGTTGATGGGAGATATGCAAGATTCATAAAATAAACTTGTAAGTTGTCAGGAAATACACAAGAGCTCAGTACACACTTCTGCAAGCCAACCAGAAATGCCTTCTGGTTGGCTTAATGCAATTGCAGTTTTAGGGCTGGAGTTGTTACAGTGATTTCCAGATCAATTGAGCATGTCTACTCAGACCACTCAAACCCAGATCATACTGATAGGAGCAGTTTTGCTGCTGTAAGTGTTGTCTGACTGAGAAATGCTGAGTGACTTCTGCAGGAAGAAATGAGTTGAGGTTATTTACCACCTCATAGTAATTTGTTATTTTGCTGGCCTGAGGCTGTAAGCATCCTCTATTCTTTGAAATTTCTCTTCTCTGGTTCCAAGTGGGATGAAGCACCTTTTTGTTGCTGCATAAAGACTGCTACATTAAAGTAGGGAAGATTTACCACCCATTCTTGAAAGACAAGGACATGTAATAATTACAGCTGTACAGCAGGCAAGTCTTTGACCCACAAGTTCAAGCCACAAGGCACACAGTGCATCTCACCATTATCAGTTTACAGTTAGCATCCTAAGAAAAGCCTGCATCTAGGGTCACTTGTTAATAGTCTTGGAGAAGTTTCAGTTCCTGTAGTGGATTTCACTTGCATGATTTGTGTTTTGTTGGGTCAGCATTCAGTAATGTCACTGCCTTTGTTAAAACTAAAAACGGGGTATCCAAACTTTCTGGGTGAGGGGCCACACTACAAGTCTTTTCTCACTCAGAGAGCTAGTGAGCAAATTTTGGCTAGATAAGGATGGTAGAAATTGATCTTACAATTAATAAAAAAACTAAAGCAATCAAAAAATCCTACTAGTTTACAAACTTAATTTGGTTCTATAAAATTCAAGTTTCTGCTTTTATATCAAAATGCAATTCTCAAATATCCATCCTTCCTATGGCAGCCTTTATATAAGGGTCATTTTCACAATGGCATACAACAATTTTGCACTTGTTAAACCACATGGGAAATTGAAAAAGGCTCACCTTTTTCTCAGGATGTGTCAGTTTGTACAGATAGCAGGAGAGCATGTCAGGGCAAAGAAAGGTGGGAGACGTGAGGTGGCAGGGGAAATGTAGGGGGCAGGGGCAGAGCTAGCAAGGGAGGATAGAGTGGGCTGGCAAGGGGGAGCATGGCAGGAGAGGAGAGCTGGAGAGTAGGGTAGGAGGGACAAGGAGGGTGCAGGGGAGCAAGGCAAGAGAAGACAGGGATGGCTGTGTGGGGTGACAAAGGGGATGTGGAAAGCAGGACAAGGGCTGGTGCTAGGGTTTCTAGCAACCCCCTGCAACCTATAAATGCATGCCCTCCTCCCTCCCCTGGGCAGGGCCATCTCTAGCAGGTGAGGGGCCCTGGGCAAGTGCATTGGGGGGCAGGGCCAGGGCCAGCTGACCCAGGGGAGGGGCAAACCCCTGTGCTGCCCCCCCATGCTGGGGACTGTGAGCAGCCAAAAGGGCAGCCCACTGCAGTGCTGCCAGTCTGGCCATCCCCCCCGCCACCTGCACGGCTCTGGGCTCTATGCCAGAGCAGGGGGTGGGAGGCAATGATACCAGCCCCACGCTGCCTCCTGCCCCCTCCTTGCTGCTTTGGCACTGGAGCCCAGACCAGCAGCACTGCACCAGGCTGCCCTTTTGGCTGCTCCCTGGCATGGGAGTGAGGGAAGCAGTGCAGCCATGCAGGGCTCCCCAAAGCATGGGGCCTTGGGCAGCTGCCAGGGTTGCCCTACCCTAGGGATGGCCCTGCCCCCAGCACTAGGGAGCAGGGCCAGCCAGGGCTCATGCTAGCAGGGACTGGGTGAGCCAGCCAAAAGGGCAGCTTGGTTCAGGGCTGCTGGTCTGCCGGCCCTGTCTGCCCTGACCCCCCAGAGGCGCTGCTCTTGGCTCTGTGCTGGAGTAGCAGGGAGGAGCGATACCAGCTCTGCGCTGCCTCCTGCCCCAGCACAGAGGCAATAGCATTACCCATGGTGGGAGGGAGGGCAGACCAGCAGTGCTGAACTGGGCCACCCTTTTGGCTGGCTTGCCCCGTGCCTGCCAGCATGGGATGGCCAGGCCAGGGATGCTTCCCTCACAGGGCATTTTGGCACCCCTCAAATGGCAGCACCCCCCTGCGGTGCTTACCTGGCTTATGTTGCGCTGGCCCTGAGCAGGGCAAGGGAGGAGTAGGGCAGTGGGGGAAGAAAGCCATGTAGTCAGGTGGTGAGACCCCCACTATTCCCCCCCCTCCACACACACACACACACACACACACACACACACACACTTTGCTGACTCCCTGACCTCTTCTTCCTGCCCTACACCACTCAGGCTTTGCAACTCCTTCCCCAGCCAGTGTAGTGCAGGCTCCCCTCCCTGTTGGCTACTGACCCCTTCCATTGGCCCCACACTGTGTGGGCTCCCTGACCCTCTCCTGCTTTATCAGCTCTGACCCCTTCCCTTCAGGCTCTGTGGGCCCCCACCAAATCCCAAACCTCTTCCCTGGCCTCTATGGTACCATACCACTGTGTGGACTTGCTGACCCCTTTCCCAGCAGGTTCTGCTCTCCTCCTTTCCTTTCCATGTGTGGGCTCCCCTGCCCCCTCCCTTCCCCTTCCCCTTCCATGTAGGGACTCTGCTCTGCTCCTTCTCTTGTCTCTCTTCCCTGCATTGGCTTCTCTCGGTCCCTTGCATCTCCTTGTCTTTCCCCATGAGGGCTCCTCTCCTTCCCTGTGCAATGGGTCCTCTCCCTCCATTAACCCACATGGACTCCTCTTTCACCTCCCAGCACTGCAGGGGCTCCTGACCCCTTTCCTAGCCCCCATCCTACCTGAAATGGGTGGAATCAGCCCTGAATGCTGATCTCTGGCCTGGCTGGCCACCCCCCCCCCTGCAGCCATGCACAGGGTAGGAGATTTAAAAGGGCTTGGGTGGCAGCACTTTGCAGGCCAGATGAAAGCCCTTGATTGGCTGGAGTTTGGCCTGAAGGCTGGACAGGAGTGAACTAAAAGATGTTGCATTGAAGGCCTTTTAGGGCCCCTTTTACTCTTAGTCCATGTTCTTTTCTTGCTAGAGGGGTATCCCCTGGTAAGGTCATTCAAAGGCTTAACAATAAGTGTAATTTTTCACAAATTGGCAATAGTAGCTACTAAATCCTAGAAATGTCTTGAGCTCCCTGTAATTCCTGGGGTGCTGCCACATAGTGAGTGCATTTATTTTTTCAGGGTTGGTACTCACACCCTCCTGGGACACAATGGGACCCACATACTTCACTGATGTCTTACAAAACTGGCATATGTCAATTGAAAGTTTCAGTCCGTAAGTTCCATCCTGGCTAGCACTTTTGAAAGTCTTTCTTCATGCTCCTCCAGAGTTCTTCCAAATATGATAAGATCATCCAGATAGACAGGTTCATGTCACTTACAACCTTCTCCATGAGATGCTGAAATGTAGCTGGGGCCCTGGATGGCAGAAGTGTGGCAGAAATGTGAGTCATGCGCTTGTTGTGGCCAGCGGAAAATGTTGCCCACCAGAGCAGCATATTTGAAGAACATCACTGGCAGCAAGCCATTAGAGCTTGTGTGCATTGACTTCTTATCTTTGGAAGCAGACAGGAAAAATACAGGAAACATATTGGTGGTGACAGACCACTTTACACATTATGCACAGGCATACCTCACATATGACCAGAAGGCCACTCCAGTTGCCAGAGTGTTGTGGGACAGGTATTTTTCAGTATATGGATTCCCAGCCCGCATATACTCTGATCAGGGACAGGACTTTGAAAGCTGTCTCCTTCAAGAAGTGCTAAGGATGGCAGGGATTAAGAAATCCAGAATCACACCTTACCACCTACAAGGTGATGCTCAGCCAGAGTGATTTAAATCAAACGCTGTTGGGTATGCCGGGGACTTTGCAGCCAGAACAAAAAGCAAATTGGAGTCAGCATGTAGCATTTCTGGTGTATGCTTACACTTCTACAAAAAGTGATGCTACAAAGCTTCACCCCATATCTTTTGATGTTTGGGCGAGAACCCAGGCTACCCATAGACTTATAGCTTTCTCCATCCTCACACACCAAAGCACGAGGCACACCAACAATATCTTTTATGACTGAAAGAAAAGCTACAGGATGCATATCGCTTAGCTACAGCAGCTGCACATAAGAACTGACAGACAAGCATTGCTATGATGCTAGGGTGTGAGCACAAGACCTCCAGCCAGGAGACAGGGTACTGCTATGTGATCTGGGGATTACTGGCACACACAAGCTAGCAGATCAATGGAAGGCCATGATTTATCTGGTTGTGGAGAAGCTAGAGGATCTGTCAGTTTACAAGATTAGACCTGAGACAGGGTTGGGACAAGTAAAGATGGTACACAGGAATCTTTTACTACTAGTGGGGGAATTGGTGGATGCACACAATGGAATGGATCATAACATGGTGCTAAGGCGGAATAAAGGCTCTGGACAAACTCCACCATTTGATGTAAATGGGGGGGCCCTCCCCCAAGGGTTAATTTGTATCTACTGGATGCATCAGAGAGTGAGTCTGAAGATGAGGACTCCCCAATAGTATACTCTAGGATGGAGATCAGATCCCAGACCCAGCTGAAGAAGCTTGGCAAGAATTCAAATGCCTCTGCCCTGAATCCCATGGCCAAAGTATTCAGGCCTGGTGCGGAGGCACCCTTGAATAAATGACAGCAGCAGAACAAGACACTGCATTAACTCCTCCAGTATTCTCTGACTGCAAGGATTTGCACCAGGCTGCTGATGACACAGCTAGGCCATCAGATGATCAGGGCACCTTGTTGGAAGTGGAACAAGGAATGCAGGACCTGAGGGCAATTGACAATTAATCCGACCAGGAACTCTCACCCATTTCAGCCCAAGAGGAAGCCCACACAATCCCAAAGGAACCTATGCTCAATAGACACGACAGAGCTGTAAAACCAATCAACAAGTTGACTTATGATGCACCTGGGATAAATAGTAAGGAAGCAACACACCTCACACACAGGACTTGTAGCTGCCACTGTAGGCTTCCTCAGACCCTTTGGGAGGAGCCCATATGGGTGGGGTGATCTGGAGCATGATTTGCCAGGACAACAAAATTCTCAGCTAGGGGAAGGATGTAAAGCAGATTTGCTGTGCCTAACAGCTGCTGAAGTGGAGCAACTAATCAGCACGGGTCCTGTATTAGCATAGTATTTGCACACTGGGTGCAGGGCATAGTGGGTTAATATTTCTCTTCAGTAGAATTAGATATTGACAGATTTGTTAGTATAAGAAATACTGTCTTTTTGTATATTGCTACTCTGTTTCAAATCTGTCTGGATCAGTTAAAGGGTAAAAACTACCCTTAGTTAAAAAGAGGCTTGAAAAAAGGCAACTGCGTATTTCAGCCTGAAAAAGAGAAAGGGGTGGGGTTTCACACAGGGACATCGCTGCCCTGGAGAGGGACCTGGGGCACTGGCCTAGGCCCTGCCCCCAGCCACAGGCCCTGCCCACAGATGTGCCCTGTGTGCCCAGCACCAGCAACACCCCTGGTTTCACATTAGCTCCTTTTGGAGCAAAATGCTGAAGGCATTCCTATCTCACCTTAGTCTCCCTGTCAAATGATAGTTCTGGCTAAGGCTTATTTGAGGTTGTTTGTTATGTTAAGGACAGCAGGTGTTTGCATGCTACTTGATGTTTAAAAGGTGCTGTGAAGGAGAAAGGCAGATTCTGAGCTGAGAAGGAACTCCCCCTCCGAGCTGAAGTTACTGAAGAGAAGCAGTAGATTAAGAAAGCAGCTGAAGCCGGTGGAGATGGTGGATGGTGAAAGCGGCTAACTGCGAGCTGGGTGGCGCGAGTGACCAGAGGGTGGAGCCAGCAGATGGTGAGAGCAGCTAGCCACGAGCTGGGTGGTGCGAATGAGTGGAGGGCGGAGCTGAGGAACAATTCTATAGGATGGAGTGAGTGACCAATAGATGGTGTTGGTGAACAGCTGGTGTGAAAGACACTCCTTACGTACCCTAGGGTTGGTTGGTAGGCTAGTTAGTACTGATTCCACAGATCAGTGCTGGTTTTGCCATTAAGTCTTGTATGTTGTGTTATGCAGAGTGAGTTGTTGGAAAACTTTGCTCTGTAGTGACTAGCTAGACCAGTGCTAATTTTTGTTATTTGGCCTTTTACAGTCCGTTTTGCTACTATTAAAAGTTCCATTTACTACACTCAGTCTTGTGCATATGAGTGGGGAAGCCTTGCCCCTTTGGGGTGCCCAGGAAACAGTGCAGGATTCCCAGAAATCTGGGTGGGAGCTTGAGTTGGTTGGTGGTGCTATATTATTGGGAAACCCCTAGGTATAGAACCCGGCCCTTGTCTGGCCAGCCTGCCCTGGTTAAGGGTTACAGCTGAAACAGACTAGAAGTATTCCCCAATCAACTCACCAGGTAAAACAGAACACTGCTGTTGCTGCAGCAATTAGCATGGCACCCTTTTCAAAACAGGATGCTCTCAGTCCTGCATGTAGGTACTGTGGCAATTTTAATAGTACCAGAGGGGCAGTCATGTTAGTCTAGTCCACCAAAAAAAAAAAAAAAAAAAAAAAACCCCCAGAGTCCTGTGGCACTTAACAGATTTGTTTTTCTCATAAGCTTTTGTGGGAGAAAATCCCACTTCATCAGGTGCTTTGAAGATGTGGGAATTATAGAATGGAAAGAAAAGCAAGGGAGTGTAGAACATGGGATCAGGTCATACAGTAACAGCAAACCAGAGCAGTTGTTAAGGTTCAAACCCTGAGATGGCTGAAGTCAAAATTACCTTTTGTAATGGGAAAAGCAGCCATAGTCTCAAATTCATCCTCCTTTCACACAATCTAATTTACATATTAATTCCAGTTCAGCTGTTTCTCTTTGAAGTCTTGATGTCCCACTGACATCCCTGAGTATGGTCATTAACAAATCATTTATAGTGTGATTAGGAAGCTGGAAGTGGTCAGCAACTGGTTTTTCTGTTTTGTGATTTCTGATGTCAGTTTTGGGTTCATTTATTCTTTTGCAGGAGATCATCCTGTGTCTAATGTATAAGTTGTTGGGGCATTTCTGGCACATGATGGCATAGATCACATTAGTAGATGAGCAAGTGAATGAGCCTTGGATGGAGAAGCTGGCTTGATTAGGACCTATGGTGGTATCTTGTGTGGATACATGGGCAAATTTGTTGCAGGGATGTGTGCCTGTTTTAATGTTTGTTAGGTCTGTAGTTGCTGGTGAGCATCTGTTTAAGGTTGGGTGGCTGTCTGTAGGTAGAAGAGGTCTGTCTCCCAAGGCTTGAGAGTGAAGGATCATCTTTTAGAATATTGGTAAGGAAACTCAGCTATTTGCCTAATTTGAATACATTAGTTTTAACTGCAGCTTGCTCATCTGAATCATTCAGGCTTATTCAAGCCAATTCACAGCCCTCTGCACGTCTATAGCCCTCATTGCAATACAAGTGCTTGACCTGCCCTAAATGCCTGTTGCATGATGGACACAAGGTTTTTGTAAGGACAGGCATATTGGTTCAAAACAAGGATATGCATTTGTGGAAGGCAGCTGAAAGTGGATACCCTTTGTTTTAAGCAGGATAAGGAAGCTAGTTTATGATGTGGCCCCATGTAGGGCCACATTAGAAAGAGCTGTCCTGATTCTCCAGGAGCTTAAGTTATTAGGCTCAGAGCTCAGTTCACACAAAGGAACTTACATCCCTATAATGCAAACAAGGAGTCATGTAGCACTTTTAAAGACTAAAGTTTATCACATGAGCTTTTGTGGAAAAAAGTGCCACTTTGTCAGATGCTTTGGTCACCAGCAGTAAAGATCAGAGCACATTGATGACTTTGCTTGTGGATCAGGGCTTGGGAGCAGCATCTTACTAGTCATTGTCAGATACAGTGGTTTCACTTTAAAGCTTTTTCAGTTTTCCTTGATTGCAATATTGCCAATAAGCAGCATATGCTATAGTAAGAATATTAATTTTAGGGCAAGTGTGAATACTGCAGTAATTTACTTAAAAAGCAAATTCAAGACCCTTAAGGACTACCACTATAAACTGTTATTTAAATATTAAAATGTTCATACACACCTTTCCAAAGTTCCAGCTAAAGCTCTTATAAAGAAGTTGTTTCTAGGGCTGTCAATCCACAATCTTTGTGATTACTACTTCCCATCAGTAATGAAGCATATACAAAGAGAACCTATACCTTGTGCTTTATTTTTCATTGCAAGCTACCTTCTTAAACTGTTTATTGTAAATATGGTTTAACTGATGCCTAGGGAATATCTCCCAAGTAGTTGCAAAGGGGTAGCTGTGTTAGTCTAGTTCAGCAAAAAACCAGGGAGTCCTGTGGCACTTAAAGACTAAAATGTATTTATTGCATGAGCTTTTTTGGGAGAAATATCCCACTTTCTCAGATGCTTTGAAGATGGGAGAACTTACAGAAAGGGAGGAAATAAATGCAGGGAAGTACAAGTCATGGGATCAGGCCATACTGCAACAGCAAATCAAAAGAGTTGTAAAGATTCAAACACCAGGGAATAGCATACAGAGGAAGATGAAGTCTCTTGGGCTTTTCCTGTAGAAGGCTTCAAGTTTCATCTCAAAGCACCTCTCCTTTACTTATGCTACATTGATGACATCATCTGGACCCACAGCAGGGATGCCCTTGAAGATTTCCATAGCTATTACAACCATTTTCACTCCACTATTAAACTTAATCTGGAACACTCCCTACAGGAGATCCATTTTCTGGACACTACAGTACAAATTAGGGATGCACACGAGTACCACCCTATACTGTTTGGGAAAACTGCCTGGATACAAATCAGGACCTCCCACTGGAGGCATCTGTCAACCTCTGGCACCTTATTCCCAGCAGCTGTGAAAGACCAGGCTAATTGAGTTAATAACCAGTGCTTTATTTAAACACCCCCAAGTAACTCAAGTATAAACAATCCCCTAAACAAAAACCCCTAATCAAAACACAATAAGACAAATGATCAATCAAACCCAAGTGAACACCTCCCAGACGCCCTCAGGCTCTGCCCTTCAGTGGGATTGAACCCAGGATACCACTGCCCATCTGAGGAAGCGCCTCACACCAGGCCAAGTCAGTATCAGTTAAGCCCTGACACCCTCACTGTTTTTCTTCAAACCCTCGGCATTGAACCCCAACTCCCGTGGTGACCAAAGTGGTCCCTCATCATCCTCTGGATCCAGCCTTGGACCATCTACTTCAGGCCTCTGGCAGCCCAGGGGTCCTTTAATCAAAAGGCCTTTTGCCCCTAATCAATGTCCATAAAAGGAGCCTGCTCCCAATCAGAAGTCTGTCTTCAGGGACTTGGTCCGAACCGGTCCGGTGAGGTCTTCTTTGGAGCCCTTCCCGAGGCACCCAGGCACACTGAGCTTCTGATCGTAGAAGACCAGACGCTCAGTCCTAAAGTCTCTGGGCCTTCAGGCTCCAGATCTTTGGCTCTCCCACAAGCATCCACACAGAGTTACACACACAGGACCAGAGGCATTGCTGGCACTGGGCACAAGGTGCCCATACCCCAAATCTCTGAGGCTATGCCCCAGATGAATTTTGCCCAGCGCCGGCAGCGTATGCCTCCCAGCCAATGCCCCTGTATGTTTTCCCAGGCACTGGCTGTACATGCTAAGAAGCATGTCTGCCTGGGAGGGTGGAGGGAAGCTCTAGCCCAGCCCACAATTCATTAAAGGGGAGGCAGAGCTAAGCTCCCACAGGGCTCACAGTTAACATTTAGTTTTTTTCTTCAGGGCAGCAGGACACCAGGTAAGCCCCTGGGCCAGTGTGGTGGGAATTGGGGGTGGTTGGGTGGCAGGGCCTTGCCCAGCAATGGCAGGGCAGGGACTGGGGGTGGTGGTGGCATCTGAGGGGGGGAGTCAATGGGAGGGCCTGGGCCAGCAGCAGCTAGGCAGGGGCTGGGGAAGGTGGTGGCATGGCAGCAATTGAGGGGGGGGTGGTCGGCAGCAGAGCCTGGGCCAGTGGTGGCAGGCCAGGGGCTGAGGTGGGGGCTTGGCGGCAGGGCAGGAATTGACGGGGTCAGTGGCTGGGCCTGTGGCTGGGCCTGGCCGTGGGCCAGCAGTGGCAGGGCAGGAGCTGGGGGGGGGTCAGCAGCATGGTGGCAATTGGGGAGGTTAGCAGCACGGCTTTGTCCAGTGGCAGGGGGGCAGGGAGTGAGGGGGGTCTCAACATTGTGGCAGCATTTGGGGGGGGGGGTTGGCAGCAGGGCCTGGGCCAGCTGTGGTGGGAATTGATCTGGAGGGGGGTTTGGCATCCTGGACCACAGGGGTTGGGCAGGATCTGGGCCTGGTGTGGCAGAGATTGATTTGGGGTGGGGGCAGGTGGTGGTAGGACCAGGGGCTGCAATAGCCTGTGGCAGGAGAGATGGCCTTTGGAATGGCATAGCTGCTGGGCTGGGGGACAGGGACTCCTGCTCAAGATCCACTTCTCATCCTCATCTGGGGCCTGCAGGGAATGGGAGCCCCTGAGTTCCAGGCAGAGCCCACCAAATTATTTTTTAACCACTGGGTGGGGGTGAAGGCTCTCTTCTTCCTGGACTGGTTTCTCAGTAATAGTTTGATGCAAATCCTTAATCCCTGCCTGGAGACACATCCCAGCACACTTGTTCTTCAATGCTTTAAATCAAATTTGCTCAGATAACTCATTTAGCAACTTCTCCCCAGATATGACAATAGCTATCCTTTCTTTTTCATACAGCACCAACCAGCCAAAATCAGCCTTGAGTTACACGGTCATCTAACTTGATTAGTCTTGTGTTATTGAAATTCAGCCTCTGGGTGATATCTACTTACCCTGTAACTTTCAGTGGGTAATAGGTACAACTGCAGTTTAGCCAATAAATTTAAGATACAACTAGAAAAATATCTGAACATTATATATATTTTTTTAAAGGAAGGACCTAGCTTAGATTTGGGTGATGTGGGCAGGGGAATGCTGCTCAGGCTTGCATGGGGGGTGGGGGGGAGAGGGGGGGCTGAGAAGTGGTTGCAAATGGCTTCCTGGATCGGGGCCTGGACAACACAGGAAGGAGCTCTCCTATTTGGAGAGTTCCAGGGCCCACCAAATTATTCTTTAACCACTGGGTGGAGGTGAAGGCTCTCTGGATTGATTTCCCAGTAATAGTGTGGGGCAGACAGACAGAATTACATTTACCTTTAAAGTATAGGTTAGCTAATGTTGTGTATATGTCTTTTAGTGTCATAAGTTAAAATAATTTTGTAATAGCATAATAGACATTATAACCAGTGTCCAACAAGACTCCATATTGGCAATTTGGAACTCCTGCTTAAACATTGTACTGCATTTTGTATACTTGATGAAACCTGGTTTAGGTGCATTCTGTATGTGTTCTTTTAAATGCGTGAATGAAGGGTGTGTGTGAGTGAGTGAAGGGGCCAGTCTCAACTGCCAGCTTGTCCTGATGAAGCACAAGTACCATCTAACTGGCTGAATAATGTAGACATCTCTGATTAAAGCAAACAGAACAAAATACAATCAAGTCTGCAAGTGGCTGGTGACCAATGATCTCACAAGAACCCTGAGGCAACATGCCACAGCAAATCCCATAGACATAGGTGGGGAAGAGGGGTTATCAGGAGCCAGCTTAGGTGGCAGGAGGGAAATAGGAGGGCTTTAAACAATTAAACAGTTCCTTTACATATTTCTGTCAATGGTGCTCAAGAGAAAAGAATCCAACATCCTCTACAACTGGATTTGGCTTTGTGGGGCAAGCAGGGGTACAAACAGTAAGATTAGACTGGTTTGGTTACTGAGTATCATTTATTCACTGCCACTTTTCAGACTGGAAGTACTATTTAATTCTTCTGCTCTTCTCTTTTGCTCTCTTATACACAGCATAAGAAAACGAGACAGCAAGCCACAAAGTTAGCCTCTTTCTTATTAACAAGCTCCCGAGGGGTAGCCATTAGTGTAGTGTAGCTCAACAAAACACGTAAGGAGTCTTGTGGCACCTTTAAAGTGCAGCTCGCAGAAGAGCATGGTGGGAAGAAGCAACAGTATGGTTGAAGACAGTGGAAAGAAGTGGCAGCATGGTCAGAGATGGAAGGGAAGTGAGGGCATGGTCAGGGACAATGGGGAGAAGCATGGGATGGCAGGGAAGCAGCAGCATTTTTACTATAGGCCTAGTTTTCACAATAACCTTTAGTAATTATTAGAATCTGACATTGGTAGAATCAATATTTACCCTCTTTTTATGATAAGAATTGAGGTGTGCAATGAGTTTTAAACTTAGTAATTTTGGAATAGGTGAAAGTAAATGGCTGTATGCCTCAGTGCAGCTCACAAAGGTTTAATAAATCAATGTGTGGCTCTTGTTCCCTATATTTGGTCACCCATGCATTAAACAAACATCTTTTTTTTCCTCCCCCCCCCCAAACATGGGTGAGAGAGGAGGAATGCAGATTGTACATGCTGACTGACAGACAACCCCTGGTCTTCTATATCAAGTGGACCAATCGACCCAGCTCTTTGTGGCCATTGTCGACCAGAAGAGGAGCCAGCTGGTGTCATCGCAGTGGATATCATCATGGATCACCACCTGCATTAGGACCAGCTATCAACAAGCCAAGATGCAACTTCCTGGACTGGGGACATTATACTTCACTAGAGCCCAAGTCTTGTCTGTTGCTTTCCACATGCAGAAGATAGAGCTGCCATCTGCTCATCAGTGTATAAACATTCATAGTGCATCACTGTGTAGCAGAGGAGGGATGAAACATCCTTTGAGACGGCTATGCAACAGTTACAGTGGGCAGCATTAGTCAAGTTAAGAATTGTGACACCTAGTCCTCCAGGTTTGTGGCTGGGACTCCAGGACAACAGACCAGAGGCAGAGGGCAGGAGCTGGCGCAGCAATCAGGAACAGCAGCTAGATTCCACAGCATTAAGGGTCTGTGTGTGACTGGAGGCTGTGGGGGAAGTAGACAGAGACTGCTGGGAGGTGGTAGACAGTGCCATAACTGAGGGAAACTGGGGCCCAGAGGAGAGGATGAGCCTTCACCCCTCCCCCATACAGCCAAGTGTGAGGAAGCTCACTAGTCATTGAGTTCAATTAGTGCCTGCAATCTTCAAACTGACTTTAATTAGTGACTAATTGACTTGTCTTTAATTTTAGTTGACTTTAATTCGTATCTGAAACCCTCGGATGGAACCTCACTCTGGAAGGGGTGGACTTAGAGGACTTAGCCAGAGGGCTTGTGTCCTAAAAGTGGACTCAGGACCAGAGTTCAGCATGGAACAGTTGGAGCACTGAGCACCTGGCAGGGACCAGTTGAGACTAATTCCCCAGTACCACCACCAGGAAGTGCCCAGCAGGTAGTCATGTGCAGCAGATTGGTTATGCTATTTAAAAAATTATTATTATTATTATTATTATTATTAAAGTGTTTCAGGTATATAAATGCATCCAGCACAGCATGTTTCAGACATGTGGGATTTGGGGATGGGGCCTGGGCCCCAGATCTTTTTCTTATCCAGCATTGCCCTGCACAGGACAGCTCTCTGGCAAACCCTCTCCTGAGGCCCGTCTCTTCACAGGTCTCCCCTTAAATACCTGGCCAAAAGGGCAAATCACCATGCACCTTAATTCGTGCCAAAACCAGGCTCCACAGGCCACTGTGGAGAGAGTTCCTAAAAGTCTGCACCCGGCCCCTGTTACTGAGCAGAGTTCAGTCTGCTGGCTGCCTGCCGGTGTCCCTGTCACTCTCTCAGCGAGATCACATCAGTTTACAAGGCAGACCTGCTCAGCAATCCCCGGCAATACAACAGCGTTGCAAACACACATAGTACTCCTACTTCTGGGGAGGAGAAAACTCAAACACCACACCATTCTAACATGCATAACAATGACTTGTGCCAAGTTTTCCCTTACAATACCAAAAACCTACTGACTGGTATAGTTACCAATGTTCAAGCTTTCATCCAAAACACACCACACGATCCATTGTCTACAGTCAAACCCTAAGATACAACCACATTTGCTCTGATCCCTCACAGAGACAGGCACCTTTAGGATCTCTATCAAGCATTCTTAAAACTACAATGCTTACCTAGGGAAGTGAAGAAACAGGCTGACAGAGCCAGGTGGGTACCCTGAAGTCAACTACTATAGGAAAAGCCCAAGAAATACTTCATCTTCCTCTGTATGCTGTTCCCAAGGGCATTGCTGGCCCAGGGAGGGACCTGGGGCATGAGCTCAGGCCCCACCCCCCAGCCACAGGCTCCGCCTCCTGGCCGGGGACAGGGCCCGAAGCCGCTGCAGGCAGCTAGGCCCAGCATCCCCAGACAGGGACGGGGCCAGAAGCATCCCCAGCCGGGGACGGGGCTGCCGTCGCCACAGGCAGTCAGGCCCAAACTCCCTGCTGTGGCCACGAGCGGCTGGGCACTGGATCCACGGCCAGGGATGCGGCTGGAAGTGGCCACAGGTGGCTGGGCGCCGGACTCCCCACCACAGCTGTGGGTGGCCAGGCCTCAGATCCTCAGCCGGGGACAGGGCTACTGACGGCTGGGTCCTGGATCTCCGGCCCTATTGGGCTGGAAATCCAGGGCACTGGTGCTGGGATTTGGGGCACATGCCCCGGGTGCCCAGCACCAGACATGCCTCTGGCTGTTCCCCAGTGTTTGACTCTTTGCAACTCTTGATTTCTGTTACAGTGTGACCCAGTCCCATGGCTCATTCTTTCCTGCATTTATTTTCTCCCTTTCTGTAAGTCCCCCCCCCTTCAAAGCAGCTGATGAAGTGAGATTTTTTTCCTTCCACAAAAAGCTCATGCAATACATAAATTTGTTAGTCTTTAAGTGCCACAGGACTTCTTGTTTTAGTGAACTAGACTATCATGGCTGCTGCTTTGGAACTATGTAGTTTTTAGCTCTAGTTTTAATGTGTGCATAGAAATCATTTATTGCATGCACAAACATGCAGCTAAACACAATTTGCAGTGTTCATTCATGAACACAGTTGCAAAAGACTGATGCATACTCATATTTTAAGAGGTGTAAGATGGTTGAAAAACACACTAATTTCTAGCGCCAGAGCCCCTGCTGTGCTCACTTTCTGCTGGATCACATAGGAAGGAAGGGCCATCAGGATCCAGCAATAAGCTGCTTGATCCTAGGACTCCTTTTTGTCCTAGTATAGACTAGCTTGAAGGCTGCTATAAACTTTGCCAAGTTTTAACAGCTCACAGAGTGCTCTGTTAGTTGGAATGGGAGGAAATCACCACAGCTCTAACACACCCTCCTACTTGCTCCCTACATAGGGGTGGTAATTAAGGAGTCAGGTAAGCCACGTTGATTCTGCCCACTTGGCAAGACTGGAGTAGGACAAAGGGACTAGATAAAGATCTACCTTTGAGGGTCTATGGTTCGACCCTACAGGTATTGAGAACTCTGACTTCCAACTGTTTCTGCAGATAGCAAAATTGGGCAATATATTCTGTAATGCCACAGGAAGCATTTGATAATGAGTCTAGTGTTCAGAAAGTAAGATATAAAAGTTGGCTGGGGTTTTGGTTTTAGTTTTTAGAACTAGCTGGTTCTAAGTGTAGTTTAATAGATGGAAGGGTGTAAGACTCATTTTCCTTACAAGAGTGTAGAGACGCATGTGTCTACTCAAACAAACCAGATTTTTGTTAGGTGCTGAATAGCAGAGAGCAATTATCCAAAAAATGAAGGCAACCTTGAGTAGAGCAAGTAAGAGTTTAAAGAAGATTCTAAAGCACTTAAAGGCTACATACAGAGACATTTTGATTAAGTATTTTCATGCACCCTTTTTTGAGCCACTTTCACACAGGTATACTTTCTGCAGACAAATCAATTCTGTTCATGTACAAAATCAGTTGTCAATTTATACATACTAATGTCTTTTTTGTATAAGAGTGTCAGAGGGCACTTCCATTACTACCTCAGTACCTGATCAGTTCAAATGGTTTCACAATCAAACATATACCAGGACATTCACCTTATACCAAGGTGTGTATTTATTTCCTTCTTTTATAACAAGACTGTGCAATACAAACTTATAACAAAGGTAGGCTCCAGTTCAAACTCACCCTCCAAGTTTCCTTATAGGTACTTCTGTAGCAGCACTACTTCCAATCACAACCTGTTTCCTCCCTTTATACACTCCCTCCCAATTACCTTGTTAGCCCAGTGACTGACACCCACCTGTTTACCATCCCCACCAGACAGTGTATAATGGTGCAGGCTCAGCTGAGCACAGTCTCCTCCAGGCTGTAGCAATGCTCATGATCATGAGCACCCTGCTGACAGCACCCTGTCACAAGAAGTCACTTTTTGCACAGATCAAACTTTATCAAAAATAATAATACTGTGTCAGAATATGTGCATGCAAAATTACACCCATGGCTCTGGAGAGGTGGATAAAGCATTTTTGAAAAAGCAGCTCAACACATGAAGTACTTGTTCTGAGACCACAGCCTGCAAACTTTGATTGTGGGTCCAAGTATACTGTCTTCAGTAGAAGTTAAAAGGATTTTTTAAAAGCAGCAAAAGCACCTGAAACAATTCTACTAAAGTTTCATTTGCACTTGTTATTTCTCAGCACAAAAGTTATACGAAAACAGGCCTGCTTGCACATTTTTAACAAATACTGAAAACACCTTAGTGTTTCACACAGTAACAATGGTACACATTTATCTCTGGTGTAATTCCATTTTAATCGCTTTCTTAAACTAAAGGCTGGCTAAAAAGTCAGCATCCACCAAAAAAAAAAAAAAAGTACAGAGCTAATCTTTATAGGTACTTTTCTCTGAACAACTAAAATTCTGAAAGATGGTGCAGGGGTCTCAAATGAGTGGCCCATAGGCTGCAGGCGGCCCGTGGAGTTCCCGCCTGAGGCCCCTAAGATAAGCCAGAATTCAGGGGTTCCGTGCCCTTGGCAGGCTTTTCAAGCGGCCTGCATTCCCTCTGGCTGGGAGTCAGCAGCCGAGCTGCAGCTGCCTGACTCAAGCCCAGGGTCCTGCTACCAAATGAGCTGAGCCTGGCGCTATTGGCAGTGTTTCCAGGCCGCCAGCAGTGCTTCCAGGATGCATGCTTATCTCCGTGTGCCTACCAACAGCCTGGGCAGCGGCAGTCATATTGCCAGGCAGCCAGGGAGGAGATGGAGTCTGCTGCTTCCTGGGAGCCACGTGGAGGCAGAGCCCTGCAGGGCTGTCTCTTGGGGGGATGGGGTCTGGGGCCAACTGGAGGGGTTCTGGTGGGCCAGCCTGCTCCATCCTCCTGGGACCCTGGTTGTCCCCCCCATGGAGTGGGAGCAAGGCCGTGCCACCAGCGAGTGCAAGACCATCACCCAGCCCCCAGGCCTTCTTTCTTTCTTTTTTTTACTCTTTCCTTCCTTCTTCTTTCTCTCCTCTCCATTTTTAAAAAAAACTTTAATTTTGAATTAAAAAGCATTCTAAAAATTAAATTTCAATTAAAAATTCATACAAATTCAGTTAATTAAGCCCAGTTAGTTATATTTATAATCACTTTGAATTCAATTATTTGTTAGTTTAATTTTAATTAAATAAACTGGTGGCTCTGTTGTATGAAGAAGTTTCAGTAATGTGGCCCTCAGGCCACATATCCTAGTCCTTGTGCTGATTTGAGTTTGAGACCCCTGGAGTAAATAGACGTGATATTAATGCTAGTCGAGTTTTTGCAATTAAAATACAAGAATCTGTGATACGCTTGGAATACAGCATACTGAAATCAAACAACTTCAGCCTGTCATTTGTCATATATCACTGGAAATGCCTACTAATTGAAAAAAAAAATAAAATAAAATTCTGCATCAGAATAAGCATTGTAAAAAGAAACTTCCACACTGTAATTTTTTTTAAAGCTGTAGCTATTTTAGCCATGAATGGGTAAGAGACCCCAAAAATGTAAAACAGTATAGGAGAAATAATTCTGCTAATGAAACTTATGCCTACTTCCAGTATTTAATTTGTGCCAGAACTTGCCAGGGCTGAGCCCTGGTGTCTCTAGCCTTGGCAGTTCATAGTCCCACTACCTCTGGGCTTGCTGCATCAGTTACGAATGTAACAAAAATTGCTTGAGCCCTGGCACTGCCTTCTTCAGTATGCTCTCTTCATAGTGCAAAGGATGGCTACAAATTTGTATACGCTCCTATATGCAAATAGCTGTGTGTTTCTTCATGGTGTTGGCATGTCTGTATGTGTTTCCCTATTAAGTTTAAAGAAAACTTGGCTTCCATGTCAGGAGCCTTGATAGAATATAATGAACTTCCTTTTCTTTAAACCAAAAATTCCCAGAATCCATTGCAACATACAGCCCTAACTGCTTCAGCAAAAGAAGGGTTATGAAAGTAGCTATACATTTTTAAAGTTCTTGTAGTTTTATTAGTTGTAGTTTAACATCAGAGAAAGAGACAGCCCTTTCCTCACCCCCAATAAAAAATAATCTCACTTTTCTATGGTATATAGAAAAGGCAGTGAATTCATTTCTAGGATTTCATCATTCATACTTTTAAAATTTGCAGTAAAACCCCTGGCACAGGAAACAAGTAATAAACCAAACTGAGCAGATCAAAAACATCTCTCCTAATGAAGGAAATTTATGAACATATATCAGGGAGTAGAAAGAGGTCCATGAACAGAAAGGGAAAGAACCTAAAAGAGTAATATCAACCAGACATAAAATAAAAGTTAAAAATATTCAAGACAAGAAAAGCATGAATTAAGACAGAGGTGAAACATTCATCTCAGAAAGATTCAGCATGTACACAGTGTGCTGCCTCTGTTAATGAGGGGACTGTATGGAGCAGTTAGCATATGCGCAGGGCTGTAACTAGGGATTCTGGCGCCCAGGGCAAGCAGACACAAAAGCAACCCGGGGCCCCCAATCTGGGTTCTATCTATACAGCAGTGGGATGGGGGGGGGAGCGGGTGACCATTCCCTGCCGCGGCCAGAGCCAGCAACAAGGGTCCCTACCCCAGTGCAACTTCCCCACAGCGCCCTTTTAAATGTGCACCCGGAGCAAAGCCCCATTTGCCCCACCATAGTTATGGCCCTGCATATGTGAAGCATGCTGGTATTTCAGGGCAGTGAAATGTGTGTGATAAAATGTGCACCAGGAGACAGAGAATTTGGAAAATAAAAAACTCCTTTAAAACTTTACTAAAAGCATCTTTGCATAAAAGGAATTTTAATTATGGCCTACAACCTACGTACTTAAATTCTTTAATTTATTAAAAAATAATGGCACATGCCTTTTTTAATACATTTGATACATTATATATATTGGGGTGGCCAAACTTATGGAACTTAAGAGCCATACAAGTAGGTTGTAAAACCTTTGAGAGCCTCACTGAGGCATATAACCACATACTTTTACCTACTCCAAAATTACTAAGCTTACAATTCATTGTGCACTTTAATTTTATTGTAAAAACAGGGCAAATATTGATCCTACTAATGTCAGATTCTAATCATTACTTAAGGTTGCCATGAAAACTAGGCCTACACAGTAAAAACTTAGCTGTTGCTGGATGTAGAACACTGCAGGCTAGTGGCAAGTTTTCTAAAATCTGGGCAGTAAGTTGTCAATGCAGTAGGTAAAAGCTGTCTCAGGTGCTGATTTCTGAGTATTGCACAATGTTTCAATTTAACAAATTTCATTGCGGAATACAATGCTTCACAGCAATAAGTGATGCCAACAACTGAACGTAATCTACATTCAGTTTTAAACTTTTCTCCTTTGTATTTTCATTTCTTAGTATTCCACATCATGTTTAGGACTTGTAAAACACAATTTTAACAAAGGAGTACGTTGCATTAGAGCCTATGAGAAAATCTAAACATGCCACATTTCCTCCCCACCCCAGTTGCTGCTTCCGTGCTGTCTTTTACCATGATGCTGCTTCTCTGCTCTCCTCAACCATGCCACACTCGTGCCCCCCGACCCTGACCATGCCACAGCTTCCCTGCCGGCTCTGACCATGCTGCTGTGGCCTCCCCCTCTCCAGCTCTGACCATGCTGCTGCAGCTTCCCTGCTGGCCCCAACCATGCTACCGTGGCTTCCCCTGCTGGATCTGACTACGCTGCTGCAGCTTCCCCTGCCAGCTCTGTCCTTGCCGTGGCTCCTCCTGCCAGCTCCGACCATGCTGCTGCAGCTTCCCCCGCTGCCCCGACCATGCTGCTGCTACTTCTCTGCCGGCTCTGACCATGCTGCTGCACTTTCCCCATCTTCCCCAACCATGCTGCCGCTTCTTTGCTGTCCCTGACCATGTTGCCCTTCCCTGCCGGCTCTTCAATGAACCGCACTGTTTCTTTGAAGAGCCGCAGTTTCGCCATGCCTGATATATATGATTCATATCCCAAAACATCACAGCAAATGGGGTGTGAAGATGGGGGTCAGGAAAGATGACAGCTCTACTATCTCCTTTCTCCAGTCTCTGTGTAGAGATATGGTGTTAATTGTTATCCATTCATAAATTCTTTTGCCTCACTCATAACTTTATGAAGTTTATTGGTTAATGATTCTAGTGCTCTCTTGTATCACTTTCACTGAGGTGCAACTTGTTTCTTATTTTCTGTCAATCTTCATATATTGTAACAATGTTTCTATTGGTAATGCACCTCCTAATTAATTACTTCCCATTTGTAATAACACCCCAATATTTGTATTTTACCCCTGCCAATCTTTATTTGTATTCATTTCAATTGCTTCACATTGATGGTATTTGCAACTTTGTTACATTAGTCATGTCACTCTTCATTTAGCTTGAGTAGTGTATAATAAGTATTTTCTCCTAGACAGGCTGCAGCTTTTGGGGAGAGCCTGGACTCAACCCATTGTCCTTTGGGGTTCATGTGGTTTCAGGGGAGCAGCTTTAGCGCCTGAGCCACCAGCCCATACTGTATGTGAATTTGTACCTATTTATCTTTAAAGCTCTGGCTCTACAACTACCTTTTCCCCAATCCCTGTAATGTTCCAGACTCCATATTGCAAATGAAAACTTTAGCATTCCAGACTCCATATTGTAAATGGAAAATTGTTAAGAGCAAGGTGTGGATGGAGGGTGTATGCTGTATGTGTGTGAACTAGTCCCAAACTACCAGTTGATCCTGATGAGGCGTGAAGTCCATCCAAGGCTGAAAAGTGTGAAAAGGATCCACCCCAGGAACAAAACAACTAAAACTTAATTAAACCATCAAGATCAAGCTGGAAATCACATCTGCTAACAGGAGCAGTGTGACTCAGCAGCACCCATGGATTTTTTGTCACGCCTGCTATTGTTCAACAATCAGTAGTGGTGCAGAAGTGACCTGACCCACCAGACTTCCACTGAAACCAAAACAGTATAAAAGACTGGGTGAGATCAGAAGGCTTTGAGGGAACTATTCTGCACAAGATCCAGGAGCAAGGAGCATCGGGCGCCCAACAGAGACTCTGCTCCCCCCTCGTGCCCAGCTTCCCTGGCCAGGTAGCTGCCACGAGCCACGAACTCCAGCAATGAACCCAAGCTACAATCTATGCCAGGACCAGGACTGGTAACTATCAGCTATAGGACATCTACTGGTGTGTTTGGGGGCGTGTGTGTGTATGTGTGTGTGATAGGAATTAATTTTATATCTTATAATAAATGTGGCACATTGCCTTTTCCCTCCTGAAAAGATCCTGAGTGCTTTTTGCATAACATCTGGACGAAAGAGACCTCCCAAAGAACTCTTTCTGAGATCAAAGATGGTCAGCACTACCTTTCTAGTAGCTCATTTTGTTTTGTTTTTTTCAAACAACTCAAAAGCAGACCATCAGACTAAATCTGTAAGACTATGCCTACACTTAAAATTGACTGAATTCGAACTGATCAATTCAAACTAATAATTATTAGTTCGAATTCACTCAATTCAAATGAACATGACCACACTAGAAACTTCAATTCAAACTAGCATGTCCATGGACTGGACTTGCTAATTTTTGAATTGGAGGAGGGGCACCACGTGAGGTGTGGCAACATGGCCCCCAAGAAGTGCTATGCCACCACCCAATCCCCTGCCAGGCTCCAGCCCTCTGATCCCGGCACAGGGAAAAGCATGCCCTGCCCAGCTCTAGCCATGGTGCAGTTAGACCTGAGCAGGGGATGCTTTGCTCTGTGCTAGGCTCAGAAGGCTAGAACCTGGCAGGGATGTTTTCCCTGGCTGGGTGAAGGGAGAAGGGATTCCTCCTGCCCAGCTCCAGCCCTGCTGGCTGCATGCAGGAATGGGACATCCACGCACGGCTGCAGGTGTGCTCCCCTGATGCAGGGATGGGATCCCTGCACTGGGCTGGAGCTGTGCTCCCAGGGCTGGGGACAGGGACCCCTGCGGGTGGCTCCAGCCCCGCCTGCCAGCTGGAGAAGTGATTCCCCCCCCCCAGCTGGAGCCACATTCCCTGGACTGGGGAAGGAACCCCCATGCGCGGCTCCATGCCTGCTGGCTGCATGCATGGACAGGTCCCATCCCCGTGCGCAGGGGTCCTGTCCCTGGGCACGGCCAGTGGGGCTCCAGCCATGCGCAGTGGTCCTGTCCCCGCATGTGGCAGGCGGAGCTGGAGCTGAGCACCGGGGTTCTGGCCCTGTGCGCAGCCAGCACGGCTCCAGCCTGGCATGGGGGTCCTGTCTCTGCACCGGGGGAGTGCGGCCAGAGTCATGCGGGGGTCCCATCCCCGTGTGTGGCCAGCAGGAATGGAGCTGCAAGTGTGGGCTCCTTCCCCAGCCTGGGGAGTGCAGCTCCAGCCTAGGGGAGATCCCTTCCCCATCCAGTAAGCAGGGCTGGAGCCACCCATGGGGGTCCCTATCTGCAGCCAGGGGACAGGAACCCCATTGCCCTCCAAACCCATCTGGCTGGGGGATGGTGAAGGCACCTTTGGGGCTTCTGGCCCCAGGTGCTGGAGGGCTGGTCTTCCTTCCAGGGTGCCATGCCCCCTGGGAGGAAAGTCAACCCATGTCAATTCAAACTCACAGTGAGTTTGAATTGCCATGGCTACACTGGGTCAGTTCAAACTACTGGGTTTGAATTGATTGGGACTTCAAAGTCAAACGAGGTTTGACCACTTCAAAGTCAGCTTTCATCAGTTCAAACTAAGGTGTTCCTAAGTTCAAACTGAGGAAAGCAAGTGTGGCCATGCACTTAACTGAACTCGAATTGATTGTCATCAATTCGAATTCAATTCTAAGGGTAGACATTCTAAGGCTTTGGAAACTTCCATGAAGTACTTGACCCTCACAGCAGTGGAAGGATAAAATATAAAGTTGCTAGAATGGGCATGACAAGACATTCCTATTCAGTAATACAGGCAGTAGCTAAATTACCTATATTTTCAAATGGTATGATGTAATGCTAGTACTTGGACTGGCTGTGCTAATTAGGGTATCCCAAATTTATAGGGACAGTCCTGGTATTCAGGTCTTTTTCTTATACAGGTGCCAAGTACACCCCTGATCCTGTCCCAATTTTTCACACTTGCTACCTATTCACTCTAATAACAATGTTTAATCTCTGAGCACACCAAAATGTTTCTGCCAGCCTGAGCAGAATTTAACATGCTGCACATTCTCATTTGTCAAATAAGACTCCTGAGCCTTTATGCAATAACACATGTGGAGATCAAAAAAGAAAGAGAATATTCAGGCACTCTATTACATAACATCTATTTTCCATGCAATGCTTTGTGCAGGGATTTGGTTTCAGACTCTCTAGAGAAGGCAGAGCCTTTCTCAGATTACACTAGCCTGCTGCAGAATGATGGGATACATTCACTTCTCCATACTACAGCAATTGTGCCCAGTAGTAATTACAAGAAATTCCAAGGGAGACAGTAGTAAATCTTGTATGTTATAATGTTTGAGCTAATGAAAAGGAACACTAGTAACCTCTACCCCAAATGTTGATTTTAGTGTTGCTACTTTTTAAACTCAAGATTTAGTATCAATTTAAATGTTTTAATTCAATTTAACAAGTATAATTGAAAACAGATTTTTGTTTGACTTTAAGCATTTACCCACATTTTTTGTAATCTAAGCACTGCATCATTGTGCATGAGCACCAGGAAGCAAAACTGAGTGGCAATGTACATAAGAATATATCTGAAACTGATTAGTTATTTTTATTGTACAAGAAAATAAACATAGATTGGTGAAATATTTTTAATGTTTTTGAGTTTGCTTGATATTATTTTACAGACATGACTTCATGGTCTTCCTTTGAACTATATATTAAATGGTTATAAAGGCTGTAATGTTACTTCATTTATTAGTCACATAACATAGTGGTCTAGAGAATTGAAATTAGAGATTAGTTTTTGCATGTCTTTCATTTAAACCTTTGCTGTACAGTTTGTGTGTGGGTGAGGAAGTGTTAATGACAATACTTTGCCCTGTGTTTGCACAGCTCCTGATGATAACAGTGAACTCTTTTTTACCCCCCTTTCCTCCTTTTTTTTTTCATTTGGGGAAATTGGGGCACACAGAAGTCAAGAGATCTTTTTCCTTTCCAATCTTAGAAGAGGCAGATTAGCAACCGCAGGGAGGAGGTCTTCCTCTCAGTGTTCCCTCTAAGCTGCGCTGGCG